>CM054945.1:13695395-14284622 GCA_029168755.2 Tillandsia fasciculata | reverse complement strand
AGGCATCACTGTAAATCACAAATCCTTCCCCCATAACTGGGAGGGCAAGGATTGGAGCGGTCATCAATCTCTGCTTCAGCTCCTCAAAACAGCTCTGGCAAGTCTCGCTCCAAACAAACTTAACCCCTTTCCTGGTCAGACGAGTGAGGGGAGAGGAAAGCTTCGCAAAGCCTTCCACAAAACGCCGATAGTAGCCCGCCAAACCAAGAAAGCTCCGCACCTCGGTGATAGTCGTCGGCCTCGGCCAATCTCGAATAGCATCCACCTTGGCCGGATCCACCGCCACTCCAGCAGCTGAAACAACATGACCCAGAAAGGCGACCTCCCGGAGCCAAAACTCGCACTTTTTGAACTTAGCATACAGCTTCTTCTCTCGCAGAAGCTGTAGCACGGTCCTCAAGTGCTCCTCGTGCTCCAGATCACTCCGGGAGTAGATCAGAATATCATCTATAAACACCACCACAAACCGGTCCAAAAACGGCTGAAATATCCTGTTCATCAAATCCATGAATGCGGCAGGGGCATTTGTCAACCCAAAAGGCATCACAGTAAACTCATAATGCCCGTACCGCGATCTGAAAGCCGTCTTGGAGATGTCCTCGGCCCTCACCCTCAGCTGGTGGTAACCGGACTGCAGATCAATCTTCGAGAACACCGATGCTCCCTGTAACTGATCAAACAAATCATCAATCCGGGGGAGGGGATACTTGTTCCGGATGGTCACTTTGTTCAATTCCCTATAATCCACACACCCGCAGTGACCCATCCTTCTTCTTCACAAACAACACAGGCGCTCCCCACGGAGAAACACTGGGTCTGATGAAGCCCCTATCCAAAAGATCCTGAAGCTGGGCTTTCAACTCCCTCAACTCAGCTGGCGCCATCCTATAGGGTGCCTTTGAGATTGGTGCAGTCCCAGGGACTACATCAATCACAAACTCAATCTCCCTCTCCGGCGGCATCGTCGTCAACTCAGGGGGAAACACATCTGGGAACTCTCGGACAATAGGGATATCCTCGAGTCCCAGTGCCGCCGTAGGCACCTCCACCACAGTGGCCAAAAAGGCAGTGCAACCTCTGCTCATCATCCTCCTAGCTCTCGCCGAGGAAATGGTCGCTGCGAACAGCGTGCTCTGGCAGCCTCTGAAGATGAACTCCTCCTGTCCTGGCTCGCGAAGAGTCACCGTCCTCTCTCTGCAGTCGATAGTGGCGGAATACCGTGACAGCCAATCCATCCCTAGCACCAAGTCAAAATCCTGGAGCTGCTGCAAGACAAGCAAGTCTGCAGGCAAAATCCAAGGCCCCAACTGCACCGGGCAAGCCACACAACGCTCCTCGACATGCAAAATATGATCAGGAATCCGCACCTCTAATGCATGTGACAAGGACTCTATCTCTAGACCATGAAGGGATGCAAATGCTCGACTAATGAAAGAATGAGATGCTCCAGTGTCGAATAAAGTGCGAGTCCGAATACCAAAGAGTAGAGTAATACCTGCCACCACCTGGTCTGCCGCTGAAGAATCCGCTAACTGGGCGGCATACACCCGCCCGCTCGGTGCTGGAGGTCGAGAATCTGTAGGATAAGAGGGGGACGGCCTGCTGCGCTGGAGCATAAGGGGGCCGCACATGCCCTGTCCACAACGGAAGCATCGACCCCATCTCTGATCACAAGTAATGGCGGCATGCTGACCCCACAGAAATACATCGGTCAGAAGATCGGGGCTGTCTCGGCTGCTGCTGCTGCTGTCTCGAGGACTGCTGCTGAGATCTCTGCTGCCTCTGCTGCGATCTCTGCTGCTGGTGCTGCTGCTGATGCTGCTGCGGTCTCTGGGGTCCACCAGGCCCTCTCCTCTCAGATCGCCCACGGCCATAAGACTGGGACTGCGGCGGCCGTGGCGGTCTCCATGAGCTGGCCTGTCCCCCGTCCTCTGGGGCTGGTCGCTTCCTGTCGGAACTCTGCGCGACCGCGGCCCTCCGTCTGGCCACCTCCTGATCACCTCTCTCCACCCACTGTGCATGCTCTGCGGCTGCCTCCAGGGTCTGAAATCTCTGAGCATGCACAAGTGTGTAAATCTCTGGACGAAGGCCTCCCTCGAACAACTCAACCTGGTGCGGACCGTCACGAGCGACGAAAGGCACACAGTTCAGCAACTCCATGAACTCCTGAAATAGGCATGGGCCGATCGATCGCCCTGCTGCAGATTCTTCAAGTCGTCCTCCAACTTCTTCTTCACACTGGTAGAAAAATAGGTGTCCAACACCATCCGTTTGAACTCCTCCCAAGGCAACTGCCGAGTGATCCGGAACTCCAGTGGCTCAACTCGCTGCCACCAAAAATCAGCATCTCCGTCCAAACAGTGCACCGCCATGTGCACTCGATACCTCGGGTCGATGAAGAAGTCCCGAAAAAGCTTCTCCATCGCAGAAAGCCATCTCCCAACAGCCCGGGGCTGAGCATCCCGCCCCGAGAATCTAGGTGGTCCCCGCTGAACAAACTTGGAGAGTTTGTCAGCAAAATCCTGCTCCTCCTCCGCAGTCAAAGGCTGAATAGCTCCAGGAGCCCCGCTACTCGAAGATGGCGCTGACGGCACAAAAGGTGCAACAAGAGGCACAGGGGCCTCAGGAACAGCTGGGGGTGGTGCCTCCCTCTGAGCAAGCAGCTGCTCAATCCTCTGCTCCTGGCGGCGCTGACCCTCCGCCAACTGGGCCACCAAAGCCCTCAACTCAGTAAGCTCGGGGGGTGTAGGCTGCTCTGGCTCAACAGGGGGTGAAGGGACACCCCGAGTGGGAATCCGACGTCGAGGAGGCATCTGCCACAAGAAACCAAACATCAGCAACAAAACCCCACACGACCCAATCTGGCGAAAGTCAAAAGACATCCTCCTATTTCTGTAACCTTATGTTGTCTGCAGCCAACATAATGGTTCAACAGAAATAGATTATGTCGATCCCTCTTCACTCACAGGAAGAGTTAACTATAAAAATCACCGACTTTCGCAAAATGTCACGCCACTCACGCCCTATCATCCTAGGGTCTGTCCAAAAGCCTAGGGTTTCCTAAGTCCCAACTGACCTATCCCTAAGCTCTGATACCAACTTAATCTGTCACGCCCCGGGTGTAAACCAGAACCCGGGCCCGTCTACAGATCTGCCGTGCATGCGGTATTTCCCACATACACGAAGCGTCGGTAACCTGCTCAGATATAAGAAATAACAATAAAAGAGCATAATAATCAGAGCTAAACTAAAACTACTGTATCTCAGACAGAAGCTGGAAGTAAAAGTACAACAGTGAAATAAAATACAGATGTCTCTCCCAGCTCACCACTAAAATACAAACAGCTGGCAGAAGCCAGACCCAAAAAAAATAAAAAAAAGCTGTCTGAGAAGTCCAGGTACCCAAAATCTCCAGCTACAACCCTCGGTGGCTCTCTATCTAGTCCGCAATCCGCTTACCTCGATCAGTTGCTGACGGCCCAGCAACTCCCACAGAGGACTCTGCAAAACAAGGGGAAGAAAGAAACAAGAAAAGACAATGGGGGTAAGTACTACTATAAACAGTAGCCTCCCCTAGTGGGTAAAGCCTCAGCTCAGATATGCCCACCAGGTGATCAGAGGCAAAAAGGGAAAGGAGAAGAAAGGGGGGTGCAGATAAAGGAAGCAACTGATAAAATGCTATCCCTAATATGCCTCTACATGACCAACCAACAAGGATGGAGAAAGTGATGCATCAGTATCAAGAAGCCTGTCAAAACGACCCAATCTGACCGCCAGTGAACACTGGCACTGCCTGCTCTGCCGCGACGGGTATGCCAGCCTACGCATAACACCGAAGCAAAAGGAGTCCCCAGGACTCAAAGTCTGTCTGCCGCGCACTCCGGAGTCGCACTCGTGGGGAGCGACCCACACGAGGAAAGTAAGTAGCCACAAATAACCTGATATAGCAGGACTGGATCAAGACTCAACGAAGTGGGAAAGACCCTCCACTAAAGAAAGCCCGATCCCCAAAACACCCAATCTGATGCAATAGTACAACCCGGTCAACCACCCAAAATCCGTGGTCGCCGCAACACCCTGTCAAAAGCCCAACCTGTCCCAAATCCCCAATACCTGACTATACTGTCCAACCCCCGCTCGAACCCGAGCAACTATGCCTCAAGTCTATCAATAATAGGAGAAGAAAAGAATAAATGCATGGTTTCTCCTAAGTCAAGTCCCAAAAGATAGTATAGCAGTAAAAGATGACATAATTAAGTGACCCGTTTAATCATGCATTGTCCCAATGTTTTGTCCATTTCCAAAGAATAATCAGTTTAGAGAATATAGGCTAAGGTGACAGTCACATATGAACAATCATTAATTTTGCAGTCCTCAATTTCTATTCTGCCCCTAAACGTGCAGTCCAGAATAATTAAGCGATTAAATAAAGTATTCATTCTAACACAATTTATCATTGATCAAATAACCGATGATTAATTCCCTAGAGCATGCAAGTCTACCAACAACAGTTAACATCATCAAATCAGGGGAATTCTGACATTCCTAGTGGGCATACCAAAGAAGATGAGTACAACAACCACCCACCTGAAGTGCGAACTGTCCGGATCCGTACAGATGAAAATACCAAAATTCCAAATCCTTGCTCCAACAATTTCAGCACACCCGTAACACTCCTGGCACAATACAAAGTCCACTAACACATTAATTTCCCAAATACCGAGCATACGGTCCACATACAACCACAGTCCCAAAACTGCTAAATTATCACCTGCAGAAAGTGCCCAGGAAATTCCAAGAAAAATATCACGGCGATCCTCGCGTCGATAGCTTCGCAACGGTACCTTGTACTCCCAAAACTGAGCTCAGTAAGTCAAGATATAAATTCGGCAAGGGGGGTACACTCATACAAAAATCTGTGCTAAAAACTACGCACTATTCACTGAGAAAACAGTTATTTTCACCTCGAAATAATCCTCTGAAAAATCCAAGAAAAATACGAGCGCGTTCCTTCCGATCCGTAGATGAAAAAGTTGTACAAGCTCGTTTCCGTCTGACGCTCGTGCTCGAAGATATGGCCAAAATACTTCAGGGCTGTCAAGGAAATCCACACAGAAAAAGGGGTCACTTTTGCCTCGTGATCCGTGCCAAAACCTCGAAACGGGAAAGTGTGGCCAAAACGAAAGATGAAGCCCTACCTCTTAGGAGTCTGTCGGCGCAAGAATCACTGAAAAAGAACCTCGGGGTAGCCCAGGGGAGCTAAAACACTGCCGCTGCGCCGAAGAAGAACACAGGAATGCAACGTCGCGCCGCGCCGTAAAATGGGGAACCTCGGGATTCGAGCCTCCTAAAATCCTGAAACTTTGCAGGTGGATCAAGAACAAAGAGAGGAAAATTTTATCTTAAGGGAGCTCGGGCAGAAGGTGTGCGGTTTGAGAGAAAAGAGCCAAAGAAGAAGGCTCGGGCAGGTATTTATAGGCTGAGGGAAACAATTGGGAAAATTCCAATTTTGTCCCAACTTTCGGGCGCCCGGAAATTTCCGGGCGCGCACAGTGCGGCCCGGCCCAAGGTTTTCGGGCGCGCACAGTGCGGCCCGGCCCATTACGCGCCGTCGGACGGGATCCGCGATCCGTCCGACCCGCCTCAGAGCCCGCCACGTGTCCCCCGAACACGCTGCAGCCGTGCAAGCCACCGCGGAGAGCGCCACGTGTCCCTGCCCGCGTCAACGCGGTGGGTGGCGCCCGCGAATCAGCGTGCGCCACGTGGCACTGCCCACGACTCCCCTCACCTGCCCGCGTACGGCCACCTGCCCGCGTACGGCGCCTGCTCCCCGAACCTGCCCCGCGCGCTGCGTGAACCGCGCGCTCATGCGCCCGCCAACCGGGTGCTGCCACGTGGCGCGCCCCCGATCCACGCCTCCCCGCGCGCTCCCGCAGACCGAGCGCACCTGAGCCGCCCAATCAGGCGCTGCCACGTGGCGCGCCCCCGGTCCACGCGCCCCGCGGTGCACCCCGATCCTCTCCCCTCCGCTCCGTGGACCCGGCCACGTGCGCCGGCCAATCAGGGCCTGCCACGTGGCACCCCCGCCAGTCCACGGCTCCCCCATGCACCAGAAATTCAATAAAACTTTCGGGAGTCCGTTTTTGGGCATCCGGACTCAGAATTTAGCAAACAAAAAGCCATTTTCAAGCGTTTTTCCGCGCTGAATCCAAATCCACCCTCCGTTTGGCCTAAATCCTTTTCTAAAATTCGGCAAAAGCAGCCGAAGGCCAATACAGCTAACCAAAGCTCACAGGATCCATCTGTGGCATCCCTTTGATGCACTATGGGCCAGATACACCATCAACAGGTGTTTGCACAGTGGATTCACGGGAAAAATCTGCATGGGGTTCAGGGGTCCTACACCTGCAATCCGGGAATCCAAAAAAGACGCCGTAAGTTTCAGCGTGTTCGTTTCGACGAGATGAAGGCCGTGCTCACAGGTTTGGGCTGGCACGGGGCCCGAGGGCAAAGTTGGCCCATAAACACTTAAGGTCCAAATACGACTTATGCTACAACTTTATTTATGCTTGATCAAACTTTGAAATATCAGGAGCATGACACTTAATATGAACATAGGACAGTGATGCTCACCTGCGGCTTGCCGGAGAGTGGCCGGAAAATTGCCCGGAGAACCACCCTCAAAAACCCTTTAGGTCCACAATTGTCACTTTATTATAAATAACTATCTACTAGATCAACTTGGGATTAAACATGAGCATCATGCTCACTATGGTTTACAGAGTATAGGGCTCACCTTAGAGCTGTCGAAGAGTGGCCGGGAAGATCGCCGGAGCAACACCTCACAAAACACAAGGCACGGATTGAGGTGTTCTTGGAGCAAACCAGGCTCAGTCCTGTTACAGAGGGGAGCACCAGTTAAATGGGGGTCCCATATGGTGACTGGTGCAAGCTGGGTCGAGCTCCGGTGGCCGAAGGCGGCGGCGGCCGGAGACAACCCGGAAAAGATAATTCGGGTGCAACCTTGGAACCCAAACACAGAGGTGCCCTGGCCCAAACCTAAAATCATGGGGATCTTAAAATATGTATATAGGGCTTACCTGTGCAAGAGGCCGGAGCCCGAGGCGTCGGAGGCGGCCGGCGGTGAGAGCTCGGGTTGCCCTTGAGTGCAACTACAAAGAAAATAATCCCCACGTAAAAATCTCCATGCAACCCTATGAACTCCTTCTAAATGATCAAATAGACTTACCTGGGTCGTTTTCCCACCGCACGGAGCCCCGGCGATCGCTGGCGGCGATGCTTGGTGAAGAGAGAGAGAGCTCTAATGGCGGATTTCTTACCGAAGCACAAGAGGCCCTCCAACTTGGACCACAATGTTTCTCTTGGTGCTACGGTGCTTGCCGAGGTGATGGCCGGCGACCAGAGGCGACGGCGGCGCCGGATGGCGAAGATTGGCCGAAGTGCACTTTGGCTCGGTTCTAGGGCAAGCTCGCGCGAACTGTATTCTCGTCCGATCAACCCCAAACCTTGGAGGTGGCTTGCAGTCGACGAGGAGACAAGGATCAACGGTCTTGATCTTGTTTTCAACGGTCGAATTCTCTTCGCGCTCAAGATCGGCCGAAACAAGCATTTTCGGCGATGGGTTGCTCCCGCCGGCAATCGGGAGCACGGCCGATGCCTGGACTACACAGGGACGAGCGTCTCTACGTCAGGAATAAGCTAGAATGGTTCAAGAGCCGATTGGAAATAAAATTTTCCATAAGCTCACCTCGCCGGAAAACCGTGGAAGGAGAAGATGGCCGCGGCGGCGCACGGCGGCGGCTGGGTGTCGAGTTCCACTCGGGCTTGGTTGCGGCTCCACGAGGGACTCCACAGGCAAGGTCTTGATCGCCTAGGACCCTCCCAAGCACCCTCCTCTACAAGCACCCAAGATCAAGGTGGCTCTTGACCTTTTCTCCTCCGGCGACGTGGTGGCGGCGGCCGGTGCGGGGCTCCCGTGGAGTGCGGCAGAGAGGAGGAGGCAGTTGGGACTGCGGCTGGGGAAAGGCTCAGGGTTTAGGGTTTCTTGGAACCCTAGCTCGGAATAGGGTGCTATATGTAGGTTAATGGCACAATTGCAAATTAAACCCTCTACTCTTGATATTCAGTGTCTAGTCCCTCACAGCATGCATTATTCACATCAAGGTCCCTCACCACAAAAGTGGCACGCTAATCGAGGCATGAACTATAGGGATTATTGTGCAAATATCGCATTTTCCACTGTATTTCACACTTTTCGAGACGTTTCTGTCGTCGAAACGAAAAATGGACTTTACCATGACGTCCGGCTCGACGAAACCTATCAGATAGCGATTTTTGTTTTTCGAGAAAACGCCCGGATAAAATCTTGGTCCATAAAATACTGTTTCGAAATACAGTTATCGCGCGTTTCGAGACTCTAGGGTCATCAAACGGAAATTCCGTTAGTGCCATTGCGTTCAGAACGACGAAACCGTTCAAATCGACTACCTGGATCACTATGTTCAGAATCTGAACAGTAAATTAGTCAACGTTGCATTCGTCGGAGTCCCGAAAATTAGAGTTACTATTCATCTACAGTAATCCACTTAATTCATACTATGTGCAGCCACTGTTACCTTGGTCGCAGTTATTCGTCCGCTTCTTCTCTGATTTCTGGAAGATCTGATCGTCAGATCGAAAAGTACTGAATATGAATCTCGCTCAGTTTGACGAGACGATCGCAACGGTCAACTCGGATTTCCAAGATCATGTCCGGATTGGAAAATAGCCTTTTTGCTTCGTAATTTGTGCAAATTGCACACTGGCGATTGACCAAGTAGGTCAATATAGGACTTTTGAATCCAAACTCCGGCTCAAATTTTACTTTTAATCTATTTATTAAAAATAAAATATTTCGGATTATTACATTGGAAAACAAACTACACCCGATTTGATATAACATATATGCACGGGCTATTGCTGCAACTACTCCTGCACGGGCATCTAGATGTATATGGCCATACTGCTCATATAGCCACGTTAGGCGTATCTGCGACCCTTTGATTTCGTCGGGCACAGCTCCCAACAATGCCTCGCATAGAGGCGCCCAGTCTTGCAGTGCAGTTCTCGTCACTGGTGGACCGTCGACACGGAACCTGAAATAACCGCCACATTCTGGAGTGCGACGGTCATCTCACCATGGCGAAAATGGAACGTCTGGGTCTCCAGTCTCCACCTCTCGGCAAGGGCGGCTAGTAAAGCCTGATCCAGCTGCATGCGTCCCAAGCGTGCTACCCCGTAAAATCCAGATTGTTGGAGTAGATCTAGTACAGCTGGATAGCTGGATAGTCAAGCTCCCACTGGTTGAGCTTGCGCCCATGCTCTGAGAACTGCACAGCACGATACCTCTGTAATGCAAAAAAATATAGTTAGCTCTTACATCAATTCAGCTTATTTGTATTACGATAAATATCAAATGAAATTTTATAGCTCTTACCTCAGTCCTGATAAATGCTGACCTATGAAGATGCTGTTGTGATAGGGCCGACGGATCAACTAGTCCCATGTCCTCGTGATCTGCCATCTGCAATATGTAATCTACATATTAGTAACATAATAGCTAAACAAAACAAAATATTAAGACAATATAAATAAAATTGTGGAAGTCATACGCCGACGTCCTTGTTGCACTCTTTCTACATTTTGTGGACAAGTGCTCCTATAATGGCCTGTTTGTTTACAAATGGAGCATTTTCCTCGTCGGCCACCCCCCTTGTCTATTATATTACGAATACGTGTAGATCGTGGACGACCTTTCTTCCTTCGTATAGGAGGCGGTACAATCGGGGGGCCTTGGGGTCGTGGCCAGTGCCATCTATCAGGAACATGATGAAAATGTGGTGCGTACGTTGCATGATAGCAGTCCGTACTATACCAAGCTGAACAAAAAATATGATAGTTTAATCTTATTTGTGATGTACTATAAACTGCTAAGCTATGCGAGCAAGGTATTCCTGTTAGATGAAATTCACCACATGAACATTCTGCATTTGTTCCATTCACGATCACTTTGAAGGCGAAATATCCAGTATTAACTTCAAATTCTGTTAGTCCAAATCGTACGACATGATGTCCCCGCGCCGTATCCATACTTTCGGTAATTATTCTTTTTATTTTAGGGGTTAGCACGTCCGTTATACTTTCACCGTCATCACGGCGATGAAAAAAAATACTTATTAAGCCTATAAAATGTAGCCGCAACAAAAGCCGTGATAGGCAAACTACGACTGCCTTTAAGTACCCCATTTAACGATTTCGAAAGATTCGTAGTCTTCAATCCAAACCGGCGGCCTCCATCAAATGCCCTTGCCTAGTACTCTTTATATCTCTCAAGGTCATTAACCCACTGCCAAGCATCGTGATCCAACATATCTAATTCTTCCTTCAACTGATAATATTCCATCAGTGTTGAAGCACTTCCGATCTGCTAGAATTTATCTAACAAAGTATTATTTTTGAAGCGCTTATTCATATTTGCTTTTATGTGTCCACTACAACACAATAAGGTTATAGTGACACATTGTTGGGACACTTTTATACAAGTGTCCCATTTATATATAAATTTTTTAAAAAGTAATCCTTTAAGACCCAAATTTAAATCCAACCTACCACCCACCACTCCACCTCTACCCATCATAAACAATAGAGTTGGCCCAAAAAATATTATTTTAATTTAAAAAATAAAAATTTTAAAATGAAAAGAAAAATAATTTTACCAAAATAGCTTGTTGAATCTAAATATATATAAAAAAAACGAATGTAAACATAAATTCTATTCCATATAAATTTATTAATATCAAATTTATTCTAATTTTAAATAATAATTTATCAATAAATTTAATTATATTTTTATTAAAATTTTATATCATATTAAAAATTAAGCATACTTTTGAAAAGTGATTTTGGACAAAAACAAATAATAATTTTGGCTCAATAGATTATTTAAAAAGTAATTTTGATTTTTAAAATTAAAATTTAAAAATCTCAAAGTAAAAATTTTTAAAATTAAATATTAAATATTAAATTTTATATTTTATATTTTAAAATAAAATTTAAACTTCTTAAAATTTAAAATTTAAAAATTAAAATTATATGTTTAATTTTTAAATTATAATTTAAATTTTAAATCTCTAATTATCAATTCTTATCCTAACCTAAACCCAACCCACCCAAACCCAACCCTACCCTACCCTGGCGATCACCCCCCCACCCGAGCTCGCCCCCTCTCGCCCCTCCCCTGGCGATCTCCCCCCACCCGAGCTCGCCTCCTCCTCCTCCTCCTCCTCCTCCGACGATCTAGGGTTAGTGTTCCGCGCTCCCACTCCGCTGCCACGGCCGCTCCCTTGCGCTGCTCGTCGTCGCTGGTGCCCAACCCCGACGAGCAGGGCTCGCCGCAGGAGGCCGCGCTCAAGGCCATTTAGGGTGAAATCTCGATCGTATTCTCTCGATTCATCTCGATTGCTTCATATTGACATCTCGATTCATCTCGCTCAAGGCCGCGCTCAAGACTTTCGGAAGCTTGCTATTGGTGCTGCCCTTTCTGACAGGTGAATTCATCCTCTATTCACTCTTTCTCTCTTCAAAATTCACTATCTATGATGCCTCATTTGTGATTATATTGTAGCATATGAATCCAATCTCTATATTTTTGCTTGATTGTGATTATATCATTTACTAGATTTTAATTCGTTGTGGATGATCTCAGTAGAAAAGCAAATCTAACTGTGTTAACTGAGATTTTATTAGTGTGATGATCTCAGTAGAAAAGCAAGGCCATACAATATGTCTGATGAACAAAAAGTATATTATTAGTGTGATGAAAGCTGCTTCGTACCTAAACAAAGGGCACTAAATATTTTTTAAAAAGTCTAACACAGGTAACATGAAAAAAGTACTGTTCCTTTGATGGTGCAATAACTTCTACTAGTCATCCATTCCTTTCCTCTTTGATCTGAGTTCTAAAATAGCTGTTCTGTTCTATTAGCCGGGCAGAATCTTCAATTCGTACTTTGTGTTAAAAGTATCAAAATACCTGATGGGGTCTAATCTAACAAATTAGAAAAGATTAAAATTCTTCTATAAGCCTTCTAGCATGAGATCTTTAAGAATTTACACAACTTTCAAACATTTACACAAATTATGGAAGCTTATACTTATCCAAATTATCTCTATCATAATCATCTTTACGTATCTTGTTTTTTTTTTTTTTGTTGAAACAAGAGGAGTTTGGTCCTTTTCTCAGTATGCAAGAGCAGTTGAGATGTTCTTGTCAAAACAGTGGAAGTTATTCTCGGCATCTGAAACAAAAATTAGTTTTCCTATGCTCAAATTTACTAGTATGATAGGGATTGAATACATACACACACATTTAGGAAAGACATTCACATACTTACTCATGAATTGGATTGCTGTCATTCATCCTATTCTTTGACTCTATTTGTCTTGAAATATCAGTTTTGCTAGCTATAATTTATTGCAGATATTTTAGATTATAAGTGGATTAGTAGTTTGTTCTACATATATATCTTTTCTTGTTTACTATATGAAAGTGCACTTAGCAGTAGATGAAACATTAGCAACCTCCAATATAAGTGATCAGTTTAATTATCACTTATTTAATTTGAAATGAGGAATAAGTTAGCTAAAGTTAAATGGATGAAGTTCTCATTAGGAAAATGTTATTTGGGTTTTGCGGTTTCTAATCCATTACTTTGTTATGTTTTGTATGTGTTTATTGCGAACTATGGACTATCACAGGTAATTTTCTTGCGAAATTGGTCGGCTAATTATATGATTAGATGTTCTCCGGGCTATCACTGCTTGAATATTTTAGCTTTGCAAATGCTTGGTTGATTTGGATAAATGCATAGTTTACAATACCCTGTTCTCCACTCTTATCAGATAACAACTATCCTTTCATGAATTGAATCCTCTTATACCATTGTAAAGGATACCAAGTTCATTTTTTGTGTTAAAACCTTAAATGTTTATGTCTTAGATTTGGAAAACCTTTATTGCATGATCTGTAAGGTTTATTACCTATCTTGTTCATTATCAAGTAATGCCATTTTTTTAGGATGAAATGATAATCTAATACTAGAAAATATATTCTTTTAGGTTTCAGACGCATCTAGCGCTCATAATATTCATCCACAATCTCATTGCCCATCTGGTAAACATTAAACTTATCTTAATTAATTTTTATGTTAAAAAATTATTTGACTAATCTATTATTAAATTGAGTATTATTGAATTTGTAGGTTCAACATCTTAATTGCGGAGCTCGTTAAGACTAGATCTGATATGATATTTTTACTTTTTGTTATCATTTGTCTTTCTCCTGGATTAAAAAACTTGCATTTGATGGTACTGTGATTTAGTGACTAAATACTCATTTAAAGATATGCATATACTATTTTGAGATATTTTGATGTTAATTAGTATAACTATAAAATTTCTTTTATATTTTCTTTTGTTAATTAAAATCAAGACAAATCAAATTAAATATATGCTAAGTATGCTTAATGATAATAAGTTATCATAGAGTGGTATTATATTTTAAAAAATATTACGTATCAAGAAAAAATAGAATAATTTTTTAAAAATGGGACATTTATTAAGTGTCACTGAAATAAAAAAAAAAAGTGTTGCTAGATTATAATTTTGTAGCATTTTTATGTGCCGCTAAAAGCTTAAACAAGTGTCGGTAATTTAGCAGCACTCATTTTATTTTTATGTGCTGCTAAAAGCTTAAACAAGTGTCGGTAATTTAGCAGCACTCATTTTATTTTTATGTGCTGCTAAAAGCTTAAACAAGTGTCGGTAATTTAGCAGCACTCATTTTAGATTATACCGACACTCTTAAAAACTGTCGCTATATACCTAGCGACCCCACATATAGCAACACTTTTTAAAAGTGTTGGTAAGTTAGCCAGCAGCACTTTTTTTGACATATACCGTCACTTAAAAGTGTCGCTATATACCGTTTTTGTTGTAGTGGTCGAAGACACCAATGATGCGAGTGACCCTGTCCTGTAAGATAGATAGTAGCCACTATTTCCCTCAATCTAGGAAATCGATCAGATATAAACTAAATGGCTCTATCGCGGGTAACATAATGACGCATGTTTTGCATAAATCATCGCCAACTCCCGGCATTCTCCCCCTTACAAATTGCAAATGCCAAAGGATATAGTCCATTATTTGCATCTATAGCCGTCACTATCAAAGCATGACCTTCGTATTTGCCGTACATATGTGTGGCATCAATACTCACTACCGGCCGACAATGTGCGAATCCACGAATCGAATGTCCAAATGACCAAAAAATACGACCAAAGCGACAAATACCATCAGCGGGCCACCTATGATCCAGACGCCATAAAGTACCAGGATTAGATTCCTTCAGCATAGTAAGGTAATGAGGCACATTATCAATTGGAGGCAAAAAATACGACCAATATTATTGGAGATCTTCAAGAAGGAGTTAGAACTCGGAGACAATTGGTTTGTGGAGTTGCCTGTTATGTCTCCATGATTGAACCAAAGAATATTGATGAAGCTCTTCAAGATGACTATTGGATTGAAGCAATGCAAGAAGAGCTCAATCAATTTGAAAGGAACAAAGTCTGGGAATTGACGAAGCCCCCCCCAAACAATAAAACATTATTAGTACTAAATGAATTTTCAAGAACAAAAAAAATAAAGACGGTACCATTGTGAAAAGCAAAGCGCGTTTGGTTACTCAGGGCTACTCACAAATTGAAGGTTAAACAATGTGAAGATGGCATTCATTTGTGTCAATCCAAGTATGCGAAGTAGTTGGTCAAGAAATTCGGATTGGAAGATTCTAAAGACTATCCGACTCCTATGGGAACAAGTAATAAGGGACTTGGTAGTGAATCTCACGGAGAAAATGTAGACGAGAAACTGTATCAAAGTATGATTGGAAGTCTACTCTACCTTACTGCTAGTCGCCCGGATATTTCTTTTAGTGTTGGATTTGTGCGAGATATCAATCAGCACCGAAGGAAATTCACCTGAAAGCGGTGAGAAGGATCATCCGGTACGTCAAAGATACATTTAATTTCGAAATTTGGTATCCTATGGGCACATCTCTCGACATTATAGGATACTCAGATGCCGATTGGGCTGGATCAATGGATGATCGAAAGAGCACGAGTGGTGCATGTTTTTATCTTGGCCATTGTCTTGTTGCATGACATAGTAAAAAGCAAAACTGCATTGCTGTCTCTACTGCCGAGGCGGAATACATTTCAGCGGAAAGTTGTTCAACTCAATTGATTTGGATGAAAAGTGTATTGAGTGACTTCCGCATTCCTGCGACCTCGGTAATTATTTTGTGTGGCAACACTAGTGCCATTAATATTTCTAAAAATCCTGTGTTGCACTCTAATACAAAACACATTGAACTTAGATATCATTATTTAAGAGAGCTAGTTGAATCAAGTATTTTGCAAATTGCTTATGCTTCAACTGATGATCAATTAGCCGATATTTTGACAAACCTTTGGATCAAAAATATTTTATTCATTTGCGAAAAGCAATTGGTATGCTTTCTTTGAAATAACCTATTTTTGAACCATTGTTTAGGTTAGGTTTTGTTTTGTATTTTTGTTCTTTTTTAGTTGTACTATAGAACATTAAATGAGCATTAACATAATTGACTTTAATTGCATTCTTTCATATCTTGAGAAATTTATTATGATTTTGATATCATTATAATTTATTTGATGCAATGATCATTTATATCAATTATGTCATCTTTCATTGATCAAAGTCAATTTCTCACTCAATGATCTCTTGGTATTGTTTTTATCTTATTTAATAATTGAAATAAGTATGAACACGAAATCAATTGTTGGTTGAATACTTAATATCTTTCATAATTGATAGCTAATTGAGGGGGAGTTACTAAGAAATTTCATGCTCAAAATATGTGAAAAGAGTTACATCCATTAATGGAGTGTGAAAACTACCACCATATAGAGGAAAGAGCTACCACCTCGGTCGTCCGAGTACTGTGTGCAGCTACCACATCTTTACCAAGCATGGTGCTCTTGTTTATTAGATAAAATACTTTTTGGAATACTTGATTATGTCAAATTCCAAGGTTGGTATAAGGTGGGACTTTATACTGAAAGATACTCAAAAAGCCACTCCCTAAAATATATTGACTAGATAGCATTATCTAATTTATTAGGAATTTCAAATATCTATCGATTTTGGTGCTTTATTTTCTTTGCTCGATTAATGATTTGATAAATTCGTTACTCATAAGATCGTGTTTGATATTTTTGAACTTGCTCAACTTTAGAGGTCACTAATTTTTATAAATTTTCATTTCAAAATTTGGGATATTATTGATAGAGTTATCATAATCTATTTCTTTTCATATAAAACGATACTTTTTGTTTAAAGTTGATATGCAAAAATATTTACATGCTTTTTCTAGATTTTCTGAAATTTTTACAAATTTTTCTGAAGAAAAAGTTGCAGGCAGTCCAGACTGGATGGACTCAGTCTGGATCCCGAACCATGGGATTTTCTACGCTAAGCCGATCCGGACTAAATTCTTAATCCGATCCGGACCGCGGTTAGGTTTTTATTAAAAACGAATGGTTTTTTATTTCTCATTCACTCCAAGCTTTAGATTTTGGTTTCTACTGTTTCTCTCTCTAGAATCTAGAAGCTTTTGGATCTCTCTTCACGATATTTCACTCGATCCAAGTAAGTATTTTGATCAAAACCCATCTTATTCACAGTTTTTACTTGTGTTCTTCAAAACGTGATGGATTTCATGCTATAATTTCATTTTTGCACGATTTTTGATCAAATTTCTTTTGAAATCTAAACTCTGGATGCCTAAGAATTGTTTCTATGCTTATTGTTTATTTTCTAAACGGATTTTTGGGCTTCGATTTCAGAAACTTAGGTTTAAGGGCAATTTTTGGGATTTTTCAAAATATGAGAAATTGATCTATTTTCTCAATTCTTTTTGCAAAATTGTCTTGATTCCTAACTTCTACATGTGATAAGAATTGTTTGGGTATAATTTCTCAAATTTTTGGAATTAAACAATTTTTTTCATGTTTTGAAGTTCTTGCTCACAAGACCAAATTTTTAAAAATTCTGTCAACAATGGTGTTTGGCTGGATGATTGTGTTCATAACTGCTTTGGTCAGCACTCGTGTGATCAACAAACTGAAGCGAGCAAGAAAAGACCAAGGAGAACCTGAGCTTGTGCCATTGGATGGCTCCGAGATTGAATCGGAAGATTGGGAGAAGACGGTCGAAGGAGCACAACAAATTGCAGAAGCAAAAGCATCGGCTGCTTCTAAAGGGAAAACCCCAGTTCCTGGAAAAGCTAGGACTCCACCAACAGCTGCAGAAAAAGAAAAGGCTTCGATGGAACCAATGTCAATGAAGAGGAAAAGCGTTGCACGGAAAAGGGGTCGATCTCGTGGAATTGAGATCGAAGAGTCACTTGCTAGTGAGCCACCTCCGCAAGAGTTTGTTCATATCAACTCTGATATAATGAAGGCATTTGAGAACCGAGAGTGCATCGGTGAACGACATGTAAATGTCGCGGCTCTTCGAGATCGTTCAGCGGCTTTCGAAATTTTGTTTGATAAAACCAATTTCTCTCAAATTTGCCACTTTCCAAAGTCTTCTAGATATTGTCTTCATTTGATAAAGACTTTTTACACTTGTGCACAGCAGCTTTAAGAAAACGAGGGTAGACCTATGAAGTTTCACACTTCGGTCCGGAACAAGAAACTTACCATTACTCCTCAACTGATAGGAGAAGTATTGGGCATGCCTTCTCAACTTGTCGGGACACATTACATGAAGGGTCAGATGTCTTCCTCGATTGCCTGGAGGATTCAAAAGGATGATTGAAAAATTGTGATTCTGAAAATCAAAATCAGTTTAAGATTCTCACAGAAAAGAAATAATTCATTTCGATTCGCTTCGTTGATAAAAAAAAAAATGACAATCAAACCCGCCTTCGGCCTCCACGTACATCAAATCCATCATCCTCATCGTCATCTCCACTCAGATCAGTAGGGATGTCAACGGGTCGAATTCGGGGCGGATTTTCAAAAATCCAAATGCGAACCCGAACCCGACTATCAAACCCGAATTTAAATCCGAATCCGATTGATTTTAAAAATCCATATCTAAATCCGAATCCGATTGATTTGAAAAATCCATATCCAAATCCAAACCCGATCAAAATTCCAAAATCCGAACCCGAATCTGAAAATCCAAACCCGAAATAATTATTTTTTTTTCTCTTTACAATATTTCAAAATATATTATATTAAATTTAAATTTTTAAAATATAAATTTAAATATAATATCAAATATTTATATACACATATATTATATAACATAAAATCAACTCGGGTTCGGGTCAAATTCGGATTCGGATCGGATACAATCAAAATTCATATCCAAATCTAAATCCAAATCCGTCGAATTTTTATTTTTTATATCTATATCCAAATCTATATCAGTTTAACATCAAATAAATTTATTTCGTTCGAATTCAAATTCGGATAAAATTTTGCGTATTGGTATCTATCGACATCCCTACATATCAGCATCATGACATTGGGTTGCAAGTTGCAACTCGTCCGGGTTGTAAATTGTAATAATTTTTAGCTCCGCCTAATTCGATTTGATCCAATGCGACTCAAACTCTAACCCTAACCCTAACCCTCGCGCGACCCAACCCTCTCCCACTTCCCCCGTTCTGGAAAAACTCGAACGAAACCCTCGATCTCTCTCGTCTCCTTCTCTCTTCTTGTCGGCTCTTCTTCTACTTCTTCTGCTTCTTCATCGTCTTCCTTTTCTTCTCCTGTCCCCACTCACCTCTCTTTCCAGCTCCACCGCGCCGCTCCCCCAACCGCTCGGGCGCCGCCGTGCCGGAATCCTAGCTCCGCCGCCGGAGAAGGTTTGTCCCCCTCCTCCCTCTCTCGTCTCTCTCTCGCTCTTCCTCTCCTGCTCGGATATCTACTACTAATGAATAGTATTTACACGGATCTTGTGTTGTGATAAGTATGGGTACCTCTTTCGTCTCGAATTGTACCACTACTTGTAATATGAAAGTGAATTAGAGATTGCTTGACGGGATAATCGTACTACAATTTAATTTAGATTAGTTTGATGTATGATAGTAAAGAGTGCTAAGATCGTAATGTCAGCATCATAATAACAGAACTAGTTTATCATTAATACCATTAACCTGGTGATTTTTGTTGGTTAAATTGATTGTTTCAGTTTTTTGAAAAGTTTGCTGTGTAATAACATTGGCGCGGAGTTCACTGTTTTCTTTCTGCTTTAATCTCACAGAAGTAGGAGCCTCGCCATCTGAACTACCATGGGAAGGAAAAGCAAGCTGACTGTCACCAATGAAAGCGATGAAGAACAGAAAGAACAGCCCTCCTCAGAAGAAGAGGTCTTCGACGTTACTCATTCTCTCCTCTAAAGACCTTAGAGGTTTTATCTTCTTATTCGCATCTGATTGAATTTTCCATTCTTTAGGATTCAGCATTGAAGTCAGAGGAAGAGTTGGAATTAGAGAATGAACTGGCTGACATCCCCTTTGAGGAGCTTCAGAGAGCTCGTGCTGATGGATCCCTCACTGCCCACCCCGGTAAGCAGAAACTGAAGCAGAAGACTAGTCGAGCCAACAAGCACAGGTCCCGATTGTTTCCAAATTGTTCTTTTGATGATTTTGATGTTTCTGTTTGTGTTTTGAGTAATGGGTGGTGATGGATGTGAGCAATCTTTTGGCGATATTTGAACAGGCCAATGGAGGTGAGCAGCAAGGTGCCTACAAAGAGGTTTAGAGAAGTCATCCAAGTGCCCAAAAAGGTATGCTGCCATCAATGCTTTCATGTAAAATTTCATATTTTGCTGCAAGGAATTTCGACTTGCATTGCTATCATACCAATTTGCATTTTTACGTTGTACTTTAGGTATCTATGAATTATTTGAGTAGATAAGAGGATACAGAAAATATTCCATTTATAAAGAAATTGAGAGGAAAGAATTTGGGAGGTGCAATTTGGTAGCCCACATTGTTTTTCCCTTATTGTGTTTGACATTTTCTTAATATATTTCTCTTGCTATAAAAAGTCACGGTATTTGATATTATAACTTTTCTGGCTGCGCCAATGTTGGATTTGTTAATGGATGTCTTTTTTGATGTTCTGACTCAACAATTTGGATTATGTTGAATTGATTAAACATGCTAAATGAGCTTATATATATATATATATATATATATATATATATATATATATATATATAGAGTCCGGCTACTATGCTATCAATAGCACCAAGCATTTGGTGCTATCAAGTTTTTTACCCTTAGATCAACTCCTTTGATTATTTTCATCCGTTAGATTTTACTATTTCCCCAACCACCCATTAAACCCAAGGGGTCCACTATCATCTCAACCACACATCTTTTAATTCAACGGTTAAAAACTTAATAGCACTAATGACTTGGTGCTATTAATAGCATTCCATCCTCTCTCTCTCTCTCTCTCTCTCTCTCTCTCTCTCTCTCTATATATATATATATATATATATATATATATATATAGTTACTATACTCAATATAGAGCCCTTCGTACTCATAAGTTGTTTTCGATGATGAAGCTTCCGAATCGACGATCCATACCGTTAAATATGATTTAGAGCATTTGAAACTATTAGAAAATAAATTTCGTAATTTTTTGAAATTATAATAAAATTCATCAAGTGAGTATAAAATGAACGGTCAAAATTGAACGACCTACTAAAAATAGAGGATTAGATTCTTCAATTTAAGATCGGAGTTATTAATCTTTATTTAGATAATGAATAGAATTTTCTATCAAAAATTCAACCAATTCTGATTATTTTACATCATTAAACTAGTAAGTATCATATTCCGGCCATAAGAGTATAGCAGCCGGATATATATATATATATATATATATATGTATCACTATTTGAAAAGGCGTGCCTGAGGCGCGCGCCTAGGCGCGAGGCGCGTGCCTCAGCGCCTTAGCAATAGCGAGGCGTAGCGCTATTGCTGAGGCGCGCGCCTCACATTATTTATGCTTAGATGGATTTTGGGTTCAAGTTATCAGGTTGTCGGGTTCTTAATTTGATTCTTAAACTTTAACCCGTTAAGATCCTTAAAGAAATTTTAAAAGAAACTAAAAAAAATAAAAAGAGACTTAAAAACGGGAAAGAAATGGAAAAGGGAAAGGAAATAGAAAAGGGAAAGGGAATTAAAAAAGGTAAGGATAAGCTGTTGTCATCTCGGTCGTCTTTATTCATTGATGAAGAACCAGATCGGGTTGATTTTGATGATACAGAAAAAAAAGATATTTGGGATAAGAAAAATCTGAAGAAGAAGAAGAAGAAGATTATGGCGATGCAAGCGATGAAGATGAGAATGAGTATGAGGATGATGCTTGAAGAACGACCAAATGGGAGCATTGGCACCACAATCACTTTTAAGTATTAGTTGAAAGTTGAAATATATATATTTTTAATTTGAGAACCTATACGCATGTGTTTTCTTTACTTTTCGATAGTTATTTTGTTTTTTATGGCTATTTCTGGTTTTTTTTATATAGAATATTAAATTAAACTAGGCTTAGTAAATGTGCGCGCCTCACTTTCTTGAGGCGTGCGTGTAGTGCACCGATCCCGCAAAATAGCGTGGTGCGGTGAAAACGGCTATAGCACGTTTAAATTACGAGTGTAAATGAGTTTGGGATGTTTCGGATCGAAGCAAGAGGCTTCGGATCGAAAAGCGACTTGGCGGAGCTCGAAAAATGAAGCTTCAGCTCATTGGTGCAGTCTGGAGCGTTGGGTACCGGTACTCTTCAATGAGTACCGGAACCAATTAAGGGGAACAGCTAACCGAGAGCTTCGGTTTGGGAAAAAGAGCAGGAAAAATTCTAAGTCCTTGGGTACCGGTGCTGGTGGTTGAGTACCGGTACCCCAAACCAGTTTAGCTTGCGTACCGGTACTGGGAGCTGGGTACCGGAACGCTGTGTTGCGCAGTGCAAAATTAGGCTTGGGTACCGGTATTGGGAACTCGTGTACCGGTACGCAGCCTCCAGAATTCAGGGATAAGGTGGTAATTTCTTTTTTTAAGTGAGGGCAAGGGTGTATTTTCACACCCTCTGAATTTTCAGCTACTCCCTGCACAGCATTAATTCCCTCCCTCTCTCTCTCATTGAATATACCACCTACCTTTCTTCTCTTTGTTCGAACCAATAGAGGAGAGAACGAAAGAAAGAGCGAAGGAGGAGAGTGAGAGAGTGGGAGCAGCAGCAGTAGTAGCAGCCTCTCTTGGGCTGTGGCCTGTGGAGCTTTAAGGAGACTTGGAAGGACTCAAGAGGAGCTTCTTCTTCATCTTCTTCTTCCTTACCCTATCTCTTAAACCCAAGGAGCTATAGGAGGTGAGTTCTAGGATTTCATCTCTAGATTGATTTTATGGGTTCAAGCGTTTAAAAGGATGTTCAAATGGGATTCCTACCCATTTTTAGGGTTGGTCATGGAAAGAAAAGAGATCAAAACCTCTCTTTGAACATATCACATTCAAGTAGGGGTTCTATTTCCTTTTCTTCTCTTGGTCAAAAGAACCAAAGAAAAGAGATGTAGGAGTGACCTAGAGTCCTCTTTTAAGGTTTTAATGGAGATAAAACGATATGAGAATGATTCCTAATTGGTTTCATTTTTTGGAATTAGGGCCTTCTTGGAAGGGGAAGACCAACACCACTCCTCTTGCAAAAAAGGGAAGCACAAGAAGTGGGGGATGCTATCCGAACAGGGGTGATCTCTTCCCTTGTTCTGTTGTTTTTGGACTCGAAGCATGTAAATAAAGTTTAGGGTCAAGTAAAAATAATTTGCTTGATGATGGATAAATGACCTAGGAGAAAACCTAGATTTAAGTTCACTGTGTGGCATCAACCTTAGGGTTTCACGAGTGGCATTCTGTAGGAGTAAAGTTAAACTTAGAGTTGAGTCTCTAAGGTTTATGGAGGTTAATGGGGTGAAGGAATTAAATTCCCTAGAGTTGGTCTTAGGGAGTTGGGCAAATTAAACCTCACTTTAACTTCAACTTGAGTAGAGAAAGCAAGAGTTGGAAATTTAAGTCCAAGGGGCTTATAGTTACCTTGAGGCAAGACCTAGGGTAAATGAAAATGTTGTGCAAGAAACTGCTTAAAAAGCAAATATGCTAAAGGTGAAAGTGATGGTGAATAAAATTGCCAGTGGCAATAGGAGCTAGAGGCTCAAATGAGAAAGGAAAGTGAAAGCAATTGTTAAAGAGTAAAGATAAAGGCAAGTGCTAGATGTACAATGAGGCCGTGTGCCAAGAGGAAAGAAAAGAAAATAAGAGAGAATAAAACGAGCGCACCTACGGGGATGAGATGTGGTTCTGCGGGACGTAAAGGGCATGCCCTCTCCCCGGGCACACCTGTTGGACGTAAAGGGCAGTGTCCCTCTCCCAGGTAGTGACCCGAAGAACACATTCTCCCGTAGGGGCGGGGTAACACTCGCGGGTGTTATCGGCAACCTTAGAAGTTTCTGTCTTATGGTAGCTTGACTACCGGGCTGGGGCCCGCTGGGCAGGAATTTCTGAGGATTTAGTAACTTTAACTAAAACACAAAGAAAAGAAAAGTGAACAGTCAAGTTTGGGTTTGGCTAGAATGGCACCCTTAAATAGTACAGAACTGTAATGTGGTAAGAGAATGGTTATTCTGGTTGACATTAGTAGTATGTAGCCTTAAATATCATAGTTGTTCTTTATTTTATTGCTTCCATTAGACCAAGTGTTGCAGGGCATTTTTGCTCGGTGGTTGAACCCACTGAGAACTTGGTTGTAGTTCTCACACCCTTTGGGTGACATCCCCACAAGTTCAGGCACATCAGGCGAGGCGCGCGACAGGGGCAAGTGCCCAGCAGTGTAGCGACCTAGCAGTCTAGAGTCGCCCTCAGATTTTGGAGAGTTACTATTTTGAGCGAACTTGTAGTGAGGAAAATGTGTAAAACTTTTATGTTCAAGTTCATTTAGTAAGAAATGATGTAATATTTAAATTCAAGTTCATGTAAAAAAAGTTGTATGATACTTTAAAGTTAATGTTCGCTCAGTATTGTACTTTCATTTTTATCTATGTGTATGAATGAATGAAAGTTTAAATTTCATAGTTAAAACTCTGATTATTGCTTTTCCACTACACAAATTGTGAATGTTGGAATGAAACCGTTCCTTCGGGTATTGAAAGGTCATGCCCGATTGGCGGGTCTGTTGGCGCGCCCGAACTGTCCAAATTGGCGGTGTCGGGGCGTGACAGATAGGAGTGGTATCAGAGCCTAGGAATAGACCTAGGTGGTTAGCGAACCTTAGGGAGACCTTAGGGTTTAGGCACGAGAGTGTACATGAATTCATGGCGAAAGTACTTGATTGGGTTATAGGGTTCCCAAGAATGAAATTGGGAATGGATTGAGGGAGACGAACTACCACCAGTTAACGGTACGTTGGGTGGCTGACAACGTAGCGTTAAAGGTGGGAGGGGGTGTTCCTCTTTACTTTCGCATAATTGGGTCGATATTTTATATGATGTTTGTTATTTTTTTTTCGCATTGGTTATGCAATGTCCGAATTAATGAATGTGAACTAATATTGTTGTGGCATACAGATAGCCATGCCACCACGACGGGGGACACGGTTGGCGCGACTCGAGCCGGGGGAGGGCTCCGGGTCGAGTGATGTTCGCGAGCTGAAAGAACAAATGGCCGCGCTTATCGGCGTGGTTCAGCAGCAGGCGGAGGCCTCCTCGCGACTGGAGGAAGCTTCCCGCCGACGGGAAGAGGAGGCTTCACGTAGACAGGATGAGGCGTTTCGGCGCCAGGAAGAGGTGTCTAAGCGACAGGCGGAGCAGATCGAGAGGCTCCAGAAGATGTTGGCGCAGTAGGTTGAGGCTGCACAAACGGCGCACGAGCACACGGCTTTGCCTCAGGCGGGGGCGACGACTGCAGGGGTGGCTATGGCGGCCGAGCCTATGGCGGCGCGCCCAACACCATCCGTTGGGGCCACTAGAGGAGTGCCCCGGCGGGCCGACTCGGAGCTAGACGATGCCGAGTACGCGCCCCAGAGAGCAGAGCAGGACAGGGCGATGGAGGTTCTCGCCAGCTTCCAGAAATTCCATCCGCCCACTTTCAGCGGCGATAAATCTGATCCTATGGTGGTGGAGTTGTGGATTGACTCCATGGAGCGACTGTTCCAAACCCTTCGGGTGCCGATGCGGGACCGCGTTACTGTGGCAGTTCCCCATCTCGACAATGTGGCATACCGGTGGTGGAAAACAGAATTGGAAAGACGGGCTAGGACGACGTTGCCGGAGCCAACGTGGGAAGAATTCAAGGAGCTTTTCTTCGCCACATATTTCCCCGACAGTGCGAAGCAGCAAATGGAGGACGACTTCAAAAATCTTCGCCAGGGAAGCCGTTCAGTTCAAGAGTACGAGTGCGAGTTCTCTCGCATCGTTAGTTGCTTACTCACCGTGGTGCGCAACGAGTGGGACAAGGCGCGATGTTTTGAAAGGGGCCTTCGACCGGCAATCTACTCAAAGGTCCAACCATTCAACATCGCGACTTATAGAGAGATCGTGGACAGAGCCCGGTTGGTAGAGAGGGGCGACATGGTGGTGCGCCGAGAGCGCGAAGTTTTTGAGAAGGACAAAGGAAAGGGGAAGGAGAAGAAGCGGTATCAGGGTGGCTCCGGGGGTCAAAGCCACTATCAACGGCTCCCGAAGCAACCGCGACAGCAACACTATCCTCGGGAGCCCCGACAGTTCACGGCTCCCGGGCGATGTGTCATTTGTGGTGGGCCGCACCAACCTGCAGAGTGTGCAGAGCGAGAGGGAAGGTGTTACAAGTGTGGCCAACCGGGCCACTTCCTTCGAGATTGTCCCAGGGGTACACGTCCTGCCCCGGCCGCACCATTGATCCAGGGTGCTCCACGGCAGCATCAGAGGGCGGTACCAGCCCTACCAGCCGCACCCCAGCAGCCGCCGAGCGAACGGGTTTTCGCCGCTCAAGCGATTGAGGAGAAGCCCATTGTCGATGACGTCATAACAAGTATAATTTTCATTAATGATGTTCGATGCAGGGCTTTATTCGATACAGGTGCATCGCACTCGTTTATTTGTGGGTCGTTCTCCGTGAGACATGGGTTTGATGTGCTACAGTCTACTGAGTTTAGGACAGTCCAAGTACCGGGGGGTTCTCTTGAGATCTCCAAATGTTGTCCCGCCTGTCCTGTGCGGATTGGCGAGTGGATTATGGCAATAGACTTCTTGGTCTTAAGGCATTTGGGGGACTTCGATGTGATCTTGGGGATGGATTGGCTCTCCAAGTATTATGCCACTATCGATTGTGAGCGCCGGGTTATCACGTTTCGAGAACCCGGGCAGCAAGAGTATGAATTTCAAGCGTGCAAGGGTTCCCTATTTGCCTCGACGATTTCCGCGTCGCTAGCCAAGAAGTTAATCGAGCGAGGCTGTGTGGCTTATTTGTCTACAGTGGTCGAGGGGCACAGAGCGGAGCCCAATGCAGGGGACATTCCAGTGGTGCGGGAGTATTCCGATGTGTTCCCCGCGGAATTGCCGGGTATGCCAAGTGTTGCAGGGCATTTTTATTGCTTCCATTAGACCAAGTGTTGCAGGGCATTTTTGCTCGGTGGTTGAACCCACTGAGAACTTGGTTGTAGTTCTCACACCCTTTGGGTGACATCCCCACAGGTTCAGGCACATCAGGCGAGGCGCGCGACAGGGGCAAGTGCCCAGCAGTGTAGCGACCTAGCAGTCTAGAGTCGCCCTCAGATTTTGGAGAGTTACTATTTTGAGCGAACTTGTACTGAGGAAAATGTGTAAAACTTTTATGTTCAAGTTCATTTAGTAAGAAATGATGTAATATTTAAATTCAAGTTCATGTAAAGAAAGTTGTATGATACTTTAAAGTTAATGTTCGCTCAATATTGTACTTTCATTTTTATCTATGTGTATGAATGAATGAAAGTTTAAATTTCATAGTTAAAACTCTGATTATTGTTTTTCCACTACACAAATTGTGAATGTTGGAATGAAACCGTTCCTTTCGAGTATTGAAAGGTCATGCCTGATTGGCGGGTCTGTTGGCGCGCCCGAACTGTCCAAATTGGCGGTGTCGGGGCGTAACAGTGCGCCTCGCGTCTAGGCTCCAGAGGAGCCTAGCGCCTCTTTGTGCCTCCCGCCTTTTTAAACATTGATATATATATATACTATTAATAGTACGAAGTCATTGGTACTATCAAGTTTTCTACCCTTAGATCAACCCCTTCGATTATTTTCATCCGTTAGATTTTACTATTTTTTCAACCACCTATTAAACCCAAGGGGCCCACCATCATCTCAACCACAC
Source organism: Tillandsia fasciculata (assembly GCA_029168755.2). Lineage (NCBI taxonomy): Eukaryota > Viridiplantae > Streptophyta > Magnoliopsida > Poales > Bromeliaceae > Tillandsia > Tillandsia fasciculata. Next base: position 14,257,057 of record CM054945.1, on the reverse strand, counting down.
ATCTTTTAATTCAAGGGTTAAAAACTTAATAGTACCAATGACTTGGTACTATTAATAGTATTCCAGCCTAGCTCTAGATATATATATATATATATATATATCAAGGTTCGAAGTGCCGTGGCACGGGGGCGTGCCGCTCGCCGCCTGGCACGGTACGGTACCGGCACGCCCCCGTGCCGACACGTGGCACGCTTGCGTGCCGATGGATACGCATGACCTCCCAGTGGCACGCTCTGGCACGGCTTTTTTTTTTTTTTTTTTTGTTCCCAATAAGCTCTTATAATATTGTTTTGAACTGTTTAGTCAAAAAATTATGAATATTGACTATATATAGCTTACTACACTTACCAATTGACATACTGATAATTGTTTTTAATATATAAAGTACAACTATATCTCATAGAGAATAGAAATAACAATATAATAAATAAATTTTAAATAGAAATAACTATATCTCATAAGAATAGAAATAACTATATCTCATAGAGAATAAAAATTATGAATATTGACTATATATAGCTTACTACACTCACCAATTAACATACTTGTTAGTTGTGACTCAAAATCAGAATCGCTTCGATATTATGATTCAAGTTCGCCGACGGTTTCGCGGTGCGACTTCAAAATTTTATGGATGTCTGTGGTGGAAGCGAAGGGCTCGGGCCGCTAGGCCCGAGCCTGAAGCCCACCACTGACATCGGACGGGGGGTGCGGGGGGCGGAGCCCCCCGCGGTATGGATCCGATCCGCTAAGGAAAAACCCTAATATAATTACTATGCATATATAATTATAAAGAAAAAACAGGAAACAATATAAAGAAAAAACAAAAAAAAAAAAACAAAAAAAAAAAAAAAAAAAAAAAGGAAAACGGGGCCGTGCCGGCCGGCACGGGCCGGCACGGCCTGCGATACCCCACAGGGTATCGCTCCGTCTCGAGCGATACCCTGTGGGTACCGCTCGAGACGGGGGGGGTGCGAGACCCCCCCTGTACCGTGCCCCTCATTGAGGGGCACGGTACGTGCCGCCCGTGCCGCCCCGGCACGGGCGGCACTTCAATCCCTGATATATATATATTCCAGCCTAGCTCTAGAGAGAGAGAGAGAGAGAGCGAGCGAGCGAGAGCTTATATATTTTCAAAATTACAAACCCAATTATACTTGTGAATTATTTACCATTGGATTTGCATTGAGATTTGTGCTTTTGTAAAGTCAACTAAAGAGAGAAAGAGAAAGTACAAAAGCACAAATCTCAATGCAAATCCAATGGTAAAAAATTCACAAGTATAGTTAGGCTTGTGCTTTTGAAAGTCAACTAAAGAGAGAGAAAGAGAAAATACAAAAGCACAAATCTCAATGCAAATCTAATGGTAAAAAATTCACAAGTATAGTTAGGCTTGTGCTTTTGAAAGTATATATGCTCTACTCTCTCTCTCTCTCTCTCTCTCTCTCTCTCTCTCTCTCTCTTTATATATATATATATATATATATATATATTCAAGCATTTCATTTCTTGAAGTTGAAAACGTAGCTGTCAAATGGCTTTAGGCACTCTTGTTTCCTTCTTGGAGCCAAGGTACTTGCCCAGGCAACTAGGCAATAGCTTAGGAAACAGCATTTATTCAAGTACTAAAAAGTTCTCTTTTGCCTCACTTTCATTGTAGTAACTTGACTTACATAGGTAAAATTAAATTGTCATATCGTAGAGTAGAGCATACATTCTTTTTGGGTTGTGGTCACATTAAGTTCAAATTTCATAGACAACATAATATTAATGAAATCAATTATAACATGTTTAAATCAATACAAATTAAATTTAACTGTTCAATGCCTAGGCACTCAAGTTGTCCCTTACACTTTAAGGTGGGCACTTAAAGTTGTTGGCACTACATGGTTTGGCAGATCTTGATGAGCATTGTCTGACAGTACGGTTTGCTCGACTCCCTGGGCGGTTGCACATGTCCCCATCCTATTACAATAACAAGTGTGGATGAATACACAAATTTTGTCAAATGTGCTCTTGACGATCGAAAGGAACATATATTAAGGACAGCTTAGAGAAAGTCGAAGGAATGATTCCAAACACACCTTTTTTGTGGCATCCTTCCAAACACACCTTTTTTGTGGCATCCTCCGTCGCATACTTGTTCATCTATTTCAAATTAGAAGTGCAGCAATGAATGCCGAGTAGCTTCCTTAAACCACTGCAACACACATTTATCTCTACACTCGGACAAGTTTTGGAACTATTGTGCTGATATGACAAGTGTAATGCTAGCATGTTGTTGCGTAGCACCTAAAAACTATTCTTCCTTGCTGTCATGACTGCGTGCCTTTTGGGAATGAATTGTGAATTTTCTATTTTTTAGCTATTCTTTCAAACTTCTGCATTGACAATTTTTCACTACTTTCTTATAATACTTGTGCATCGTAAGATACAAGCTTGAGGGATAGAAGGTCTATCAGGTTGGCCAACTTGTTGGTTCGACTTAATTATTTAATGCAGTATAAGAGACTGTTAGAGTATTATCAACATGGTAGATACTAACTGCTTGAGTAAAAATATGACAGGAACTGAAATGAGTCCAGTGTGGCATTGTTCATTATTTAATCCAATACTTTGTGGAAAGTGAAAAGGAAATAAATAACATGATGCACCATAAATTGAGCACTTGTTGAATTGATCTATATCTCATTCTTATTTGATTGATTCCTTCTTAGAAATTCACAATGATATCTTGACAAATCTTAAACACTTAACATGTATACATGATTTTCTGGTACAAGTGGGTTGACTACTCCAAAGTGGAACTATGACTAGCTCCTGTGTTATATTGTATTTTTTTCATGCCCTGAACATATTAGAACTTGTTTGCTCAAATTTCTTTACATCTGATCGAGGAATTTTGTATGTTCCTTAAAAATATTGTCGACGTGGCAATGAATTCCAATATCACATTTTTTGCACACTTAAGTAGATGAATCCTTAAAAGCAGGATTGATGATATTTTCTAACTCCACATATTTTCTTCCAGGTTGTACGCGATCCAAGATTCGAGTCTTTATGTGGAACTCTTGATAAAGAAGGGTAAGCTGTGGGCATCTCTTGAAAAGTTGTGTGTACATATCTCTTGCTTTTGATATTTACTAGTTTTATGTGGCTCTTTGCATATTAGGGCTTGCTTAATATGTCTTATATGCTGTTGAAGATGGCTAACTCGGTTTTTTTTATACATCAGACGTAATGACATAATTCAAGCGACAATATGATTAGATGGATGCCATTCATAATGACCGGAATATTTTCTTTCTATGTGGCTGTTATGCCTTATCAACAAGCTTCTTATTACGCATGATTAAGACAGGATATAGGAGAAGATTTTTCAACTAACTCAAAAGCAGTTTGCTTAATACATTTTACACTTAATGACCTATTGTGGCACATTGTGCAATATGAACTATTTAGTCATCCAGACAGCAGAACTATAGGCATTTTTGCAGGTCAGAGGGCGGTGTATTGACCCGTTCATGTTTCTATACATAGGACTTCTGCTTTTGAAGAGTTCATTTTTCATTTTTAATCCTATTTACAGTTGAGGGCCTGTTTGGCTCTGGTGGAACAGTAGAGATTCTATTTGAATAGAGCTATTGAAGAAGCACTAACTACTTTGTCATTGAAGTCTTCTCAAAAGGTCTAGTTGAAATAGAAGCTTAAAAATGAACTTTGGGTTTTGGGCCATGTGGCTCATCAATTTCCCATCGCAACAACATCTCTAGACCTTTATTAGCTAAGTGTCTATTTTGAGATGCTCTTGTTCTGTAGAGTAGAGAAGAAGTTGCCAAAAGCTAGGCCAAAAAGACTCTTAATTGTTTGTTTTGAATACCTTATTCTTTCTAGAATGTGTATTAACATGGATTCTTAGTTGAATTTAGATTCAGAAAAAGATACAATTTCTTGTTTGAGGTCGAACTTCCTGCCGAGAAACAGGTAATTTATTGTCTTTATTAGATATAAAGTTTGTTGTAGAAATTCTTTTGTTTAATTTAAGTGGCTTTAAAGTTTTTTTCCTGCACTAATGATGGTGTAATGTTTGCAGAAACTGCAAAAGCTAATTAAGAAGTCAAAAGACCGCAATGCTGTCGAGGAATTAAAGAATCATATCTCTTGGATTGTAAGTCTTCACGTCTCAGACGTAATCTTCTCCAATATTAGTTCTGTTGATTGGATCCAAGGATTTAAGTATCCATCGGCACGGACCGTATCCGCCGTGCCGTATCGTACTAACAAGATATCGGCACGATACAGCCCCATGCCGATGGCACAGTTCAACATTTTTTTTTACTTTAAATACTAAATAATTCTCTCAATAAAGTTCAAAATATTTAATAAAAATACATAATAAGCAATTATAAATTTTTGTTGCTAAAAAGAATAAATATTTCACGCCATTATGTATCGGCACATATTTTTTTTTTGTGACTGGCACTCATCGGCACGGCTCAGCACGCACCATGCCAGCAAGTTTTCGGCACGATCCCGTGCCACGACACTTAAATCCTTGATTGGATCATAATGGCATCGTGGTATAATAATCATTTCTCCATCTTGCAAAATCTTCATGGACAAATTAGGCGTCTCCTCTGAAACGGATAACATTATATTTTTGGATTGCTTATCAGTTTTGTTTAAATCAATAAATATCATTTTCAAGTTTTTTTTTGTTCTTGCATGTTTCTTTGTCAATTATTTCAATGTTCTATATTGCTTCTTATCTGGAAGGAAAATATTTTTTAGATCCTATCTTAATCTTTGTTCGGTTGTTTTCTTGTTAAGTTCATTAATCATAAATCACCCATTTATTTGATTTTACACAAATCTGTGAACAGTGTATCTTCAATATATTAGTAGTCAAGTACTATTTTTTCCATTCATTAGTGTCCTTTCAGTCTATGTGTCTTTCTGAATAGACTAAGCCAAAAATATAAATGTTAAGCACCTTCAAACCTTAAACCTCAATATGTATTCCATTTTGTTTCAATGTTCTTTCATTCTTATCATAGAAGCATGTCCTTAAATATGCAGAGTAGGCTAGATCATTTTTTATGTTGGGAAGGCTTTTATGTTTGCTTATGAATTCATCTGAAATTTGTGAAATTGTACTGAAGTTCTTGCCGGAAAAAAATTATGTGACGAGGACTAGCCATGCAACTGAAATGTCAAGTCACTAGGAAGCAGGAAGTTATTTTACATTATTAGTTAGTTTTCAAATCATTGAAAATCCTAGGGAAAGGGAAAACATTGATGACTGTTTTTGTGTCTCTCTTCATCTGCTCTAGCTGTTGATTTTTTTTTTTTGTACGAAGCTTATTTTTATTTGATACCATTTGATATCTTCTTCAGGATAAGCAGCTGAAGTCGGTTCCTCGGAAGAGTGCTGAATCTGAAATTTTGTCTGAGCACATAAAGAAGGAAAGAGAGGCAGCAATGCACGGGAAACGGCCATATTACCTGAAGAAATGTCTCTCTCTCTCTCTCTCTCTCTCTCTCTCTCTCTCTCTCTTCACACACACACTGAAGTACACAAACCTGCTTTGCTATTACATTGTTTATACAAACCTGCAAAATCTGACTTTATTTTGATTTGGCAGCTGAAATTCGAGAAAGGAAGTTAATAAAGAAGTATAATGAGCTCAAGGTATATTTCATTCTATGGAACATGATTTTGATTCTTTTGATTTCTCAAAATCAAATATTTGTCCTTATTGCTTGCTTCATTTATTTCTCTACTTGATTCACAGGAAGGAGGAAAGGTCGACTCTTATATTGAGAAGAGGAGAAAGAAGAATGCTTCCAAAGATCACCGCTACGTGCCTTACAGGAGACCCAGTAACGGCGGACAACAGTGATGTTATAGAAACAATATCTCCTTGTTCCGTCTCAGCTGGTATTTTGATCCTTCCCCTTGCTTTTATATTTAGTTCTGCTGTAATCTTTCTCTCAGCAGGAAGGCCAAATAAGAGCAAACTGTGAAGTATCTTTTAGAGAGAAAGCTATTCCGCCGTATTTTTAACGGTGAACTCCAGTAGCTATTTGGATGGCTCTTTCGTCAACTTTTCCAAGGTGATATTGCCCAAATGCTCCCTCAGTCTATGCTCCCCTTTTATGTAAGAGCTACAGGTGGATAAGATATGCAGTATGCCCTGTATCAGCATCTAATTTGGCGGAATTATTATTATTATTATTATTTTTTTTTTCTTTTACTAGATAGTATTGTTATTCCAGGAATCTCTTGTTTATACTGGTTGTGGAATAGCCATTTAAGTTGGTTAATGTTTTAAATTTTTAGAAACAGTTTCTTTGTTATGGACGGATGAACAGTTTTTTGATTCGCCTCAACTATAAGCTGTATGGTGAAACAGACCCCTAGAAATTTTTTGGGGACAATTTCATCGCTACTAATTAAAATATTAACAAAATCTCAAATGCCTTTGAAAATATTAAAATATTATATATGTCCTTTCACTATATTGAGTTATATCAATACTAGTTAAGTTTTAAAATACCAATTTTACTCCTAAATAATTTCAATATTTTATGTTAGATTTTTTTAAGTTAAATTTTGATCGTAGATTCTTTCAAATTTCTAGTTTTGAGAAATATGCATGAAATTCTTGATCGTTTAGGACGGTATTAGCGATATTACACTATGCATACTTTTTAGCAGAGTCGTTAACATTAATTGAAAGGTTAATTTTGTACATATTTTTTTATTCAAAATAAATATTATTTGTACATCCCAAAAGGGAGCGTAGATCTTACACTTCCATTTTAGGATTCGCAAAATGCCAAATAAGTTTTAGTAAAAATATAAAAAAAAAAATTAAAATTTGATATGACAAGTAGTAGAATGATGGCTGCTGGATGAAGAGGGTGTTGGTTCTACTCTCCATTTTGGGTATGTCAATAGCATGGCTCTTTTCTCATATCTTGAGAGTTGCATAAATATACTTATACCAATTAGGATAAATTTTACTAGTCATTTCAAAATAATTAATAAAAAAAAATTTATCTCTGAATCGATAGTGTATATACTATACAATCCATTGAAAATATTATTTTTGTATATATCAAATGGAGTGTACATTTTGTACTCGATATTTCTACAAAAATGTCAATATCAAAAATACCCCTCATATTTAAAGAAACTAGCGTAAAGACCCAAATTGGTATCAATTCATTAAAAAACTAAATAAAATTTTCACTTTGCCCATGATAAGTTGTCTACACCTTTTCAATTAACTTAAACATTATTTTATTTAAAAATATTATACTTATAATTGAAGGTATACAAAATTAAAGTTAATTGATTGCAACAAACTATACTATACAAATAATAAATAAAAATAATATATTAATTTAGACAAAGAAGAAAAGAGATTAAGAAAAAAAAGGATAATATATTTGTAGTTCAATTAATTGTTTATTATGAGTAACATGAGACTCATTAATTTTTTAAGCTTAATTTTTCTGTGGCTGCCTAGACTGAATACTTATATATATATATATATATATATATATATATATTATATTATTTTTCTTCTCTTGATTCTTAGATTCGGAGACGGGAGACCATCTATAGAGTTGTCAATTTTGGTTTGGGAGCTTCCGGAAACTAACAAAATCAATCAGGAGATCCTGCCAGCTAACTAGACAGACAGGCGGAGAATATAGCAAAATCACGCCGTGAGACATTACTTGATACAGATGCTCATTTCGAAGCCTAGTCCCTTTATATTATACAATTTTAGTGTAATAAAAGCTATTGTTATTTAACTGCGAAATCTCAAAACTGCCTACGTAGATCAACTCGAAGAGTACCACCTTGTATGTAGAGTACCACCTTGCCATACAACAGACAAATCAGATCCACTAGTACAAATAGTAGCTATTCTATACAAATATTTTCTTTACCAAGCCTCAAACCAAACTACATAAACATTTCAAACTTTCCAATCAAACCCAAAGTCAGCTATGTCGCCGCTAAACATCCCACCTTCTCCAAACTCCCGCACAATCTGATCCAGCTCTGCTAGGTCCACATTCTGAGGCAATTCGAGTCTCGAGCTAACACTGCTTCCCGCAACAGTCGTCTCTGTGGGGGCGGATTTGAAACTGTTGCTCCTGCTAGGTCCTGCGCCAACAGCGCTGTTGCTCATGTTGCTCGGAGCGTTCCCCGACTCCGTGGTGCTTTTCACCAGCCCAGCATTCACCGGTCCATTATTGTTGTGAATAGAGGCAGCGGGAGACTGCTGCGGTTCTGGCCGGTTCTTATTCATAGTATCTTGCAGCATCTGCTGAATCACTTGCTGCTGCATGTTATTGTTCTGCGGTAGGTTACCATTGTTCATAGGAGGCTGCTGTGGAAACTGGCCCGATAAATTATTCGACAAGACAGGAGAGACAGAGGCACGGAAGTGGCTCACAGGCTGTGATTGGTTAATAGGCCCATTGAAGGTGTTGGGCAGTTCCTGATGCAGTAGGTTCTGGTTTTTACTCAAAGAGTTTCTCAGTAAGTTCTGATAGCTATTGTTCATCACCGCAGTTCGTTCCAGTGTGTTGTTGTTATTGTGGAGTTGAGTGTTTGCGAGGTTGCCATTGAAGATATGGGTGCTCATTCCCGGATGATGGTGAAGGCTCATGATTTTACTAAGGGTGCTCGGATCGGTGGAAAGGCCGTTAGGAGTCCTCAGCTGCTCCGCTGCCTGTAGCTTCTGGGCCTGGAGTTTAGCAGCGGCCTGTGCTGTGTAGCTCTTCAAGCTCTCTACAAAACAAATAAAACAAAAATAAAAATAAAGATAAAGAAAAGTCGTGATGACACAATTGAATGCAAAAATCCTCTTTTTCTTCATCTAGAAGACCAAAGAGGTACCTCTTGATGACGGAAATAGATGCAAATGCTTGATAAGAAATTGAAAGAGCCATTATGAATAGAATCCAATTTGTAAGTCCTTGTGCTAAATATAATGAATTCCTTCAGAAATTGATTTGTACTCAAGCTCACAAGAGTTGAAAATTCCACAACTAAAACAGGTTGTATCTCTTAACTTGTCAATAACAATGCTTGCGAAGTTTACCATTTGCAGAAATCAGGATAGGGAACAGCATCTTCAAAAAATACAATGGAGCAAAGAAAAGTTACTGCTTACTGCTAAGTTCTTTGTTTTTTATCGCCTAACAAACCAAATAGATGTATGGACTGCAAAGAGTCCACATCGAACTTGTGCCTAAAAAAGACCAAAGACGGCAGCAATACCAAATGAGGCCCCGAAAACATGTAGTCCAAAAGTCAGGAAACAAAATCAGAATTGAAGCAGCACGGACAAGACAAAGTTATTCTATTTAAACGTACATAAGCTCTAATAGATTTGCTGATTGCAACCAGGCTCTCCCATCGAGGTAATAAGTACTCCAGGCTTTTCTACAGGTTTTTATTGTTTCTTGTTTGCATTGTTTCAAAAGGTAGTCGATGCGGCAGCATATGTAGTTCGGACAATCAACCGCACTACACAAGTAATATGCAATGCAGTACGCGGCAAAGTTCCAAAATGCGATCTATGTGGCCGCATATGCGGTTCAAACCAACAACTACACCGCATATGTAATATGCAGGGTAGTATGCGATCCGACCACATATGCAGCTGCATACACGGCAGGTGACGACATACGTGGCCGCATATACGGCAGGTGGCCACATATGCAGCATTTTTTTTAAGGTGGGATTAAAACACCATAGTTAATGAGATTGCTTGATTAATAATTATACATATACATATCTATTTTCATACAAGTTTAGTAAATAAGAATGCCTATAAATGCAATTATCTTTATACAAATATAATCTAACTATCTTTCTTCTTATTTTAGTAGATATTATTACTAATATGTCTAATAATTATATTTATAAATATTAGTGGATAATTTTGTAGTTATTAGATGTTATTATATTTTTTTTTAAGTGTTGACATGTCAGATGACGTGAATAATAGTTTATTGAAAAAAATGATTATTCTTTATTAAAATTTAGCATACTGTTTTTTTGAAAATTTATTTTTGTTTGACAATTTTTATAATTTTGAGTTGAAGTTCAATTTATTTCTCTATTTAATAATTAAGAGTAAATTGCTAATTATTAATGCCAGAGTCTAATCATTTATGTATTTATGTGAGTAGTGCTATTGCCAATTGTACTGTACTTGTACAGGGTCTAGTTTAAGACAACCTGTAGCGACCTGAACTTCTGCAATAGTGAAGTTTTGTGAAAACTAGCTTGGAGGACTATATCTTGGTAGCTCGAGCAAAGTGTTAAGCTAATTGGAGTGTTTTTAGCATGGATTTGGAGCGAAAACATAATTGAGAAATATTAGACTTTGACCAATTGATCGAGGACAGTCAAGTGGTGATTGTGAATATGCCCGAAATGTGTTCCGAGGGTTTCGGAACGATTAGAAGGGAGTTGAATCCCTAAGGAGCAAAATTGAGAATTTTCGGAAGAGACGATTCTAGGCCGAAGAGGGTTTACGGACCGGACCTTGGTGTGAATGATCGGACCTTGAGGAGAAGACCGGTCTTTACCTGTGAACCCTGAAAAATTTGGATTCGGGGACCGGTCCATGCGAAGGCAGACCGGTCCGTCAGCCCGCGAAGCCCTGGGTGAACCTTCGGAAACGGGTCCATGGATCTGAGGACCGGCCCGTTGGCGCCCACAATGCCTAGTAAGGGCATTTTGGTAATTTTGGGGGTGGGATTTTGTTTTAAAAAGGGGCCCTCTCCCCTACCTCTCTACGCCAACACCCCACGCACTGAGAGAGAGAAAGAGAAGCTCTCTCCCTCACCCTCACTGTCCGCTCTCCCTCTCTCGCTAGGAGCTCCACCGAGGTGGAGTTCGAGTTCGGCGACCTTGGAGGAGTGGAGAATAAAGCTTTCGTCGCACGTGGTGGTTCGGAGAGCTTTCACGGCCAAGGTGAGGGTTTTGAAATTTGAGTTGGGCTTTTAGTAAATCCTTCGAAATCGAGATTCTCATGGTCCCTAGAGATTTCTAAGCTAGTTTAATCACTGATTCTCTAAAAATTTCAAAGTGATTTTAAAGAACGATGAAACCTAGGGCATGAATGGGATTTTCGGGTTTTCAAGTGTTTCGATCTAAATTGATCGTCTATTTCTCTAATTGAAGATTAGAGAAAGCCCCAGACAACTTCGATTTGGAAACAGCGAAGGCTACGGTGGTCAACTTCGGAAAACAACCCAAAAGTAGGCGCTTTTGTTCGTTAGTCGCGAAAGTGCGTCGAGACGGTGTCGGAGACCCAATTGCTACTGTCTACAAGCAATTGGGGACGAACCGAGGTGGATTGTGCTCTACCGAAGCGGTTAGATCGCCCCCCATGTCTAGAGAGAAAAGTCGATAAAATTTAATAATATTATTTAATTGATGCATGCAATGATAGGTTAATTGGTAAAATGGTTAATTAGTAAAATGAGTAGGCATAGGTCTTATGTCACTTAAGAGTAAATTAACTGCCATTGAACATAGAACACTAGGCAAGTGAAGACAGAATATAAATGTGTACGCCTAGATATGGACGAGAATGTAGGTCGATTGTCTCTTCGAATATTAGAGAACTCGACAAGAAACAAGGGCTAGAGGTCTATGAAATCATAAATTCTTGGTGTGAACAACTAAAATTAGAAAATAACATGATTGTGTAGAAGACCTAGTGTTAATGAACATAAGTTGTAAAACATAGAGGCAAGAAAGCCCCTTGGACTAAGTAGTCACTGAACCTAGGGTCAGAAGAGATAGGTTCGAGGCAAGAGTTTAAGTATCCATCGGCACGATCCGTATCCACCGTGTCGTATCGTGCCAACAAGATACCGGCACAATACAGCCCCGTGCCAATGGCACTGCTGAAAACTCTCTTTTCTTTAAGTTACTAAGTAATTTTCTTAATAAAATTCAAAAGATTTAATAAAGATACATAATAAGTAATTATAAAATTTTGTTGCTAAAAAAAAAAAAAAAATTCATGCCATTATGTGTCGGCACACATATTTTTTGTGACCGACACTCATCGGCATCGCTCGACACGCATCGTACCATACCGTGCCGGCAAGTTTTCGACACGGCCCTGTGCCACGGCACTTAAATCCTTGGTTCGAGTACAAAGTGGTTAGGATGCCACGGAGGTAGGAACCTAGAAGGGTTAACAAAATAGAGTTAACAAAGGACCCCTAAGACTTGAGAATGAATTCTAAATTCCGAAACTTATGACTATGGGTGTACGTCTTGTTTCTCTCCCATTAAAGGTTTCTCTCCCGCTGAAAAATCGTCAACGGAGGGTTTACAGCATGTCCCTCTCCCATCGGGTGATCTACAATCCAAGGGTGCACAGCAGATTCCTCTCATATTGGATGACCTACAGACCGAGGTGTACGGCATGCAAACCGAGAGTGTACGGCCCGTTCCTCACTTGTCGATGGTTTCTTCGATTATTGACTCAAGACTGAGTCGGGCAATGTGGCTAAGGTAAAGAAAACCTTAGGTATGGATTAGATAAATGGATAGTGAAATAGAAAGTAGATAGATAGTTCCTACTTATATAGATTTCATTATAGCATTAGTCGAGGCATGACATATGATTTATGTTGTATATAGTGCAGGTTTATATTTTTGCAGATTATTACCATATGCTCATATTGCCTCCTTTGAACCTGGTATGTCGAACTTCTCTCTTGAATGGCCGTACCCACTAATAACTATTTTATATAGTTCTCACCTCCATGTTTTGCAGGTCCATCTGCAAATTATTACTATATGCTCATATTGCCTCTATAGATAGTGCCCTACCATTTTGAGATTGAGATAGAAGTACCCCTCGTAAGCGTGTAGTAGGGTATAAAAATGTACATGACAAAAATGTAATAACACATTGGACTGTAAAAGAAAAAAGAAAAGAAAAATATAAATGTAATGAATGTGACGATGTGCATAATAGTAAGAATTATATTTTCTGTACTTTTCTTTCGCAATCCGTATATGAATTCTGTTCCTGATTGGAACTTGTTGAATTGTACAAGTTGTGACACCTTGGGCGGACAGGGAAAGCTCTATCCATTTGGCGGGTTTGGGCACGTGCTCGCAAGGCATTCCTATTTGGAAGGCGTAACACAACCTATACTACTATAAGGTGTTTTTTGTAATTGTGCTCACTATATATTCAATGGAAACCACCCTATAGGGTGTTACGGCCTTACCCAATTCTCATGATACATATGTATATAAGGTCTTACTTGAAATTAATTATTTCAATTTGTGGATTTTGATTCATTACTTCAGTTATTTAGCTTTGTAAGAAAGTATTTATATACATTTTTTATACCTAAATATTTTTTAATATGTTACTAGCTGGACCACATATGCATCCGCATACACGCGCCGCATACACAGGCGTATACCGCATATACGCTATGCAGTGGGGAACCGTATGAATACCGCATGCCGCATTTTAAAACATTGATATGCGGTCAGATGCATATTCAGTAGTATTTTTTTCATTTAAGGTGGAATTGAAATGCAATGTTGAATGTGATTACTGGTAAATGATTATACAAATACATACGATTGTTTTCATGTAAATTAATAATTATGCATACAAATGCAATTATATTTATATAAATATAGCCTAACTATTTTTCTTCTTATTTTAGTAGTTACTATTCCTAATATATCTTATATTTATGTTTATAAATATTGGTAAATAATTTTGCAGTCGATAGATGTTATCATATTATTTTTTAAAAAAAAATGTCGGCGTCGGCCGGTCATATGATGTCAATAACAGTTTACTGAAAAAGTTATCATTTTTTATAAAAGTTTAGCATACCATTTTCTAGAACATTGATTCTTGTTTGACAATTTTTTTGATTTTGCATCAAAATTCTATTTATTTCTATATGTAATAATTAAGAGTAAATTGCTAATTATTACTTTGGTGGTACGTATGTACATACGAGGTCCGTTACTTAAAATTAATTATTTGAATTTGTGAACTCTGAATTGTTACTTTAGTTATCTAGCTTTGTCAGAAAACATTAATATATATTTCTTATACCTATAAATATTATTTAAATATTTTAATAGTTGGACCGCATATGCTCCTGCATACCGCATATGCACTATGCGGTGGTTAACTGCATGAATATCGCATACTGCATCTTGGAACTCATAAAAATATTGAAGGATCTTACAGTAACAGAAGCTCTCACATCAACTGCAGATTAACAACAATAAATGGAATTAAGAGCAGATTTCAAACCTATGGGTCCAATCTTGTGCTCCTGGCCAAAATCAATCAGGTCTTTCATGCCATTTACTACCTCCGCTATCTGCCAACACTCAATATAGAATTCAGCGATATTAACAGTTCGATCTATTATAAAAATGTGAACTAAACAGTCAGAAAGTAAATCCCAACAACCTGCAAGCACCGTACATATCGTTTAGAAAAACCTAAATCATTCAGTGACTGTAGTTCGAGACTTTTAGCAAGTTGACGACCTGCAGCTACAAACCTGTGTAATGAAGTAAAAATGACCGTCAGATTAATGCAGCTTAATCAAGTTAAACAACAAAATGAAAATAGATTCCAACGATGTTTGTACGAAATGCATACCATAAAAATAATACTATTTACAGAAGAAACTAACAAAGCAAAAATTTCTATAATAAATCAGGCTCAACACATGATAATCATAACAAGCAACTGGTATAACAACAAAAATTCCAAGTACATTTAAAATTTCACAAGGAAACAAAAACACTAGAGATTCCTAGATAAGCTCATTTGACGAGCTGACTATTACTACCGCCAATTTTTCCTTGAATTATTTGCAAAACTATTAAAATAGAATAAAAAAGATTAAGTTGCTTGAAATGAATTGACTAGTTTATAACATGCAGTTCGAAATACAAAAAAGCAATTCCTTGATACCCTAAACTTATTCTAGTTGCTCAAAATCAATCAACTAGTTAACATCATACAATTTGAAATACAAAAAAAAATTCTTGATACCATAACTTATTATACCACTTACTCTACTACCTTAGACTGCATGTTTTAGCAATCACCTCAAAACTAAGTGGCATGAAAATTACAAATTGAAATCCCAGATTATTTTTCACACAGAGCATCGAACATATATACTAATTTATTTAAACTAAGCACCATCAACTAGGTATTATGGGAATATGGGATTAAGATAAGATAAAGTAACAATTATGAAACTAAAAGGCAAAAAGAGGAAAAAAAAAAAAAAAAAAAGCTAATTGTGTAAAAAATAAAGCAACTTACATGAGAGAAAAAGAAAAGAAAAGAAAATTTTTTCTGTTGAAAAAAAAAGAACAGTAATGATATGATAGATTTCGATTTCAAAATCAAAGAAAGATGGGAATAAAAAAATAAAAAAATGCATAATAAAACATGTATACAAGCAATGTAATTAATAGGAAATTTGAAGTCTAAGAGCAACTGAGTAAACAGAGAAGGAAACAAAAAAAAAAGGAGAGACATTAAAGAGAGGTTAGGATAAAGAAGTGAAAGCAAAAGGTCCATCATAAAGATAGAAGAGGAAGGAGGGAACAAGAAATTAATAGAAAAAATGAAAAAAAAAAAGAAAAAGAAAAAAGAAAACAAACAAATAAAATAGTGCATACATAGAGGATTGAAGTCCCTTCTCATTTTTTACACCCCATATATAGAATACTGAACACATAATTGTAAGTTTACTCACATGTTACAGCTGGCTTGCAAATCCTGAGGTGAGATTCCAGCTGATCCACTTTCTTTGACAGCATTTTGATATTTCTGGCTAACTTGCAAGAGCTGATTCACCTGCACATAAAGCATAAAAATTGTAAAACTAATTACGACATCCAAAGAAATAAGCATGCATACGTGGAACAAATCAATAACTTAATGCCACAAAATAAATATAAGATTGTAAATGATTTATCCGAAACACCAAATTTATTAGATTGAGCAATTTAAGAACATGGGTTAAAAATTGAGAATATTTTTGAAAAGCAAACTACACTTTCTAAACACTGGAAAAATAAACAAAAAAAATGGAGAAGAGGAACCTTACTAGATTAACCAACTACTAGCATACATAGAAGGCCAAATTTGAACTACTCATAATGAATGATATCAACGTTGGAAACAAAAAAACCCAACTGTTTTTCTGCCTCGTAATTACTATGAAAAACCAGCAAGTCACAAAAACAAGGAACCATCAGCATAATAAATGTATATTTCCTTTGTCACAACTCTCAAGGAAATAAATGATTTTTAGATCATCCAAAACCAACTAGAGTAATAGCCCATTTGTGAACCATATCAAAGATGGAAGTTTAGTAGAGAGGTCTCTACTATCATATGAGAAACTCACGAGAAAAGCACCAGGCCATCATGTGGTGTACCAACTTACGCTAAAGTAACAAAGTGCGGCCAAGTCACCTTGAACATGTTTAAAAACATGATAAAAAGAGTTTAGAACAAGTTTGGTTAGAAGCAAAATGCATTTGGACCAAAGTTGAATCGGAAACGAGCGAGAAAGACTCAATCTGGAATTTCAGAGGTCTTTCGGGCGCCCTAAACAAGGTGCGGGCACCCGGATCAACAGTAGCGGGCGCAAGTGAGGACGCCCTGTCCATACATTCGGCCTCTCAACCCGAGAGTGGGTTTTTGGTGCGCGAGGGCTTTCGAGCGCCCAGGGTGTCCTGCGAGCGCCAGAAGCTACAGTGGCGGGCGCAAGTGAGGGCGCCCGGGTCCGTACTTGCGGATCCTCAACCCGAGAGCAACCATTTTGTGCGCACGGGGTTCCGGACACCCTAATTGCCCTACGGGTGCCCTAGAGAACCCAACGGGACTGTACTACGAAATTTCGGACGCCCGAAATAGGCACGCGGTGACTGGCATGGGTTGGTAGGAAATAGAGAATTTTTCCAGGGGCAAAAAGGTCATTTCACCCCCTCTATTACACCTGCCTACCCCCCGACAAAAACCTACCAAACCCCTCTTTCCCTCTCACTCTCTCTCTCTGTTTCCTCTCTCTCTCTCTCTCTCTCTCTCTCTCTCTCTCTTTCTCTCTGTGTCTCCTCCAGAGAAAAAGAAGGAGAAGAGGGAGCTATGGAACCCTGTGGCTTGGGGTTTTGATCTCCAAAACAACAAGGAGAAGAAGGAGAGAACCTCAAGGAAGGCTTTGGAAAGAAAAAAGAAACCCTTTCTCCATTGCCTTTGATTGGAAGCTTGAAAGAGATAAGTGAAAATTTAGGGTTTCACAATTTCTTTATAGTTATGGGTTTAGAACAGGGTTTCAAGTGCCGCCCGTGCCGCTGCGGCACGGGCGGCACGTACCGTGCCCCCAATATAGGGGCACGGTACAGGGGGGTGCCACAGCACCCCCCGTGCCGCGATACCCGCGAGGGTATCGCGCGAGACAGAGCGATACCCTCGTGCGTATCGCGCGGCACGGGCGGCACGGTCCGCCCGTGCCGGTTTTTTTTTTTTTTTTCTCGCTCCTTCCTCTCTCTCTCTCTCTCTCTCTCTCTCTCTCTCTCTTTCACTCACTCAAAGTAGTTTTGATTATTTTTTTTTGAGTTTTTTTTTTTTTTGAAGATTTATTTATTTATTTATTTGGTGGGTTTTGTGTCTCTCATCTTTTTCTTTTTTTTTTTTGGTAGATTTTTTTTTTGATAGGTCCTTATGTTCTTTATTCGATTTTTTTTTTTGTGATTTTTTTTTTGGGGATTGGCCTTTGTATCTCCACGTAGTTTTTTTTTTATTTGAATATTTTTAATTTGTAATTTTTTTAAAAAAAATATATATATAAAATTAGATAATTTTTTATCTGTTGTTTATAAAAAGTTGAAATAGATATACTTGATTTAATTATTATATAATTAAATTTTTAATTATTTTTGATAGATCTAGTATTTTATATAAGATTTGCAATAAAAATAATTTTTACTTTAAAGATTTTATTTTTTAATTTAAAAAATTAAAAATACTAATAAAATTAAAAGTTAAATTAAATCAATTGATACTTAAATTTGTTTAATTTATTTGTCTTTTAATTTATTGCTCATGTTGTTCTTTTTCAGTATGTTGTTCTTTTTCTAACTTTCTTAAATAAATTTTACTAGTAAATTTTATTATTATATTTTAATTTCTATTATCTATGAGGTATAATTTTTTTTTACATTTAAAAAAACTTACCACTATATTAATTGATTAGTATAGTAAGTTATATATAGTCAATATTCATAATTATTTGACTAAATCTTTCAAAATAACATTATAAAAGTTTATTAGGAACAAAAAAACTGTAAAAAAAACGTGTCAGAGCGTGCCATTGAGAGGTCATGCGTATCCATCGGCACGCAAGCGTGCCACGTGTCGGCACGGAAGCGTGCCGGTACCGTACCGTGCCGGGCGGCGAGCGGCACGCCCCCGTGCCACGGCACTTCGAACCTTGGTTTAGAAGAGATAAAAATAATCTCTTATGGATTTCTATCCATTTTTAGGAATTTTCTTGAGTTTGAGATTAGGTCACCTTTCTTGCAAAAGTACATATAAGGGGGGGGGATTAAGGGGGAGGATTTCACCAAAAAGGATGATCTCGTTTCTTTTTCCATTGCTTCCTTATGTTTTAGAAGCATTGTTGTAAGAATAGATATGTAGAGACACAATATTTCATGAGTAAAATGTAGGGTTTAACCCTAAGTAGTGAAAAATGAGTTACAAGGTCTAGCCTTGTATGTATGCGAACCAAGAAACCTAGATGTAAGTTGTTTTACATGAATATGGACTTAGGAGAAAGCCAAGGTCAAGATTTTGAGTGGCGTTGCACTTAGAAAAAAAACTTAAGGTGGAAATATAGAGTCTGGACATAGAGTCATTGAACTCTATGTTAGAGTGGCATGAGACGAGATTGGTGTCCTTGGGGCATCTTGGAATCCTGAGTCTTAACTTAGGGTAAAGATGGAAAGAATATAAAATACACCTACGGATTTGAGACTCGTCATTTGGGAGTGAGTGGGTATAGCGGCTGCTAGGGCAGAGGCCCATCAGACGAGATACTTTCGGAAGGATTAAAAAGTGAACAAGAATCAAAGAAACAAGTTAATGTCCATGAGACATGTATTGTGACGCTAGGGGCAAAAGTGAAAAGAGAATGTAAAATGTACCTTCGGATTTGAGACTCGTCAATTGGAAGCGCGACTCCTAAGACAGAGGCCAATCAGACAAGATACTTCCGAAAGGTTTAGAAGTGACAAGTGCCAATGAGAGAGTGCGAGTATATAGCAACTCCCGATGCAAATGAGTGTCAATGTGCCTTAAACTCATTCATGGCAAGGTATGGTAAATATGAAACCTAAATCATACTGTGTAAAATGACAGAGTGCGGTCGGATTAGATGTGACTCATTAGTAGCGGCATAGTGGCCGGAATACAGTTGAGTAGCCTAGTGTGGCATGGCTTAGTAGCATTGTGGCATTGAGCATGGACTAGTAGTGTAGCGATTATTATACCTGCATGCTAGTGTAGTATTTATTGCTTTCCTTATTATCTTGCTACTAATGCTTCAATTGGACTAAGAGGGGAAGAGCATGTTTCTCGATGGATGAATCCACTGAAAACTATTCGTAGTTCTCACACCCCGTGGTTTTCACCTTTTTGCAGATCCAGGTACAGCCGGTGAGGCACACGACAGGGGCAAGGGCCCGGCAGCATAGTGGACCTAGAGGGTCTAGTGGTACTTTACTTTTTGTATTTTTGAGTGAACTATGTATTTAGTGAGGAAAAAGAGTAAAGAAAAATTATAACTAAATATTGTATTGAGATATTCACTCTTGTACCCTTTACTTTCAACTTGTTATAACTTATATTTAAAGTTGAATGTAATAATTGTAATAGTTTTACTCTAATATTTTGTATCCCATTGTAAGCATTGTATTGATCGAGATGGTTATCGTTCATTTTGGATATAGGAGAAGGTCATGTCCGATTAGCGGGTCTGTTGGCGCGCCCGAACCGACCAAATTGGCGGCCTCGGGGCGTGACACATCATTGATTCAACACTAGAATCCACTTTCATCAAAATACCAAAGACATAAGCATCAAATAATTCCACTTGTTGAAAGTATAAAATTTAACTATAAGAATCCTGATATTTAATAAGTCGATAATAAACAAGTTAATATAGTCAAACGACACAATGAAATACAAAAAGCAAGAGCATAATTGATCATTAATGACTTAATATATTCTAATTTCAATTGAGATTTCAATAGTAAGTTTACAGCTTTATTGTTCCCCCTCATCTAAATGCAACTCAATTCTGGAAAGCATTCCAGAATGACAATGGCAAAGAAAATGAAATCTTAATAGGTGCTGAAGTGGAGAGTTAAATGATCCTCTTTTGTATTATTTATTTTTCAATTTTTCTTATTATTAAGCGGGGACAGTCTGTTAAGAAGTTGCAATATGCATTAGATGGAAGTAAAGAAATCTTCTTTCAATAAGTTTCTCTCAATACCTGAGGAGCTATAAACCTGCGAGAGAGGAACTCTTCATGGCGTCGTACACAGAATTCCCAGGACAATATCTGAGTGACATATGCAAGTGTTAAATGACAAAAATGCCGTAAAGCTGAATTTGTAAAATGAACAGCTTGGCAATCTAACTAGTGCTAGGTGGGAAAGTACTGAAGCATTAGAATGAAAACCTTCAATTCTGGCGTAAACGTAATTCGAAGTTGTCCCTCACGAACAACATGTAGGTGTTCATGAATACTCTCTTGAACGGCTTTTGAATACTCCAACACTAGCAACCCGGACAACATGTATTCATTTGGCATGTCAAGGAATAGATGTTCATCAATAACGTCATGATCAAATTTAATTTGAAAAAGCCGAGGAAGTGTTTCACAGGTAGCCTCTGCCAGCAAAAGAAACAGAAATCATATTATGAATTTCAATGACTTGCAACTTTCATATAAGATATACTGGATACTCATATAAAAATGAGCCAAAAGTCAGATTACATAAGCAAAGTAGAGCAAGACAAAAGTGCACTATGTTAAATCGACAAGAAAAGGAAAAAGACCAACTAGAACTGATAAATTTTCTTCTAGAATGCATTAGCATACTGTTGTCTTAAGTAGCATGCATATATTTGATAGATAGCCCTCAGCGTGATAGGAAGAGCCATCAAAGAGTCAAAACCCAAAAGACCTTACAAAAATAACATATAGTCAGTGAGAGCTCACAAGCCAATCTCATGTCGAAGTCTCAGCACGGCAGAATTTGGATACCAATATTTGGATCAGTTACAGAATAGATAAATAGTGGGTAATGGTAGTAATTATAATCATTGCTAGAAAGGCATCTTTAATCGGAAAGTAACTTTTCGTGAGCAAACAATGTCCTAAAACTTCAAGAGATTATAAATTATAAATTATATACAAGCCAAAAAAAAAAAAAGTGTACCAACACAATTGTAATCTTTCACATCATACATGCATAACAAAGTTGTAACACAATTAAATATATCTGCATAACAAAATTGAATGTTTTAGCAGTCAGAGAGTACTGATAACGAATCAATTAACCAGATCCTTTATATATATAAATAAAATTAAAGTAAAGGCAACAAATCAACTAACCAAATCCTTTTCCTGATCTAGAACCACAAATGCCACAATGCCAAGCATCCTGTAGAAAGTAAAATAGATGTATTTAATCACCGCAAGAAAAGATGAAGCACCACTTTTAAATTTTCTGTTCAGATAGTAATTTGGTTTTGCACACAAAATTTACTGCCACATATAATAATAAAAAATAGAACAAAATAATGTCATTATTGTGGAGACAACAGAAACAGAAATTCTTTCAAGCTAGGTACATGTGCTTAGAAAAAAGAATAAAATTTAGAATACAACTTTAGATTTCAAACACTTGCTTCGAGAAAAATGCATGAAATTTTTGTTAGTTCTAAGAATGGCCAACATCATAGTGAATAGACTTAGTAAAAAGGTATAACATGTGAAAAAAATATAAATAAATAAAGGAGCTTATCTACAGTAGATATAAAACTAGCATTCATGTGTCTAAAATGCAGAGGGACTAAAAGACGTCAAATTTAAAAAATGTAGAGATCCCTGATAATAAGATAGTAAAATATTAAAGGCAAAACTACAAAAGACTGTAAAGAAATAATGGACATTGGCAAACGAAACTGAAATAAGATATGAGCCCAATGATGCAAGGACGGCTAGTCAGATCAAAAAAGTAGCAAAAAGGTACTTCACACTCATTTACAGAAGGATAAGTATATTTAAATGAGAGCTATAGAATAGCAAAATTATATTTCAACATTATAAAGAACAGATAAATTATAAAGAAAAAAAAAAAAAAAAAAAAAAAAAGGAAAAGAACAAAGTTAAGAGACCAATCAGTGATGCTAAACTCAAGAAACATGAAAATCTTTATTCAAGATTTAAGAGCTATGGATGGAAAAATGGCATAGGAGGTTTACAATTAAGTTGCTGGTGTGAAATATAAGGAAATTGATATGGATATTCTATGCATAGAATTAGAGCAAAATGGTTAAGATGCAGAAAGCTCACCACAGTTGTTTGTGGGAAGGCACCCAGGGTTTGGTTGCCCATATTATCATACAGCGACAGACACCACCTTTTTCTTCCTCGTGGAGCAAAATACTCTTCAACAAACTTTCTCCAGTAAGACATTTTATTATCCTGCAATATAAGAAAGGATTAGCAACTTGCTCACGCCAAAAGATCGTACATAAGGTTTCTTCCGTTCTGATTACACACACACACCTGTGACCGATGCCGCTGGTGATACAAGTACTGCATGATCCGCCGAGCGCAGATCCCACCATTAAGCGGACGTTTTACAGGACTGACCGACTGCATGATGTGAGGCAGCAGTTGCTGCCTCATCTGTTGTTGGGGAATCGGCGAGCACTGTATCTGCGGATACGACTGAAGCATATGCGGTTGCTGCGGTTGCCTTTGAGCTAGTCTATGCTGCGAGATCATAGAATGCAGCTGTGGGTTCTGAATGCCCTGCATCTGTGGCGGGTCCTGCTGCCGCTGAAGCAGCTTCTGCATCACCTGCTGTTGCAGAATATCCTCCTGCTTCACTTCCATCACCCTCTGCTTCTTATGAGCATGCATGTCTTTAGGGTTAGACGTAACGCTGGACGCCCCTTGGTTCTGCAGCTGCTCGTGGTGAGGGCTCTGCTGCACGATGGAGGAGCCGTCCATCACCGACGAACCCGATATGTTGTTGGAGGAGAAGGACATGGGGGAGGCCGGGAGGCGCATGTAGGGGTCCGTGTTGATGCTGGCGCTCCGTTGCAGGTGGCCCCCCACGCCACCAGAAAGAGCGGAGTTGGCGTCAGTGACCAAGGAGCTGGCGCCGATGCTGGGCCCAGAGGAGTTGGCCGTGCTGTTGAGGACCCCGCCGCCCCGGCTCATGTCCCCGGGACCGGAGGCGCCTCCGCCGCCGCCTGACATGGAGCTCACAGGTGGGGCCGGGCTCCAGCCATCAGCCGGAAAGAAGACACCGGCGGCGGAGGAGGATTTGGAAGCGGCAGCTGACGGAGCAGCGCCGGACTGGCAGCTGGACTGCGGACGGCTATCCAGCGCCAGCCCTACCTAAGAAGAGATCGCCACCAAAGAGAAGGAAAAAAAAAAACCCCTAATTTTGAGTTCCCTTGAAAAAAAAATTAAAAAAATTTCTTTTTAACTCCCGATCGCACCAGAAACCAACTAGAATCGATCACCCACAAAGATTACCAACAAATGCAAGATATGCTGAAGAAGAGAACCAGATCAAAACACTAATCACCTCTCAAAGATCGCTAATTTCAGCTCTCCGCGGAAGAAAACCCTAGTTTTTCGCGCGATCAAATAACTAAAAAATTAGCGAAATTGAAGCGACAAAGACATTACCTCGCGATTTCGAGCTGAAATTGGAAGGTAAAAGAGGTGGAAAGGGGGGACGAAATTGAGTGGAGACGAAGGAACCGACTCTAGATCGATCGAGCCCGATTCGAACCCTCTTAATTTTTCTTTTTATTATTATTTTTTTTTGGGGGGACCTTTTTCCTCGGACAAAGGGAGAGGAGGTAGGATTATATAGAATTTTGAGGAGAAGTGGAGCGGAGCCGAAGCCGACAGGCAACGAGGTTCGGATGACCGGTTATCAGCGGTTGCCGATGCTCGGAGCCGGTCACCTCGGGGTGAACCGCCGTCGTAAAAAGATATTATTAGGTGGACCAGGTCGACCACGTTATTCCATAGACCGCCGCAATTACGGTATTAATAAGGATGCAAATGGAGCCGGGTCAGTACTCGGTAGTGCGCCCGCTATTATTCATACCTAATAGAGTAATATATATTAATACAAAATTAAGTTGACAAAAAAAAATATTAATTCAGGTTTAAATCTATAATGTTCTGCGGAAAAAATAGAGCAAGAAATAGAGACCTACCAAAATTTTCAACCCGTCAAAACTTCCGCACAAAATAAAAAAATTTAATAAAAATTAATCAATTCTAAATTTATTTTCATCCACCAAGAAAATAAAAGAAAGGGCTTTTTTTGAAAATGGCCCTATGAAAATTTAAATTTTTGAAAATAGCCCTGCAAAATTTAAATTTGCAAAAATGGCCCTCTTCTTGCCACGTCAGCGCGCCACGTCAGCCCGGTCCGCCACGTCAGCGAGCCACAGCTGCTGGTGGGCACGGCTGATTTAATTAAACACGCAGGTAGAACCTGCGTGTTTAGAACACGCAGGTTGAGCTGCGTGTTTAGAACACGCAGGTCGAGCCTGCGTGTTTAGAACACGCAGGCCCAACTCCGAGTCCCTGACGAACGGTGGATCCCCTATCTCTCCATTCCCTAATCCCCTATATTGTCTCCTCTGAAGGGAGGAGGAGAGAGAGAGAGAGAGATAAAACAAACGAACTCCGAGTCCCTGACGAAGCTCCCGAACCAAGCGCTTCCACATTCGCGCACCCTCACTACATATAACAAAACCAACCAATCACACCCCACGCCACCATTCCCATTCCCATGAAGAAGGGCGTAGTCTCCGAAGCGGTGGCGGAGGAGGAGGGGGGAGGGGAGTCGCCGCCGAGGACGGTGGTGGTGGAGGAGGAGGAGGAGGAGGAGGAGGTAGCGGGGAGGCTGTACGAGGCGTACAACGAGCTGCAGGGGGTGGCGGGGGAGCTGGAGGCGCGGGTGGAGGCGCCGGCGGTGGTGGTGGTGGGGCACCAGACGGACGGGAAGAGCGCGCTGGTGGAGGCGCTGATGGGCTTCCAGTTCAACCACGTCGGCGGCGGCACCAAGACCCGCCGCCCCATCGCCCTCCACATGCGCTATGACCCCGCCGCCCACCTCCCTCGATGCCGCCTCCTCTCCGACCCGGACCACGCCCATCCCATGTCCCTCCCCGACATCCAGGTCGCCCCGTTGTTTGCTTACCAACATATAATGTTTGCTCAATTTAATAATCCGTTCTGTCGTTTCACATAGCAGGGGATCCACCGCTCTAAACACGCAGGCCCAGCCTGCGTGTTCTAAACACGCAGGCTCAGCTGCGTGTTTAGAACACGCAGGTCGAGCCTGCGTGTTTCACTAAACCACACCGGGCGCGCCCGCGGCTGTCGCTCGCTGACGTGGCGGACCCGGCTGACGTGGCGTGCTGACGTGGCAGGAAGAGGGCCATTTTTGCAAATATAAATTTTGCAGGGCCATTTTCAAAAATTTAAATTTTCATAGGGCCATTTTCAAAAAAAGCCCTAAAAGAAAATATGCGAGACTCCTTGGACACATCTCTCATTCACATTCTTAATAATTATTAGAGATATAAATGTGCAGACACCCTTCAAGTTTAGTACTTTTGTAAATAGCCGTCAATAAAATAGTATATCTATTATTTATAGTTATTATATTAATAATATCTATTTGAAAATAAAAAATAAATATTTGGAAATAATAATTTTTTACTTCTATAAGTTGTTTTTAGGAAAAGTTGTGTACATTATTGTCACGCTGAAGTGTATGCAAATTAACTTATGTTGAAAATAAAACAAAAAGAAAAGAGTCCTCTACTAGTGTATAAAATTTTATATAATCAGTATTATAAAAAATTATAAACATAAGCCAAGATACCAAACTACACTATTTATAGCTTGCATATTTTTTTATTGCATTCAATTAAATTAAATGTATAAAATTGTAACTACAATATACTATAGTTGAAGATGCATCTAGTTGAAAATATAACGATCATAATTATATAAATTTTATTTGATTAAATATATTAAAATATTATAGTAGTAATAAATAATTTATTTGATTGCATATAATTAAGAATTATATTTTAAAATTTTATTACTTCACACATGAGATGACAAACTTATTTAGAAGATATATAGAGAGTCCGCAATACCAAACACGTCTAAATTTTTTAATAATTAATTGAAGGGTTAAGAAAGGATAATATACTGTAGCAACGAATAAAATAATCCTAAGGACCACTAGGCTCACTAGCTATGCCGATACCTCACGTACCGTAACGACCGTTACCTTCCGCAGCACCTGAAACTAGGGAAAGTAAGAAACAAACTAGGGTCTCTTAGTGGGTACCGCAAGCTGACGAAGGCAAGCTGTAGTCATTGGCAATGAGTAATAATCAAAGGTATAAAATAGCTAATACAATAACAAATCATATACGGAAGGAAATGAATAATAAATGCACAACTACCGCTACTGTAAATGTCACGCCCCGGGGTCGAAACTGCGACCCGGGCTCGCCAACAGATCCGCCACCTATGCCAAAACCCGCATAGGCGAAGCGTCTAACCTGCAAAAGATAGTGCTATAGCTACACAAATATCAGAGCTGAAATAAAATGCTGTAAAATAAAAATCCAATTACTATACATCATGAAATAGAGTACAATATCCATTCCCTCAAATACAGATGATCATCATACAATGTCCTCAGTACAGCATCTCTCGACTATAAAAGGAGATAAACTAAAACTATAGTACATCAGTCTCTCCAAATACAAAAGATCTCTCTCCTCCAGATAAACAGTAAAAGCCCGCCAACAGCTACGAGGAATCTCCAACCAGGGGATACAGCTACACTCCTCGGGTGGTAACGATCTAGCTCGTGACTCCCTCGCCCCGAACAACGACCGAAGATCAGCAGCTCCAATGAGGACTCTGCAAAACAGGGGGGAGAAAAGAAGAGGAAACAACAGTGGGGGTGAGAACCACTAGTAAACCAGTAGCCTCCCCCTGTGGGTAAAGCCTCAAGCTCCGGCGTACCCACTAAGTCTACTAGAGGCAAGAAAAGGGCAAGAGGTAAAGCTGTAACAGAACTACTGAATAAAAGGGGAAACCACAACAAGTATGCCTCTAAATGCAATACCGAAGGAAATGACGGTATGAAGGCATCAGGGAACAGTATCTGACCAAATAGACCCAATCTAGTGACACCAGTAAAACTGGTACTGCCTGCTCTGCTGTCGAACTCAAGAACTCAGAATGGTGCCCGGCGCTCGGCACCGTGTAAAGCCTACTCCGGAGTGGCACTCGAGGGGAGCGACCCACACGAGTAAAGTATCGCTGTATCAAGCATCTCTGTAACCACTGTCTCATAATAGCAGGACTGGATCATGACTATGATCAAAGTGGGAAACTCCGTCCACTAATGAAACCCCGACCTGATGCAATAGTACTCAAAAGTGGGAAATACCATCCACTAGAGAACTCTGATACCCAATCTGATGTAATAGTAAACATCCGGTCAACCGCCCACAATCCGCGGTCACCGCAATAACCCCCAACCCATAATTGGGTACAATAATCAAGACCCGGTCAACCGCCTACTGTCCGCGGTTGCCGCAATAACCCATAATCCAACATCAAGTACACCCTGTCACAGACCCGCAGGTCCCGGCTACACTATCCCAAAACCTCTGCTCGAACTCGAGCAACATGACTCAAAAGTCCAAAAGAAAAGGAGAAAGAAAGCAATCATGGTTTCTCCTAAGTCAAATCCCAATATGATAGTGTAGCAATAAAATAGTGGCCTATCTAGATGTCCAAATAAGCATGCAAAAGTCCTCAGGCAATATGGAAGAGAGAATATATCAAATAACAGTCTTACAGTGTAATAATAATAATATCCAGATAAATATCACCATCAGGCTAAAAACATCAGTGGACTACACCTGTATACGATCCCTGTTCCATAATAAATCCCCAAAGTGAAACCCGCACATTGATATATCATTATGTCCCAACAGTTAATCCATTTAATCCTCTTTCATACAATTCTAGGTGCTAATGTGGCATGTTAATCATCACTTATTAAATTATTCCAAAGACCAGGTTCCAACAGCAATATTATCCCAATAATATCCCCAACATGCTTTATCCACTAAATTAACCACAGATAGAAGGTTCACATGTATATCAGTCAATCATGCATATTAATCAATCAATATGCTCAAAGGGGGATTTTCTAATAAACTTAGTGAGTAAGTCAGATATAGAGGCAGCAACAACCACCCACCTGAAGCGCTAACTGTCCGGGTCCATACAGCTGAAAATACCAAAAACTCCAATCCTGCGCTCCAACAAGTACAGTATACCCGAAACACTCCTGGCACAACACAAAGTCCACTAAATACACTTAGGTTCCCAAATATTGCTTTAATTAACCCATACAACAACAGTCCCGAAACTGTTAAATTATCACCTGCAGAAAGTGCCCAGAAAAATCCCATAAAAATATCACAGCGATCCTCGCATCGATAGCTTCGAAACGGTACCTTGCACGCCCAAATCCGAGTTCGGTAAGTCAAGTTATAAATTCGGCAAGGTGGTAATCCAAACATCAAACTGTGAAGAAAAACTGCACACTGTACACTGAGAAAACAGTAATTTTCACCTTCGAGACAATTTCCTAAAATCCCAGAAAAATCACCACTGTGTTCCTCGCGACGAGTAGATCAAAATCGACTCTTGAATCGCCTCGATCCGATGCTCCTAGGCTGAGATATAAAATCGGTAAGTTGGTGCTGTCCAAAATCCACCACAGAAAAATGGGGGCAAAGATGCCTCGGGAAACGTGCCAAAAACTCGAAACCGAAAAGCGCAATCAAAATGAAAGTTGAAGCCTTATCTGTAAGGAGTCTATCGGCGC
Organism: Tillandsia fasciculata; assembly: GCA_029168755.2. Classification (NCBI taxonomy): domain Eukaryota; kingdom Viridiplantae; phylum Streptophyta; class Magnoliopsida; order Poales; family Bromeliaceae; genus Tillandsia; species Tillandsia fasciculata. Next base: position 14,227,683 of record CM054945.1, on the reverse strand, counting down.
AAGAATCACAGAAAAAGGACCTCGGGGTAGCCCAGGGGAGCCAAAACATCACTGCTGCGCCGAAGAAGGAAACAGGAAATGCATCGTCGCGCCGCGCCGTAAAATGGGGAACCTCGGGATTCGTGCCTCCTAAAATCCTAGAACTTGGGAGGAAGATCAAGCATCAAGAGGTGAACAAATCTCCTTAAGGTGGCTCGGGCAGAAGAGGTGCGGTTTGGGAGAGAAAAGCCAAATGAGGAGGCTCGGGTTGCCTATTTATAGGCCATTCCAAACAAATCCCAAAATGACCAATGGGTCCCGGGTTTCGGGCGCCCGAAAATTTCGGGCGCTACAGTAACGGGCCCGGCCCGTTACTGTGCAGGCCCGGAACCACCACGGCCCGCCACGTGGCCCGCACAGTACCCGGCCCACGGCCCGGCCCACGGTCCGCACCCGCACAGCGGATCCTGGCCAGACCGCAGGGCGTCCGACCCGGCCTATTGCGCGACACGTGTCCCCGAACACGAAACAGCGAATCCGCCCAACCTCCTCGCGCCGCGTGGCCCTTCCTCGGTCAACGGGGCCGTTGGCGCCAGCCAATGGCGGCCGCCACGTGGCGCACGCGTGCGCCACGTCGGCGCCGTGGCCGCCACGCCCGCCGGCACCGCCGCCTGCCGCCTGCCGCCTGCACGCCTGCCCCGCCGCTGCCGCCCGTACGCGCACAGTAGCCCGGCCAACCCTCGCTGGCCACGTGTCCAAGGAAAAACTTCGCTGAACCCGGTGCACCGAAACCCCAAACACCGAACCACTAAACAACTGCCACGTGTCTCTATCCGGTCCACCGTACACCGCGCACCGCCCCGCCTGCCGCGCACAGTGGCGCGCCCAATCCCCGCGCGCCACGTGTCCACCCTCTCGCTCACTGCACCCTGTGCACCCGACTTCATGAACCGAACCAATAGAAAGATGCCACGTGTCCACCTCCGGTCCACCGTACACCCCGCAATGCTCTGTGGACCGCGACCTGTGAACCATCCAATGGGAAGCCGCCATGTGGCACCCCGCTCTGGTGCACGCCGGCGCGTGGACCGCGCGCCTGCCCGCGCCCCTGCCCGCGCGCTGCGCGCTGCCCGCCGCCGCGCTGCCGCCTGCCCGAGGCAGCGCCGCCGCTCTCCGCCGCTGCCCGCTGCCGCCGGCGATCGCCGGAGTTACTGTTCCGGCGGTGAACAGTAACCCGTGCCCAAAAAGTCAAGTAGGTAGTCCATTTTGACCGTTTTCGCGCGCTGAATCCGAATTTGACGTCCGTTTCGCCAAATTCCAACTCTAAAAATTGCCGAAGGCTCCCGGAAGTGTATTCTTAGTCCAAACTTCGTGCGGAGCCCAATTTAAATATCCGATTCGCGCGAAACCACTTCTAAACCCTCCACGGGGTCCTCCGATCACTCACATGATCCATTTGGGCCCGAAGTCCAACTCTTGTGCCCAATTATGCCCCAAACACCTCCAACACACCATGTAGGCCTCCAACAGCCACCCCAACGCACTGTAGCAGCTCTGCGGAGATCCGGGTCATCACATCCTCCCCCACTAAAAGAAAGTTTCGTCCTCGAAACTAAAGTCGTTCCTCAACACGGAATCTCAACCAAATAAAGGGGGGTAAACATCCAATCATCCACCACTCAAGCTCCCAAGGCTGACAAGTACCTCCTCCAAGGCGCGATGCGGTCCTCGGGTCTCCATCTAGAACAACATAAAGGCGGGCACTCCAGAAAAACCGCACCAACTCAACCAAGTGCAGCTGGGCTAACTGCTCGAGCTACCAAGTAATCTGCATCGGTACAAGCCTCCGCTCTTCCCAGGGCCTCAGATGATCCAACCACAAGTCCTTCGGCACAACAAGCTCGATCCAAGTACCTCTGTACTCCCGGGGCATCCGATATAAGTCCTCCAACTGATCACCGAACTCTGATCTCTAATCCAAAACCATCAAGGTGTAGCAACACCTCCCCAACTCTCGGGCATCAGCACACAACAATAAGCAGTTGGAAGAACCAGATCGCAAATCAATCTTCGAGAAGCTCCAGTACCCTTGCAGCTGGTAAATCCAATCCTCCAGGCTCGAAGAAAGGGTACTTGTTCCAGACGATCACTTCATCAAATTTCGGGAGTTGTGTCCTCAACTCCCAAACCAGTGACATGCCAGGCAACTCCGAAAGGAAAGGAGCCCTAACCAGGAGGGAGGGGTCCTCGCCCGGTCGCTCCCAAATCTTGACCATCCGAGCGAATCATTCAGCCGCGGTCTATCATCCAAAGAGTCCTCAGTGGCACCATCCTACGCCACGTTTGCCTCGACAGTCCACACAGCGCCAGCTGCGGAGTCAACACACTCAACCCCTACTAGCTCTCCTGCTCCGGGTATCCGCCACCACAGTGGCCCTATCAGGGTGATATTGGATGCTTGCCGCAAATCCAACTGTAGCTTCATAGCTACTATGGGAGGTATCACAGTATATCACAATTCCATCTCCCAACACTGGCGATGCAGAAATCAGGGCTGGTATCAATCTCATCACCAATTCGTCAAGCTCTGCTGGCACTATCCGGCTCACAAGCTCCTCACCTCAAAAAATAACTGCCGGTCTCAGCCATTCTCGCATAGCATCCCTTTTGGTCGGATTTCCACCACCGCCTCTTATGGCTAGACTAAGAGATCCAAGATGATATGCTCTCGAAGCTAAAATTCGTGCCACAACAACTTGGCATATAGCTTCTTCCTCACAGACCTTGTTACACCATCTACAAGTACTCCACCAGCTCTAAACCATACAGAGATGGGGTAAAATCAAAATATCCCGGAAGAATATCTCAAATAATTCTTCCAAGTGCAGCAAGAATACACAATTCCTCAGATCTCAAAGACGACAGGGCATTAGTCATTCCAGTTGTCCTTACTGTACTCACAATGCCCCTACCGGGTCCAGAACACCATCTTGGCGGAATACGCCACCGTATGATCCCAAGAAGATACCTGCATCCTAAGCAGACCACTGTCGGGGTATAACTCCATCAAAGGTCCTAAATAACATCCAGACCTGCCTGCGGTCACCCCACACAAGGACCCTCACTGTCCTGTGCCAACGACGTGGCACTAGATCGAACAGACCCTCGATCCATCAGATCCTGCGACTGCGCCATCAGCTCTGTCAGCTCTACAGGTGATATCCAATGAGGTGCTATCGGGGTTGGCGTGGTTTCCTGAACCACGTCAACCGCAATCTCAATCTCCCTAATCGACGGCATCATTATCAGCTCCGGTGGAATCACACCCGGGATCTCCTGATAACAGGGATATCCTTGCGTCCCGGTGTCGCCGTTGGCACCTCACGCATTATCGCTACAACTTGTGTGCTCTGACTGTCTCAAAGAACAAGTCTCTAATGTCTGCCTTGCAGAAAATCATAACCTTCTCTCCCCGCAGTCATACACCATGTGGCACTGTGCCAACCAATCCCACGCACTGGGTCAAACACTGACCAGGTACAAATACCAATAAGTCCGCCGATACCACTCGGGGTCTCAACTGCACTGGGCATGATCCACAAGCCTCCCCCACATGCACCAGCCCAACAGGAACCTGTACCTCCAGTGCATGTGGTTACAAATCTGCCTCTAGTCCATGCAGGTATGCATCATGCTCTAACTCTGGCTGCTGTGATGAAATCACACCTGCGACGACCCAATCTACTGCCTTGGTGCCCTCCACCCAGGCAGCACAGTCTCAATCGCTCAATGTAGGTGGTCGTCACTCAATCTGCCTGAAAATCAAGGCTATCCACAAAAGGAGCACAATTCTCCGCCTTTGCTCATACTGAGGTGATGAATACGGTCTTTCGCAGACAATAAATCCACGCTACCGCTGCGCCACTCTGATACGATGCTGATGCTGCCACCGGGTCCACCTGACCTCTGGCATCTCAGAAAATCCATTAATGCAACCGTCATATGACAAAACACCATTGACTCCTGCAATTCCTCATTCAATCATCCGTACTCAGCTCACCCCTCAAACACATCCATTGTACCCCAAACACAAATGTTATCAATCACAAAGGGTAACTTTCCTTTGGGTAAACTTTACATAATCCGTCCACACGGATGTCCACCATCCAGAACTCGCCTCTGGCGGCAGATTCCTATCCAAAGGAACTGCAACAGTACGCTCCATACACAATGCCTACTCCATCGAGGCATCCAGAATCTAAAATCCAAAACAGAGGGATCAGATAAACTAAAAGGGTATTCTGGCGCAATCCACCCCCAGTCGCACGCGTCCTATGCGCCTCGTCCCTCGAAATCTGGAGCGCACAGTTCGACGACTGCATCAACTCTTTAGCACAAGGAGACTCTCAATTGATCACTCCATCACCACTAACCACGATTCTGCCTCCAAAGGCTCCAACTCAAATCCATAAATCGGGGTGGTTCATCTGCCAAAACTGGCTCTATCGATCGATAATGTCTCACAACTCATCCACTATCAACAATCCACCCCGCCTCGGTGCTGCAACACAAAACAGTAGCACGGAGGGGGCCACTCGCTCCATCGGCGCCTCAGAAATCACTGTCGCTGAGGATACTGTAACCAGGTGGTCTCAGAAGAAAAACACTGTCGGGCTGCCCACTGCTCCGACAACTGTGTCACCCCGACCAGCGGCTCACTCTGCCGCTGGTATACTTCAGACAATCCTGCCATCGGGGCCTGAAGCTCTCTAACCTCAATCCGGATATCCGGCCCCAAAACAATCTGCTCAAGCTCCACCGCTGCGACGAGTGCACACCAATCCGCACAACGCGTCGGGGAGACACCGCTCACCACGACCAACTGCACCACAGCACAAAACAAAACTCGACCCAATCCGGCGAGAGTCTAGAGCATGTCAACCGTTCCGCCGCATTATGTTGTCTGCAGCCAACATAATTGCTTAGGAGAATAAACATGCCAATCACCCATCCCATCCCTTGGGAGAGGTATAAAACTCAATCAGGACTCTCGCAAAACTCACGACTCTCACGAAGTCATCCTAGGGTCCAACCATAAGCCTAGGGTTTCTACAGTCCCAATTGACCTATCCCTAAGCTCTGATACCAACTTAATCTGTCACGCCCCGGGGTCGAAACTGCGACCCGGGCTCGCCAACAGATCCGCCACCTATGCCAAAACCCGCATAGGCGAAGCGTCTAACCTGCAAAAGATAGTACTATAGCTACACAAATATCAGAGCTGAAATAAAATGCTGTAAAATAAAATCCAATTACTATACATCATGAAATAGAGTACAATATCCATTCCCTCAAATACAGATAATCATCATACAATGTCCTCAGTACAGCATCTCTCGACTATAAAAGGAGATAAACTAAAACTATAGTACATCAGTCTCTCCAAATACAAAAGATCTCTCCTCCAGATAAACAGTAACAAAGGTAATCTCTAACTACCATCCTATAACTCTAATCCCTCGCCATACAACAGTAAATACTCAGCTAGCATCAGTCTCTCCAAAAGCTACATACAGCGATGCTGAACACTCACAACATAGCTCGCAAACTCAGCCCCACTAAGTCTACAAGATAAACAGTAAAAGCCAACAGCTACGAGGAATCTCCAACAGGGGATAGCTACACGGGTGGTAACGATCTAGCTCGTGACTCCCTCGCCCGAACAACGACCGAAGATCAGCAGCTCCAATGAGGACTCTGCAAAACAGGTGGGAGAAAAGAAGAGGAAACAACAGTGGGGGTGAGAACCACTAGTAAACCAGTAGCCTCCCCCTGTGGGTAAAGCCTCAAGCTCCGGCGTACCCACTAAGTCTACTAGAGGCAAGAAAAGGGCAAGGGGTAAAGCTGTAACAGAACTACTGAATAAAAGGGGAAACCACAACAAGTATGCCTCTAAATGCAATACCGAAGGAAATGACGGTATGAAGGCATCAGGGAACAGTATCTGACCAAATAGACCCAATCTAGTGACACCAGTAAAAACTGGTACTGCCTGCTCTGCTGTCGAACTCAAGAACTCAGAATGGTGCCCGGCGCTCGGCACGGTGTAAAGCCTACTCCGGAGTGGCACTCGAGGGGAGCGACCCACACGAGTAAAGTATCGCTGTATCAAGCATCTCTGTAACCACTGTCTCATAATAGCAGGACTGGATCATGACTATGATCAAAGTGGGAAACTCCGTCCACTAATGAAACCCCGACCTGATGCAATAGTACTCAAAAGTGGGAAATACCATCCACTAGAGAACTCTGATACCCAATCTGATGTAATAGTAAACATCCGGTCAACCGCCCACAATCCGCGGTCACCGCAATAACCCCCAACCCATAATTGGGTACAATAATCAAGATCCGGTCAACCGCCTACTGTCCGCGGTTGCCGCAATAACCCACAATCCAACATCAAGTACACCCTGTCACTGACCCGCAGGTCCCGGCTACACTATCCCAAACCTCTGCTCGAACTCGAGCAACATGACTCAAAAGTCCAAAAGAAAAGGAGAAAGAAAGCAATCATGGTTTCTCCTAAGTCAAATCCCAATATGATAGTGTAGCAATAAAATAGTGGCCTATCTAGATGTCCAAATAAGCATGCAAAAGTCCTCAGGCAATATGGAAGAGAGAATATATCAAATAACAGTCTTACGAGTGTAATACATAATAATATCCAGATAAATATCACCATCAGGCTAAAAACATCAGTGGACTACACCTGTATACGATCCCTGTTCCATAATAAATCCCCAAAGTGAAACCCGCACATTGATATATCATTATGTCCCAACAGTTAATCCATTTAATCCTCTTTCATACAATTCTAGGTGCTAATGTGGCATGTTAATCATCACTTATTAAATTATTCCAAAGACCAGGTTCCAACAGCAATATTATCCCAATAATATCCCCAACATGCTTTATCCACTAAATTAACCACAGATAGAAGGTTCACATGTATATCAGTCAATCATGCATATTAATCAATCAATATGCTCAAAGGGGGATTTTCTAATAAACTTAGTGAGTAAGTCAGATATAGAGGCGAGCAACAACCACCCACCTGAAGCGCTAACTGTCCGGGTCCATACAGCTGAAAATACCAAAAACTCCAATCCTGCGCTCCAACAAGTACAGTACACCCGAAACACTCCTGGCACAACACAAAGTCCACTAAATACACTTAGGTTCCCAAATATTGCTTTAATTAACCCATACAACAACAGTCCCGAAACTGTTAAATTATCACCTGCAGAAAGTGCCCAGAAAAATCCCATAAAAATATCACAGCGATCCTCGCATCGATAGCTTCGAAACGGTACCTTGCACGCCCAAATCCGAGTTCGGTAAGTCAAGTTATAAATTCGGCAAGGTGGTAATCCAAACATCAAACTGTGAAGAAAAACTGCACACTGTACACTGAGAAAACAGTAATTTTCACCTTCGAGACAATTTCCTAAAATCCCAGAAAAATCACCACTGTGTTCCTCGCGACGAGTAGATCAAAATCGACTCTTGAATCGCCTCGATCCGATGCTCCTAGGCTGAGATATAAAATCGGTAAGTTGGTGCTGTCCAAAATCCACCACAGAAAAATGGGGGTCAAAGATGCCTCGGGAAACGTGCCAAAAACTCGAAACCGAAAAGCGCAATCAAAATGAAAGTTGAAGCCTTATCTGTAAGGAGTCTATCGGCGCAAGAATCACAGAAAAAGGACCTCGGGGTAGCCCAGGGGAGCCAAAACATCACTGCTGCGCCGAAGAAGGAAACAGGAAATGCATCGTCGCGCCGCGCCGTAAAATGGGGAACCTCGGGATTCGTGCCTCCTAAAATCCTAGAACTTGGGAGGAAGATCAAGCATCAAGAGGTGAACAAATCTCCTTAAGGTGGCTCGGGCAGAAGAGGTGCGGTTTGGGAGAAAAAAGCCAAATGAGGAGGCTCGGGTTGGCTATTTATAGGCCATTCCAAACAAATCCCAAAATGACCAATGGGTCCCGGGTTTCGGGCGCCCGAAAATTTCCGGGCTGCTACAGTAACGGGCCCGGCCCGTTACTGTGCAGGCCCGGAACCACCACGGCCCGCCACGTGGCCCGCACAGTACCCGGCCCACGGCCCGGCCCACGGTCCGCACCCGCACAGCGGATCCTGGCCGGACCGCAGGGCGTCCGACCCGGCCCATTGCGCGACACGTGTCCCCGAACACGAAACAGCGAATCCGCCCAACCTCCTCGCGCCGCGTGGCCCTTCTTCGGTCAACACATCCGCTGGCGCCAGCCAATGGCTGGACGCCACGTGGCGCACGCGTGCGCCACGTCGGCGCCGTGGCCGCCACGCCCGCCGGCACCGCCGCCTGCCGCCTGCCGCCTGCACGCCTGCCCGCCGCTGCCGCCCGTACGCGCACAGTAGCCGGCCAACCCTCGCTGGCCACGTGTCCAAGGAAAAACTTCGCTGAACCCGGTGCACGAAACCCCAAACACCGAACCACTAAACAACTGCCACGTGTCTCTATCCGGTCCACCGTACACCGCGCACCGCCCCGCCTGCCGCGCACAGTGGCGCGCCCAATCCCCGCGCGCCACGTGTCCACCCTCTCGCTCACTGCACCCTGTGCACCCGACTTCATGAACCGAACCAATAGAAAGATGCCACGTGTCCACCTCCGGTCCACCGTACACCCCGCAATGCTCCGTGGACCGCGACCTGTGAACCATCCAATGGGAAGCCGCCACGTGGCACCCCGCTCTGGTGCACGCCGGCGCGTGGACCGCGCGCCTGCCCGCGCCCTGCCCGCGCGCTGCGCGCTGCCCGCCGCCGCGCTGCCGCCTGCCCGAGGCAGCGCCGCCGCTCTCCGCCGCTGCCCGCCGCCGCCGGCGATCGCCGGAGTTACTGTTCCGGCGTGAACAGTAACCCGTGCCCAAAAGTCAAGTAGGTAGTCCATTTTGACCGTTTTCGCGCGCTGAATCCGAATTTGACGTCCGTTTCGCCAAATTCCAACTCTAAAAATTGCCGAAGGCTCCCGGAAGTGTATTCTTAGTCCAAACTTCGTGCGGAGCCCAATTTAAATATCCGATTCGCGCGAAACCACTTCTAAACCCTCCACGGGGTCCTCCGATCACTCACATGATCCATTTGGGCCCGAAGTCCAACTCTTGTGCCCAATTATGCCCCAAACACCTCCAACACACCATGTAGGCCTCCAACAGCCACCCCAACGCACTGTAGCAGCTCTGCGGAGATCCGGGTCATCACATCCTCCCCCACTAAAAGAAAGTTTCGTCCTCGAAACTAAAGTCGTTCCTCAACACGGAATCTCAACCAAATAAAGGGGGGTAAACATCCAATCATCCACCACTCAAGCTCCCAAGGCTGACAAGTACCTCCTCCAAAGGCGCGATGCGGTCCTCGGGTCTCCATCTAGAACAACATAAAGGCGGGCACTCCAGAAAACCGCACCAACTCAACCAAGTGCAGCTGGGCTAACTGCTCGAGCTATCAAGTAATCTGCATCGGTACAAGCCTCCGCTCTTCCCAGGGCCTCAGATGATCCAACCACAAGTCCATCGGCACAACAAGCTCGATCCAAGTACCTCTGTACTCCCGAGGCATCCGATATAAGTCCTCCAACTGATCACAAACTCTGATCTCTAATCCAAAACCATCAGGGTGTAGCAACACCTCCCCAACTCTCGGGCATCAGCACACAACAATAAGCAGTTGGAAGAACCAGATCGCAAATCAATCTTCGAGAAGCTCCAGTACCCTTGCAGCTGGTAAATCCAATCCTCCAGGCTCGAAGAAAGGGTACTTGCTCCAGACGATCACTTCATCAAATTCCGGGAGTTGTGTCCTCAACTCCCAAACCAGTGACATGCAGGCAACTCCGAAAGGAAAGGAGCCCTAACCAGGAGGGAGGGGTCCTCGCCCGGTCGCTCCCAAATCTTGACCATCCGAGCGAATCATTCAGCCGCGGTCTATCATCCAAAGAGTCCTCAGTGGCACCATACGCCACGTCTGCCTCGACAGTCCACACAGCGCCAGCTGCGGAGTCAACAACTCAACCCCTACTAGCTCTCCTGCTCCGGGTATCCGCCACCACAGTGGCCCTATCAGGGTGATATTGGATGCTTGCCACAAATCCAACTGTAGCTTCATAGCTACTATGGGAGGCATCACAGTATATCACAATTCCATCTCCCAACACTGGCGATGCAGAAATCAGGGCTGGTATCAATCTCATCACCAATTCGTCAAGCTCTGCTGGCACTATCCGGCTCACAAGCTCCTCACCTCAAAAAATAACTGCCGGTCTCAGCCATTCTCGCATAGCATCCCTTTTGGCCGGATTTCCACCACCGCCTCTTATGGCTAGACTAAGTGATCCAAGATGATATGCTCTCGAAGCTAAAATTCGTGCCACAACAACTTGGCATACAGCTTCTTCCTCACAGACCTTGTTACACCATCTACAAGTACTCCACCAGCTCTAAACCATACAGAGATGGGGTAAAATCAAAATATCCCGGAAGAATATCTCAAATAATTCTTCCAAGTGCAGCAAGAATACACAATTCCTCAGATCTCAAAGACGACAGGGCATTAGTCATTCCAGTTGTCCTTACTGTACTCATAATGCCCCTACCGGGTCCAGAACACCATCTTGGCGGAATACTCCACTGTATGATCCCAAGAAGATACCTGCATCCTAAGCAGACCACTGTCGGGGTATAACTCCATCAAAGGTCCTAAATAATATCCAGACCTGCCTGCGGTCACCCACACAAGGACCCTCACTGTCCTGTGCCAACGACGTGGCACTAGATCGAACAGACCCTCGATCCATCAGATCCTGCGACTGCGCCATCAGCTCTGTCAGCTCTACAGGTGATATCCAATGAGGTGCTATCGGGGTTGGCGTGGTTTCCAGAACCACGTCAACCGCAATCTCAATCTCCCTAATCGACGGCATCATTATCAGCTCCGGTGGAATCACACCCGGGATCTCACGATAACAGGGATATCCTTGCGTCCCGGTGCCGCCGTTGGCACCTCTCGCATTGTCGCTACAACTTGTGTGCTCTGACTGTCTCAAAGAACAAGTCTCTAATGTCTGCCTTGCAGAAGATCATAACCTTCTCTCTCCGCAGTCATACACCATGTGGCACTGTGCCAACCAATCCCACGCACTGGGTCAAACACTGACCAGGTACAAATACCAATAAGTCCGCCGATACCACTCGGGGTCTCAACTGCACTGGACATGATCCACAAGCCTCCCCCACATGCACCAGCCCAACAGGAACCTGTACCTCCAGTGCATGTGGTAACAAATCTGCCTCTAGTCCATGCAGGAATGCATCATGCTCTAACTCTGGCTGCTGTGATGAAATCACACCTGCGACGACCCAATCTACTGCCTTGGTGCCCTCCACCCAGGCAGCACAGTCTCAATCGCTCAATGTAGGTGGTCGTCACTTAATCTGCCTGAAAATCAAGGCTATCCACAAAAGGAGCACAATTCTCCGCCTTTGCTCACACTGAGGTGATGAATACGGTCTTTCGCAGACAATAAATCCACGCTACCGCTGCGCCACTCTGATACGATGCTGATGCTGCCACCGGGTCCACCTGACCTCTGGCATCTCAGAAAATCCATTAATGCAACCGTCATATGACAAAACACAATTGACTCCTGCAATTCCTCATTCAATCATCCGTACTCAGCTCACCCCTCAAACACATCCATTGTACCCCAAACACAAATGTTATCAATCACAAAGGGTAACCTTCCTTTGGGTAAACTTTACATAATCCGTCCACAAGGATGTCCACCATCCAGAACTCGCCTCTGGCGGCAGATCCTATCCAAAGGAACTGCAACAGTACGCTCCATACACAATGCCTACTCCATCGAGGCATCCAAAATCCAAAATCCAAAACAGAGGGATCAGATAAACTAAAAGGGTATTCTGGCGCAATCCACTCCCAGTCGCACGCATCCTATGCGCTTCGTCCCTCGAAACCTGGAGCGTACAGTTCAACAACTGCATCAACTCTCCAGCACAGGGAGACCCTCAATTGATCACTCCATCACCACCAACCACGATTTTGCCTCCAAAGGCTCCAACTCAAATCCATAAATCGGGGTGGTTCATCTGCCAAAACTGGCTCCATCGATCGATGATGTCCCACAACTCATCCACTATCAACAATCCACCCCGCCTCGGTGCTGCAACACAAAACAGTAGCACGGAGGGGGCCACTCGCTCCATCGGCGCCTCAGAAATCACTGTCGCTGAGGATACTGTAACCAGGTGGTCTCAGAAGAAAAACACTGTCGGGCTGCCCACTGCTCCGACAACTGTGTCACCCAGACCAGCGGCTCACTCTGCCGCTGGTATACTTCAGACAATCCTGCCATCGGGGCCTGAAGCTCTCTAACCTCAATCCGGATATCCGGCCCCAAAACAATCCGCTCAAGCTCCACCGCTGCGACGAGTGCACACCAATCCGCACAACGCGTCGGGGAGACACCGCTCACCACGACCAACTGCACCACAGCACAAAACAAAACTCGACCCAATCCGGCGAGAGTCTAGAGCATGTCAACCGTTCCGCCGCATTATGTTGTCTGCAGCCAACATAATTGCTTAGGAGAATAAACATGCCAATCACCCATCCCATCCCTTGGGAGAGGTATAAAACTCAATCAGGACTCTCGCAAAACTCACGACTCTCACGAAGTCATCCTAGGGTCCAACCATAAGCCTAGGGTTTCTACAGTCCCAATTGACCTATCCCTAAGCTCTGATACCAACTTAATCTGTCACGCCCCGGGGTCGAAACTGCGACCCGGGCTCGCCAACAGATCCGCCACCTATGCCAAAACCCGCATAGGCGAAGCGTCTAACCTGCAAAAGATAGTACTATAGCTACACAAATATCAGAGCTGAAATAAAATGCTGTAAAATAAAATCCAATTACTATACATCATGAAATAGAGTACAATATCCATTCCCTCAAATACAGATAATCATCATACAATGTCCTCAGTACAGCATCTCTCGACTATAAAAGGAGATAAACTAAAACTATAGTACATCAGTCTCTCCAAATACAAAAGATCTCTCTCCTCCAGATAAACAGTAAAAGCCAGCCAACAGCTACGAGGAATCTCCAACCAGGGGATACAGCTACACTCCTCGGGTGGTAACGATCTAGCTCGTGACTCCCTCGCCCCGAACAACGACCGAAGATCAGCAACTCCAATGAGGACTCTGCAAAACAGGGGGGAGAAAAGAAGAGGAAACAACAGTGGGGGTGAGAACCACTAGTAAACCAGTAGCCTCCCCCTGTGGGTAAAGCCTCAAGCTCCGGCGTACCCACTAAGTCTACTAGAGGCAAGAAAAGGGCAAGGGGTAAAGCTGTAACAGAACTACTGAATAAAAGGGGAAACCACAACAAGTATGCCTCTAAATGCAATACCGAAGGAAATGACGGTATGAAGGCATCAGGGAACAGTATCTGACCAAATAGACCCAATCTAGTGACACCAGTAAAAACTGGTACTGCCTGCTCTGCTGTCGAACTCAAGAACTCAGAATGGTGCCCGGCGCTCGGCACCGTGTAAAGCCTACTCCGGAGTGGCACTCGAGGGGAGCGACCCACACGAGTAAAGTATCGCTGTATCAAGCATCTCTGTAACCACTGTCTCATAATAGCAAGACTGGATCATGACTATGATCAAAGTGGGAAACTCCGTCCACTAATGAAACCCCGACCTGATGCAATAGTACTCAAAAGTGGGAAATACCATCCACTAGAGAACTCTGATACCCAATCTGATGTAATAGTAAACATCCGGTCAACCGCCCACAATCCGCGGTCACCGCAATAACCCCCAACCCATAATTGGGTACAATAATCAAGACCCGGTCAACCGCCTACTGTCCGCGGTTGCCGCAATAACCCATAATCCAACATCAAGTACACCCTGTCACAGACCCGCAGGTCCCGGCTACACTATCCCAAAACTTCTGCTCGAACTCGAGCAACATGACTCAAAAGTCCAAAAGAAAAGGAGAAAGAAAGCAATCATGGTTTCTCCTAAGTCAAATCCCAATATGATAGTGTAGCAATAAAATAGTGGCCTATCTAGATGTCCAAATAAGCATGCAAAAGTCCTCAGGCAATATGGAAGAGAGAATATATCAAATAACAGTCTTACGAGTGTAATACATAATAATATCCAGATAAATATCACCATCAGGCTAAAAACATCAGTGGACTACACCTGTATACGATCCCTGTTCCATAATAAATCCCCAAAGTGAAACCCGCACATTGATATATCATTATGTCCCAACAGTTAATCCATTTAATCCTCTTTCATACAATTCTAGGTGCTAATGTGGCATGTTAATCATCACTTATTAAATTATTCCAAAGATCATGTTCCAACAGCAATATTATCCCAATAATATCCCCAACATGCTTTATCCACTAAATTAACCACAGATAGATAGGCTCACATGTATATCAGTCAATCATGCATATTAATCAATCAATATGCTCAAAGGGGGATTTTCTAATAAACTTAGTGAGTAAGTCAGATATAGAGGCGAGCAACAACCACCCACCTGAAGCGCTAACTGTCCGGGTCCATACAGCTGAAAATGCCAAAAACTCCAATCCTGCGCTCCAACAAATACAGTACACCCGAAACACTCCTGGCACAACACAAAGTCCACTAAATACACTTAGGTTCCCAAATATTGCTTTAATTAACCCATACAACAACAGTCCCGAAACTGTTAAATTATCACCTGCAGAAAGTGCCCAGAAAAATCCCATAAAAATATCACAGCGATCCTCGCATCGATAGCTTCGAAACGGTACCTTGCACGCCCAAATCCGAGTTCGGTAAGTCAAGTTATAAATTCGGCAAGGTGGTAATCCAAACATCAAACTGTGAAGAAAAACTGCACACTGTACACTGAGAAAACAGTAATTTTCACCTTCGAGACAATTTCCTAAAATCCCAGAAAAATCACCACTGTGTTCCTCGCGACGAGTAGATCAAAATCGACTCTTGAATCGCCTCGATCCGATGCTCCTAGGCTGAGATATAAAATCGGCAAGTTGGTGCTGTCCAAAATCCACCACAGAAAAATGGGGGTCAAAGATGCCTCGGGAAACATGCCAAAAACTCGAAACCGAAAAGCGCAATCAAAATGAAAGTTGAAGCCTTATCTGTAAGGAGTCTATCGGCGCAAGAATCACAGAAAAAGGACCTCGGGGTAGCCCAGGGGAGCCAAAACATCACTGCTGCGCCGAAGAAGGAAACAAGAAATGCATCGTCGCGCCGCGCCGTAAAATGGGGAACCTCGGGATTCGTGCCTCCTAAAATCCTAGAACTTGGGAGGAAGATCAAGCATCAAGAGGTGAACAAATCTCCTTAAGGTGGCTCGGGCAGAAGAGGTGCGGTTTGGGAGAAAGAAGCCAAATGAGGAGGCTCGGGTTGGCTATTTATAGGCCATTCCAAACAAATCCCAAAATGACCAATGGGTCCCGGGTTTCGGGCGCCCGAAAATTTCCGGGCTGCTACAGTAACGGGCCCGGCCCGTTACTGTGCAGGCCCGGAACCACCACGGCCCGCCACGTGGCCCGCACAGTACCCGGCCCACGGTCCGCACCCGCACAGCGGATCCTGGCCGGACCGCAGGGCGTCCGACCCGGCCCATTGCGCGACACGTGTCCCCGAACACGAAACAGCGAATCCGCCCAACCTCCTCGCGCCGCGTGGCCCTTCTTCGGTCAACACATCCGCTGGCGCCAGCCAATGGCTGGACGCCACGTGGCGCACGCGTGCGCCACGTCGGCGTCGTGGCCGCCACGCCCGCCGGCACCGCCGCCTGCCTCCTGCCGCCTGCACGCCTGCCCCGCCGCTGCCGCCCGTACGCGCACAGTAGCCCGGCCAACCCTCGCTGGCCACGTGTCCAAGGAAAAACTTCGCTGAACCCGGTGCACCGAAACCCCAAACACCGAACCACTAAACAACTGCCACGTGTCTCTATCCGGTCCACCGTACACCGCGCACCGCCCCGCCTGCCGCGCACAGTGGCGCGCCCAATCCCCGCCCGCCACGTGTCCACCCTCTCGCTCACTGCACCTTGTGCACCCGACTTCATGAACCGAACCAATAGAAAGATGCCACGTGTCCACCTCCGGTCCACCGTACACCCCGCAATGCTCTGTGGACCGCGACCTGTGAACCATCCAATGGGAAGCCGCCACGTGGCACCCCGCTCTGGTGCACGCCGGCGCGTGGACCGCGCGCCTGCCCGCGCCCCTGCCCGTGCGCTGCGCGCTGCCCGCCGCCGTGCTGCCGCCTGCCCGAGGCAGCGCCGCCGCTCTCCGCCGCTGCCCGCTGCCGCCGGCGATCGCCGGAGTTACTGTTCCGGCAATGAACAGTACCCCGTGCCCAAAAAGTCAAGTAGGTAGTCCATTTTGACCGTTTTCGCGCGCTGAATCAGAATTTGACGTCCGTTTCGCCAAATTCCAACTCTAAAAAATGCCGAAGGCTCCCGGAAGTGTATTCTTAGTCCAAACTTCGTGCGGAGCCCAATTTAAATATCCGATTCGCGCGAAACCACTTCTAAACCCTCCACGGGGTCCACCGATCACTCACATGATCCATTTGGGCCCGAAGTCCAACTCTTGTGCCCAATTATGCCCCAAACACCTCCAACACACCATGTAGGCCTCCAACAACCACCCCAACGCACTGTAGCAGCTCTGCGGAGATCCGGGTCATCACAGTAAACTTAAAGTTTGCGTCAACTGAACAGATAGTACAAATATACCTAATCAATCCTTGTGTTGGTCAAAACACCTCAAACAATGTCATACTCTGATCAACCTAGCATATGACCTTAGTAGTAGGCCACATATGGTTCACGGATTGAAAATACCATCACTTTTTCGAAAAAGAACACCATTACGGTGGCCGAACTACCGGTGTACATAAAATACACATGAGTTGTGACGATCGATTTAATATGATCAGTAGTCAACTATCGGCAATTAGCCGATACATGGTTCATGAGGAAAAATACCGACTATTCAAGTTATTACGTTCTGAGACTACCAATTTTGTTGGTTCGGACACACCAACAGACCCGCCAATTGGGCATGATCTCTCTATATCCGAAAGAAACGATAATCATCTCAAACAGATATGAGTACAATAAGATACACATGAATATTAGAGTGAATTTAAACTAAATATTCAACTTTAAATATAAATACAATTGTATAAAGCTGAAACTTTAAAGTATTAGAATGAACATTTAAATATGTTGTTAAATCAAGGATTTAAGTGTCGTGGCACAAGGTCGTGCCGAAAATTTACCGGCACGATACGGTACGGTGCGTGCCGGGCCGTGCCAATGAGTGACAGTCACAAATAATAAATGTGTGCCGACACATAATGGCATGAAATATTTATTTTCTTTAGTAATAAAAATTTATAATTGCTTATTATATATCTTTATCAAATATTTTGAACTTTATTGAGAAAATTACTTAGTAATTTAAAGAAAAAAAGGATTTTGAGTTGTACCATTGGCACAGAGACTGTATCGTGCAGATATCTTGTTGGCACGATATGGCACGGTGAATACGACCAGTGCCAATGGATACTTAAATCATTGTGTTAAATACAACCTTTTCTTTCATTTCTTTTTTTTTTCCTCTCTCAACAGTATAATGTTCACTCTAATAAAAAAGAGTACACCACTAGACCTCTTAAGTCCTCTACTCTGCCGGGCCTTTGCCCTATCATGTGCTTCACCGGCGCACTTGGATCTGCAAAAGATATAAATCACGGGATATGAGAATTAGGAATAGTTCTCAGTGGATTCATCCACTAGAAAATATACTCTACACCTCTTGGTCAAATTGAAGCATTAGTAACAAGATAATATTGGAAAGCATACCAGCCACACTATATATATATATTATATATATATATATATATATATATATATATATATATATATATATATATATATATATATATATATAGCTAGACTCCTATACCATCTGTCACGCCCCGTGGTCGAAACTGCGACCCGGGTCCGCCAACAGATCCGCCGCCCATACGGGAAGCCCCGTATAGACGAAGCGTCAACCTACAAAAAGAATGATACTTTAGCTATACAGATATCAGAGCTGAAAAAAAAATAAACTACTGAAATAAAATAATACAACTCCAAAAGTACAAGTCTGAACCTCACTACAAAAGTCTCTCAAAAATAAAACCCTCAAAAATAACTAACAATAATAATCCAGCAGACTGTACTACTAAGCTCCAAAAATGGGTACATGTCACGCCCCGGAGGTTTTAAAAGAGCGGAAAAACGTGTATATTTTTTTCTTGAAATTAACCTTGCCTCCGGTGCGCGCCAGACCCGCCACAACTACAAATTCACTCCCCAAACGGACGGAGTCTTCTTTGTATTTGTACGGCGTTTCGAACACGACTAGTACTTTAACCATGCAATCATTGAGCAATCAGAAGGAGAGATCACACTTAACCATATAATCATAATCACCACATCGCATTGAACGGGATAAATCCATAGGTTTGAAAAACGGTGTCCACACGACACCCGATTTTACAAAACGTTTTCGCAATCTCTTTTAAGCGGCAACATTACTTGAAAGGATAAATCCACGGGTTTAGAAATCAGTGCCCACACGACACTTGGTTTGAAAACACTTTCGAAACCATTTTGATGTTTGAAAACAAGCCGCATACATAAGTCTCAACAAGCACAGATATAAGATGTCATCCCTAAGCTAAGATCTCAACCCAACATCCACAATAATCCACTAACAAGCAATCACAAGATTACTAACCAAGAACAATAAAAGATAACCGTAAGTAACTGAAGTGTTCATTAGCCTCTACGGCTAAGGTCCTCTAAACGCTGCCTCACCGTCGTCCCGGTTCCCACCCCTGCTCGGACCTGTCACAGTGTGGGTAGTCAGTGACTGATAAAGTAGATGATAAACAAGTAAATGCTATAATACTGTAATGAACAAACCGATACACCAGAGCATTCCACTTCTCCCTCATGAATCGCCATATCCCCTGTCAAAATCATACTGGGCACCTACCCCAGATTGAAAACATGCTGGGCACCTACCCCAGATACTGCGCTCCCTGTCAAAAAGACGCTGGGCCCCTACCCAAGATACTGTGCTCAATCCTTGGTGCCTCCAACCCCTCTACTGTCCAAGAAGCAGTCGCCTCACCGTGAGGAGTCCCCATCATCCCTAGTCGTGGGGCACACGGGTAATCATACCATCTTTCCGAAAAAATACACCCTGTGCGGTGGCCAGACCGCCGATGTGCGTGTAAGCAAATATGAGCATATATGTCGAAACTGGCATGTAATACAGCACCGCGACCTCAGCCGCCTCAGTTAGAAATAAAACGGGATTCTCATGCAATGGGGTTAGACAGTTTACCAAAACATCTACTTTAATCTCACGAAATACACGGGAACGACTATACACCGAAAATACCAAAAAGTACCCACCTCAACTCGCGTCGACCGGAACTCTGCAAATCGACCCGCACCTTCGGACGACACCCGGACCTAAAAGAAAGTCCCCCAACATGGCATAACAGGTCAGATAAAACTCTCATAAGAAAAACATGATTACGAAAGTGCAAACAAGAGGATTAACGACTCGCGGTGGCGGCGGCGACGACGGCGGCGATGAAGCGGCCCCCGCGCGGCATGCGCACCGCGTGCGGTGCAGCCGCGCAGGCGCTTGACCCGCGCGGCGCAAGCGGCAGCCGTGCGGGCTCCAGCCCCGCGCGGCGCATGCGGCGGCCGCGCGGGCACCAGCCCCGCGTGGCGCATGCGGCGGCCGCGCGGGCACCAGCCCCGCGCGGCGCATGCCGCAACCGCGCGGGCTCCAGCCCCGCGCGGCGCATGCGGCGGCCGCGCGGCCGCGCGGGCTCCAGCCCCGTGCGGCACGCGCGCGCCGCGTGCGGTGCGCCCGCGCAGGCGCCTGCCCCGCGCGGCGCCACACGCGGTATGGCCGCGCGGGCACCTGCCCCGCGCGGCGTCTACGCTGCGTGCTGTGCGGCAGCGCAGGTCCTTGCCCCGCGCGGCGCCGCACAAGGTGCGGCGGCAGCGGCGGCGGCGGCGCCCTAGGGCTTCGTGGCGGCGGCGGCGGTAAAAGTAACAAGAACGGCAAAAGACCCCAAAACATCAAACCCTATAACGATGAAATCATAAGCATAACAGTGCTAACCTCGATCTATCGGGGACGATGATCCGATCTCGTCCTTCGCGGCGCTGAGGATCCGGATTCGCTCCCCGTAGATGGTGGCGTCTCGTTCTCCGATCTCCGGTACGTCGATCGGTTCGATCGGACTCCTTCGCATTCTTCTTCCCTCTTTCTTCTTCCTCCGGTTAGGGTTTAATTTTCTCTTTTCTTTCTTTTCTCTCTAGCTAGGGTTTTCTCTTTTCCTTTGGGAAAAACTGATTTTCCCTCTTGGTACGTACTAAAACCCACATCCGGGTAATTAATATTTAATATTAATTATTTAATCGCAAGAGATAATTCCTCAATTCTTCGAAAAACGTGACAGATCTTTAGCACGGATTCTGATGCACACTACGGTTACCGCGACCTTCAAAACCCCATTCCAGGGGATCCGTAAGTCGGATTTTAGATCCGATTGCACCGCCGTTCATCATTTTTTGAGCTCTATCACCGAAAAATACCCGCACCGTGTGATAGTCGACTTAAGAAAACCCGTTAATTCGGTTTCCTCTAACTTGTACTTTATTAGCAAGAGGGTAAAACGTTACACAAAAAGTTGTGATATTACACCACACACCTCTTAAAAGAAGTTTCGTCCTCGAAACTTATCCTCAACCCTCGCTAAACAAATCAGGAATACACTCTCTCATCTTTGTCTCTAGTTCGCAGGTCGCCTCGCGCTCCTCATGGTTACTCCATTGCACCTTCACGTAGGGGATCGTCCGGTTGCGTAGCTTCTTCTCCTCACGCGCCAATATTCGTATCGGCGTTTCCTCGAAGCTCAAGTCCTCACGCAACTGGACGGCAGAAACATCGAGGACGTGCGACGGGTCGGGGAGGTATTTTCAGAGCATCGAGACATGAAACGCGTTGTGTACCCGCTCGAGGTTTGGCGGTGCGACCAACCGGTATACCACCGGGCCCACGCGCTCCAAGATCTCGGAGGGTCCCACATACCGCGGGCTCAGTTTCCCTCTTAAGCCGAAACGTTTGGTTCCTTTGTTTGGGGTCATTTACCGAGTTTTCGTGGGTGGAACTTTTGTGCTTGCGGGTATTTTTCTGTGGTAGAGCTCGGAAAACGGAGAACGACAAAGTGATCGGATCGGAAATCCGACTTACGGATTGCTCGGAATGGGGTTTTCTGGGTTTCGGCGTCCGTAGCGTGCATTGGGATCCGTGCTGGCTGTTAAGGAACGTTTCGGCGATCGGCATGCTTTTCGAGAAGATTGGAATCTTTCCCTTTATATCGAATATGGGTTTTTCCTTACGTACAAGAGGAATGTATTACTTCGTTTTATTTATTTATTAATTTTTAAAGAATCGAAAAAACCCTAGTTCGGGAGGGAGGCGAAAGAAAAGAGATCGGTTCATCTATCTTCTCCGATCAACGTGCCGGAGGCGGGGAACGAGACGTCACCGTCGACGGGGAGCGGATCCGGTCTTCTCTCTACTCGCGAAGAACGTGTTTGGGGTCATCTCCTCCGTTAGAACAAGGTTAGAGGTTTACCTTTCGTTCTCGTTATTTTCGTTTTCGTGTTTTCCGGTCGTCGGGCTTTTTTTTGTGTGGTCGCATCTTGTTGCAGTGCGTCGCTAGGATGCCCTAACGGCTGCCGCGTGCCGCTGTTGGAAGCTGCCGCGCTGCATGTGCCGCGCGGGGTCTGCAGGCTGCACCGCGCGTGGGGAGACAGGCCGCGCCGCGCGCAGGTCTGCAGGCTGCGTCACGCGCGGGGAGACAGGCCTCGCCGCGCGTAGGTCTGCAGGCTGCGCCACGCGCAGGACTTGCAGAGTGCGCCGCGCTCGGGGTCTGCAGTCTACGCCGCGCACGGGGAGGCAGTCCGCGCCGCGCGCAGGTCTGCAGGCTGCGCCGCCCGCGGGGAGGCAGGCCGCGCCGCGCGCAGGACTTGCAGGCTGCGCCGCGCGCGGGGTTTGTAGGACGCGCCGTGCGCGGGGCTGCGGGCAGCGCCGCACGCGGGGTTTCTGCTTCGCACCGCGCCGCTGCCTTGCCGTCTGCGTGTGCTGCGGCCCGTGCGGGGAAGGTGCCCGCGCAGGGCTGTGCCGCGCCGCTTGCGGCTGTGCGGGGAAGGTGCCCGCGCAGGGCTGTGCCGCGCCGCTTATGCCCGTGCGGGGAAGGTGCCCGCGCCGCTTGCGCCCGTGCGGGGAAAGTGCCCGCGCAGGGCTATGCCGTGCCGCGCCGCTTGCGCCCGCGCGGGGGAGGTGCCCGCACAGGGCTGTCGGATGCGTCGCGCTGGCCGCGCCGCGTTGTTGACTATGCCGCGTCTTTTTGGGTTGTAGTATTTTCGGTACTTTCTGGACAGAGGTTGGGTCTACCTTTTTCGCGGGGCTTGGTGGTGTTACTGATGTGTTCTTTTGGGGACTTTTTAGGTTCGAGGGTCGTGCGAAAGCGAGGAACAGTTTCAGGGGCTGCGATCGACGTTTCCGGAGGTGGGTAACCTTTACTTCTTCGTGGACGCTTGGTTGCAATCACATGATTTAGGTGTATGGTAATTGCGTTTTGATCCACGTTGTGAGTTGTTGACTGACCCCTATTATGCATCGGTTCTTATTTTATTTGGAGCGACCGTGGGTCGCGAGATCCTATGACACACGTCGGTGTTTCCTTTATTATGCTCATGGCGCTTGCACGCACACTAGCGGTTTGGCCACCGCGTCGGTGTACTTTTCCGAAGGAGTGGTCTGCGGACCCGTGAACCTCACGAGGTGACGTTAGTGGGGGTCCCTTGCGGCTATTTGCGGTGCTGCATTCGTGCAGTGGGGGTTTAAATCCACCAAGGTGAGAGCGGGGTAGTTGTTCTTGTGCCTGAGGTCCACGGACCGATTAGGCAGGTGTTCGGTACGGTTTTTGCAGGGGAGTATGATTGACTGCTTGAGGGGGAGTTGTGGATGCTCTAGAGGTTACGGTTTGATCTAATATTTGTACCTCTTGTTATCATACCTGTTTCTACACTTTACCTTTACTCTTTGTGTCACTGACTTCCCACTATGTGACAGGTTCAGTCAGGGGTGGGATCTGGGACGGCGGTGAGGCTACGACTAGAGGGGTTTAGCTCTTCTGTGGCTGGTGACCTTTTTCCCTTTTTACACTTGATTATTTCGGTTAGTTAGTTGTGAGCATGTGATTTCTTTCTTTGTGGATGTTGTGGATGTTGGAATGGACTTGTGACTCGGTGATCAACCGTTTTTCTTTATGCTTTAGTTATGCCTTACGTACGGCCGTTTTTAAAATGAAAAAGGATTTCGAAAAACGATTCAAAAAAAAAACTAAGTGTCGAGTGGGCACTGTTTTACAAACCCGTGGATTTATCCTTTCATACTCTTATCGCCGTCAGAAAAGAGAATGCGAAATTGTTTTAAAAACTAAGTGTCGTGTGGGCACTATTTTACAAACCCGTGGTTTTATCCTACAAGCTTACATTAACGGTTGGTCAATGTGATTGTATGATGGTTCTCTTTTAGTCTTGTATGTGACTGGTGTGGTTAAAGTGTTGTGGTGGTTTTTACGCCGTGCATACGCAAGGGTGGCTCGATTGTTAAAATCGAGGACGCTCGCGTATGTGGCGGGTCTGTGCACGTGCCCGGCAGGTAGTCCCTTTCAAAAAAAAAATTTATTGCACTATTTTTCCGCTTTTATAAACCCCGGGGCGTGACAGATTAAGATGGTATCAGAGAAAACGACTTTAACCACGGTAGAGTCGTCCAACATCCACGGAATATGCAGTCACGTGCGACTAACCCATGAAATAATCAAAGGCTAGGTGCGTTGAGCGTGAGTGTCGGGGGGGGGGGGGAACGGGCAAATCCCTGTTTGATCATTCGACATGGTTCATAAGTCTGTTAGGCCTAGGTTTGACTTGGGTGCTTTGCATGCTCAGATAATGGCCCGGACTAGGTCGTCAACCGAGGATGCAGGAGCTGAGGGAACGGCATCAACAACTGCGGAAAATCGGCTTCTTCGGCAACAATTACGGGATATGGCTGGGCAGCTAGCAACACTTATGGAACGAGTACAACAGCTGACGCAGCAACCCGCTGCGCCGGCGACGGTCACTCAGGCCCCTCCATCCGGACCGTCGGCACCTATGACAGCATCGCCGATAGCAGATGGTGAGGCCACGACCGCCCCTCCTCAGATCGCGACGACGGGGGCACTGCAGGTTCAGACAACGGTACCCCCGGTGATTCCTTCACCTGTAGCTCCGGGACCCGCGCCGGGAACTGCTGCTGGGAACCCTTCGGGGGGGACCGTGACGGCACCTTCCCCTGTTGTGTCCACCGTCGCTGCGGGCGAGGGTGCTATTCCGCAGGACAAACGGGCAAGAGTGAGAGCAAACTTGGCGGACTTTCGAAAGTATGACCCACCTGTTTTCGAGGGGGAGACGACCGATCCATGGGTCGTGGAGAAATGGGTAGATTCCATGGAGAAGATTTTCGAAGACCTGATGATGGAGGATTGTGAACGAGTTCCCTTGGCAGTCCACTTCCTAGAGGAAAATGCCCGCATGTGGTGGAAGACGGTGCGCCCGGATCCCTCGAAGGGCACCGCCCTTCCATCATGGACTGTGTTGGGTTATAAGTAATTGGATCTAAATAGGGGAAAAAAACACCTAGAGGGGGGTGAATAGGTGTAAACAATAAACACTCAAAAATCATTGCGCGAATAAACCCAATGCGGAAAAATAAAAGAACACGCAAGATTTTTACGTGGAAAAACTCCAAACCGGAGTAAAAAACCACGGGACCGATAACACGGCGAAATCCACCAGAATTAACACACGTACAAGGTGATATAACGTACTCACTGACGACTCAACCTTTTTCATACGCTCCTAGTAGATCTTCCCGCTCGCTCCACGACGCTTCTCGAATCCACGATCTGCGCCCAACGCTGAATCCACAGCGTCCAACGTCGAGTCCACGACGTCCGACCGAATCCACGGTCTTCACCCAGTGGCACGCTTCGAATCCACGAACGTACCTCGCTCCGAATCCACGAGAGCGGTTGCACCTTGAATCCACAAGGCCACGCGAGTCCACGCGCCGATTTTGGGGTAAATCGTTGTTTGTTTGGGTGGTGATGATCCGCCGAATACTTAGATTAAAGATAGATCGGAAATACCATCTAAGTATTCATTGATTTGATTCTACTCAAAATGTGAGTATGGAAAACCTAGAATCAAATCAATCAATATAGATGAAGAAACATAGAATAAATCTATTGATTTCCTTTCTTCTCTATATATGTGGATTTTTTCTTTTCGGCTATTTTCTTCTGTAATAGCGGATGCCCTAGAAATGAATACAGGGCCTATTTATAGGTTAGAAACCCTAGGAAGAATATACGGATCAAAAACAGCCTTTTCTGGAAAGAATTACCGACGGCGATCCGGATTGGATTTGGCGATCCGGATTGCAGAAGCACAAAAGACGGTTTCCAGAAAATTGCTTGTTCGGGATCCGGATCGTAGTCCCCGATCCGGATCGTTCATACAGTTTCACCAAACATCATGTTCGGGATCCGGATTGCAAATCCTGATCCGGATCGAAAAGCAAAAGGTAAAACCAGTGTTCGGGATCCGGATCAGAAGATGCTGCGATCCGGATTGAACCAGTGTATGAACAAACACCCTTCGGGATCCGGATTGCAAGCCACGATCCGGATCCTGAACATGTCCCATGTCCAGTTTTTGATGTTTAAGCAATTAAAACCTCTTCCAGGTGTTTCTACACTATAAGAAGTATTCGGATCATCAAAATTCTTTAGTTAAACGTACCTGATCCTTTTGAATTCTTCTTTCTTGAGATTGAGGTATACGATCCAAAGTTTCTTCATCTTCAATCTTCAAGACTTAATACATTCACGAAATACGCCAACTCAAATTCCGTAACAATCTCCCCCTTTGGCGGTTTCGTGACAAAACACAAATCCACAAAAGAAAATTCAAAAAGATATTTTTGTTGCTATCACCATACAACAAAAATTTACAAAAGAGATCCAGAAATTAAAAACATGAGATAAACTCCTAGAACAGACTCTAGACTTAGACATCTGTAATCTCTGCACACAGAAAGCATTCTTGACAAACAAAATCGTTAGATACCTCAAGAATTGAAACATACAAAACCAACTACAGAGATAGAGTTTATTCTCATCATGACATTTGAAAAATTCAGATATGTAAGAGAATCATAGTTAAAACCAACATATCTTCTAAGCATCGAAAACCAAATGTCAAAGTATGTTAGTCCAACATCAACTTGTTAGTCATATTACATGCCCAAATAGTTAGTCGAATAGTTAGTATAGAGGCATGTCACAAATCACATAAGAAAAACCAAAGTTGAAGTTGGAGTCATACTTACCTTAATGTTCACAATCATTGTTCATTGTTCAAAGTTCTCTCTAACTCTCTCCCCCTTTTTGTCACAAAACAAAGCCAAAACGTAGCAAGAGCTACAATATGTAAGGAGAGTTAAAAAAGTTCTATTAATATGCACAAACTGAGAACTAAACTAAAAGTAAGAAGAAAAACTAAGTCCTGAAAACTAAGAACCAAGAACTGCGAACTGCAAGAGAGTAAGATCATAGAAAAAGTGAACAGAAGGTGCTGCTCAGTCTGAAGAATCTGAACTAGTACAACTCAGCTTGCTCAAAATCCCTTTAAGCAAATTCTTAATATTTGAGTACTTTTTCTTGATCTTCTTGTGTTCAGAGGAAATCTGCTGAATTTCTATCGATATTCTCTCTTGTGCAGCAGAGAGTCTTTGTTGTTCCTGACGAATCGATTCCAAAGTCTCTGTGTCAGTTGTCCGTGTCTTTGAGTGTGAAGGATGCTGTGTAGATGCAGATGGTGCATCCAGTCCCGAAACCCATGGAGATTCAGTTTGCAGAATTCCAGAAAGTGAGCGTGCTCTGGTGAGAGGCCCACTATGCTGACTCGTACTTCTTTGGACATTTTTCCTTCTCGTATACTGTTTGGTTGTTGAGGCAGATCTCATTAATCTTTTTCCTTTGGTAAATTTCCTGTCCTCCTCATCAATTTTTCGTTGAACATCTTTGAAGAATTCGTCCCATTCTTCTTCATCGTAATCCGAGCTGTCCTCCTTGGCTTCGTTCGTTTTGTCTTGAGTTGAAACACCTGGTTCTTCTTTAACGGATGTGCTCGTGTGCACCATCGTGACCAGTAGCAGGAATAACCAGGAGAGTGCCATTGGTGTTAGTGCCTTGAATTTAGAGAAAGTGTCCTGTGCAAACCAACTCAAGAACATATGAAAAATCGTCAATTTTTGAAAAGTTTGAAAAATTGTACCTAGACAATCATAATCATGTAGAGAAGCCAAGAATCAAATTAGTTTTCCAAAAAGAATTTTAAAAATAGATCAATTCCATGATTTCCCAAAATTCCTCTTTTATGCCCTAAAACAGAATTTTTAGAAATCGAAGCCTAAAAACTCGTTTATCTTGAGAAAACCCAGCATAAAAGCAAAACTAATTGACCCAGAGTTCTTATTTCAAAAGAAATTTGATCAAAAACCATTCACAAACGAAAAAGTTCCAAGATTTCAACTCACGTTTGATGAAAAACCTGTAAAAACCGAGTTTTGATCAATAAAACTTACTTGAATCCGAAGAACTTTGAGTTTGGAAGCTCCAAAATGCAAGAAATCTAGAGAGAGAAGCTCTAGAGACTTGAGAACAAAAGATTAGGGTAAAAGAAATCAAATCCTCTTTGTTCTTATAAAACCCTAGCCGTGATCCGGATCGGATCGAGAATGTGATCCGGATCGGCTACCCGCAGGAAGAATCCTGCGTTCGGGATCCGGATCACTTACCCCGATCCGGATCGGCTTCAACTTTTTCTCCAGAAAAATTCAGAAAAATTCCATAAAATCCAGAAAAAGTATGTAAGCACTTTACCATGTCAACTTTAAACAAAAGACATCGTTTCATACAACAAGAAATAGATTATGCAAAATCTATCAAAAATACCCAAAAATGAAACGAAAATTTACGAAAGTTAAAACACTTAAAGTTGAACAACTTCAATTACATCTATCCTGATCTTATGTGTAATGCCTTTATCAAATCATCAATTTTGGTAAAGAAAATGAAATACCAAGATCAATAGATGTTTGAAATCCCAGATAAGTTAGATAATATATCTAGACAATCTGTTGAAGGAGTGGCTCTTTGAGCATCTTTTACTAAAAATCCCACCTTATACCAACCATGAAATACGACTGAGTCAAGTATTTCAATATGAATTTCATCAACAATTTTCAAAACAAAAATTTGCTTTTCATTCATGGAGTATCTTTTTTTTTTTATTTTCTCCATGTGGTGGTAGTTTTCACACTCCTCATTGGGATGTAACTCTTTCCACATCTTTTGAGCATTTTACATTTCATTGACTCCCCCTCAATTGGCTATCAATTATTTAATATATAAGGTATTCAACCAAACCATTGATCTCGAATTCATACTCGACTAAGCAATCAAATATGATAATGACTATACCAAGAGATCATTGAGAGAGAAATTGACTTTGATCACTTAAAAGATGGTTTAATTAACGTAAATGATCATTGCAACATTGAAATATTATGACATCAAAAGCATAATAAATTTCTAAATGCATAAAAGGATGCAATTAAAGTCAATTATGATTTATGCTCAATTAATGTCCTATGTACAAAACATAGATAAAGAACAAAACAAAACAAAAACAAAAACAAAACCTAACCTAAGCAAAGGTTTCAAAAGAGTTTATTTCAAGGAAAGCATGCCAATTGCTTTACGCAAGTGAATAAAACGTTTTTGATCCAAAGGTTTTGTTAAGATATCAGCTAATTGATCCTCAGTTGAAATATATGACAGTTGAAGAATGTTTGATTCAACTAGCTCTCTAAGAAAATGATATCTAAGTTCAATATGTTTTGTTCTAGAGTGCAACACAGGGTTTTTAGAAATGTTAATAGCACTAGTGTTGTCACATAAAATGGTTACCGAAGATGTTGAAATCCGGAAATCGCTCAACACGCTTTTCATCCAAATCAATTGGGTTGAACAACTTCCTGCAGAAATGTACTCCGCTTCGGCAGTCGAGAGTGCTATGCAGTTCTGCTTTTTACTGTGCCATGCAACAAGGCAGTGGCCAAGATAGAAGCATGCACCACTCGTGCTTTTCCGGTCATCCACTGATCCAGCCCAATCGGCATCTGAGTATCCAACAATATCCAAAGTCGTTCCCATAGGATACCAAATTCCGAAATTGATTGTACCTTTGATATATCGGATGATCCGTTTCACCGCTTTCAGGTGAACCTCCTTCGGTGCTGATTGATATCTCGCACAAATCCCAACACTGAAGGATATATCCGGGCGACTAGCCGTGAGATATAGTAGACTTCCAATCATACTGCGATACAGTTTCTCGTCTACATTCTCACTTTGTGATTCACTTCCAAGTCCCTTATGGCTAGTTCCCATTGGAGTCGGAAAATCCTTAGAATTTTCAAGATCAAACTTTTTGACCAACTCCAGTGCATACTTGGATTGACACAAGTGAATTCCTTCATCGTTTTGTTTAACTTGTAATCCAAGAAAATAAGTCAATTCGCCCATCATGGACATCTCAAATTCGCTTTCCATGGTCTCCGCGAATTTAGAAGCATCATTATCTCTTGTTGCGCCAAAAACAATGTCATCGACATAGATTTGAGCAACTATGAAATTGTTTTGATAATGCTTCACAAAGAGAGTCCTGTCAGCTCCCCCTCGAGTGTAGCCCTTTTCCAAAAGGTGCTTTGTCAACCTTTCGTACCATGCTCGCGGTGCTTGTTTCAGACCGTAAAGAGCCTTTTTCAGACGAAAAACATGGTTAGGTAGTTTATGATCCACAAAACCTTTCGGTTGAGCCACATAAACTTCCTCATTTAAAAACCCATTTAAAAAGGCGCTCTTAACGTCCATTTGAAATAATTTGATTTTAAAATGACAAGCAATCGCAAACAATATACGAATGGACTCGAGTCTAGCTACAGGGGCGAAAGTTTCATCAAAGTCTATACCTTCTACTTGAGAGTAGCCTTGAGCAACTAACCTTGCTTTGTTCCTGATGATAGTACCTTCTTCATTTTTCTTGTTCTTGAAGATCCATTTGGTACCTATCACATTGTGTTGCTTCGGAGGCTTCGTTAATTCCCAGACTTTGTTTCGCTCAAATTGATGGAGCTCTTCCTGCATTGCTTTAATCCAGTAGTCATCTTGGAGAGCTTCATCAACATTCCTTGGTTCGATTTGAGATACATAGCATGCAAATCCGCAAACCAATTGTCTCCGTGTTCTAACTCCTTCTTGTGGATCTCCAATGATGTTCGATTCAGGGTGATCCTTGGAGATGCGTAACGTTTGAGGTAGAGGAGTAGACGGAGGTACACGAGATGATTCCTGCACATCAGATAAGCTTGAAGAACCGTTAGATGCATCAACATTATTATCGAAAGAATTGTTAGAAGAAGATGCATTAGCAGGTGTATCATCATCAAGAGAGATATCGAGGGTAGATTTTTCAGATTCAAAGTGAAAAGCTTCATCTACCTTAACATTTATCGATTCTACGATCGTCTTAGATTCTAAGTTAAAAACTCGATATGCTCTGCTGTTTGTAGAATAACCTAAGAAAATCCCTTCGTCACTTCGAGAGTCAAATTTTCCAAGATTCTCACGATCACGTAAAATAAAACACCGACTCCCAAAGATACGAAAATATTTGATGTTAGGTTTTCTACAAAACCAAAGTTCATATGGTGTATTCAATGTCCCCGGGCGCAAATACACGCGATTAATAACATAAACAGCAGTGTTCACCGCTTCAGCCCAAAAATAAAAAGGTAAGTTCCGGCTGTGAAGCATAACACGTGCCATTTCCTGTACGACCCTGTTTTTGCGCTCGACTACACCATTTTGTTGAGGTGTGTAAGGTGCAGAGAATTCATGTTTAATGCCATTAGAAGTGCAAAAATCAATGAATTTGGAATTTATGAATTCCCCACCTCTATCACTCCTAACTCGAGTAATCCTATCATTCTTTTCAATCATAATACGATTGCAGATTTCGAGAAAAGAATCAAAGGTATCAGCTTTTTCTTTTAAGAATGCTACCCAAGTATATCTAGAAAATCATCAACCAATAAGAAAATATACCATTTACCTCCCAGAGATGGTTGACGAGTTGGCCCCATTAAGTCCATATGCAAAAGTTCCAAAGGCCGTTTTGTACCTATGTGGTTCAAGTTCTTGTGTGCAGTCCTAGACTGTTTTCCCTTTTGGCAACCGCCACACACAAGGTTTTGTTCAAAAGAAAGTTTCGGAACCCCCTTGACCACATCTTTATTCGAAATTCTAGCAAGTTCCTTAAAGTTTATGTGACCTAGCCTTTCATGCCAAAGTGTTTCATTTTTCAAAGATGCTAGGTTACATTTTTCAGAAATCTTAGAGGAACTACATAACAATTGTTTTCTGATCTAACCCCCTTTAAAAAGAAAGCATGGTTCATGTCAGTTACAGTGCATTTATCAGATGAAAAATTAACTGAATAACCACTATCACAAAGTTGACTTATGCTTATGAGGTTAGTCTTAAGGCCATGAACAAATAACACATTATCTAGAACCGGGCCATCTGGAATAGCTACCGTTCCCTTTCCAACAATTTTGGAAGACCGACCATCTCCGAAAACAACAAGTCCTCCGGAGTTTTTCTCAAATGTTTGAAAACAGTTTTTGTCACCGGTCATATGACGGGAACACCCGCTATCCAGGTACCAAGACGAACTATCATATGCATGCAAGGAAACATTGGTAGCAAGACAGGGAAAATTTCACCTTTGCGCACCCAAACCTTTTTGGAATGCGTCGGTAATGGTCGTGAAGTTGATTTCCTAGGTGAGAGCGTCTTGCTTGAAGAATTGCTGCTCCTTGATGATGTCGTCTTGAGCGGTGTACTACCAAGGCTCTTTTCCTTCAAATAGTTTGCAGTTGTTTTTCGAGGAATAGCCTTTTGGTAGTCATTGCAAGAGGTGCTTGAGGTGTGCGTTTGGCTTCCGTCTTGCAATTTCTCCTTATGTGCCCTGAAATGCCACAACGAAAACATACCTTAGGTCTTGACGATCCCGAGGAGGATGTAGTAGGCTTGTTGTCGTTGCTTGTCGTGAATTCCGGTGTCGGAGGAGGAGATACCGACTGAGGCACAAATAC
Organism: Tillandsia fasciculata; assembly: GCA_029168755.2. Taxonomy (NCBI): domain Eukaryota; kingdom Viridiplantae; phylum Streptophyta; class Magnoliopsida; order Poales; family Bromeliaceae; genus Tillandsia; species Tillandsia fasciculata. The sequence goes on along the minus strand of CM054945.1, from coordinate 14,195,028 downwards.
TGTACCACTCGAACTTGGAATGTCTCCAGTTTGAGTGTATCCGAGGCCGAACTTATTTCTTTGACCAAGACCAAGAAGTCTGTCCAACTTACTCCTTCCAGAAGAAAATCTCTTTAAGTCATCCTTCAGTTGGCGTATGGTCTCCGTCATTTCCAATTTTTCCTGTCGAGCCTCGCCGTTGAGCTTCAAGAAGTAATTCGCTTTGTTCACCATATCCATATAATTCTTCTCGAGTTGCTCATTGGACTCTTGAAGGGAAACATTTGTTTTAATCAGATTATCCCTTTCCACTTCAAGATCGGTTGAGAGAGAGGTTACCCTTTTTACTTCTTCTTCGAGATCCTGCAATCTCCCTTTCAACCCCTTGTTTTGCTTAGCCAGTTTCTTTGAATCCCTCAAAAGCTTATGGTAGGCTAGAGCAAAATCTTCACCTTCCGAATCATCTGATTCATCGTCCGTTGCAATCTTTTCAACAGTGGAGTTGGACAGTGAATCGGATGTACTTGCCATTAAGCACATGAAGGGTGAAGATGTGGTGGACGCGTGGAAAGCTGTCGCGTTGTCTTCTTCATCACTTGAGGATGACTCATTTGACGTGGAGTTGTCATCCCAAGTAACGACTTGCATCGCTTTCTTCTTTGCCGGATTCTTGTTGGGACATTCCGTTGCAATGTGGCCGTAGCCTCGACATTTGAAGCACTGAACTTGTCCCTCAGAACTTTTCTTATCCTTTGAGAAGTTCTCTTGCTTTCTTGACTTGTAGCTTGAAAACCCTTGCCTTTCTTCGACTTTCCGAAGGATGGAGTTTTGCTTGAATTACCCCTTCGAAAGTTGCGGCGAAACTTCCTTGTCAAGAGAGCGAGCTGCTTCTCAAAGTCCTCCATAGAAAGGTTCTCGTCGTCGTCCGAGGAGGATGAATCCGCGTCTTCTTCTTTAGTTGATTTCAATGCGTAACCTGAAGACTTAGAAGAGGATGCCTTTCCAGAAGAATAGTTAGTAGGAAATGTCATTTCATAAGTTTGTAAAGCACCTACTAATTCTTCTACACGCATTTCGTCCGGGTGTTTAATTGTTTCAATGGCTGCGACCTTCGGGCGAAATCGTTCAGGAAGAGTTCTTAGAATTTTTCTTACAACTTTAAATTCTGGAATCTTCTCTCCCAAGTTAGCACATGAGTTTACGATGTCTTGCAATCGTGTGTAATAGTCAGTGAAGGATTCATTCTCTGCCATAGAGATAGAGTCAAACTTGCTCGTGAGCATTTGCAGTTTCTGAATCTTCACTAGGTTAGTTCCCTCATGCGTAACTTGAAGAACATCCCAGATTTCTTTCGCAGTCTCACATGCCGAGACGCGAGAGAACTCAGTTTGTGACAAAGCATTAAATAGAGCATTAATTCCTTTGCCATTGTAAGAAGATAAGTCTATCTCTTCCTTGGTCCATTTCGACCTAGGTTTTAAGGTGCGAACATCATCTAAAATTTCAGTTGGATTAGACCATCCTAATTCAATTGATTGCCACACCCTTTCGTCGATGGAAATTAAAAAGGCTTTCATCCGTACTTTCCAGTACGCATAATTTGTTCCATCAAAGAAAGGGGGTCGATTGATGTTTCCACCTTCAACCATTGTTTACAACCCTATTCCCGCTCTGATACCACTTGTTGGGTTATAAGTAATTGGATCTAAATAGGGGAAAAAACACCTAGAGGGGGGTGAATAGGTGTAAACAATAAACACTCAAAAAATCATTGCGCGAATAAAACCCAATGCGGAAAAATAAAAGAACACGCAAGATTTTTACGTGGAAAAACTCCAAACCGGAGTAAAAAACCACGGGACCGATAACACGGCGAAATCCACTAGAATTAACACACGTACAAGGTGATATAACGTACTCACAGACGACTCAACCTTTTACCATACGCTCCTAGTAGATCTTCCCGCTCGCTCCACGACGCTTCTCGAATCCACGATCCGCGCCCAACGCTGAATCCACAGCGTCCAACGTCGAGTCCACGACGTCCGACCGAATCCACGGTCTTCACCCAGTGGCACGCTTCGAATCCACGAACGTACCTCGCTCCGAATCCACGAGAGCGGTTGCACCTTGAATCCACAAGGCCACGCGAGTCCACGCGCCGATTTTGGGGTAAATCGTTGTTTGTTTGGGTGGTGATGATCCGCCGAATACTTAGATTAAAGATAGATCGGAAATACCATCTAAGTATTCATTGATTTGATTCTACTCAAAATGTGAGTATGGAAAACCTAGAATCAAATCAATCAATATAGATGAAGAAACATAGAATAAATCTATTGATTTCCTTTCTTCTCTATATGTGGATTTTTTCTTTTCGGCTATTTTCTTCTGTAATAGCGGATGCCCTAGAAATGAATATAGGGCCTATTTATAGGTTAGAAACCCTAGGAAGAATATACGGATCAAAAACAGCCTTTTCTGGAAAGTTTTACCGACGGCGATCCGGATTGGATTTGGCGATCCGGATTGCAGAAGCACAAAAGACGGTTTCCAGAAAATTGCTTGTTCGGGATCCGGATCGTAGTCCCCGATCCGGATCGTTCATACAGTTTCACCAAACATCACATTCGGGATCCGGATTGCAAATCCTGATCCGGATCGGAAAAGCAAAAGGTAAAACCAGTGTTCGGGATCCGGATCAAAAGATGCTGCGATCCGGATTGAACCAGTGTATGAACAAACACCCTTCGGGATCCGGATTGCAAGCCTCGATCCGGATCCTGAACATGTCCCATGTCCAGTTTTTGATGATTAAGCAATTAAAACCTCTTCCAGGTGTTTCTACACTATAAGAAGTATTCGGATCATCAAAATTCTTTAGTTAAACGTACCTGATCCTTTTGAATTCTTCTTTCTTGAGATTGAGGTATACGATCCAAAGTTTCTTCATCTTCAATCTTCAAGACTTAATACATTCACGAAATACGCCAACTCAAATTCCGTAACAGACTGCGTTCAGAGAGGAGCTGTTTGGAGCATTTTTCTCCAACAGCGTCAAGCAGCAGATGGAGGATGATCTGAAGCACATTAGGCAAGGAAGCCGGACAGTTATGGAGTACCAGCGGGAGTTCGTGAGATTGGCCAACTGCGTTCCCTTTGTCATAAGGGACGAATCTCACAAAGCCCGACTTTTTGTGGACGGATTGCGGAGTGACATCTTCCAGGTTGTACAAGCGGCTGATTTGCACACTTTCCAGAAGGTGGTCGACAGAGCCACCATTGTGGAGCGGGGTTTTGCGATTACACGTGCCCGACGGGAGAGTCATAACCATGGCAAGGACAAGAAGCGAGCGCAGATACTTACGGGGGGTGGTTTTTACAATGGGAGCCGACCCCCTAAGCATCCAAGGTCGCAGCAAGAGGCCAGGAGGGCACCGACGAGAGGGCAAAGGCCGGGGGATCGGCCTTGCATTATCTGCGGAGGAGCATGCCAGGTGACTGAATGTTCCAAGAGGCACGACCACTGTTTCCGTTGCGGCAAGCCGGGGCACTTCCGTTTCAACTACCCTTTGAACTCGGGGACAGCGTCTTCGGCAGCTTCCACACCTATGCAGCAACGCCAGGGGCAGGGTAAAGCCCCTTCAAGTCCGATTGCACGTCCTTCAGCGACTCGACGCGAGGAGGAGGCGCAGCCGCAGTTAGGAGGGAGAGTCTATACGATGACTCAGCAGGGGACAGATCCGCCAGAAGACGTGGTGGCAGGTATTACCCTACTCTCAGATTACCGTGCTAGAACATTATTTGACACTGGAGCATCCCACTCTGTCATGTCTCGTACTTTCGCGCTTACGCATGGTTTTGAGGAGAGATCTCTTCGTAGTGTTTTGTCTATTCGGACCCCGGGAGGGTCAATTGAAGCGAATAGCTTTGTCCCCTCCTGCCTGGTAAGACTGGGGAGATTGTTTTGTCCTTGGGACTTGGTAGTAATCCCTTTGAAGGAATTCGATGTGGTACTCGGAATGGATTGGCTTACTAAATACCAGGCGGTGATCGATTGCGAGAAGCGCCAAGTGCGGCTTCAGGAACCAGGTTTTCCGGAGCATGTGTACTTGGCATGTAAAAGCACTTTCTTTACTCCTACTATCTCCACGTCACGGGCTAGAAGACTGATGGAGGGCGGATGCGTAACTTACATGGCCTCGGTGGACTTGGTAACTCGACCCTCAACACCTCTTATGGATATCCCTGTCGTAAAGGATTTCTCAGACGTTTTTCCAACTGAACTGTCTGGGATGCCCCCCGAGCGAGAAATCGAATTCTCTATCGAGCTTGTCCCAGGCACTCAACACATTTCGTAGGCACCGTACCGAATGGCTTTTGCCGAACTGAAGGAGCTCAAGGCACAATTGGAAGACCTCTTGGACAAGGGGTTCATCAGGCCGAGCGTGTCGCCCTGGGGCGCACCCGTACTTTTCGTGCGAAAGAAGGATGGTAGTTTACGTCTGTGCATCGACTACCGGGAGATAAACAAGGTCACAGTGAAAAACAAATACCCCTTGCCTCGGATCGACGACCTGCTCGACCAACTTCGAGGAGCAACGGTGTTCTCCAAGATTGATTTACAGTCCGGTTACCATCAGCTTAGGTTTCGGGGTGAGGATATACCCAAGACGGTGTTCCGAACTCGATACGGCCACTACGAGTTCACGGTTATGCCGTTTGGGCTTACGAATGCTCCAGCAGCATTCATAGAATGATGAACAAGATCTTCAGACCATACTTGGACCAGTTCGTGGTGGTCTTCATTAACGACATTCTGATCTATTCTCGTACGGACGAGGAGCATGAGGGACATTTACGGTTGATTCTTCAGACTCTCAGGGACCAGAGACTGTACGCCAAACTCAAAAAGTGTGAGTTCTGGCTTCGCGAGTGGGCTTTTTGGGACACGTTATCTCGGCGACAGGAATTGCGGTGGACCCCAAGAAGGTGGAATCAGTGACCGACTAGCCCCGACTGACTACAGTAACGGAAATCCGCAGTTTCTTGGGTTTGGCCGGGTACTACAGACGCTTCGTTGAAGGTTTTTCCAAGATTGCCACTCCTTTGAATCGGTTAACCCGGAAAGGGGAGAGATTTGTTTGGACGCCTCAATGCCAGGAGAGTTTCGATGAACTCAAGGGCAGGCTGACGCGGGCACCCGTGCTCGCACCACCGAAACTGGGTGAGGACTTCGAGTTTTATTGTGATGCATCGCGGAGCGGTCTGGGCAGTGTGCTGATGCAGCAGGGGAAAGTCATAGCTTACGCATCGAGGCAACTCAAGGATTTTGAGCGGAACTACCCTACCCACGATCTTGAACTTGCGGCGGTCGTCTTCGCCTTGAAGCTATGGAGGCACTACCTGTACGGAGCTCATTGCAATGTTTTCTCGGACCATCAGAGCCTTAAGTATCTTTTCACTCAGAAGGAACTGAACTTGCGGCAAAGGCGTTGGTTGGAGCTATTGAAGGACTACGACTTGGCCATCCAATATCATCCCGGGAAGGCAAATGTAGTAGCAGATGCCTTGAGCAGAAAAGAGCAGACAGAAGGGCTGTCGGTGAGTGTGATTACCCAGCAGGACAGGTTGGTCGCGGATTTCCAGCAGTTGAGACTGGAGGTTGTACCGGAGAGTACGGTTGCACGACTCTTAACCCTTGTGGTCAAGCCGACTTTGTTCGAGAAAATCCTGGAAGGCCAAAAAGCAGACATGCAATTGCGACTCGTACGAGATAGGATCGCTTCGGATCTGGAGGGCGACTTTTCGATTGGAACGGACGACGCAATACGGTTCCGAGGACGTTTGTGTGTGCCTGACATGCCAGCTTTGAGGGAAGAGATACTGACAGAGGCACACGGTGCTCCCTATGCAGCTCATCCTCGGGGCACGAAGATGTATAAGGATCTCCGTCAGACCTTTTGGTGGCCCAAGCTGAAAGCCGATGTAACGCGTTTCGTGGCACACTGCCTGGTTTGCCAGCAGGTAAAAGCAGAGCATCAGCGCCCGGTGGAAAAATTGTAACCTCTCCCTATTCCAGAGTGGAAGTGGGAACGAATCACCATGGACTTCGTCACTGGTCTCCCACGATCGCAGCAAGGTCATGACGCGGTCTGGGTCGTGGTAGACCGATTGACAAAGTCGGCTCATTTCATTCCTATACATACGACGTGGTCACGAGATCGGTTAGCACAACTGTATATCAATGAGGTGGTAAGGCTTCACGGGGTGCCGGCATCGATCACTTCCGACAGAGACACTCAATTTGTGTCGAACTTTTGGCAGAGTCTACAGCAGGCATTGGGGACCAAACTTTAGTTCAGTACGGCCCTTCATCCGCAGACTGACGAACAATCAGAACGGGTGATCCAGATCCTTGAAGATATGCTCCGGGCTTGCGTACTCGACTTTGGTGAAGGATGGTTTCGCTACATGCCTTTAGTGGAGTTTGCCTACAACAACAGCTACCAGGCAAGTATTCAAATGGCACCATACGAGGCTTTGTATAGGCGCCGGTGCAGATCTCCTATTTGTTGGGACGATCTAGGTGAGCGGAAGCTGTTGGGTCCGAACTTAGTGGAGGAGACCGAGGCAAAGGTGCGTATCATCAGGCAGCGGCTATTGACCGCTCAGAGCCGGCAGAAAAGCTACGCGGACCGGAGGCGTCGCGACTTGGAGTTTCAAGTTGGAGAGCATGTTGCTCAGGGTGTCACCATCCAAGGGGATCAAACGGTTCGGATTGCGTGGCAAGTTGAGCCTGCGGTTCGTTGGACCTTTTGAGATCTTGGAGCACATTGGACCGGTTGCCTACCGTTTAGCCTTGCCGCCGAATCTCGATCGTGTACATAACGTCTTCCATGTATCAATGCTCCGGAAGTACCTCCCTGATCCGTCGCACGTCCTTGATGCTTCCGCAATCGAACTTCGAGAAGATTTGAGTTTTGATGAGACACCGGTACGGATCTTGGCTCGCGAAAACAAGAAGTTGCGCAACCGGATTATCCCGTACGTGAAGGTGCTTTGGAGTAACCAGGAAGAGCGCGAAGCTACTTGGGAATTGGAATCGAAGATGAGAGAATGTTTTCCGTTCTTATTTGACGTAGGAAGTTGTTAAGTTTCCGGGACGAAACTTCTTTTAAGGGGTGTGTGATGTAGTATTCAGACCCTTCTTGTGTTCTTTTTATTTTTCCCTTTGAATAAAATGAGTTGTTTGGGGTCATTTACGGAGTTTTCATGGGTGGAACTTTTGTGCTTGCGGGTATTTTTCTGTGGTAGAGCTCGGAAAACGGAGAACGACAAAGCGATCGGATCGAAAATCCGACTTACGGATTGCCCGGAATGGGGTTTTTTGGATTTCGCCGTCCGTACCGTGCATCGGGATTCGTGCCGGTTGTTACGGAACGTTTCGGCGATCGGCACGCTTTTCGAGGAGATTGGAATCTTTCCCTTTATACCGAATATGGGTTTTTCCTTACGTACAAGAGGAATGTATTACTTTGTTTTATTTATTTATTAATTTTTAAAAAATCGAAAAAACCCTAGTTCGGGAGGGAGGCGAAAGAAAAGAGATCGGCTCATCTATCTTCTCCGATCAACGTGCCGGAGGCGGGGAACGAGACGTCACCATCGACGGGGAGCGGATCCGGTCTTCTCTCTACCCGCGAAGAACGTGTTTGGGGTCGTCTCCTCCGTTAGAACAAGGTTTGAGGTTTACCTTTCGTTCTCGTTATTTTTGTTTTCGTGTTTTCCGACCGTCGGGGTTTTTTTTGTGTGGTCGCATCTTGTTGCCGTGCGTCGCTAGGATGCCCTAGCGGCTGTTGCGTGTCGCTGTTGGAAGCTGCCGCGCTGCTTGCGCCACGCGGGGTCTGCAGGCTGCGCCGCGCGCCGGGAGACAAGCCGCGCCGCGCGCAGGTCTGCAGGCTGTGCCGCGCGCGGGGAGGCAGGCCGCGCCGCGCGCGGGTCTGCCGGCTGCGCCGCGCGCAGGACTTGCAGAGTGCGCCGTGCGTGGGGTCTGCAGGATATGCCGCGTGCGGGGAGGCAGGCCGCGCCGCGCGCAGGACTTGCAGGCTGCGCCGCGCGCGGGGACTGCACGACGCGCCGCGCGCGGGGCTGCGGGCTGCGCCGCGCGCGGGGTTTCTGCTTCACACCGCGCCGCTACCTTGCCGTCTGCGCGTGCTGCGGCCCGTGCGGGGAAGGTGCCCACACAGGGCTGTGCCGCGCCGCTTGCGCCCTCAACTTCTTGTTATGCTTCGCCAATTTCTTTGAGTTCCGTAGCAATTGTTGATATGCGAGAGCAAAATCTTCACCTTCGGAATCGCTTGATTCATCATCCGATAATATTCTTTCATTCAATGAGGAGATGGACAACGAACCAGAAGAAGTCGATGACAAGCACACAAAGGGTGAAGTTGTGGACGCAAGAAATGTCGTGACGTTCTTGTCCTCATCACTGGAAGACGACTCGTCAGAGGAGGAAGAGTCATCCCACGTGATGGCTTGCATAGCCTTCTTCTTAGACGGATTCTTGTTAGGACACTCCATTGATATATGACCAAAGCCTCTGCATTTGAAGCACTGGATTTGTCCCTCGGTATTCTTCTTTTCCTTCGAAGAACCCTCTTACTTTCTTGATTTTGAACTTGAAAATCCTTTGCCTTTCTTGGACTTAAAGAAAGATGAAGATTTACTTGAATTACCCCTTCTAAAGTTTCGGCAAAATTTTCTTGTCAAGAACGCAAGTTGTTCCTCGAAATTCTCCATTGATAGATTATCATCAGCGTCTGAGGAGGATGAATCCGAGTCTTCTTCTTTTGTTGATTTCAATGCCATACCTGAAGACTTAGAAGAAGAGGAAGGTTTTCCAGAAAAATAGTTAGTAGGAAAAGTCATTTCATAAGTTTGAAGTACACCAACTAATTCTTCTACTTTGATCTCGTTCGGATGTTTTACTGTTTCAATGGCTGCAACCTTAGGACGAAATCTTTCGGGAAGAGTTCTTAAGATTTTTCTTACAACTTTAGATTTTGAGATCTTCTCTTCTAAGTTAGCACATGTATTTACGATATCTTGCAATCGTGTATAATAATCTGTGAAGGTTTCATTCTCTACCATATGAATTGAATCAAATTTGCTCGTAAGCATCTGTAGTTTTTGAACCTTCACCAAATTTGTACCCTCATGTGTAACTTGTAGAGTATCTCAGATTTCTTTCGCTGTCTCACAAGCCGAGACGGGAGAGAACTCTGTTTGTGACAAGATATTAAATAAAGCATTAATCCCCTTGCCATTGTAAGAAGATAACTTAATTTCTTCCCTTTATCACTTCGTCCTAGGTTCAGGGATTTGTGCATCAACGACAATTTCAATAGTATGTTTATATCCGGTTTCGATTGATTGCCAAACCCGTTCATCGATGGAAATTAAAAACACTCTCATGCGTACTTTCCAATATGCATAATTGGTTCCAACGTAGAACGGAGGTCGATTGATGTTTCCACCCTCAACCATTATTTACAACCCTATTCCCGCTCTGATATCACTTGTGGGTTATGGGATCCAAGGATCTAAAATAGGAGAAAATCACCTAGAGGGGGGTGAATAGGTGTAAAAAATAAAACTCAGAAATTTTTGCGTAAAAATAACCTAATGAGGAAAATAAAAAATATATGCAAGATTTTACGTGGAAAACTCCAATCAAAGAGTAAAAAACTATGGGACTGATCACACAGAAAATTTTACTAAGATTAAAACATGTATAAGATGATATAACGCAAACCTATGACTCAACCTTTTCCATACGCTCCAAGTAGATCTTCTCCGCAGTCCTCAACGCGCATCGATCACACGATTTGAGTCCAACTACGAATCCACGAAGTCCAACTTCGAATCCACGAAGTCTAACCGAATCCACGGCCGTCACCAATGTAGCACGAGTCGATCACACGAACGCGCCTAACTCCGAATCCACGAAGTCGATACACCTTGAATCCATAAGGCTACGCGAATCCACGCGCCGATGTTCCTTTTGAAAATCGTTGTTTGTTTATTGGTGGTGATAACTTTGAATACTTAGAATCATAGATAGACAAGAAAACACCATCTAAGTATTCATCAATTTGATTTAAGTATTCATTAATTTGATTCTACAAAGAAATAGAGAGTTGAAAGAACCCTAGAATCAAATTGATAAATATAGAAGAAGAAACATGAAAGAGAATGTGTTTTCCTTTCTTCTCTATATGTGGATTATTTTCGACTTATTGGCTTACCCTAAAAGATGATCATTAGGGTCTATTTATAGGCTAGAAACCTTCTGGAAAGAGATAAGAATCAAAAACTGCCTAAAACAGATTTTTCCCGCACAGCGTTCCGGATTGGATTTACGACGGTTCGGACTGGCGTTAAAAATTCAGAATTCATGGTTCGGGGTCCGGACTGGAATGGGTCTGATCCGGACTGACACATGCGACATAAGAAAATCAAAGTTCGGGGTCCGGACTAAAACCAGGTTGATCCGGACTGGAAATGCGCATGAACCAAACCATGTTCGGGGTCCGGATTGGATCTGTCTGATCCGGATCCAAAACATTAAAAACGTCCAGTTTTTTATTTTTCTACCATGAAAAATATTCCAAGTGTTTTTAAACTATAATAATGTATTCAAATTATCACAAATATTTAGTTGAACGTACCTGAACATTTTGAATCCATTCTTTTTGAGATTGATGTTTGTGATATTCAACTCTTCATCTTCAATCTTTAAGATTCAATCTACTTCACGAAATACGTCAATACAAAAATCCTTAACAATTCCACCACATACTGCACAGCGCCTGGAGAATCGGGATCGAGCCTGCGTCATCCTCCGGTGGATCACACCACAAAAATAACCGAAAAGGAGGCCTGGTTACACCCACGTCACCACACCCAATCTTTAGCTCTGTACATCAGTTTCCAGAGGAGTCGAAAGTATTGACCTACTCCTCAGTAAAGCGCTCTCATGCCACACAACAACCCAAAGGGCAACTACCCAACTCACAGCTCACCAGAGTACTCGCCTGTAGTCCTTCTTTGGCTACTCCTAAGACAGTTTACCAACTCTTACACTCAACCGAACCTCGGTTCCATAACCCCATAGTACTACCCTGAGGTCCACAAGCAAACGCCCAAACACAGGGTCACTAACCCCTATGGCTCCAACCCTCAAAGATCATGGAGATCTACAGATACTCCCACCACCAACACACTACAACCAGAAGTAAGAACTAACAGCAATATAGAACACAAGACAAAAGATAAGGCAAGAGATCACTCATACTTGGCGATATCTCCCACCTCAAGCTGAAAAACTGCTGAAGGTTGTAGTCGATCGCTTGAATCGCCGAAGAACACTCCTTCGGGCACAAGCCGATTCGAGGAAGAGGTCCTCGAACTCCATAGTCTGCTGAAGGTTTGCGACCCTCGGATCAAGCTAGCCTCTCACAACGTCAACAGGGTATTCTCTCAGTAGACTCGTTCTCAATACCATTCATAGGGGAAGCCAGTTGTGTACAAAGGGGACAGAAGTGACAGTGCAGGGCTGACCGGGTGGTGCAGGCGACATTGACAGAGTGGTGTACACGTCACGCCACACTAGCTATTCTCATCATAATAAGCCCAAGTGTAAGTGCACTTTTCAATGATTGTCCCATCACCAACAAGATTCATTGACTTATGTATAAGCCAATCGCACTGACATATACCAAAATGTTGTTAACATATCGCCACAGAGCATTCGACTCCTCTCAATCGGTTCGACGGATCATAGCTGATTCAGCTCACTACAGTTTATGAAGTTTTTAGAGATACAAATTTTATTTTTTTCAACATCGTTTACTTAATAAGTAAATCATATCAAAATGAATGGTGAAAATTAAACAATCTTTAAAATTTGAGTATAGAACTTTTGAATTCAAGATTAAGAATGTTTATCTTAATTTAAATAGTTTAAAATATTTTCTATCAAAATTTAAATAAATTTAAATTTTTTTACACGGTTAAACTACAAACTCGTTATAATAATCATTGAAAATTAACAATTTTAAAATAATTTGATCATAAAGTAAACTATGCCGAAAAATTATAATTGTTTTAAATATATATATATATATATATATATATATCTTAAATCAATTTTAACAGTGTGGATCGAGACTATAGTACCGAAGCTCCAATACTATAGATAGTATAGGAGCCTAACTATATATCTATCTATCTATATCTATATATATGCGTAGGGCTACTATACTCTTATGAGTATAAATCTCTTTATACTCATAACTTTTTTAGCTATTGGATGAAAGAATGTACATTTAGTTGGTCCCCTTAAGAATTACTAGGTTGTTGGTGAAATAGTATAAATCTTAAGAACTACTATAATCCTAACCGCACATTCCTTCATCCAAAAGATAAAAATTTATGAGTACGAAAATTTTTTACTCATAAGAATATAATAACCGGACTCCTATATATATATATATATATATATATATATATATATGAGAAATAAGAGAAAATGAAAACAAAATCCTTTAGAATGGTAGATCTTTAACCCGCAATAATCAGAGTCACTATTCGAAAAAAAATCCATACTCACAAAACTATTTCTATACAATTCTATGTTTAAAATCAACATTACACTCAACAAATCGCACATAGATACATAAATTTGTTTCATCATAAATACTCCAAGCACACAAAACCACAAAGCTTCTGTGAGGAAAAGGAAAAAAAAAAAAAAAAACCACAAAATACCAAAAAGCCCTCAATATCATCACCCCTTTCACTATGTAAAATGAAACACTTGTACAAAATGCTGGCATGCATCTATTTAATAAGCATCATTTGTTTGCTGATACTACAGATAAGCAGGAGATATCTTTTGCTGTTTAATACCCTTGGGCTGTATTAAAACAGAGTCAACACAGAGCCCCCCTTTAGTATGTGTGCAATCGATCTGAGTCATTGAGAACTTGACATTTGTTGGTGTAAAAGAATCGCTTGCAACAAAATCTCCCACATGGTAATATACCCACCTGCCGGGTTCCTCTAAATAACACTTGGACTGGGCTTGCTGGCCGTCAGAAGTGGATAAATGAAACCACACAGGTTTTATATCCCACCCATGGATGTGCTCGGAGCTACAAACTCGTCTACCGAGGCGCTTGTAGGCCCGGCCCAGATGAAGCCGGAAGAATAAGCTATAAGTGCCTTCTGGGAAGCAGAAGTCAATCTCTCCCCTCACTTCGAGCCACCATATTTGATGGAGATAAGCAACTGTGTGAAATCTGCACGAATTTACACTAAGTTTCATATCCACATTTTTACGAATAAAGAAAAACAACTTCAAAACTGAAGTCCAGTTTGAAGATAAAATAACCACTCAACTCTATTCTTGTTCAGTTAAAGAAGGAACTGGATTTTAGCAAGCCAAAAAACCTACTAGTGCAGGTGGAAGTTAACTGTAGCGCATCATTAAATATGGGCTTAATTACACTATCTGCATTGAACTTAGGGTGGTTTCACTTTCTACAATGTACTTAGGGTTGTTTCACTTTCTACATTACTTAGAGTAGTTTCACTTTCTACAATGTACTTCTATTTTTCCCAATCTCTCCACTAAATTTCAGGTCGTACAGCAATTTCTAAACTCCATTTATAGACGGCAGAAATTTAAACTATTTCAGTTAACTACAGCTTCGATCTTCATACAAAAACTTGCTAAGACTTGATTTGGAGGGTACTCGATCTTAGGAGATTTTTTGCTTAGTGAAAAATGGATAGAAGTAACAATGAAGAGAGTGTAAAAAGTTCGATTCCAAAATTTCTCTTCTTGAAGACTAAAATGAGGGTTGCCATGAAAATAAACCAAAAAAGAGAGTTTCCAAATGTCCATATCCTATAAAGTTGACTTCTTCTAAATTATCCTACAAGACCTATAAGCTTAAACGGCACTATCGCATCAGCAGTAAATTGTACAGAATCGTCCTATGAGTTTCTTAGAAAGCAAAATCATCATAAAAAGAATTGCATCAGGGATACACAAGGATGAACCGATACTGAGGACCAAAAAGTATGGTAGTACAGCCTTCATAAATATGGTCCCAGGTAGAGAACCAAAAAAATGATGCATGTATTATGTTTTGTCCAGTTACCAATGATCTCTACTCCAATATGAAAGAGTACCTTGATCTCCTTAACTTCCAAACCTCCACCAAGCCATTTAGCAACCCTAAGATCATTTTAACAATTAACACAAAAAGGCCATATACATGGCTATAAATTACATCCATCAAATCTTTATGACATTTTCCAAGATAACAAGAAGAGAAATAAAAATTATTTCTCAAACTGATAAAATGAAGAAATGATTTCTCATATGGCTGATAACGAAAAAATATGAAGCTAAACATGAAGTATCAGACTTTCAAATGACTGAATATATGTGGCTTGCGATGGCCAAATATTATATGACACTTTGAAATGCAGCTCCTAACTGTAGAAATTTCTAAAGACTAAAGTGCTGGTGTCAGTATGAGCTGTTATTCTCTAGTCCTCTGCACAAGAAAAATAAACAGCTGCTGCTTTTTCCCATTTACCAAAATCTATAAGATATATAATTTGAGAGTTTTATAAGGAGCCTATATTGAGCCACGTCACTATTTGCCTTCATATTGAGCCACGTTGCTCTTTAAGAAAGGAGCCAATGAGAATACTCAACACATTCAAAAAAAATATTAGATGCACCCGATGTACTCTAAACCAGTTCTAAAATATTTATTAAATATTTAAATAAACTATTTAAATATTTTATAGTATATATAATATATCATATTTTATTTTAGAATATTAAGTATCATATATTTTATTAATTTTTTAATATACTTTGCGGTGTATGAGTATCAGATATTCTATTAATCCTCTAATATACTTTGCGGTGTATGAAACATTAGTATATACTAGGTGCAAGCAAAAAAAATTTCTCTCTTTCTTTAAATTATGAGGGCATTCTATTAACTATTCTCTATACCGGGTGTATATAAATACATACACTACATACATAAAATCTATAATACAAATTTTAAAATTTAATTCAGTAAATATATTTAAATTATTATATTTTATAAATAGGATATATTTAATTAAATTTTGATATAAAAAATTAGTTCTCTATGTGCATATAATAATTTATTCTTTTTTCAATCACTTTTAACAAAATAAAGACATTCCTATATATTTGGCAATTTAAAATAAATTTTCTAATTTTAACTTTATAATTAAAAATTTTATTTATAAAAAAATTTAACCATTAAGTTTAATTGAATGTTTGAGTAAAATTATTATAATGCAAATACTAAAAGTTAAAAAATATTAATAAAAATATAATGTATAAAAGGTTATACCAATTTTGTATATTTTTAAATTTTTTTATTATAAATTTTAAAATTTTAAAATTTTAATAATTATACATATTGATTGATTAAAATATTATCTATCCGCGGCGAAGCGCGGGCCCTATACTAGTGCTAAGTATAGAGTGAATAATTTTGAAACTGACCATTTTCTTTTTTCTTGCCAATATGTAGATGGCAATTTACTTTTTTTTTTTTTCCCTTGCACAACAAGCGCCATGGAAAACATTTAGTAGTATATATCATAATTTATATAATATATAAACATAAAAAATGTGTGGCACAGAAAATTTCCTTTTATTGCAGTACTCATTCACTTATTTCCATATACAAGGATGCAAATACCAAAGATAAAGCAACAAGACGACACATAAAAAATCTGTACTTGCAAATATATAATAGCAGTCTGCTCCTAATGATACAAAAAACTTTGATGTTCTGAGCTGTTTTAGAAAATAACCATGATGATGATAGGTGGTCGTGAATCTCATCAAGTTGTAATCGACGATGAGAATTGGCAATGGTAATGAGCTGCGGTTTTGCAAATGATTATGGTTGCCTATTATGTTGGCAACAATAAAGGTAGCCTGTAAGGATGGTGACCATGGCCAGTGATGGTGGTGGCAGACCGGCAGCAGTCCCCAGTGTCAGTGGTCAGTGGCAGCGATGGTGGCCTGATGGTCAACCGATACCAACCGGCAGTGGTGGGCAATGGACACTAGTATAGGTTATGGTGGGTGACAGAGGTCACAACCACTGAGGGTAGCAAACACCGGAGATGGTTTCAGCGATGATATTAGCAAAAAGGGTGCCAGTTGATGGTGGCACCTAGATTGGTTGGAGGACATAGGTGAGCAATGGTTAGTCACAAAAGCTGGTTACTTCAAGTTTGAGGGCCAGTGATGGGGTGGGTGTTGTTTGAAAATCATGGCTTATGGTCAATAGTTGTTGATGGTTTCACCGACTTGCGTTTATGATTGTCGTGGTGGCAAATAGTGATGGTCGAACTCAGCAGTCACCACCATCGGTGTTGGCATATGGGCACATTGACGAACAGTAGTGAATGTGTAATATCTGTAAATTTTTAATTTCTGGATTTGACTCTTTGAATTTGAGAATTTGAATAAAGTTAGAAATTTTATTCTGGAAACTTTAAAGAGGGTATCATTTTCATCGTATTGAGGAATAATTTCTCGAAAATTAAATCACTAGGTGGTAGGTGGATTCTGAAGGAAGTGGTCAAGTCTGTTTTCTGATTCGCTGTGTTGATTGCACGAAAAAGCGTGAAAAAAAAAGGAATTGACGAAAAATCGTGAAAATTGGGATTTTCTCTGTAAAACCCAATTTTCAAGAAAAAGAAAATCGTCACTTGGACGGCGCCGTCTAGCTGAAGACGGTTGTGCAATCAAATTTCAAATCCGATATCCTAATCTTCCAGATCGACACATTTTGCGAGAAAAGTGGACCAGAAAACCCGATTTTAGTGATTTCAAGTAAAATCACATCAATTCTGCTCCGGAATTTGTGAAATCTGTCGAATTGGGGTGAGTTGGCGTTGGGCACGCCTTTCGAGAATTTAAAATTGAAAATACAAAATTATAGGGTCAAAAAGAAGAGAAAAATATCTTGGGGACATGGATGTAATTATTCTAAAATGTGTAAAAAGGGGTATTCTTGTTGGACTTAGATTAGGGCTAAGGGAAAACCTAATCCTTAATTAAATCTCTTAATCCTTCTTCTTCCTCCTCCACAGCCACCAAGAGAATCCTCTTTTCCTTTTTCCCCATCCAATCCGTACGCCGCCGCGCCGACGAAACTGGAGCCGGAGAAGAAGAGGACTCAAGCCTCATCCCTATGCTGAAGATCCGGGCGCCCTTGGACCGCAGGCCCCTACCAACTGAGCGCCGCACGCGGAAAACCTAGCACACGTGTGCGTGGGCCGAACCGCCTAGCCCACGCGGGACTCCCCCTCATCCTCGGACACCCTGCACGAGCCAGGCGCCCGCACTCAACAGCCGCGCCTAGCAGTGCGGACTAGCAGCGCCACGCACCAGGCCTAGGCCGCGCGGGCCCCGAGCGCGTGTAGGCGTGCGCGGGTGAAGCGACGCCGCCAGCGACCCCTCCTCCTTCCCTTGTTCCCGAGCGCCCTCTTTTCCTAGGGTGAGCCCGAATCCAGGAAACTTGGATTTTTTTTTCTTCTTTTTCTCTACTGCTCTCTTTCCTAACGGAGTTTCTTCTCTCTCTGTTAGCAACAGTTTGAGGGCTGATCCGAGCCTGCTCCCTCTTCGTTGCAAACATCGCAGCGACGCCGCCATGCCCTAAATCATTTCAGTTTGCATGTCGCGCTGCGCCATCCCCGACGAAGTTGGTTTTTTTGGACATTCGGAGTGATCCGGAACGCTTCTCAATTATCGCCTTCGCTCCGCACAGTGAGCCCGGCATTTCGCATGTCGAGATCTACCAACCCTCGCCGCCGGTTCATATCCGAAGTGCGCGGTTTGCGGTAAAAATCGTATTTACCCGCTTTTTATTTTATTGTGCAATTATTGGAGTATTTAGGATCCGAAATGCAAATCGGCCGTGTTAAGGATTTTGTGTTGGCGTATTTCGTGAAGTGTTCTAAGTCTTAAAGATTGAAAATGAAAAATTGTGGATCATATACATCAATCTCAAGAAGAATGAATTCAAAAGGATCAGATACGTTTAACTAAATAATTTTGATGATCCGAATACATTTGTGTAGTTTAGAAACACTTGGAATATTTTTCATTGCTTAAAAATCAAAAACTGGACAATTTGAGTGTTCAGGATCCGGATCAGGACCATCCAGTCCGGACCCGAACATAGGTTTGTTCATGCGGAATTCCAGTCCAGATCAGCCTCCTTTGAGTCCGGACCCCGAACCGTGTGTTTGCTGAAATCGCATGAACAGTCCGGATCAGGCCACATCCAGTCCGGACCCCGAACTGTTTTTTCAGAAAATTCTCTGGAAAAAGACGACTGTCCGGATCAGCCAAAATCCAGTACGAACCGCCGTGCGGGAAAAAGTTTGTTAAGTCAGTTTTTTATGCTTATCTCTTTCCAAAGGTTTCTAACCTATAAATAGACCCTAATTTTATCTTTTAGGGTTTATCCATGTAATCCAAAAATGAAAAAATCCACACATATAGAGAAGAAAGGAAAAACACGATTAATATCATGTTTCTTCATCTATATTGTTCAATTTGATTCTAGGGTTTCCAAACTCTCTATTTCTTGTAGAATTAAATTGATGAATACTTAGATGGTAATTTCTTGTCTATCTATAATCTAAGTATTCGGCGGATTATCATCACCAATAAACAAAACAACGATTTTCCAAAATCGGCGTGTGGATTCGCATGGCCTTGTGGATTCAAGGTGCTACCGCTTTCGTGGATTCGAAGCGAGGTACGTACGTGTGATCGATATGTGCTACATTGGTGAAGACCGTGGATTCGGTTGGACGTCGTGGATTCGACGTTGGACATCGTGGATTCAGCGTTGGACGCAAATTGTGGATTCAAGAAGCGTTGTAGAGCGAGCGGAGAAGATCTACTCGGAGCGTATGGAAAAGGTTGAGTCGTAGTGTTACGGTAAATCACCTTGTACGTGTTTAATCTTAGTGGATTTCGCCGTGTTATCGGTCCCGTGGTTTTTTACTCCTGTGACGGAGATTTCCACGTAAAATCTTACGTACTTTATTTATTTTCCGCATTTAGTTATTTTTTACGCAACGATTTGGTGTGTTAATTGTTTACACCTATTCACCCCCCCTCTAGGTGGTTTTTTTTCTATTCAGATCTATTATTCACATAACCCACAGGCCGCACGGGTTGCCTCGGGCAACGTGCACAGACCATTTGGACTACTTGTCCATGATTCGCAGCCTTCGTGGAGCATAATCGGGGTTCCGGAGTCGATTCCGGCAATTTCGAAAATCTGCTCGGTATAATTGCACTTAGGGATATTTAATGTTTACAATTCTGGTGTTTGCTATCCGGGCACCTGTTTTGGTGCGTTTTGGGACAGCGGGTGATCTATTTTGTTGGTTGGGACCTTTCAGAGCGGTTTAAAGGTTCCGGGTGTGTTCCGGGAGTTTTCGATGGGCTCCGAGAGTCCGGTTTAATGAACTGTTTCTTCCGAGGATTTTGGGATTAAGAGATGGGTGATCTTAAGTCGTAGAGTCTAGTTTTGACTCGGTAGACCTTTTGTAGGTCTGATTGGTGATTAGGAGTATCGTGAGAGTTAGGTGCTTCGCCGATTCAGGTGGGTACTTCGATCCGAAGCCGGTACAGTGGTGCTAGCTCGGTGACGTTCCTTCTTCCCTTTTTTACTTGCTATACACACCTTGCATGTTGAGCACGTATCACCAGTTGACTTCATAGTTATTTGCTCTACTTTCTTTCCATACATGTCTATCATAATCTAGTTATAGAGCGGTATTTATTCGTATAGCATTATACATGTCGGTTGACCTGTTAGGTCGGTGTGACACATATATATGAGATTGGATGACCTTCTTGGTCGGTAATTTTCCTTGTGGACTTGTTGGCTATTTGCCGATGGTGGACTACTGACCACATTGCATCAATCGTCACAGCTTGTTTAGTGCATTTCGCGTACACCAGCGGTTTGGCCACCACAAGAGAGTGTTCTTTTTCGAAAAAGTGGTCGTACTTCCGACCCGTGAGCCCGATGCGACCCCTGTTAGGATTATATGCCAGGTTGAGCATAGTGTGAGATTTGCCTGAGGTCTTTTGACCAACATCGTGACTGATTGGTTTATACTTATGACTATCCATCCGGTTGCGGCACACATTTTATTACAGTAACGGTAGTTGTTTATACAACATTCTTTTTTTTTCTGTTATATTATGCTACTATAGTATTACCGTTTTCATACCATTGTTTATCTTTGGTTACCAGTGAGTGCAGCCCGCCTTCGTCGGCTTGCGGTACCCACTGGGAGACCCTAGTTGGTTTCACACTACCCCTCAGTTGCAGGTACTGCAGGAGGTGACGGTCGGAACAGTACGTGAGGCGACGACATAGCTAGAGAGCCTAGCGGTCCCGAGATTTTCATTCAGTACCTTATAGTTTTATTCTCTTTTGACCATGTTTTTATTTGTCGATGAGTCTAGATATGTGGCGGTTCAGTTTATGTTTGATTGTTTGATGGATTAACAATTGGATTGAATAACCAGTGGATTCTTGTCATT
This sequence comes from Tillandsia fasciculata, assembly GCA_029168755.2. Taxonomy (NCBI): domain Eukaryota; kingdom Viridiplantae; phylum Streptophyta; class Magnoliopsida; order Poales; family Bromeliaceae; genus Tillandsia; species Tillandsia fasciculata. Next base: position 14,174,318 of record CM054945.1, on the reverse strand, counting down.
ATGATCTCATGGTTTTATGCAAAGAAATATTTTCTACCCATCGTGATAGTCGGTTTTCAAAAGATTATGTTTCCGTGTGAGAAACCGTTTGAAAAGGATTTTTGTTTTCATTGTATTATTAGATTTCAAATAAGGTTTCTAGGTGGGAAACGCTTTCAAAAGAATAGGAATGCTTGATAATCTGTGAATTACATCATCTGCGGTAAGGACACTGTAGAGCATTAAAGCATCATGTCTAAGGATCATATAGTTGAATGTGTATCCTCTGTGATTACAGTGTTTGTGTGTGAGATGAAAATTGATGGTTGAGTTATTGTACAGTGTGTGACGCCGTGCAAATATAGGGAAGGTTCTGTCCGTGTAAACAGAGGGTTACCTGTATTTGTGGCGGGTCTGTCGGTCCCATGGGAAAGATTTTCAAAAAAAAAAAAAAAAAAAAAAAACAGAGGCATTTTCTGCTAACTCTGTTTCCAAACTAGCCCTATTTCTAAAAGTGGCTTTACAAAGCGAACCCCGGGGCGTGACAGAATGATGATGGTGGAACCTAGTGACTTGGTGCACGAAGATGTTTACTATCAAATGTAGATCTGTAGCCAGCTAGAGCATAGGACAATAGTGTGTGTAAGCGGTGTGAATAATGTAGCAACTAAAGGTTACTGATAAGCATTTTTGGATCGTACAGATCTATGAATTTAATTCATAGCCACATAGGTGCCGGATACCTAGGAATTTGATTCCTGGGAATCGTATTCTTTGGGACATTCTTTCAATGTAAATAAAATACATCACCGACCAGGCAACCATAGCAATAATATGCTTGATAGTCTGATTCCTAGGAAACCAACTCTCTGGTAAACTCTTATAATTTGCGGAGCGCACACATCATAAAGTTTGTAATAGTCTGTACGCACAAAATTGAAGTTCGAAGAAAAATAGCATAGAAATTCCAAAAAGAAAGAAGTTATACAATAAGAAAGTCTTAGTAATTTGAGTAGCTAAATTCACATCGATGAATTTAAACAACAACAATGGCTTTAACTATTCTGCACAGTAATTTGTACTCAACTGAGATATACTTAAGCACCCATAAGAAAATAAGAAAATGACAAGATTTCATTAACAACACTATAATAGCCACAGAGAAACACCTAAACATAACCATAATCAGCAACAAGGTATCTTCACTTGTTTCCTAGACATAGCTAAACAAAGCATACTATTGACAAAGCAAATACCTAGAGATAGGCAAAAAAAAAGAAAGAAGAAGAAACAACTGCAATTTACTTGACAAACTATATAATACCTAGATTCTTCAGTTGGGATGTAATTCCAGTATCTCCGATCATCGATTCCTGTAATCGACAGAGCCTTCGACGAAATCAACATGAAAGTACCCCCCCTCTTCTTCTCCAGCCAAAATTCCTGCACCACAAGCACGTCAAATTCACACCCACCAATAAGATTAAGAACTAAAACCTCGAGATCATACACAAGATTCCCCTAATTCTATCACACCTTAGTGCCACCGTCGAAGGGGTTGCGGCGGCAGAGCCAAGCGTACATCTCCTTCTTGGTGAGCACCCACTTTGCGGGGGAATCGTCGCTGAGGGCCATCAGGTATCCGTAGTTCCTCGGCAGCTTCACGTCCCAGATGGCGTCGGCCGACGCCGCCCCGCGGAAGGTGCGGCTGAGGAGCGCCATTCGGCAGATCTCCGGCGGGTCGAGGTGGAGCAGCACCTCGGCCACGCAGCTCTCAGGCAGGTCTGCCAGCACCGTCCGGCGGGGTCCGCAGCCCTCGTCCCCTTCCGTCCCCAGCATGCTCGACGCCCCCGCCCCCATCCCCGAAACCCTAACCCTAACCCTAACCCTAACCCTAACCTTAGCCCTAGACGGTGATCCGAGTGGAGTTTAGCGGGAGTAGAGGGTGAGGGATTTGGAGGAGAGGAGGAGGAGGGGGGAGAGGCGGTAGCGCTTGGAGGAGGGGGGGAGGTTAGGGAAGAGGAGGAGAAGGAGGAAGGGGAGGAGGAGGAGGGGGCGAGCGCCCATGGAGGGAGCGAGGGGGGAGCGTAGGGTGTGCCGTTGGCGAAGGAGAAGAGAGGAATAAAGTTATTCCGAGGGGGGATAAGTGGGGGGATTGAAGATAGGATAGAGGTGCGGTGCGGTGGGAATAAATGCGCTCGGATTTATTCTAATTTTAGTGGGTGATGGAGCTGGGGATGGGCCGATGGGGTGTGGGGACTGGGGAAGGAATAAAGAGTAGGAATAGTGGATGGAGGATGTGGCGCAGTGAAAGCCAGAAATGAGAAAGTGTGTGTGTGCGTGGGAGAGAGAGAGAGAGAGAGAGAGAGAGAGAGAGAGGAGGGTGAAGGGATGAGTAGTTCTGTAGGCGTGGATAATAGTTAAGTTAATTCGCGTATTATTCGCAAATTATTCACGAATGATTGAGAATTCAAATTAAATGGATCATATCTGAATCTTTTCAAAAATTCAAATTAATTCGAAAAAAATATTTTCAAAAATTATTAATCGCGAATTATTCGTGAATTTTGAATTTTTTTTCTCAAAAATTCGGTTCTACTTTTTTTTTAATCTCAAAAATTAACCCAAATCAAGAGTCCAAGTCTCCAAAATAGTCATGAGTGTGGTCTGTACCCTGTGGTACACTAACCAAGGTCTAAGTACTTTACACATTTACTGTTCACTTTCCAAGAAAAAAAAAAACAGAGCACTGTTTCTTCTTCAGATTGTTCACAGCATATTGAGCACAGCACCGAAGCACCCATCCTGCTTCTCTTTTCTACTTCGCGGGCCGGCGTCGCCGCTGACAATCGAAACCCTCCCGGCCCATGCGCCGCTCGCCATAGGAACCCCTTCCGGCCCGCGTGCTGCTAGTCATCAGAACCCTTTAGGCTACGCGCTGAAGACGCTCGCCATCGAAACCCTCCGGACTGTGTGCCGCTCGTCTTCTTCCTTGCCGGTCGCCACCACCAGCTTATGAGTTGTGAGTATGTAATTTTTGAGTTGTGATTTTATAAATTTGTATTTTAAAAATTTACATATTAATTTATAGTTTCGGTGACTTATGAGTAAAATTAATATTTGCTCTCAATTAATATAATTTTTTTTTTTTTTTTATCTACTAACTAGTTTCTTTCTAATATATATAGTTTTCATAATTTTTTTTTAAATATTTTTTTTATTTCTAAAATAGGTTGATTAAATTATCCTCCCTCTACATAATACTTTGTGGTTTCTTACTAAAAATATTTTTATCACTATCAAATAAAATAAAAATCTATGAAAGTATATAAATCTATGAAAGCATATAAAGCTCATAATATAAATATAGAAAAAAAAAGTTAATTTAATCAGCCGAATTTTTTATTCGGGATTTTTAATTGGTGAACGTATAATTTTCGTATAAATCACGTATCTGAATAATTGTCCAGTCCATTTTTTTACCAAAATTTTTAACAAATTTTAAAATCATGATACGAATTTTATCCATATTATATCCGAACCGAATTTTTGCCGAATCCGAATTAACTTTGGCGTGGATTAGAGCAAGCAAGGTGGGATTTTATTAGGGTAGTATAAAGCGAACTTCTCCAAATTGCTGACAACGTCATGCGTATTTCTGTAAAATTACACGAAATTTTAAATATAGACATGCTATGCACATTTCGTAAATAATATTTTAAAATTAAGACTTAAAATTTAAATATTTAATTTTATTTATTAGAAATAGATTTATGTAGTGATTTTTTTATGAAATTAAGAATTATTAAAATTTTTAGAAATTTTATAGACAACAAGATAATTTGAAAATAAAATGATAAGTTGGAATCACCTGAAAGAGTCAACACAGCCTCTCTCTCTATATTTCTCCTTTTACTATGCTAAAGAATATTAGAATGCTCTAGAAGGCACTGGAATAAGGGCAAGATACTTTTTACAATAGAATATTTTAGAATGCCCTAAAGTTAGCCCATGGTAGAATGTTGTAGAAGCTCTAGAAAAATCCAACCAACTTCTTTGAAGGCCTATAAATAGGGGTGAGCCTCCCCCCCAATAATACAACAACACAAAAAGAGGGCTGTGGTGTAGTGTTGAGGTAAAGTGTGTGAGAGAGTAGATAGAGAGGGTGTATGTAAAAGTTATTTGAAAAATAGTCTTATTCTTATTTTGATACTCCAATACTCTACAATTTGGTATCGGAGCTCCAGCTGGTGCACAGTCTGGGACTGTGAAGTTGGTTGGTCTGGGACCAAACTTACTTGGTTGACTACTGGGCGATCACCAAGTCACTATGGCAGATCTTGCTGGTACAACTAGCGGAATTAAGAAGCTAAATAACCATAATTATGGTTATTGGCAAACCTGCATTGAGTCCTACCTGCAAGGGCAGGATCTGTGGGAGGTGATCGGCGGTACCGAGGTTATTCCACCGCCGAAGGAAAATGCAGAGTTGCTCAGGAAGTGGCATATTATTAAGGCAGGAAAGGCGATGTTCGTCTTGAAAACGACGATCGAAGAAGAGCTGCTGGAGCATATTAAAGAAGCAGATACACCCAAGGCCGTATGGGACACCCTCGCCTCGCTATTCTCGAAGAAGAACAATGCTCGACTTCAACTGCTGGAGAATGAGCTGATGGCAATATTGCAAGGCAACATGACGATCAGCCAGTATTTCATGAAGGTAAAGTCCCTCTGCCGTGAAATCTCCCAATTAGATCCAGAATCAAAAATTAGTGATCAGCGGATGAAAAGAATTATTATTCACGGACTAAAACCCGAGTATAACGGGTTTATTACTGCTATTCGAGGTTGGCCCACCCAACCAACGTTAGTAGAGCTAGAAAATCTTCTGGCTAATCAGGAGGCTCTAGCTAAACAAATGGCTGGAGTCTCACTGAAAAATGAAGAAGAAGAACTTTTCAGCAGTAAAAGAAAAAGCCGAGCAACAGGAAGGCCGAAAAATATGAAGCCACTGAAGGAGTTCAGTGGGCCAATGCAAAGATCTGGAGAGAGCCACCTTGCAGAGAGAGTCCATAACCAAAAGGAGCAAAATAACTGGCGGCCGAAAGGCGACAAACGACGAAATGGAGAATGCTATCACTGCGGCAAGAAAGGACAATTTACCCGAGAATGTTGGCACCTGAAGAAACAAGCACAAGGCAACATGGCGACATCTGGAGACCGCCAAGCAACTGACAACGGTGAAGAAAAGTGGGATGCACAAGCTTCTCTCGCCATTATAGAGACAGATGGCAACAGCCATCCCGATAAGGAGCAGGTACCAATATATGCACTTACAACAATAACAAATCCTAGAGAGGTAGATTACAGTGCAGATTGGATCATCGATTCTGGATGTTCCAATCATATGACCGGTGATAGAAGCAAGCTGCTCGGCGTAACAGAATATAAAGGAGAAAGAGTAGTGATGACAGCTAACAACTCAAAACTGCCAATCACTCATATAGGAAAGACGATCATTACATCCCGATTCAGTCCACATCAAGTACAACTACAAAACGTCTACCATGTCCCAGGTATGAAGAAAAATCTCTTATCAGTATCACAATTAAGTGCATCAGGCAACTATATAGTATTTGGGCCACAAGATGTCAAAGTATTTCGCAGTCCCAAGATATCTGGTATACAATTAATGGAAGGAAAGAAAGTAGAGTCGATCTACGTAATGTTCGCAGAATCGGCATACGTAGAAAAGACTCGAAAAGGTGAGACTGCTGACTTGTGGCATGCAAGACTGGGACACGTAGGCTATCACAAACTCAAAATTATGATGGAGCGCGACATGTTTAAAGGCTTGCCTCAACTCGAAGTTCGTGGAGATACGATTTGCGCAGGATGCCAGTTTGGTAAAGCTCATCAACTTCCATACACCGAATCCAAATATAGAGCTAAGGAGCCGCTAGAGCTCGTGCACTCTGATGTTTTCGGACCAGTCAAGCAAACGTCAATAAGTGGCATGCGCTATATGGTTACGTTCATCGACGACTTTTCGAGGTACGTTTGGGTTTATTTTATTAAAGAAAAAACTGAATTACTTAAAAAATTTAGAGAGTTCAAAGAAAAAGTTGAAAGCCAAACTGGTTATAATATACGATGCCTACGCATGGATAATGGAGGTGAATATGCCTCAATAGAGTTCTCGGCATACCTGCGAGAGTGTAAAATAAGAAGACAACTCACGTGTCCACGCACTCCGCAACAAAATGGTATAGCTGAGAGAAAGAATAGGCACTTAGCAGAAACATGCCGAAGCATGCTGCATGCAAAGAATGTGCAAGGCAGATTTTGGGCAGAATGTATGAAGACAGCAGCACATGTTATCAATCGGCTACCTCAACCAAAGTTGGGGTTTATCTCTCCTTATCAAGTACTGTGGAAGATCAAGCCCACAGTAAGTCATTTTCGAGTCTTTGGTTGCGTGTGTTATGTATTTGTACTCGATCATCTTCGAAGTAAATTCGACAAGAAGGCGATTCGATATATCTTCGTTGGGTACGATAGCGAAAGAAAAGGGTGGAGATGTTGTGATACAACAACTGGTCGTTCCCACACGTCAAGAAACGTTGTGTTCGATGAGGCATCGTCTTGGTGGTCCTCACAAGAGGTGATACTACCAGACTCTAAAGAGATAGAAATCAAGCTACAAGAAAAGCTTGGACAGCAAGAACAAGGAGAAAAAGTCATGCCAGAGTAAGAAGAAGACAGTCAACCCTCTATGGAGCCAACCAATGATGAGCAGCAACTCCAGAAGTCTCCAGAACCTTGGCGGATTGGCATGCATCATCAAATCCTAGAAAAAGATCGACCAAGCCAACTTGAAGATACAGGTACACAGTTACGAAGGTCTTCTAGACAAAGAAAATCTAATCCTAAATATGCAAATGCTGCTCTTGCTGAAGAAAAAGAGACCCCAAAAGAGCCAGCCTCCTATGAAGAAGCTGTTATAACCAAAGAGTGGAGAGACGCGATGGACGAAGAGATCTAGGCGCTAAAACAAAACCAAACTTGGGAGATGGTATCGAAGCCCAAGGACGTGAAACCCATTTCATGTCGATGGGTATATAAGGTAAAGACTCGTCCAGATGGGTCAGTAGAAAGGTACAAAGCTTAACTAGTAGCTCAGGGGTTCTCACAGCAATATGGACTGGACTACGATGAGACGTTCAGTCCAGTAGCTAAGATCACAACTGTACGAGTGTTGATAGCACTTGCCGCTAGTAAAGCATGGAAGCTGTGGCAAATGGACGTGAAGAATGCATTCCTACATGGGGAGGTCGATCGAGACATACATATAGAGCAACCAAAAGGTTTCGAGAGCAAGACTCATCCTCAATACGTATGTAAGTTAAGAAAAGCTCTCTACGGTCTAAAACAGGCACCAAGAGCATGGTACGGCAAAATAGGTGAGTTTTTAGTGCAAAGTGGATATCAAGTTACACCTGCAGATTCAAGCTTATTCGTCAAGAAGCTACAGGAGAAAATATCTATCGTACTAGTCTACGTGGATGACCTAATCATTACCGGAGATGATAAAGAGGAGATCAATAATACGAGAGAAAATCTATCCATACGCTTTCAAATAAAGGAGCTCGGAGAGCTGAAACACTTTCTCGGGCTCGAGGTGGAGCAAATGCAAAGCGGTCTATTCCTTTGTCAGCAGAAGTACGCCAAGGATCTTCTTCAAAGGTATGGCATTCTAAACTGTAAGCCTATCTTTACACCGATAGACCCAAATATCAGACTGTGTGCAGAAGAAGGGAAGGACCTGGCTGACTCAACCATGTATCGACAACTGGTCGGTAGTTTGATATATCTGACAATGACCAGACCAGACATAGCATATGCAGTTGGAGTAGTTAGTCGATACATGCAGCAGCCAAGGAAGCCTCATCTAGAAGCAGTACGACGCATTCTAAGATATATAAAGGGGACTATCGACTACGGCCTCTTATATAGAAAAGAAGAGACATGTAAGCTTAGAGGCTATTGTGATGCTGACTATGCTGGATACCACGATACAAGGCGGTCAACTACATGATATGCATTCAGCCTTGGTTCGGCAATAGTCTCTTGGTGCAGCAAAAGACAACTGACTGTATCGCTCTCCACAACTGAAGCAGAGTACAGGTCAGCAGCAATGGCGGCACAAGAGAGCACGTGGTTAATTCAGTTGATGAATAACTTATATCAAGCTACAGATTATGGAGTGGATCTCTATTGCGACAACCAATGAGCCGTGCGCCTTGCGGAGAATCCAGTCTTCCATGCAAGAACAAAATATATAGAAGTACATCACCATTTCATAAGGGAGAAGGCGCTGCAAGGAGAAATAAATATGAAGCCAATCAAAACAGAAGAGCAAACAGCTGATATATTCACCAAAGGACTAAGCACTGCAAAGTTCGAAGAGTTTAGAAAGCAATTAGGAATGCTCAGTAAAACAGCACTAAGAGAGAGTCAGTGTTGAGGGGGAGTATTGAAAGAGTCAACACAGCCTCTCTATATTTCTCCTTTTACTATGCTAAAGAATATTAGAATGCTCTAGAAGGCACTAGAATAAGGGCAAGATACTTTTTACAATAGAATATTCTAGAATGCCCTAAAGTTAGCCCATGGTAGAATATTGTAGAAGCTCTAGAAAAATCCAACCAACTTCTTTGAAAGCCTATAAATAGGGGTGAGCCTCCCCCCCAATAATACAACAACACAAAAAGAGGGCTGTGGTGTAGTGTTGAGGTAAAGTGTGTGAGAGAGTAGATAGAGAGGGTGTATGTAAAAGTTATTTGAAAAATAGTCTTATTCTTATTTTGATACGCCAATACTCCACATCACCCCTATTGGGTCGATGCAGATGATCTGTAGTTAATCCAGAGCTCTCTAATCCAACGGCCAATCCGAACGTACTTGATGGTATGGAAATATTTGGATACAAAAGAAATATCTCAGTTTGTAATCAAACGGCAATGAGCAAAACAGTTGTTTTGAATTGTTCTGAAAAAATCCGTTAAAACTATTTCTAAAAAAATTTGAAAACAATTATTCTCTTTTTTATTAGACAAATAAATATATTAATATAAATATTATATTTATGAAAATATATTTATATTTAAATCTTATTATATAATTTAAATTAATTAAATTTAATATATTATTTATTTTATTAAGTTTTATCATTTATATATTAATATTTAATTATTTCATTTTATATTAAGTATATATTCATATTCAATTAATTTCCATATATTATATATTTTTAAAAAATTTGTATTAAATTTTATAGTATTATTAATTAACATTATAAAGATATTTCTAGTATTATATTTTACTCATTACATATATCATGGATAAATTATATAAAATAAATTGTTACATAAAATAAATTTTTATATAAAATAAATTAAATATAATAATATAAATTAAATTATTACATAAAATATTATTTTATAAATTATTACATAAAATAATTTTATATAAATACATTAATATAAATTAATTATTTTATTTTTTAAAATATATTTAGTCGTTGTTCTAAATTTTTTATCCAAATACTAAGAATATTCTCTAAAATATTTGTGAATCCATTTAAACGTAAACTTATTGTTTTTTTAGTTTATAGCATTGAAATATTTTTTATTCTCGGAAACAATAAAAGTTATTTTGCACATTAATTTAGTTCTCATCTATAGCATAGATATATGAAAAGCTCACGCCCAATCCACACATCTTCAAGCAGGGTTGTAGGGGCTGCAAATTTATTTATATATAAACCGTCATTCCGTTGTAGCATTTAAAAGGCTTTTTTTTTTTTTTTTTTTTTGTATTTAGCCTCTATTGTGACCAGAATTTTTGTCACTTAAGGAAGCGACACGTGACGAATGGGGTCCCCCGCAGAAAATACATCTGTCTCTGTCGCGAAACCGTGGCTGTCCCGACTGATGCTGTCTCTGTGCCTGATGCTGAGACTTCGGCTGCTGCTGCGATGACCTCTGGGGTCCACTGGGCTCTCGCTGCTCCGCACGCCCACGGCTAGATAACTGAGGCCGCGGTGGTCTCCATGAACTAGCCTGTCCCTCACCCTCAGGTACAGGTCGTTTCCTAACGGAACTCTGAGTAACCATCCCGCCTTGCCTCGCCACCACATTGTCGCCTCTCTCCACCCATTGGGCAAGGTTGAAGGCCTCCTCAAGAGTCTGGAGTCGCTGTGCATGCACTAGGATATAAATCTCGCTGCGGAGGCCTGCCTCGAATAACTCGACCTGATGTGGCCCATCACGGGCGACATAGGGCACACAGTTAAACAACTGCATAAACTCCTGGTGGTAATCCTGAACCGACCGGTCGCCCTGCTGAAGGTTCTTCAAATCATCCTCCAGCTTCCTCTTCACGCTGGTCGAAAAATAGGTATCCAAAATCATGCGCCGAAACTCGGACCAGGGTAACTGTCGAGAAATCTGAAACTCCCGTGGCTCCACCCGATGCCACCAAGTATCTGCATCTCCATCTAGGCAATGTACCGCCATATGAACTCTGTACCTCAGGTCGATGAAGAAATCCCTGAAAATCTTCTCCATTGCTGATAACCATGTCCCAACCTCCCACGGCTGCATATCCCGCCCCGAGAATCTAGGCGGTCCGTGCTGACAAAACTTAACCAGTTTGTCAGCGATGTCCTGCTCCTCGGCCGGGGTCAAAGGCTGGGTCACTCCCCGAGCCCCGCTACTCGATGATGGCGCCATCGGCACAAGTTGTTCCACAGGTGGTGCCGAGGTCTCCAAAACTGTCGGAGGCGGCGCCTCTCTCAATGCCAGTAGCTGCTCAATCCGCTGCTCCTGCCGGCGGTTGCTCTCCGCCAATTGGGCTACCAAGGCCCTCAACTCAGCAATCTCAGAAGATCCAGCCTATCCTCGCTCAACAGGGGGTGTGGGAGCACCCCGGGTAGGAATCCGACGTCGGGGAGGCATCTGCCACAAGAAACCACAAGTCAGCCACACAACCACACACGACCCAATCTGGCGAAAGTCAAGGACATCCCCCCTATTTCCGTAACTTTATGTTGTCTGCAGCCAACATAACTGTCCCACAGAAATAGGGTATGTCGATCCCTCTTCACTCACTGGAAGAGTCAAAACCCAATCACCGACTTTCGCAAAATGTCACGTCCCTCACGCCCTATCATCCTAGGGTTAACCAAAAGCCTAGGGTTTCCTAAGTCCCAACTGACCTATCCCTAAGCTCTGATACCAACTTAATCTGTCATGCCCCGGGTGTAAACCAGAACCCGGGCCCATTTACAGATTCGCCGTGCATGCGGTATTTTCCGCATACACGAAGCGTCGGTAACCTGCTCAGATAAGAAAAAATAATAAAAGAGCATAATAATCAGAGCTAAACTAAAACTACTGTATCTCAGACAAAAGCAAGAAGCAAGAAATACAAATAACTGTAAAAATAAAGTACAAGTCTCTCTCCCAGCTCACCACAAAAAAAAAATACAACCAGCTGGCTAAAGCCAAACCCCAAAAGTACAACCGTCTGAGATAGAATACAAAGGAGGTGCAAGTTTAGCTCACTCACTGTCAGGTCCACTGTCTAGCTGCTCAGCCGTCCTCTCTTCTCGACCCGCCGCTGTAAGCCCAGCAGCACCCGCAGAAGGCTCTGCAAAACAAAGGAGAAGAAAAGAGAAAGAAGAATGGGGGTGAGAACTATTAGTAAACCAGTAGCCTCCCCTAGTGGGTAAAACCTCAAACTCTGACACATCCACTAGGTCTACCAGAGGCAAAAAGAAAAGAAGTGTGGTAAGCGATGATGACATGCTGAAGAAAGGAAACTACCACTACTATGCCTCAAAATACAGTCCTAGACTGGAATAACCGTATGCAATAATGACCAACCATCCCAGATGGACCCAATCTGTACCGCCCTCATCATCGGGCAAATGAGCCGCGTCGATGTGATAGCAAACCTCCTGCTGCCGTCCTCACCATCGGGCAATAAAACCTCAAACTCTGACACACCCACTAGGTCTACCAGAGGCAAAAAGAAAAGAAGTGTGGTAAGCGATGATGACATGCTGAAGAAAGGAAACTACCACTACTATGCCTCAAAATACAGTCCTAGACTGGAATAACCGTATGCAATAATGACCAACCATCCCAGATGGACCCAATCTGTACCGCCCTCATCATCGGGCAAATGAGCCGCGCCGATGTGATAGCAAACCTCCTGCTGCCGTCCTCACCATCGGGCAATAACCGCGCCGATGTGATATCAACCCTGTCCATAACTGTCTGACCCCGGCCTCCGGAGGGGAACTCGTGGGGAGCGACCCACACGAGGAAAGCACCACCGGGCAATAACCGCGCTGGTAAAATAAGTACCAAAAGCAGGAGTAGGTCACAGCTGTAAAGCCCCAGTGGAACACACCCTCCACTAAAAGAAACACAGATCCCCCAATCTGATGCACCAATGAACATCCGGTCGATCGCCCAAAATTCGCGATCGCCGCAATACCCCACAATCTAGAACCCGGTCTCACAACCGACCTCCGGTCAACCGCCCAAGATCCACGGTCGCCGCCAAAACCCATAAATCACAATCCAGGCCCCAGCTACACTATCCCCAAACCCCTGCTCGAACCCGAGCAACCTGAACCACCTGACTAACGAAAAGGGAAAAAGAAGCACACAAGGTTTCTCTTAAGTCAAATTCCAGTATGATGGTGTAGCGATAAAAGATGGCCTATCTAGATGTCCATACAAGCATGTAATTGTCCTCAAGAGCGATAAAAGAAAGTGTGACAAATAGTAGTTCCACATGTGTATCAATTAATAGTTCCGCATGGATATAATCATCAACATGCTAAAATCATGACCCAACCACACATGTCTATAATCCCTGATCCATGATAAATCACCAAAGTGGTACCCGCACATAGATATGTCATAATGTCCCAACAATCAATCCATTTAACCCGCTTTCATAAAATCTATGTGCTAACGTGGCGTGTTAATTATTACTATTAAAATATCTCAGTAACCATGTTCCAACATGCTATGTCCACCAAATTAATCTCACATAAATTATCCACCTATGCATGTCACATATCCTCAAGTAAAACCACTAACAGGATAAATCATCTTGATCAAATATAATAAACAATTCCACATGCAAGGTTAAGTGCTAACATAGTAATCCATGATTCCACACAAGTATGCATAAGTCCCAATTAAGTATTAAATTATGTGTCCCACATAGTGATGCTCTAATAACATTTCCAACATGATATGCTCATGAGAATAGCAATTATCAATCATAATGCTCCAAAGATGATCACTCTAATATTCCTAGTGAGTAAGTCAGAAAAGAGGGATATAGCAACCACCCACCTGAAGTGCAACTGTCCAAATCCGCACAGCTGAAAATACCAAAAACTCCAATCCCTTGCTCCAATAAGTTCAGCACACCCGTAACACTCCTGGCACAATACAAAGTCCACTAAAACACTTAAGTTCCCAAATATTGCTCATACAGTTCACATACACAACAGTCCCAAAACTGCTAAATTTTCACTTGCAGAAAGTGCCCAGAAAATTCCCAGAAAAATATCACGGCGATCCTCGTGACGATACCTTCGAAACGGCTGCTTGCACGCCCAAATCTGAGTTCGGTAAGTCAAGATATAAATTCGGCAAGGGGGTTCACTCAAACAAAAATCTGTGCTAAAAACTGTACACTGTTCACAGAGAAAACAGGGATTTTCACCTCGAAATAAATCTCAAGAAATTCCAAGAAAAATACGAGCGCGTTCCTTGCGATCTGTAGATGAAAAAGTTGTATAAGCACGTTTCCGTATGACGCTCGTACGCGAAGATATGGCCGAAATACCCTGCCGCTGTCTCAAAAATCCACACAGAAAATAGGTCACTGTTTTGCCTCGGGATCCGTGCCAAACATTCAAAATGGGAAAGCGCGATCAACATGAAAGATGAAGCCCTACCTCTTAGGAGTCTGTCGGCGCAAGAATCACAGAAAAAGGACCTCGGAGTAGCCCAGGGGAGTCAAAACACTGCCACTGCGTCGAAGAAGAACATAGGAGATGCAACGTCGCGCCGCGCCGTAAAATCCAGAACCTCGGGATGCGTGCTCCTAAAATCCCAAAACTTTGCAGGTGGATCAAGAACTTGAAGATGAAGAAATCTTCTTAAGGGTGCTCGGGCAGATGGTGCGTGGAATGAGAGAAAAGAGCCAAAAAAGAGGGCTCGGGCTGCTATTTAAAGGCTGAAGAAAACAATTGCAAAAATGCCGGATGTGTCCCACTTTTCGGGCGCCCGAAAGATTTCGGGCGCGCACAGTGCGGCCCGGCCCGCCCCGTTTCGGGCGCGCACAGTGCGGCCCGGCCAAATCCGCGCGGTCGCACGGGATCAAGCCACCGTCCGACCCGCCCCCGGGCTTGCCACGTGTCCACCGAACACGGAACAGCCGTGCAAGCCCCGTCAGCGCCCGCCACGTGCCCCTGCCCGCAGTCAACGCGGTAGGTGGCGCCCGCGAATCAGCGAGCGCCACGTGGCACTGCCCACGCCCGCTCCACCTGCCCGCGTACGGTCACCTGCCCCGACACCTGCCCAGCGCGTTGCGTGGACCGCGACCAGTGAGCCGTCCAATGGTAAGCCGCCACGTGTCCACCCCGGTGCACCGTACACCACCAGCCTGCTCCGTGCACCCAGACCACAACACCGACCAATCAAAACCTGCCACGTGGCACCGCCCCTGGTGCACGCCCGCCGCGTGGACCGCGCACCTGCCCGCGCCCTTGCGCGCCTGCCCGCGCCGCCCTGCGCCTGCCCGCGGCCGCGCGCCGCCTGCCGCCGCTGCCCGCCGCCGCCGCCGCTGCCGCCGCCCGCCGCCGCCGGCCGCCGCCGGCGATCGCCGGGAACACTGTTCCGGCCGTGAACAGTAAAATTACTGTAGCAAACTCCGATAAATGCAAGTAAATAGTCCATCTTGACCGTTTTCGCGCGCTGAATCCGAATTTGATGTCCGATTCCCCAAATTCCAACTCTAAAAACTGCCGAATGCACCCGGAAAGGTATTTTTAGCCCAAATTTCGTGCTGAGCCCAAATTTAATATCCGTTTCGCGCGAAACCACCTCTAAACATCCGACGGGGTCAGCCGATCACCCACACAATCCAATAAAGCTCGAGGTCCAACACTTGTGTCCAATCATGCACCAACACCTCCCAAAACACAGTACAGGCTCCCCCGAAGTCACCAATGACTCTACCACAGCTCTACAGAGATCCAGGTCATCACAAGTTAAGGAGTTCACAGTGATCCCCCCTAAATTTCGTCGATATTTTAAATCGATGCTTGTAAACGTGGTTTGGGGAGTGTATAAATATCCAAACCATCGAAGAGAAGAGGGTCCTGCAACCTCGTAAGCCAGGACCACCCCCCTACTTTTTCATATCTTTCAATACCTGCATTTATCGCTTTCCTAGATAACTTTACTGCATTTCCTAGAAGTAGATTAATCGTATTTGGCTACCAGTTCCCTTTGTAACCCCACTTCAATCAAATACAAAATTTCTAATCGGCTCATCAACCGTGTCAAATTATTGTCTCTACCACCTGGGTCAGCTACTCTAGGCCGTACTTAGTCTCTCTCTATTTCTACATCATGATTCGGCTAATCTAAGCCGGACGGACGCGAGAGTCTAAGTTAGAAGAACCCAGCTGAGCAGATACCTCCTCGGCCCGATCGCTTGATCCATTGGCACGCGACGCATCACATCTCAGAGGGTCAACCGAACCACGGGGCCGGTCGATCACCGACGTTTTCGACCCCAACAGCCCTATGATTTTTTTTTTTTAAATAATCCTGCGAAATTTGTATTTGTAAAAATGACCCTATATATGCCGCGTGTGCGCCACGTAAGCGGGGAGGGCTATGAGGTGTAGAGCACCGGAGTTTCGGATTGCGCACCGACCTCGCAAGATGGCGCGAGGGGGGAGAAGTTGCCTTGGATGTGTCCCATGGTTGTTTACAGATGAGTTCGGGTTGATTCGGATCAACGCGGAAGCCCCAGCTTGTTTCGAAATTTTCCGGGCTTGGTATGCGAAAGAGGACTGTTTGGGAAGCACCGACTCCACCGTGGTGTGCAGAAAAATTGGGGAACACTTGGATCAGCTGTATTTTATGTTTACAGCGAGGTTCGGGAGATTCCGGACTGACGCGAAGGACCCGAGGGCAAAAAGTGAGTTAGAACGGGCAGTTTTGGAGCCGGTTTTTGGATTGAGCACACCGACTCCACGGTTGAGCTTTTTGAGGAGAAAAAGCTGTGGGCACTGTTGGGTTATACTAATATGGATCTAAATAGGAGAAAAAACACCTAGAGGGGGGTGAATAGGTGTAAACAATAAACACTCAAAAAATCATTGCGCAATAAAACCCAATGCGGAAATAAAAATAACACGCAAGATTTTTACGTGGAAAAACTCCAAACCGGAGTAAAAAACCACGGGACCGATAACACGGCGAAATCCACTAGAATTAACACACGTACAAGGTGATATAACGTACTCACAGACGACTCAACCTTTTACCATACGCTCCTAGTCGATCTTCTCCGCTCGCTCCACAACGCTTCTCGAATCCACGATCTGCGTCCAACGCCGAATCCTCAGCGTCCAACGTCGAATCCACGACGTCCGACCGAATCCACGGTCTTCACCCAGTAGCACGCTTCGAATCCACGAACGTACCTCGCTCCGAATCCTCGAGAGCGGTTGCACCTTGAATCCACAAGGCCACGCGAGTCCACGCGCCGATTTGGGGTAAATCGTTGTTTTTGGGTGGTGATGATCCGCCGAATACTTAGATTAGAAATAGATCGGAAATACCATCTAAGTATTCATTGATTTGATTCTACTCAAAATCTGAGTTTGGAAAACCTAGAATCAAATCAATCAATATAGATGAAGAAACATAGAATTAAATCTATTTATTTCCTTTCTTCTCTATATGTGGATTTTTCTTTTTCGGTCGTATTTTTCGTTTCTTTTCCGATTGCCCTAGAAAATGAATAAAGG
This sequence comes from Tillandsia fasciculata, assembly GCA_029168755.2. Classification (NCBI taxonomy): domain Eukaryota; kingdom Viridiplantae; phylum Streptophyta; class Magnoliopsida; order Poales; family Bromeliaceae; genus Tillandsia; species Tillandsia fasciculata. The sequence continues at coordinate 14,157,190 of CM054945.1, read as the reverse complement.
GTCTATTTATAGGTTAGAAACCATTGGAAGAAGATAAGGATCAAAAACCATCCGTTTCTGGAATTTTTCAGGACGGCGATCCGGATCGGATTTACTGCGATCCGGATCGTCGTAACGAGATTGACGATTCCAGAAATCCAAGGGTTCGGGATCCGGATCACAAGGTCCGATCCGGATCGTTCATGCAATTCAACAAAACTCCCCTGTTCGGGATCCGGATCGGGATGGCCTAGGATCCGGATTGAAATTGCCAATGAACAATCACCCTTCGGGATCCGGATTGCAAGGTCTGATCCGGATCCTGAACATGTCCCATGTCCAGTTTTTGATATTTATGCAATAAAAAATTCTTCCAAGTATTTCTACACTACAAGAAGTATTCGGATCACCAGAAATCTTTAGTTAAACATACCTGATCCTTTTGAATTCTTCTTTCTTGAGATTGAGGTATATGATCCAAAAATCTTTCATCTTCAATCTTCAAGACTTAACACTTTCCACGAAATACGCCAACTCAAATTCCGTAACAATCTCCCCCTTTGGCGGTTTCGTGACAAAACACAAATCCACAAAAGAAAATTCAAAAAGATATTTTTGTTGCTATCACCATACAACAAAAATTTACAATGGAGATCCAAAAATTTAAAAACATGAGATAAACTCCTAAAACAGACTCTAGACTTAGACATCTGTACTCTCTGCAAAAAGAAATCATTCTTGACAAAAAGAGATCGTTAGATGCCTCAAGAATATTTAGCATTCAAAACTTAGCAGAGATGAAGTTTATACTCATCATGACATTTAGTAATTCAGATATGTAATAAGATCAGAATCAACCAATGACATATCTTCTAAGCAATAAGATTCCAAATGTCATAACTTTGCTTTGTTAGTAATCAAACAACTTGTCAGTAATTCAGATATGTAATAAGATCAGAATCAACCAATGACATATCTTCTAAGCAATAAGATTCCAAATGTCATAACTTTGCTTTGTTAGTAATCAAACAACTTGTCAGTAATAATACATGCCCAAATAGTTAGTCGAATAGTTAGTAGGGACATACAACAAATCATCAGATAAAAACCAAAAGTTGTAATACTTACCTGTCACCAAAGTCAAAGTTTCTCACACAAAGTTCAAAGTCTCTCTAATCTCTCTCCCCTTTTTTGTCACAAAGTTAGCCAAAAATACAAAAATTAAGGGAGTTAAACAGTTTAAATACAAATTCAGAAACTTGAGAGTTTGAAAGAAACAAACCAAGAACGTAAAAACCTGCAAAAGAAAATATTAGAAGGAAACTTCATGGAAAGTCGTCAGAGCTGATACATCCAAGCTTCTGAAACATTTTCTTGATTCGTTTATTCATGGAAGCTTGCTCCTTCTTCACTTCTCTGAGATCTTGGATCATCACAGCTTGTTCTTTCTTGACTTCTTTGAGATCTTCCTTCATTTCAGCGAACTCAGCAGACATGCGTTCTTGTTCATTGGAGAGTCGCTGTTGTTCTTTAAAGATAGAGCTGACAGAAGCATCATCATCAGAAGTGGATGGAGGTGCCTGCTGTGATGGTGGAACAGGAGCTGTAGAAGTAGTTGCTTGTGGTCGAGCTCGTTGTCGGATTGGAGGAGATGGAGGATCATCTTGTTTTGTCGATAGAGACTTCACAATCGTTGTCTCATTAATGGTGCCCAAACTGTACATGTAAGAGCTCGCGCTTGTATCGACTTTAAATTTCCTAAGGATGCGCATGATGATCATTGGATAAGGTAGTCTCTCTGTGGGGTGAGAGTGTTCCACATACCGCGCCATCCTTGACCAAATAAGAAAAGGAATATTCAAGTTTGCTCCCATCAATGCGGCCGGGTTTCCAAGAAGATAAAGGAATAACATCCTATCCCATCGAAGAACCTTCGTGTTCATGTTGGGAAGAATGTTGTAGCAGACAATGAAGTTTATATACCGATACTCTGTTCGAAGCTCTTTAGAGAAAACAGAATTTCCGGTTGACAAGGTATCTGGAAGACAAATTCCATTGACAACTACTCTCCAGGAGTTGTCGTTGAAGCTTTGAGTTTTCAGGTAATGAATTCCATCAGATCTGGCTTTCATTCCTAGCACTTCTCCAATCAGTTGGGGTGTGACTTTGATTTTGATATTTTTAACCAAAGTATGAAATTCTCGACGTCCGTCATCGTGATCAATTAAACTTGCAGCGTTCTGATAAAACATTCGTACTGAGTGTGGACAGTACCCAGTAGTCTCAGGGAAGTTGCAAATTGGAGCAAGACCGACCTGGTCAAACAAAATCCCAAAGACTGCAGATCGTTCCTTCATCGGTTGGACATGGACATGTCTTTCCCCAATGCATTCCCTTTTCTCAAAATCTTTGATTCTTGCGGAGCTGATGAATTCCTGTGGGGGAGGCTGGCTAGCAATTGGTTCGTTAATCGAAATGCCCCTAGCACTGCCTCTTTTTCTTGCACCGGTTTTTGTCCTTGTTCCGATTGGACTTGGGTCCACGGGAGCTTTTCCTTTTTCTGCAGCAGTAGGAGGAAGCTTTGCCTTTGAAGCTTCAGCAGGTGCTTTCCCTTTGGAGATAACGGCGACATCCTCCTCGATCTCGATGTTATCCCAATCGATCGAAGCCGTCTCTGAGTCCGTATCGGAATCATTCTTAGTCTTCTTAGGTCGTTTAGTCCTTTTAGGCTTGACAGTGTCCTTAGCATGGACCATGGCAGCAAGTAGGAAAATAACCCATGTGATCACCATTTTGATCGCTAGTGAGAAATGTATCCTGTGAATACCAACTCAAGAACACATGAAAAATTGTTAATTTTGAAAAATTTGAAAAATTGTACCCAAACAATCATAATCATGTAGAGAAGCTAAGAATCAAATTAGTTTTGCAAAAAGAATTTTAAAAATAGATCAATCGCATGATTTTCAAAAATTCCCATTATATGCCCTAAAACCGAGATTTTTGAAATCGAAGCCCAAAAATTCGTTAATCAGGTGAAAACCCAGCATATAATCAAAACTAATCTACCCAGAGTTCTTATTTCAAAAGAAATTTGATCAAAAACCATTCACAAACGAAAGAGATAGAAAGATCTCATCACGTTTTGAAGAAAATAGAGAAAACCTGTGAAAAACGAGATTTTGATCAATAAAACTTACTTGGATTCGAAGAACTTGAGTTAGGAAAGCTCCAAGATGCAAGGATTCTAGAGAGAGAAGCTCTAGAGACTTGAGAACAAAAGATTAGGGTAAAAGAATTCAAAACCCTTTCGTTCTATTAAAAACCCTAGCCGTGATCCGGATCGGATCGAGATTTTGATCCGGATCGGCTACCCGCAGGAAGAAGCCTGCGTTCGGGATCCGGATCATCTTGCCCGATCCGGATCGGCTCCACTTTTTCTTCAGAAAATTTTAGAAAAATTCCATAAAATCCAGAAAAAGTATGTAAGCACTTTAGCATATCAACTTTAAACAAAAATCATCGTTTCATACAACAAGAAATAGATTATACCAAATCTATCAAAAATACTCAAAAATGAAACGAAAATTTATGGAAATTAAAACACTTAAAGTTGAACAACTTCAATTACATCTAACCTGATCTTATGCGTAATGCCTTTATCAAATCATCAATTTTGGTAAAGAAAATGAAATACAAAGATCAATAGATGTTTGAAATCCCAGATAAGTTAGATAATATATCTAGACAATCTGTTGAAGAGAGTGGCTCTTTGAGCATCTTTTATCAAAAATCCCACCTTATACCAACCATGAAATATGACTGAGTCAAGTATTTCAATATGCATTTCATCAACAATTTTTAAAACAAAAATTTGCTTTGCATACATGGGGTATCTTTTTCTTTTTCCTTTTCCTCCATGTGGTGGTAGTTTTCACACTCCTCATTGGGATGTAACTCTTTCCACATCTTTTGAGCATTTTACTTTTCTTTGACTCCCCCTCAATTGGCTATCAATTATTTAATATATAAGGTATTCAACCAAAAATTGATCTCGCATTCATACTCGACTAAGCAATCAAATAAGATAATGACTATACCAAGAGATCATTGAGAGAGAAATTGACTTTGATCACTTAAAAGATGACTTAATTAACATAAATGATCATTGCAACATTGAAATATTATGATATCAAAAGCATAATAAATTTCTAAATGTGTGAAAAGATGCAATTAAAGTCAATTATGATTTATGCTCAATTAATGTCCTATGTACAAACATAGATAAAGAACAAAACAAAAACAAAAACAAAACCTAACCTAAGCAAAAGTTTCAAAAAGGTTATTTCAAGGAAAGCATGCCAATTGCTTTACGCAAGTGAATAAAACGTTTTTGATCCAAAGGTTTTGTTAAGATATCAGCTAATTGATCCTCAGTTGAAATATATGACAGTTGAAGAATATTTGATTCAACTAGCTCTCTAAGAAAATGATATCTAAGTTCAATATGTTTTGTTCTAGAGTGCAACACAGGGTTTTTCGAAATGTTTATAGCACTAGTGTTGTCACAAAGAATGGTTACCGAAGATGCTGAAATCCGGAAGTCGCTCAACACGCTTTTCATCCAAATCAATTGAGTTGAACAACTTCCTGCTGAAATATACTCCGCTTCGGCAGTCGAGAGTGCTATGCAATTCTGCTTTTTACTGTGCCATGCAACAAGGCAATGGCCAAGATAGAAGCATGCACCACTCGTGCTTTTCCGATCATCCACCGATCCAGCCCAATCGGCATCTGAGTATCCAACAATATCCAAACTTGTTCCCATAGGATACCAAATTCCGAAACTTATGGTTCCTTTGATGTACCGGATGATCCGTTTCACCGCTTTCAGGTGAACCTCCTTCGGTGCTGATTGATATCTCGCGCAAATCCCAACACTGAAGGATATATCCGGGCGACTAGCCGTGAGATACAGTAGACTTCCAATCATACTGCGATACAGTTTCTCGTCTACATTCTCACTATGTGATTCACTTCCAAGTCCCTTATGGCTAGTTCCCATTGGAGTCGGAAAATCCTTAGAATTTTCTAGATCAAACTTTTTGACCAACTCCATTGCATACTTGGATTGACACAAGTGAATACCTTCATCATTTTGTTTAACTTGTAATCCAAGAAAATAAGTCAATTCGCCCATCATGGACATCTCAAATTCGCTTTCCATGGTCTCCGCGAATTTAGAAGCATCATTATCTCTTGTTGCGCCAAATACAATGTCATCGACATAGATTTGTGCTACAATGAAATTGTTTTGATAATGCTTCACAAAGAGAGTCCTGTCAGCTCCCCCTCGAGTATAGCCCTTTTCCAAAAGGTGCTTTGTCAACCTTTCGTACCATGCTCGCGGTGCTTGTTTCAGACCGTAAAGAGCCTTTTTCAGACGAAAAACATGGTTAGGTAGTTTATGGTCCACAAAACCTTTCGGTTGAGCCACATAAACTTCCTCATTTAAAAACCCATTTAAAAAGGCGCTCTTAACGTCCATTTGAAATAATTTGATTTTAAAATGACAAGCTATCGCAAATAAGATACGAATGGACTCGAGTCTAGCTACAGGGGCGAAAGTTTCATCAAAGTCTATACCTTCTACTTGAGAGTAGCCTTGAGCAACTAGTCTTGCTTTGTTCCTGATGATAGTACCATCTTCATTTTTCTTGTTCTTGAAAATCCATTTGGTACCTATCACATTGTGTTGCTTTGGAGGCTTCGTTAATTCCCAGACTTTGTTTCGCTCAAATTGATGGAGCTCTTCCTGCATTGCTTCAATCCAGTAGTCATCCTGAAGAGCTTCATCGACATTCTTTGGTTCGATCAAAGATACGTAGCATGCGAATCCGCAAACCAATTGTCTCCGAGTTCTGACTCCTTCTTGTGGATCTCCAATGATGTTCGATTCAGGATGATCCTTGGAGATGCGTAACGTTTGAGGTAAAGGAGTAGTCGGAGGTACTTGAGATGATTCCTGCACATCAGATAAACTTGAAGAACCGTTAGATGCATCATTATTATCGAAAGAATTGTTGTTAGAAGGTGCATTAGCAGGTGTATCATCATCAAGAGAGATATCGAGGGTAGATTTTTCAGATTCAAAGTGAAAAGCTTCATCTACTTTAACATTTATCGATTCTACGATCGTCTTAGATTCTAAGTTAAAAACTCGATATGCTCTGCTGTTTGTAGAATAACCTAAGAAAATCCCTTCGTCACTTCGAGAGTCAAATTTTCCAAGATTCTCGCGGTCACGCAAAATAAAACACCGACTCCCAAAGATACGAAAATATTTGATGTTCGGTTTTCTACAAAACCATAGCTCATATGGTGTATTTAAAGTCCCCGGGCGCAAATACACTCGATTAATTACATAGACAGCCGTGTTCACCGCTTCAGCCCAAAAATATAACGGTAGGTTCCGGCTATGAAGCATAACACGAGCCATCTCCTGTACGACCCTGTTTTTGCGCTCGACTACACCATTCTGTTGAGGTGTATAGGGCGCTGAGAATTCATGTTTAATGCCATTTGAAATGCAAAAATCAATGAATTTTGAATTTATGAATTCTCCACCTCTATCACTTCTAACTCGAGTAATCTTTTCATTCTTTTCAATCATAATACGATGGCAAATCTCGTGAAAAGAATCAAAAGTATCAGCTTTCTCTTTTAAAAATGCTACCCAAGAATATCTAGAAAAATCATCAACCAATAAGAAAATATACCATTTACCTCCCAAAGATGGTTGACGAGTTGGCCCCATTAAGTCCATGTGCAAAAGTTTCAAAGGCCGTTTTGTACCTATGTGGTTCAAGTTCTTGTGTGCAGTCCTAGACTGTTTTCCCTTTTGGCAACCGCCACACACAATGTTTTGTTCAAAAGAAAGTTTAGGAACCCCCTTGACCACATCTTTGTTTGAAATTCTAGCAAGTTCCTTAAAGTTCATGTGACCTAGCCTTTCATGCCAAAGTGTTTCATTTTTCAAAGAAGCTAGGTTACACTTTTCAGAAATTTTATGAGGAACTACATAACAATTATTTTCTGATCTAACCCCTTTTAAAAAGAAAACATGGTTCTTGTCAGTTACAGTACATTCATCAGATGAAAAATTAACTGAATAACCATTGTCACAAAGTTGACTTATGCTTATGAGGTTAGTCTTAAGGCCATTAACAAATAACACATTATTTAGAACCGGGCCATCCGGAATAGCGATAGTTCCTTTTCCAACAATTTTGGAAGACCGACCATCTCCGAAAACAACAAGTCCTCCGGAGATTTTCTCAAAGGTTTGAAAACAGTTTTTGTCACCGGTCATGTGACGGGAACACCCGCTATCCAGATACCAAGACGAACTATCATATGCATGCAAGGAAATATTAGTAACAAGACAAGGGAAAATTTCACCTTTGCGCACCCAAACCTTTTTGGAATGCGTCGGTAATGGTCGTGAAGTTACTCGCCTAGGTGAAAGCGCCTTGTTCGAAGATTGCTGCTCCTTGATGAAGTCGTCTTGTGCGGTGAACTACCAAGGCTCTTTTCCTTCAATTGATTTGCAATTGATTTCTGAGGAATCACCTTTGTGGTAGTTATTGCAAGAGGTGCTTGAGGTGAGCGTTTGGCTCCCGTCTTGCAATTTCTCCTTATGTGCCCTGAAATGCCACAACGAAAACATACCTTAGTTCTTGACGATCCCGAGGAGGATGAGGTAGGCTTGTTGTCGTTGCTTGTCGTGAATTCCGGTGTCGGAGGAGGAGATACCGACTGAGGCACAAAAACTGTCCCACTCGAACTTGGAATGTCTCCAGTTTGAGTGTACCCGAGGCCGAACTTATTTGTTTGACCAAGACCAAGAAGCCTGTCCAACTTACTCCTTCCAGAAGAAAATCGCTGTAAGTCATCTTTAGTTGGAGAATGGTCTTTGTCATTTCCATTTTATCCCGTCGAGCCTCGTCGTAGAGCTTTGAGAAATAATTCGCTTTATCCACCAATTTCTCATGTTCTTTCTCGAAAAGCTCATTTTTCTCTTGAAGGGAAACATTCGCTTTGGCTAGATTATCCCTTTCCACTTCAAGAGCGTTTGAGAGAGAAGATGCCCTTTTTGCTTCTTCTTCGAGATCCTGCAATCTCCCTCTCAAACTCCGGTTTTGCTTTGCCAGTTTCTTTGAATCCCTCAAAAGCTTATGGTAGGCAAGAGCAAAATCTTCACCTTCAGAATTGCTCGATTCGTTGTCCGTAGCGTTCTTTTCAACAGGGAGGAGTTGGACAAGGAATCGGAGGTACTTGCCATCAAGCACATGAAGGGTGAAGATGTAGTGGACGCGTGGAATGCTGTCGCGTTGTCTTCTTCATCACTTGAGGATGACTCATTTGACGTTGAGTTGTCATCCCAGGTGACGACTTGCATCGCTTTCTTCTTTGCCGGATTCTTGTTGGGACACTCCGTTGCAATGTGGCCGTAGCCTCGACATTTGAAGCACTGTACTTGTCCCTCTGAACTTTTCTTATCCTTTGAGAAGTTCTCTTGCTTTCTTGACTTGTAACTTGAAGAACCCTTGCCTTTCTTCGACTTTCCGAAGGATGGAGTTTTGCTTGAATTACCCCTTCGAAAGTTGCGGCGAAACTTCCTTGTCAAGAGAGCGAGCTGCTTCTCAAAGTCCTCCATAGATAGGTTCTCGTCATCGTCTGAGGAGGATGAATCCGCGTCTTCTTCCTTAGTTGTTTTCAACGCATAACCTGAAGACTTAGAAGAGGATGCCTTTCCCGAAGAATAGTTAGTAGGAAATGTCATTTCATAAGTTTGTAATGCACCAACTAATTCTTCTACACGCATTTCGTCCGGGTGTTTAATTGTTTCAATGGCTGCGACCTTCGGGCGAAATCGTTCAGGAAGAGTTCTTAAAATCTTTCTTACAACTTTAAATTCTGGAATCTTCTCTCCCAAGTTAGCACATGAGTTTACGATGTCTTGCAATCGTGTGTAATAGTCAGTGAAAGATTCATTTTCTGCCATAGAAATAGAGTCAAACTTGCTCGTAAGCATTTGCAGTTTCTGAATCTTCACAAGGTTAGTTCCCTCATGCGTAACTTGAAGAACATCCCAGATTTCTTTCGCAGTCTCACATGCCGAGACGCGAGAGAACTCTGTTTGTGACAAAGCATTAAATAGAGCATTAATTCCTTTGCCATTGTAAGAAGATGAATCTATCTCTTCCTTGGTCCATTTCGACCTAGGTTTTAAGGTGCGAACATCAGAAATAATTTCAGTTGGATTAGACCATCCTAATTCAATTGATTGCCACACCCTTTCGTCGATGGAAATTAAAAAGGCTTTCATCCGTACTTTCCAGTACGCATAATTTGTTCCATCAAAGAAAGGGGGTCGATTGATGTTTCCACCTTCAACCATTGTTTACAACCCTATTCCCGCTCTGATACCACTTGTTGGGTTATACTAATATGGATCTAAATAGGGGAAAAAACACCTAGAGGGGGGTGAATAGGTGTAAACAATAAACACTCAAAAAATCATTGCGCAATAAAACCCAATGCGGAAATAAAAATAACACGCAAGATTTTTACGTGGAAAAACTCCAAACCGGAGTAAAAAACCACGGGACCGATAACACGGCGAAATCCACTAGAATTAACACACGTACAAGGTGATATAACGTACTCACAGACGACTCAACCTTTTACCATACGCTCCTAGTAGATCTTCTCCGCTCGCTCCACGACGCTTCTCGAATCCACGATCTGCGCCCAACGCTGAATCCACAGCGTCCAACGTCGAGTCCACGACGTCCGACCGAATCCATGGTCTTCACCCAGTAGCACGCTTCGAATCCACGAACGTACCTCGCTCCGAATCCTCGAGAGCGGTTGCACCTTGAATCCACAAGGCCACGCGAGTCCACGCGCCGATTTGGGGTAAATCGTTGTTTTTGGGTGGTGATGATCCGCCGAATACTTAGATTAGAATTAGATCGGAAATACCATCTAAGTATTCATTGATTTGATTCTACTCAAAATCTGAGTTTGGAAAACCTAGAATCAAATCAATCAATATAGATGAAGAAACATAGAATTAAATCTATTTATTTCCTTTCTTCTCTATATGTGGATTTTTCTTTTTCGGTCGTATTTTTCGTTTCTTTTCCGATAGCCCTAGAAAATGAATAAAGGGTCTATTTATAGGTTAGAAACCATTGGAAGAAGATAAGGATCAAAAACCATCCGTTTCTGGAATTTTTCAGGACGGCGATCCGGATCGGATTTACTGCGATCCGGATCGTCGTAACGAGATTGACGATTCCAGAAATCCAAGGGTTCGGGATCCGGATCACAAGGTCCGATCCGGATCGTTCATGCAATTCAGCAAAACTCCCCTGTTCGGGATCCGGATCGGGATGGCCTAGGATCCGGATTGAAATTGCCAATGAACAATCACCCTTCGGGATCCGGATTGCAAGGTCTGATCCGGATCCTGAACATGTCCCATGTCCAGTTTTTGATATTTATGCAATAAAAAATTCTTCCAAGTATTTCTACACTACAAGAAGTATTCGGATCACCAGAAATCTTTAGTTAAACATACCTGATCCTTTTGAATTCTTCTTTCTTGAGATTGAGGTATATGATCCAAAAATCTTTCATCTTCAATCTTCAAGACTTAACACTTTCCACGAAATACGCCAACTCAAATTCCGTAACAGGCACGTGTATTTTCAGATTACAGCGGAGTTCGGGAGGTTCCGGATCCCGGCGGAAGGCTCGAAGCCAAAAAGTGAGTTATGGTTGGCTTTTTGGAATATTTTATTCTTTTAATTAAGTAATGTGGGCTTAATTAAGTGTTGCCTTCCTTTTGAGCTGCTGGTGGAGTGGGAGTTGGCAGAGAGAGAGTTGGTGAATTATTTTTAGAGAGGGTGAGTGTGGGTTAATTAATTAAAGTGGAGAGTTGGTGGATTTATTAATCCCTTTTGCTTTATTTAAGCTCTCCCTCTCTCCCTCAACTTTCCACATCACCATCTACTTCTCCAAGGTGTCCCGTGGAGTTGGCCTGAAGCAGAGGAAGAAGAGAGAAGGAAGGAGGAAGAAGAAGAGGAGAAGAAGGAGAGGGTTTCTTGAGCTTTTTCTTCCCCGAGCGAGGCCGTGCAGCCGAGCGAGGTCGGCGAGCCTCGTCGAGGTTGGTATTGTTTTTATTATTTTAAGTCAAGTTGGGGTTTTAGCTTCTCTCCTCTCCTCTCTTTTTCTTTCCTTTCTTTGGCTGCTTGTGGAGGTCTTGCTGTCCGTGGTCGTGGCGAGGCTGCGCGGGCCGCGCGCTTGCAATTGTGCGGCGCGCGGCTAGGGAGGCGGGCCGCTGCGCGGGCGCGCATAGGCGCCGCGCGCAGCAAGCGCCCTGCTGCTGTTGTGGTGCAGCAGGGTGCTGGGCCGCCGGCAGCATCGCCTAGCGGTGCGCGCGAGCGGCGGGCTGCGCGCGGGCTGCGCGCGAGGCGCGCAGCGCCGCAGGCACGCGCGCGGCACTGCGGTGCAAGCGCAGTGCCGCGGGGCCTGCTGGGCCCCGCGCGGTCTGCAGGCCGCGCGCCTAGGCGCGCGGCACTGCAGACCCCCGCGCGGGTGGCCCTGGGCCCCGCGCGGTCTGCAGGCCGCACGCCTAGGCGCGCGGCACTGCAGACCCCCGCGCGGGTGGCCCCTGGGCCCCGCGCGGTCTGCAGGCCGCGCGCTAGGCGCGCGGCACTGCAGACCCCCGCGCGGGTGGCCCTGTACCCCGCGCGGTCTGCAGGCCGCGCGCCTAGGCGCGCGGCACTGCAGACCCCCGCGCGGGTGGCCCCTGGGCCCCGCGCGGTCTGCAGGCCGCGCGCTAGGTGCGCGGCACTGCAGACCCCCCCGCGCGGGTGGCCCTGGGCCCCGCGCGGTCTGCAGGCCGCGCGCTAGGCGCGCGGCACTGCAGACCCCCACGCGGGTGGGCCCTGGGCTGTTGGGCCCCGCGCGGGCTGCAGGCCGCGCGCTTGGCGCGCGGCGCTGCAGGGCCCCGCGCGGGCTGCAGGCCGCGCCCTGGGCGCGCGGCGCTGCAGGGCCCCCGCGCGGGCGGCCCTTGGGCCGCGCGGGCCGCAGGCCGCGCCCTGGGCGCGCGGCGCCGCAGGGCCCCGTGCGGGCGGCCCCTTGGGCCGCGTGGGCCGCAGGCCGCGCCCTGGGCGCGCGGCGCTGCAGGGCCCCGCGCGGGCGGTCCCTTGGGCCGCGCGGGCTGCAGGCCGCGCGCTAGGCGCGCGGCGCTGCAGGGCCCCGCGCGGGCGGCCTTCGCGCTGCGCGGTTGGGTTTTTAGAACCGTTCAGTTGCGCCGCTTTTGCCGCGCAGGCTGCGGCTCGGCGACGCGTTGCGGCGTGTGCTCGATGGGTTTTTCCGCGCGACGCGCGCGGCGTGTTTTCTTCGCCGGTTGGGTTTTCCGCGCCACGCGCGGCGTTTTGGTCGCCGGATGAGTTTCTTTCGCCTTTGTGAGCGCGGGTTTCGACCGCGGGTTTTCTGATCCCGATTTATCTCCTTCTCTCGCAGATGTGGCTTAGTGTGGACTCTCTGCGTGGCTAGTGGTGCGTGTTGTACCGCGTGGAGCTGCGGGATCGCATCGGGACCTCCGTTTGGCGCTCGGTTTTGGCGGATTGATCGCAGGTGGGTTGGTTTCTTCCAAATGAATTGCGGAATGCCCTTTTAGCTCTCGAAATGCAAAGGTATCGTATCCTTATACTAACAGGTAATTGCGGGACAGTCGTGTAAGTCGAGGGTTGCCGTTTCCGACTGGGACACGAGTGTTAGTAGCGTCACTTGAGTTACCAGATGGGTAAATATCACTGGCCGAGCTACCAGAGGGATAAATGCCACTGGCTGAGTTACCAGATGGGTAAATATCACTGGCCGAGTTACCAGATGGATAAATGCCACTGGCTGAGTTACCAGATGGGTAAATATCACTGGCCGAGCTACCAGAGGGATAAATGCCACTGGCTGAGTTACCAGATGGGTAAATATCACTGGCCGAGTTACCAGATGGATAAATGCCACTGGCTGAGTTACCAGATGGGTAAATATCACTGGCCGATTTACCAGAGGGATAAATACCGCTGGCTGAGTTACCAGATGGGTAAATATCACTGGCCGAGATACCAGAGGGATAAATGCCACTGGCTGAGTTACCAGATGGGTAAATATCACTGGCCGAGCTACCAGAGGGATAAATACCACTGGCCGAGTTACCAGATGGGTAAATACCACTGGCCGAGTTACCAGATGGGTAAATATCACTGGCCGAGTTACCAGATGGGTAAATACCACTGGCTGAGTTACCAGATGGGTAAATATCACTGGCCGAGTTACCAGATGGGTAAATATCACTGGCCGAGTTACCAGAGGGATAAATACCACTGGCCGAGTTACCAGATGGGTAAATACCACTGGCTGAGTTACCAGATGGGTAAATATCACTGGCCGAGCTACCAGAGGGATAAATACCACTGGCTGAGTTACCAGATGGATAAATACCACTGGCCGAGTTACCAAATGGGTAAATATCACTTGCCGAGTTACCAGATGGGTAAATACCACTGGCTGAGTTACCAGATGGGTAAATATCACTGGCCGAGCTACCAGAGGGATAATTACCACTGGCCGAGTTACCAGATGGGTAAATACCACTGGCCGAGTTACCAGATGGATAAATATCACTGGCCGAGTTACCAGATGGGTAAATATCACAGGCCGAGCTACCAGAGGGATAAATACCACTGGCCGAGTTACCAGATGGATAAATACCACTGGCCGAGTTACCAGATGGGTAAATATCATTGGCCGAGTTACCAGATGTGTAAATGTCACTGGCCGAGCTACCAGAGGGATAAATACCACTGGCCGAGTTACCAGATGGGTAAATATCACTGGCAGAGTTACCAGATGGATGAATATCACTGGCCGAGTTACCAGGTGGATACTTGAATGAAGTTGAGATGACTTTTAGTGTCTTGTGAGAGTTCTAGCATTTCCAGTGCGGGGGCGGAAACTATGGGCGGCCATGCCTACAGCCTCTTCTTGTTTGATAGGGTTGTAGGGGGCAGTCGTTCATAGTTCCCAGGCCTCCCGTGAGAGGAATTGAGAACTTATTTCCTGCATTGCATCGAGACATATAATGGTAGTTTCATTTCCAGCATTCATAAACTATCTATCTATCTATCTATCTATCTGTTTCTGTTTCTAGCAGACTTAGTGGGCATACCGGGGGTTTGGCGTCGGTACCCACTGAGATCTGCCTGTTGCAGTAGATCTCACACCCGCTGTGATGGCAGGTGTTCCTGAGGCGACCTTTCCGGGCTCGGTTCGTTCGGAGTCTTCAGACCGTGGCAGGGGCGTGGCTGACTAGTGCCTTCTGGGTCTGTCGTGTCGGAGGTAGAGTTACCCGTGTATTTTGGTTTCCACTTCTGTACCAGACAGTGTTGATGTACTTATGTTTTGGGTGCTAGTGGACTTGTGTACTTGGACTGTTATCTTAGTGATTTAGTAGTTCAGCTCTTCTTTTCAGTATAGCTTCCTTTCAGTCTCTGATACTTGTATAGCTTTAGATCTCTTCTGCAGGTTAGACGCTTCGTCTGTGCGGCAGTTTCCGCACAGACGGCGGATCTGTTGGCGAGCCCGGGTCGCAGTTCGACCCCGGGGCGTGACATGAGGTGTTTAAGTTGAACACGGTGAACATTTCACCGCGTTCAAACACGGGAATTTGTTCACTGTGTTTGAACACGGTGAACTGTTCACCATGTTCCCCATTGTATACACCTCTTCCCGAGCTCGCCCCTTTCCTTTCTCTCTCGCATCTATCTCTCTATCCCATCTCTCTCTCTCTCTCTCTCTCTCTCTCTCTCTCTCTCTGTTCGTCGTTGCCATCGCAGCCGGCCGCGCCCTACATTCCACACACACACTCTCTTTCTCTGTAGTGTCCACAGTTTTCGTACGGTATCATTTTTGGTATTCACAATATTTTTCTCCGTATTTTTGTTATGTCTTTTTGGTTGGAGTTTTATTTCATGATGTAGGGCTCGAAAAATAGAGAACGGTGGTGCGATCGACTTTAAATTCCGATAAGCGGAGCTCCCGATATGATTTTTCTAAGTTTCGTGTAAAAGAGGTGTTTAAAACACTCATTTCGGCTTTTGGGTGTTTGAAAATCCGTGCCAATATACGATGAGATTTTTGAAGGATTTGGAACGCAAATCGAGGAAGAAACGGTTAAAACAAAAAGATTTGGTTTGTTACAAAAATATTTGGTTCGTTACAAAAAGATTTGATTTGTTACAAAAGTTATGAAGTGGTTATTATTGTTTCGAAATCTCTTATAAATAGTGGAACCGGGGATCGGGTTCTACTATACACACCTAAAAGAGAGAGAGACAAGGAAGAACCCTACTTTTCGAAAATTGTAACGAAAGAGAACATCGTCTTCTTCCTCGAAGGGTTCATCGGAGATCAGGGTCAGGAATCGACATCGTCGTGGGACAACGGAGGAGGGAGCACTAACATCGCGGAAGACCGGAGAGCGGAGGACGGAGCCGAGCATCGTACCGTCACCTTTACCAACTAGAAGGTGTGTTTTGGGCTTTTCATTATCTCTTGTTGAGATTTGGTGGTGTTTTCGATGTTCTTGTCTGGTTCTTTAAGGTGTCGATGGAAATGGGGATCTAGTGCGAAGTTGGTGACAACACCATCAAGGTGGATGGGAGGCCGCCGCCGCCGTCGATACAGACGGGAGGCCGCCGCCGTCGTCATGATGGCTGGGAAGCCGACGCCGCCGTTATACAGAAAATAGGAGGCCGCTGTCGCTAACCGAGAGGGCGCCACCGTATGGGGCACCGCCGCACGGGGCTCCGCCCGGGTGCGAGGCGCCGCCCGCGCGCGAGGCGGACCCACGCATGGCGTGCCTAGTGTGGCTTAGGGAAGAAATTCGTAGGTAGTTATCGAACCCTTCCCGGCCTACGCGCGCGGGCGGTTTTCGGGGCACCGGAGACCCTTAGTATTCCTAGCGAGGGTTTGGGGTTATGTAAGGGTTAAATAGGACCCACCCCTTTACCTAGTGATTAAGGACCCAGGAAAATCGTTAGGTCGCATGGGTCCACAATTCATGTTAGACCCAATATCCCAGTTGTAAGGGAATTCCCGGATGTATTCCCGGCGGAACTCCCTGGGATGCCGCCGGAACGAGAGGTCGACTTCTCTATTGAACTACTCCCCGGCACTAAACCCATCACTAAGGCACCGTACAGGATGGCCTTCGCCGAGTTGAAGGAACTCAAGGCACAGTTAGAAGACCTTCTGGACAAAGGCTTTATCAGACCAAGCGCGTCACCATGGGGCACGCCCGTCCTGTTTGTGAGGAAGAAGGACGGAAGCCTTCGGTTATGCATAGACTATTGTGAGATAAACAAAGTCACCTTTAAGAATAAATACCCCCTGCCGAGGATCGACGATCTATTCGACCAATTACAAGGGGCAACGGTATTTTCAAAGATTGACCTGCAGTCCGGCTACCATCAGCTCAGGGTAAAGGGTGAGGACATTCCCAAAATGGCCTTCCGGACTCCCTACGGCCACTACGAATTCACAGTGATGCCGTTCGGGCTCATTAACGCCCCGGCGGTGTTTATGGACATGATGAATAGGGCGTTAAAACCCTTTCTAGATTTATTCGTAGTGGTCTTCATCGATGATATCCTCATCTACTCCCATACGGATGAGGAACACGAGGAGCACTTACGTATAGTCCTTCAAACTCTTCGGGATCAGAAACTCTATGCCAAACTCAAAAAGTGTGAGTTTTGGCTCCGTGAGGTGGACTTTTTGGGGCATGTTGTCTCGGCATCGGGAATCGCAGTGGGTACCCTTGCATTAAGTGCAACAAGTGCAGTAAGTGCACCATGTCACCTTATAAAGCTTAATAATCTGTTCAATAAAGTAGATGAGCTGTTAAACCTTTCGCATGAATCTGTATTATTCTTTTATCATTAAATTGTGGCGACCAAGTGTCGCGGTGCTTAATACAGTATTATTCTCTTATCATTAAATTGTGGCGACCAAGTGTCGCGGTGTCTAATACACGCCGACTTCGGCAAATCTGGTTTTGGATGCTGCACGTACACAGGCGGATAGGGCCACCGCATGGGTGTACTTTTTCGGAGAAGTGGTCTGAATGACCCGTGTGCCCCACGTGTGTAGGGTGGGGACCCCTTCACGCCAGCTAAAGGTGTCGCACTAGCACCGTGAATAGGGTTAAAAGCATCACGTAAGTAAAGTAAGTGTGCACGAGGGGAGATCGTCGACTCCCCGACAGGTACAAATTGAAATTAAAACAGGTGATGTAAACATATGAGAGGGAAAAGCGAAAGGTTCTGGTGCAATCGGTTTGTTTTAAAATTAATGTTAATTGTTAAATCATCTACTTCATTTGTCACTGACTTTACCCACTCCGTGACAGGTTTGACTAGGTGTAGTAGTCGGGACGACGGTGAGGCAACGATTAAAGAACATTAGCTATATGAGGTTTATTCCGTTGTTCTTGCTTGGGTTATCTCATCTCCTTTTATCTAAGTTTAAGTTCTCAACTGCTTGTCTGTGGAATGTTGTGGATGTTGGATTGAGAGATTGTTTTTGTGATGTGATCTTTATAATGATTCTTAATGACTTATATGCGGCATGTTTTACACCGAACAAAAAGGGTTTCGAAAATGTTTTTCAAAACCAAGTGTCGTGTGGGCACTGCTTTGTAAACCTCTGGATTTATCCTTTCCAAAAAGATGTAGCCGCTCTTTTGTGAATGTGTAAACATTTTGAAAAAAACTGGGTATCGTGTGGACACTGTTTGTAAAATCGTAGTTATAACTCTTAATGGCATGAATGAAAGTTTGTAATGTGAGTAAATGAAAATACTCTCTCTCTTATTCTTTTCATTGCGACTGTGTGGTTAAAGAATGTAGTAGTTGTTTGTTGTAAATATGACGCCGTGCATATACAAAGAAGACTCTGTCCGCTTGAAGAGAGAATTTGTATATGTTGCGGTCTGACACGCACCGGGGGCGAGGTCGATACTTATTTATAAAGAAAAGAAAAAAAAATACATATGCTTTTCCGCTTATCCTTAGACCTCCGAGGATTTAGGTTTATTTTTCCCCGCTCCTCATCTCGACCGACCGAATAAACTCGGGTTGGGGTGGCTTAGGGTTTTATTTTCTACTCTTTTTGTCCTGTGCGTTAGTTCCCCCTCTGAGCGCGAGCGAGGAACCCATTCCCCAACTTCTTCCCTCTAGCAGTTGACGTGAAGAACCGAGGCATCGGGACGGGGAGAAGGAAGGACGATCGCTTTTCATGCGGAATTCGACAAGCGCGAAAGGGACGATCCTCCTCCTTCAACCCTTGCCGACGAAACCGAGGTGCGCGGTCTTATTGTTTTCTTTTTCGGTTTTCTTGCTTACAGCGAGGGGAGGGGTTCCCGGAACCCGGTCGTAGGGCACCCAACGCGTGCGGAGGGGGAGGGCGAGCCACCCGCAGGCAAGGCACCCGCGCGGGCTTAGCGCCACGCGGGGCCGCCCGCGCTTGCGGGCAGCTCACCCGCGCGGGCCGGGCGCCGCACGGGGCCGCCGCATGCGGGGAGCCGCGCGGAGTCTGGCGTCGCGCGGGGCCGCCTGCGCATGCGGGCAGCACGCCGCGTGGGCCGGACACCGCGGGGGGCCGCCCGCAGGCGGGGCGCCAGCGCGGGGTCTGGCGCCGCGCGGGGCTGCCCGCGCCTGCGGGTAGCACGCCTGCGCCTGCGGGTAGCACGCCCGCGCAGGGTCGGGCGCCTCGCGGGGCCGCCCGCACATGCGGGCAGCACGCCGCGTGGGCCGGGCGCCCGCGCAGGGTCCGACACCGCGCGGGGCAGCCTGCGCATGCGGGCAGCGTGCTTGCGTGGCCCGCGCAGGGTCTGGCACCGTGCGGGGCAGCCCGCGCATGCGGGCAGCGCGCCCGGGCGGGGTCGGACGCCGCGCGGGGCCGCGCGCGCTTGTGGGCCGTCCGTGCCCTTGTCCTTGTCCCGGGACGTCGCCGCCGCCGCCGGATTTGCAGGCCCCGTTCTGCGACCGACCGGGAGGGTCTTATGTTCCGTGGTCCTTATTTGGGGTTTCGAGTTACTGACTTCCTTGCGGCGGGTTCGTGTAGATCCGGGGAACACACCAAGACGCGGAGGAATCGCGCGTTGATCACCGCACGAGACAGGTGGGTTTTTATTTTGAGACTTAGCGTCGGGCTTCCGACGGTTGTAACTACTTATGATTATACATTTAACTGTGCTAATGTGGATAGTCCTTATGGTCCTTGCTATTGAGTCGTACTTTGTATATCTGGTTACTATGCTCGAGGCTGCGGCACGCGCACCCGCGGTTTGGCCACTGTAAGGGTGCGCTTTTTCGAAAAAGTGGTCTATGACCCGTGTAAACCCACGAGGTGATGTAGTGGGGCCTCCATAGGTGTGGGGTTTTGAGGCGCTAAGGTGTGAGCGGTGCGACCCGTCGGGGTAGGTGCTCGACGTGGTTAGGTTTTGCAGGTGTTCGTGTTTTATTTTCCCTCTTGGGAGGGTGGTTGCTCCGGATAGTCTTACGGTTGGCTTTTACTACTTTTTCCTGCTTTCCTTATTATCATTATCGTGTCGCTGACTTCCCACTCCATGACAGGTTCCTTCAGGGGTGAGAGCTAGGCGACGGTGAGGCCGAGTCAGGAGCTTTCGGGTCCATTGAGACCCCAGACTGTATTTTCCCCTTTCTTTCGCATTTCATTTACTACTTGTAGACTATTGTGTGGTTCTCGATACCCTCGTGGGGTCGGTGTGGATGTCGGTACTTTACTCTCTAGTTACGTGGATGCTGAGTTTTATTTCCTATCTCTGTTCGGCCATTTTTTTTCATAAGAAAAGAAAGAAAAAGAAAAAAAAAAGGAATTGTGAAAATCGTTTTCAAAAACTTGGGTGTCGTGTGGGCACCGTTTTCAAAACCTTGTGGATTTATGGAGTTAGAAAACGGATTTCAAAATCTGAGTGTCGTGTGGGCACTGTTTTAGAAACTCTGTGGATTTATGGTTTTTGAAACTGCTTTAGAAATCTGGGTGTCGGGTGGGCACCGCTTTTAAAACTGTGGATTTATTCTTTCAAATTGGTCGGGCTTGAGAATTATTCTGTTGTGTATGTGTAGGTGTTGAGAACTGTTGTGATTGAATAAACTACTATGATTGCATGTTGTATTAGCCGCGACGCCGTGCATATACAGAGGAGACTCTGTCCGTTTGCAGGGTGATTATGTGTATGCGGCGGATCTGGGCACGCACCGGGGAGGAAGGAATTTCAAAAAAAAAATTTTATACGCAAAATGAATCTTTTTTGTTGACTGTTTCCGCTGAATGAAACCCCCGAGGCGTGACAGATTAAGATGGTATCAGAGAGAGTTCTTTAATCACAACAGTCAGTGTCCGGCATCCACGAAAATACCGCACTTAGCTACAAATGAATGAAATTTGTAGGGGCATAGGAGTGTAGAACGCGAGCGATCGGGGGGGGGGGGGGGGGGGGGGAATGTAGAAGTCCTTTTTTCTCGATAGGTGGTTGACTCCTATACTACCGAGGTCTAGAGCTGACTTGTGTTGTGTGTGTATACAGACATGGCCCATACTAGATCATCGGCCGAGGACACAGGGGCAGATGCGACGGCGTCGACGGCCGCCGAGAACCAGCTCCTGCGGCAACAACTGTGGGAGATGGCGGGGCAGCTGGCGACCCTCACGGATCACGTGCGTCAGTTGACGCAACAGCAACCGGCCGCGACAGTGACGGTCGCCCCGGCCCCTCCGCAGGGGCCAACTGCGCCGGCAACGGGACCGCAAGTGACGGGGGCCTGGGCAGGAGTGGTCCCTCCACCGACTGCAGCAGCCGGGATAACGGCAGCCCAGACTACGACGCCGACAGCAGCACCTATGACAGCAACTACTGGACCGGCACCGGGGACCACTGGCGGGGGTTCCCTGGGGGGGACCGTGGTGACTCCCCCCACCGTGGCTGCCGCCGCCACAGGGGAGGGGTCAGTTCCGCTGACTGAGCGGGACCGAGTGCGGGCCAACCTGGCTGACTTCAAGAAGTATGATCCACCCGTGTTCGAAGGGGAAACGACCGACCCCTGGGTCGTCGAGAAGTGGGTGGATACAATAGAGAAACTATTTGAAGACTTGCTCATGGAGGATTGCGAGCGGGTTCCCCTTGCGGTCCACTTCCTGGAGGGGAATGCCCGTTTATGGTGGAAGAAGGTACGCCCTGATCCCACAAAGGGCACCGTTCTTCCATCGTGGACCACGTTCAAGCAGGAGCTGTTCGGAGCTTTCTTCTCCAACAGCGTCAAACGGCAATTGGAGGACGACTTGAACCACATCCAGCAAGGGAACAGGACGGTCATGGAGTATCAACGCGAGTTCGTGAGACTGGCCAACTGCGTCCTATTCGTTATAAGGGACGAGTCCCACAAGGCGCAGCTTTTCGTGGACGGATTGCAAAGCGAGATATTCCAGGTGGTACAGGCAGCAGACTTACACACTTTTCAGAAGGTGGTCGATAGGGCCACTGTGGTGGAGCGCGGGTTCGCTGTTACTCGCGCCAGAAAGGAGGGCCCGGCTCCGCACGAGGACAAGAAGCGACAGCAACAGTACTCTGGGGGAGGCTCTTCTAGCGGGAGCCGACCCCCCAAACGGTGGAGACCAAATTCGGGATCGATCGGAGCGCACCTACAGGAGGACCAAGGACGGGGGACAGGCCTTGTGTGATTTGCGGAGGGGCGCATCGGGTGTTGGATTGCCCCCAGAGACATGATCATTGCTTCCGCTGTGGCAAGCAGGGGCACTTTCACCGCAACTGCCCCTTAACCCTGGGAACGGCTTCCTCAGCAGCTTCAGCGCCTTCGCCACAACGTTCTGGACGGGAAAAGGCTCCTATAGGGTCAACTTCTAGACCCCCGGCACCACGGCGAGAGGGGGAAAGACAACCTCAGGCGGGCGGGAGAGTCTACTCAATGACCCGCCAGGAGTCGGACCCACCGGAGGACGTAATAGCAGGTATTACTTCTGTTTCTTATTCCCGTGCTAGAACTCTTTTTGACACCGGAGCGACACACTCTTTCATTTCTCGTGACTTCGTGTTTGTGCATGGTCTTGGGGAGATACCTCTCCAAAGTCTAATGACGGTCCAAACTGTGGGTGGGTCCTTGGAGGCAAATAGCTTTGTGGCCGCCTGCCCGATTAAGCTAGGGCGACTGTCTTGCCCTTGGGATTTGGTGGTAATCCTCCTGAAGGAGTACGACGTAGTGTTGGGCATGGACTGGCTCTCAAGGTACCAAGCACTTATCGACTGTGAGAAGCGGCAGGTGCGACTACAAGAACCGGGTTTCCCTGAACACGTGTATCTGGCGTGCAAGAGCACCTCCTTTCTAGCGGTCATCTCAGCGGCATGGGTTAGAAGATTAGTGGAGGGTGGGTGTGGCCTACTTGGCGTCTGTGGATTTAGTCACCCGACCCTCAGCGACTCCTTCAGACATCCCGGTAGTGAGGGACTTTCCCGACGTTTTCCCGACGGAGCTGCCCTGGATGCCCCCTGAACGAGAAGTGGTGTTCCCTATCGAACTCCTACCGGGAACACAACCTATTACGAAGGCACCTTACCGAATGGCTTTTGTGGAGTTAAAGGAACTTAAGGTGCAACTTGAAGACCTCTTGGACAAAGGGTTTATCAGGCCGAGTGTGTCGCCTTAGGGCGCACCGGTACTCTTTGTGCGAAAGAAAGACGGAAGCCTGCGGCTTGGCATCGACTATAGAGGGATAAACAAGGTTACGGTGAAGAACAAGTACCCCCTGCCCAGAATAGACGACCTCTTCGACCAGCTATGGGGAGCGACGGTTTTCTCAAAAATTGATATGCAATCGGGCTACCACCAGCTCCGAGTTCGGAACGAGGATATTCCAAAGACCGCCTTTCGGATCCGGTATGGCCACTGCGAGTTCACAGTTATGCCGTTCGGGCTTACGAACGCCCCTGCGGTATTTATGGATATGATGAACAGGATCTTCAGGCCCTTCCTAGACTGGTTCGTAGTGGTCTTCATCAACGACATTCTGATCTATTCACCCACCGACGAGGAGCACGAGGACCATTTGCGAATAATTCTCCAGACTCTCAGGGATCAGAAGTTGTTTGCTAAGCTCAAGAAGTGTGAATTTTGGCTTCGGGAAGTGGGATTTCTAGGACATGTGATCTCGGCGGAGGGAATTGCAGTGGATCCCAAGAAGGTGGAATCAGTAATCGACTGGCAGCCGCCGACTATAGTGACGGAGATCCGTAGTTTCTTGGGCCTGGCAGGTTACTACCGACGTTTCGTCGAGGGTTTCTCGAAGATTGCTGCCGCTCTGAACTGGTTGACCAGGAAAGGAAAAAAATTTGTGTGGATGGCCCAATATCAAGAGAGCTTCGAAGAACTCCAGAAAAGGCTAACCAGGGCACCAGTGCTGGTACTACCGGCACCCGGAGAAGACTACGAAGTATACTGCGACGCATCAAGGATCGGCCTCGGGAGTGTACTGATGCAACAAGGGAAGGTGATAGCTTATGCTTCTAGGCAACTGAAGGAATACGAAAAGAACTACCCAACACACGATTTAGAGCTGGCCGCAGTGGTTTTTGTTTTAAAGCTTTGGAGGCACTACCTCTATGGTGTTCACTGTAAGGTGTTCTCGGACCACCAAAGTCTTAAGTACCTGCTCACCCAGAAGAAGCTCAATTTGCGGCAGAGGTGGTGGTTAGAGTTATTAAAGGATTACGACCTATCAATCCAATACCACCCCGGAAAGACAAACGTGGTGGCAGACGCCTTGAGCAGGAAGGGGCAACAGGAAGGAACGCCTGTAGGCGAGATAACAGAGCAGAGCAGCTTGATCGCGGAGTTCTCACGTTTGAAGTTAGAAGTGGTACCAGCGGGCACGGTTGCGCAACTTTTAACCTTGATAGTCAAGCCTACGCTGTTCGAGAAAATCCGGGAGGGGCAACAGACCGATCCTCACTTACAGTTCATATGAAACAAGATCTCCCTGAACCAAGAGAATGATTTTTCGGTGGAAGGCGACGGCACCCTATGGTTCCGCGGGCGGATTTGCGTGCCGGATTCGTCGGAATTGAAAGAGGAAATTTTGGCAGAGGCACACAGCGCCCCTTATGCGGCACATCCGGGAGACACGAAGATGTACAGGGACCTCAAGCAGACCTTCTGGTGGCCTAAATTGAAGGGAGATGTGACACGACATGTAGCCCACTGCCTGGTCTGTCAACAAATAAAGGTCGAGCACCAGCGACTAGCGGGAAAGTTGCAGCCTTTACCGGTGCCAGAGTGGAAGTGGGATCGGATCACCATGGATTTCATCACTGGGTTCCCACGTTCGCAGCAGGGGCACGACACGATCTGGGTCATAGTGGACCGGTTAACCAAATCAGCATATTTCCTACCGATTCATACAACATGGACCCGGGAGCGGTTAGCTCAAATCTACATCAGCGAGATCGTGAGATTGCATGGAGTGCCGGCGTCGATTACCTCGGATAGAGACACGCGCTTTGTCTCGAAGTTTTGGCAGAGTCTACAACGAGCCATGGGGACCAAACTACAGTTCAGCACAGCCTTCCACCCCAAGACGGACGGACAGTCGGAGCGAGTGATTCAGACTCTCGAGGACATGCTTCGCGCCTGTGTACTTGATTCGGGGGACAGATGGTCACGCTACCTACTCCTCGTGGAGTTCACCTACAACAACAGTTACCAGGCCAGCATACAGATGGCGCCCTACGAAGCCTTATACGGGAGACATTGCCGATCCCCGATCTGTTGGATGGACTTAGGAGAACGGAAGTTCTTGGGACCCGACTTAGTGGGAGAAACGGAAGAAAAAGTGCGCCTCATCAGACAGCGCCTACTGACCGCCCAGAGTCGACAGAAGAGCTACGCAGACCAGAGGCGCCGCGACTTGGAGTTCCAAGTGGGAGAGTACGTGTTGCTACAAGTCTCGCCATCCAAGGGAATTAAGCGTTTCGGACTGAAGGGCAAGCTGAGCCCGCGATTCGTGGGGCCATTCGAGATCCTGGAGCACATCGGCCCAGTGGCTTACCGCCTTGCCCTACCACCAAACCTCGATCGAGTCCACGACGTGTTTCACGTTTCAATACTCCGGAAATACCTCTCCGACCCATCGCACATTCTGGACGTCTCTACCCTCGAACTTAAGGAGAATCTTAGCTTCGAGGAAACCCCAGTGTGGATCCCAGCAAGGGAAACTAAAACGCTGCGAAATCGAGCCATCCCCTACGTGAAGGTGCTCTGGAGCAACCATGAGGAGCGAGAAGCGACTTGGGAGCTGGAGTCAAAAATGAGGGAGTGCTACCCTAATCTTTTCACCGCGACCCAGGATTGAGTTTCGAGGACGAAACTCGTTTTTAAGAGGTGAGTGGTGTAGTAACCGCTTGTTTAAAGGTATTTCGGATATTCTTATTTTTATTTTTTTTTCGCAACTCTTTTAGTGGTCCGGCCGGTGGATTATTAATCCCCTTTTCTTTCTGGGCAGACCATCAGGGCTCGCGGGTATTTTTAGGTGATAGAGCTCGCAAAACGGAGAACGGTGGCGCGATCGGATCTGATTTCCGACTCCGGGATCTCCCAGAATGATTTTCTGAAGGTTGCTAGTGATTCGGGCGATCAGCATGTTTTTCGAGGTAAACCGCACCCTGACTCCCACCCGATTTATCAAGTTCTTTTATTTGGGGATTTAGGTTTATTTTTCCCCGCTCCTCATCTCGACCGACCGAATAAACTCGGGTTGGGGTGGCTTAGGGTTTTATTTTCCACTCTTTTTGACCTGTGCGTTAGTTCCCCCTCTAAGCGCGAGCGAGGAACCCATTCCCCAACTTCTTCCCTCTAGCAGTCGGCGTGAAGAACCGAGGCATCGGGACGGGGAGAAGGAAGGACGATTGCTTTTCCTACGGAATCCGGCAAGCGTGAACGGGACGATCCTCCTCCTTCAACCCTTGCCGACGAAACCGAGGTGCGCGGTCTTATTGTTTTCTTTTTCGATTTTCTTGCTTACAGCGAGGGGAGGGGTTCCCAGAACCTGACCGTAGGGCACCCAACGTGCGCGAAGGGGGAGGGCTCTCACCCGCGCGGGCTTGGTGCCGCGTGGGGCCGCCCGCGCTTGCGGTCAGCTCACCCGCGCGGGCTGGGCGCCACGCGGGGCCGCCGCAGGTGTGGCGCCGCGCGGGGTCTGGCGCCGCGCGGGGCCGCCCGCACATGCGGGCAGCACGCTGCACGGGCCGGACGCCGCACGGGGCCGTCCACAGGCGGGGCGCTCGCGCGGGGCTGCCCGCACCTGCGGGCAGCGCGCCCGCGCCGGGTCGGGCGCCGCGCGGGGCCGCACGCGCATGCGGGCAGCACGCCGCGCGGGCCGAGCGCCCGCGCAGGGTCCAGCACCGCGCAGGGCAGCCCGCGCATGCGGGCAGCGTGCGCCCGCGGCGCGCGCAGGGTCTGGCACCACGCGGGGCAGCCCGCGCATGCGGGCAGCGCGCCCACGTGGGGGTCGAGCGCCGCGCGGGGCCGCACGCGCTTGTGGGCCGTACGTGCCCTTGTCCTTGCCCCGGGACGTCGCAGCCGCCGTCGGATCTGCGGGCCGCGTTCCGCGATCGACCGGGAGGGTCTTATGTTCCGTGGTCCTTATTTGGGGTTTCCAGTTACTGACTTCCTTGCGGCAGGTTCGTGTAGGTCCGGGGAACACACTAAGACGCGGAGGAATCGCGCGTTGATCACCGCACGAGACAAGTTGGTTTTTATTT
Organism: Tillandsia fasciculata; assembly: GCA_029168755.2. Lineage (NCBI taxonomy): Eukaryota > Viridiplantae > Streptophyta > Magnoliopsida > Poales > Bromeliaceae > Tillandsia > Tillandsia fasciculata. Next base: position 14,130,216 of record CM054945.1, on the reverse strand, counting down.
TGGGACTCAGCGTCGGGCTTCCGACGGTTGTAACTACTTCTGATTATACGTTTAACTGTGCTAGCGTGGATAGTCCTTATGGTCCTTGCTATTGAGTCGTACTTTGTATATCTGGTTACTATGCTTGAGGCTGCGGCACGCGCACTCGCGGTTTGGCCACCGCAAAGGGTGCGCTTTTTCGGAAAAGTGGTCTATGACCCATGTAAACCCACGAGGTGACGTAGTGGGGCCCCCGTAGGTGTGGGGTTTTGAGGCGCCAAGGTGTGAGCGGTGCGACCCGTCGGGGTAGGTGCTCGACGTGGTTAGGTTTTGCAGGTGTTCATGTTTTATTTTCCCTCTTAGGAGGGTGGTTGCTCCGGATAGTCTTACGGTTGGCTTTTACTACTTTTTCCTGCTTTCCTTATTATCATTATCGTGTCGCTAACTTCCCACTCCGTGACAGGTTCCTTCAGGGGTGAGAGCTAGGCGACGGTGAGGCCGAGTCAGGAGCTTTCGGGTCCATTGAGACCCCAGACTGTATTTTCCCCTTTCTTTCGCATTTCATTTACTACTTGTAGACTATTGTGTGGTTCTCGATACCCTCGTGGGGTCGGTGTGGATGTCGGTACTTTACTCTCTAGTTACATGGATGCTGAGTTTTATTTCCTATCTCTGTTCGGCCGTTTTTTTTTTCAAAAGAAAAGAAAGAAAAAGAAAAAAAAAGGAATTGTGAAAATCGTTTTCAAAAACTTGGGTGTCGTGTGGGCACCGTTTTCAAAACCTTGTGGATTTATGGATTTAGAAAACGAATTTCAAAACCTGAGTGTCGTGTGGGCACTGTTTTAGAAACTCTGTGGATTTATGGTTTTCGAAACTGCTTTAGAAATCTGGGTGCCGGGTGGGCACCGCTTTTAAAACTGTGGATTTATCCTTTTAAATTGGTCGGCCTTGAGAATTGTTCTATTGTGTATGTGTAGGTGTTGAGAACTGTTGTGATTGAATAAACTACTATGATTGCATGTTGTATTAGCCGCGACGCCGTGCATATACAGAGGAGACTCTGTCCGTTTGCAGGGTGATTCTGTGTATGCGGCGGGTCTGGGCACGCACCGGGGAGGAAGGAATTTCAAAAAAAAAATTTTATACGCAAAACGAATATTTTTCGTTGACTGTTTCCGCTGAATGAAACCCCCGGGGTGTGACATTAAAAATCATCGATTAAACCCAGTCAAGAACACGAACAAATCACCGATCAAAACCAATCAAAAACCCGTGATCAATTTACCGACTAAACCTATCTCAAAAGAACACGGAAAAACCCACGATTAAACCGACGAAGGAGAGATAACGATTACTAACCTTGCTCCAATTGAGTAGGCAACGCGATCCCGATCTCCGTTCTTTGCGGTGGTGAGAATCCGTCACCGCCCTCCGATGGCGGTGACGTCTCGTTCTCCGGTCTCCGAACGGGTTCCTCCGCAACCTCCTTCTCTATTTTTTTTTTTCCCTCCGATTAGGGTTTTCTTTTCTTTTCTCTTTTCTCTCTTTTCGAACTAGGGTTTCGTTTGGTTTTCGGCACGCATCAGAGGGAAGGGTTTGAGGAGGCGATCTTTTAAAACTAGGGTTTTCCTTTCAGTATACAGGAAATAAATCTTATTATTAATTTATTTCTTTTATTTTCTCTTCTCATATCTACGTACCATCAAAAACCACATCGGGTATTAAATCCTTAATTATTATTATTCCTTAGAGATAATTCCCTTAGAGATAATCCCTTAGAGATAATTCCTTAGAGATAATCCCTTAGAAATAATCCCTTAGAGATAATTCCTTAGAGATAATCCCTTAGAGATAATTCCTTAGAGATAATCCCTCGAAAAGCGTGCCAAATTTTTTGCACGGATTCTGATGCGCATTACGGATGTCATGACCTTCGAAACCCCATTCCGGGAGATCCGTAAGTCGGATTTTAGATCCGATCGCACTGCCGTTCACCATTTTTCGGGCTCTATTCTAGAAAAATATCCGAACAGTGCAACGATGGACTTAATAAAACTCGATAAAATAAGCACCTAACAACCAATTTATCCCGAAAGGGATTAAAGAAATGCAGGGTATGTCATGACATTACAAAAATTCAAAAAGATATTTTTGTTGCTATCACCATACAACAAAAATTTACATGTATAATCCAAATAAACTGAATACAAGAGATAAACTCCGAAAGCAAACTCTAGACTTAGACGTTTGTACTCTCTGCAAAAGAAATAATTCTTGACAAAAAAAATCATTAGATACCTCAAGAATTTAAACATTCAATAAACAATCAGAGAAATAGAGTTTATACTCACCATGACATTAAATATCAGATATGTATGAGAATAAGCAATCACGGATTCACATATCATCTAATCCTTAAAAGTTCAAATGTCATATCAAGATTCTAACAAGTTCACAAATATGTCAGTTATCAAACAGCTTGTTAGTAATATTACATGCCCAAATAGTTAGTCAAATAGTTAGTAGTGGCATGTATCCAACTTACCTTCAACTCACCTTCAAATTTCAATGTTCAAGTGTTTCAAGTTCTCCAAACTTTCAAGTTCAAGTGTTTCAAGTGTCTCTCCCCCTTTTTTGTCACAAAAAGTCAGCCAAAATTAAAAAGAAGGGAGTGCAAAGTTTGTAAAAACTAAGAACTTAAAATAAAAACCTGCAAAAGAAGGCATTAGAACTAAACAAAACATATAAACAAAATACCCTGAAGAAGGAAAACTTGTTCATCCTAGATGTGAACTTTTCGAACTGCTGCAATCAAATTTATTCAAAATTCCCTTAAGCAGCCTTGAGATTTTCGAACATTTCCTTTTAATCTGCCATTGTCCTGTAGAGATATGCTTTAAATCAAGTGACATTCTTTCTTGCTCTGTAGACAGTCGCTTTTGCTCTTGACAGATGGCCGACATAGATGTATCATCCTCTGTCATGTCCTTCCTAGAGGTCGAATTAGGTAGCGTAGATGAAGATGGTTCATATCTACCTTCAATCTATGGAGATTCTCTAGGTAGAGATCATGCACCGGCAAGAGGTTCATTAATATGAAGTCCACTACCCCTTGTGTTCTTCCGTCTAGCGTACTTCTTAAATGTTGAACAAGATTTCATAGGTTCTTTGTTCTTTAATGCGAACCTATCTTCGTCATCAACAATCTGTTGTGCTTCCCTACAAAATTCTTCCCAATCTTCTTTGTCACATTCTGAATCATCTTGAAGGACATTTTTTGTTTCTTCCTGACTTTCTCTATCTTGCTCCGTTTTGATTGTCGCTCGTTTGCTGACCATTCCTGTGATGAACACAATAAACCAAGTGTGATGATCCGGACCCCCGCAGAACCTCCGCAACTTTAATAATGACTGTAGAAGGCTTGTACTGTGCATCGGAGCTTGTAGAAACGAAATTGGATATTTTTAAGAGACTCTGCGCGAAAATCGGAGAAAATGGGATTTTCCGGGAGCTTTTTGCAAAATTTCGGACAAGAATTTGGCGAAACGGACGGCGAAATCGGACTCAGCGCGCGAAAACGGTCAAAATGGTATATTCACTTTATTTTTCGGCAAAAATTACTGTTCATGCCGGAATTACTGTTCCGGCCGCCGGAATTACTGTTCCGGCACTTGGCGGCGACCGGCAGGCGGCGGCGGGCAGCGGCGGCGGGCGGCGGGGCAGCGGCGGAGCGGCGGAGGCGGAGCGCGCGGGCAGGCGCGGGCAGCGCGGGCAGGCGCGGGCAGCAGGCTCGGGTGCGCGGTCCACGGCATGGCGTGCACCGGGAGCACCGAAAACCTCCCATGCCACGTGGCGCTTCCCCATTGGCTGGCCGGCTTCTAGAATCACGTGGGATGTTGACACGTGGCATGCTCCTATTGGCTGACAGGATCCGGAAAACCCGGAGCACGGGGCAAACACACGCCCCACGTGGACACGTGGCGCCTTTTTATTGGTCCTTGCACCGCTGTTTCCTGTTTTGTGGACACGTGGCGCGTTCTGGTTGGCCCGTTTCGGTGTTTCCTGTTCGGATCTGGATCCCGTGTGGGAATATTCCCTTTTGGCCCACTATATAAGAGATTCCCCACCCCCTCTCTTTGCACCTTGGATTCCGTGCCCTTAGAGAGAGAATCAGAGAAAACTCCCTCTACGAAAAATCTTCCTCTCTCTCTTCTCTTTCTCTCTCTAGAATTTCAGGATTTTAGGAGTTACAGATTGCAAGATATCTGCGACGCGGTACACTGCGACGATTTTCTTTTTAGGCCCATTTCCCGTCGCAGTTCCGTCAAAAATTCACTGCGGGCTAACCAGGTGGAATTTTTGGACGATTTTTGCGACAGCGCGACCGTAAGAGGTAGGGCTTCGATTTCCGTGTTGATCATTTTGCTCCGTTTCGTACTTTTGGCACAGTTTTCAGGCCCTCTTTGACCCCCCTTTTTACTGTGATGTTTTTTGGACAGCACCGACTTCTCCGATTTTTATCTTGACGTAGGAGCGTCAGATCGAGGCGTTTTAAGAGTCGATTTTGATCTACTCTTCGCGAGGAACGCAACCGTGATTTTTATGGGATTTTAGGAGCTCATTTTAGAGGTGAAAAATTCCTCTTTTCCCGTGCTGTCTGAAAAACAGCAAATATTGTGCTTTTTGGGGTTTGTATTTATACCGGGAGCATTGATTTGCAGGAATTGAGGACTGCGGACAACCAGGAGACTACCTGGGGTGTTGTTTGAGCTGTTCAAGGTGGGCGGTTGTTGCTTACCTCATTTTTGACAAGCTCACTGGGATTACTAGAAATCCCCTAAAATATGACAATTAATGAGAACCATTGGGACAAACTAACAGGACTACTAACAGGACTACTAACAGGACTACTAACAGGACAACTAACAGGACAATTAATGAGAACCATTGGGACAAATTAATATGACAAATGACAAGGACCGCTGGGACAAACTCCCCTAAAATTAATATAACCCCACAAATGATATGATGACTTATATTGGGACACTGTGATTGAGACAAAGGCTATGATCTCGCATGCAAATGACTTTTATTCAGTAAATCAATTGTTTTAAACCTTTGACACTATTTTACAACTTTTAAAAATAAAGACAGTTGCATGCATGCCCGGACATCAGGTAAGGCCACTATTTATTGCTACACTATCATATTGGGATTTGAACATGTTTCATTGTTGTCCTTTGCATTCATATGTTGTTGCTCAAGTGTGAGCAGGGGTTTGGGATAGTGTAGCCAAGGTTGTGCTAGATTGTGGACTTGTGGGGTATTGCGGTGACCGCGGACAGTAGGCGGTTGACCAGATGTTTATCCTTGCATCAGATTGGGGTTGAGTTTGGTTTATTTATTGCATCAGTTGGGGGATTGGGTTTCTATAGTGGATGGAGTTTTTCCACTTTGATCATAGTCATGATCCAGTCCTGCTATATTGTGATACTTGTGGGACAGGTGCTACAGAGATTCTTGTGATACTGATGACAGAGATATTTTACTCGTGTGGGTCGCTCCCCTCGAGTGCCACTCCGGAGTGTGTTGCAGACATGCTTAGAGTCTTTGAGACTCCTATCCCCTATCGGTACCCGATTTGGCAACTATCCCCATCGGTGTTATGCAATGGCCAGCATACCCGATTTGGCAAGGCATAGCAGACAGTATCAGTTATTGTTACATACAGTCATGGCATTTAGAGGCATAGTGGTGATAGTTTCCTTTCTTTTCAGCAGCCTTTGTAACTTACTACTGTTCTTTTATGTCGCCTCTGGTAGTCCTAGTGGGTGCGTCAGAGTTGAGGTTTTACCCACTAGGGGAGGCTACTGGTTTATCTGGTAGTTCTCACCCCCATTATTGTTTTCTGTTTCTTTCTTCTCCTTTATTTTGCAGAGTCATCTGCGGGAGCTGCTAGGCCATCGGCAGCTGATAAAGGTAAGGGGATCGCTGAATAGATAGATCTCCTGTGAGGCTGAGAGCTATTAGACAGATAATGCACCCTCCACTCAGACTGTGATATTCTCCTTTTTATTTTGGGTCTGGCTTCCGCCAGCTGGATGTACTATTTTGGTGAGCTGGGAGATTATTGTACTTATTACAGTTGTATTTGTATTTCCAGTCTGAAATACTATGTGGTTCTTCTATTCAGCTCGATATTATGCTCTTGTACTGTTCATATTATATCGGAGCAGGTTACCAGCGCTTCGTGTTCGCGGGAAATCCCGTGTGCACGGCGGATCTGTTGACGAGCCCGGGTTCCGGGGCGTGACAGATTAAAGTTGGTATCAGAGCTTAGGGATAGTTCAGTTGGGACTTATGAAACCCTAGGCTTTTGGCAGACCCTAGGATAATAGGGCATGAGAGACGTGGCATTTTGCGAAAGTCGTCGATTTATTTTGTTTGACTCTTCCAGTGAGAGAAGAGGGGTCGACATAGCCTATTTCTGGTGGACAATTATGTTGGCTGCAGACAACATAAAGTCACAGGAATAGGGGAATGTCTTTGACTTTCGCTAAATTGGGTCGTGTGGGGTGATGATACTGAGTATGGTTTCTTGTGGTAGGATGCCTCCGCGACGTAGGATGTTGACGCGTTCTCAGCCTGATTCCCCTGAACCCGATCAGGAGGAGTCCGAGCAGGGCCAGCAGAGTGAGGTGCAAGAGCTGCAGGCTCAGATGGCCCAGATGTCTGAAGCTGTTCGGCGTCAGGAGGAGGCCATGAGCCGGCTGACGCAGATGTTAGAACAGAGGGCGCAGCCTGTTGTAGCACCCTCGGAGAATTCTCCCGTACCTTCTTCCCCTGCCGTGAATCCCCCAGTTGTACCAGTGACCCTGGCATCCCCTGTTGCTCAGGGAGCAATCCGGCCATTGACTCCTGCAGAGGAGCAGGAGTTTGCTGACAAACTTACTCAATTCTGTAAGCGGGGACCGCCCAGGTTTTCAGGGCAAAATACTCAGCCTTGGGAGATCGGGACTTGGCTTTCTTCGATGGAGAAGTTATTTCGGGACTTCTTCATTGACCCGAAGTACAGGGTACATATGGCTGTACACTGCTTAGACGGGGATGCTGATGCATGGTGGCGTCGGGTGGAGCCCCTGGAATTTCAAATCACTCGACAGCTACCCTGGTCTGAGTTCAAGAAGATGATTTTAGATACGTACTTCTCCACGAGTATGAAGAAAAAGCTGGAAGATGATTTGAAGAATCTCCAGCAAGACAACCGGACAGCATTGGACTATTTTCAGGAGTTCAAGCGGTTACTCAACTGCGTACCTTATGTCGCCAGGGACGGACCCCACCAGGTAGAGCTCTTTGAGTCGGGCTTGCGCCCAGAGATCTATACTCTGGTGCATGCTCAGAGACTACAGACCTTGGAGGAGGCAGCAGAGCATGCCCAGTGGGTTGAGAGGGGAGACCACGTCGTCGCCAGACGTGGGGGCCTGGTCGCTCAAGGCGCTGACAGGAAGCGACCAGCGCAGGACGACGGGGGGCAGGCCAGTTCGTGGAGGCCGCCGCGACCGCCACGGCCTCAGTTTTCCGGCCGCGGACGTTCTGAGCGGCGAGGGCCTGGTGGATCCCAGAGGCCACCGCAACATCAGCAGCAACAGCATTCGCATCAACAGAGATCGCAGTCGCGGCAGCAAGGGCCTCCGCGACAGAGGCAGCAGGCGAGGCAGCCCCAGGCTACGGTTAGGTGCATTTTCTGTCAGGGACAGCATAACTCTGATACATGTGATCTGAGGTTTGGCCGCTGTTATCGATGTGGACAGTCTGGCCACCTCCGAGCTGCCTGCCCATATGCACCATCGACGGCTCCTTCTTCAGCATCTGCTCCTTCTTCGTCTCAGCAGTGGTCGACAGCTCAGCGACCATATGCTCCAGCAAGCAGGCCATCTTCTTCCTATCCCACGGAGTATCGCCCTCCAGCTCAGAGTGGGCGAGTGTATGCTGCGCAGGTAGAGGACTCTTCAGCCGCAGATCATGTGGTGGCAGGTATCACCTTACTTTCTGGCATTAGGACTCGTACATTATTTGATACTGGAGCATCGCATTCTTTTATTAGTAAATCATTTGCATCATTACATGGGATAGAGGTAGGACCTTTACCACGTGCACGAGAGGTTCAGATTCCCGATCACACCTTGCACGTGGAGGAGTGTTGTTGGTCCTGCCCGATGCAAATCGAGTCCTGGATTATGCCAGCAGACCTGTTGGTCTTGAGACAGCTGAAGGACTTCGATGTGGTCCTCGGGATGGACTGGCTGGCTCGGTATTTCGCAACTATTGATTGTGCCGCGAGGACGGTCACTTTTAGAGAGCCAGGCCAGGAGATGTTAGTATTCCGGGGATGTCAGAGTGCTTTCTTTGCCTCTATGATTTCGACTTCCCGAGCGAGGCAGATGATCCATCGTGGATGTGTAGCCTTTTTGGCTAGTGTTGTTGAGGGGCCTACGGCGGCACCGGAACTCGGGGATATCCCTATTGCCCGCGAGTTTCCGGATGTTTTTCCACCTGAGCTGACTAGCATGCCGCCAGATAGGGAGATTGAGTTTGTGATTGACGTAGTTCCAGGAACTGCGCCAATCTCAAAGGCTCCTTACCGGATGGCACCGGCTGAGTTGCGAGAGCTTAAGGCGCAACTCCAGGATTTAATGGATAAGGGCTTTATTAGGCCGAGTGTGTCGCCTTGGGGAGCGCCGGTGCTATTCGTGAAGAAGAAAGATGGGTCACTTCGACTATGTGTGGACTATAGGGAATTAAATAAAGTGACCATCAAGAACAAGTACCCTTTGCCGCGCATTGATGATCTTTTTGATCAGCTGCAAGGGTCTTGTGTCTTCTCTAAGATAGATCTGCAATCCGGTTACCACCAGTTGAAGGTGAAGGCCGAGGATATTCCGAAAACGGCATTTAGATCACGGTACGGGCATTATGAATTTACAGTTATGCCTTTTGGGCTAACTAATGCCCCTGCCGCATTCATGGATTTAATGAACCGGATCTTCCGACCATACTTGGACCGATTCGTGGTAGTGTTCATTGATGATATCTTGATCTACTCCCGAAGTGATGCCGAGCATGAGGAGCACTTAAGGATTGTGCTGCAACTTCTGCGAGAGAAGAAGTTGTATGCCAAGCTGGCAAAGTGCGAATTTTGGCTTCGGGAGGTGGTCTTCTTGGGCCATGTGATTTCTGCCGCAGGAGTGGCAGTGGACCCGGCAAAGATTGAGGCAGTCCGTGATTGGCCCCGACCGACGACGGTTTCTGAGGTACGTAGCTTTATGGGTTTAGCTGGGTATTACCGTCGGTTTGTGGAAGGCTTTGCGAAGCTTTCCACACCCCTCACTCGCTTGACGCGTAAAGAAGTGAAGTTTATCTGGAGTGAGGACTGTCAAAGGAGCTTTGAGGAGCTAAAGAATAGACTGATGACCGCTCCTATCCTTTCCCTCCCTGTTATGGGAAAAGGATATGTGATCTACAGCGATGCATCACACAGCGGACTTGGTTGTGTGTTGATGCAAGAAGGGAAGGTAATTGCTTATGCATCAAGGCAACTCAAAGATTACGAGAAGAATTACCCTACCCATGACTTAGAGCTCGCTGCTGTAGTGTTTGCACTGAAACTTTGGCGTCATTACCTATATGGAGAGCACTGTGAAATCTACACCGACCACAAGAGCCTAAAATACCTGTTCACGCAAAAGGAGCTAAATTTAAGGCAGCGTAGGTGGTTAGAGCTATTAAAAGATTATGATGTAGATATCCTCTACCACCCAGGCAAAGCTAATGTGGTCGCTGACGCCTTGAGTAGGAGAGCGGTGCAAAGTTTGTCTATGTTGATCACAGACCAGGCACCGCTATTAGAGGAGATGAGACGGCTCGAGATAGAGGTTGTGTCCCCTGGGGTCTCTGCTAGACTGACATCTTTAGTCGTGCAGCCCACTCTGCTAGACAGGATCAGGGAGAAACAGAGTGAGGACCCCCACTTGACCAGGATTAGAGATCAGATTCCGAGTAATCAGTCAGGGGACTTTACGGTAGATGCCTCGGGAGTACTAAGGTACAGGAACCGAGCATGTGTGCCAGCGGATGCGGAGATCCGAGAGCAGATATTGCGAGAGGCCCATTATACACCTTATACCCTACATCCTGGTGGGACTAAGATGTATAAGGACCTCAAGGCACACTTTTGGTGGAATGGCATGAAAAGGGATATCGGGAGATTTGTGGCTCAGTGTTTAACTTGTCAGCAGGTGAAAGCTGAGCATCGAGTGCCAGCTGGCAAGTTACAGAGTCTCCCAATTCCCCAGTGGAAATGGGACCACATTACGATGGATTTCGTGGTCGGACTTCCTAGGGCACAAGGAGGAGCAGACGCTATCTGGGTAGTCGTGGATCGACTTACCAAGTCGGCGCACTTTCTGCCCATGCAGACTACGTGGCCACTTGAGCGACTAGCCCAGTTATATCTGGATGAGATAGTGAGATTACATGGAGTACCCGCCTCCATTGTATCAGATAGAGACCCGAGGTTTGTTTCGCGTTTCTGGGGGAGTTTGCAGACAGCCTTGGGGACTCAACTCAGGTTCAGTACAGCTTTTCATCCGCAGACTGATGGGCAGTCAGAGCGGACGATACAAATCCTGGAGGACATGCTGAGGGCTTGCGTCTTGGATTTCGGCGGAGGGTGGATTCGACACTTATCCTTAGCTGAGTTCGCGTACAACAATAGCTTTCAAGCGAGCATTCAGATGGCTCCGTTTGAAGCATTGTATGGACGCAAGTGTCGATCACCGCTTTATTGGAGTGACGTGGGCGAGAGGCGGACCTTGGGACCAGATGTATTGTTAGAGGCAGAAGAGAAGGTCCGAGTGATTCGACAGCATCTTCAGACCGCCCAGAGCCGACAAAGGAGTTATGCCGATGTTCGGCGACGAGACTTAGAGTTTCAGGTTGGAGATCATGTATTCCTGAAAGTCTCGCCGTCCAAAGGAATCAGGAGGTTCGGCATTCGTGGAAAACTTAGCCCCCGATATATTGGACCCTTTGAGGTATTGGAGCGTATCGGGCCAGTTGCTTACCGACTTGCACTTCCTCCGAGGCTTGCTGGTGTCCATGATGTATTTCATGTTTCTACTTTGAGGAAGTATGTCTTCGACCCATCGCACGTCATCGACTTCACACCGCTGGAGATCAGCGAGGATTTGAGGTATGAGGAGCGCCCACTGCGAATTCTGGATCGAGAGGTAAAGAATTGCGCAGTCGGGCCATTCCCTATGTAAAGATCCAATGGAGCAATCATGACGAGCGCGAGGCTACATGGGAGCTCGAGTCGGAGATGAGAGATGCTCACCCCTACTTATTCGAGACATCGGACTGAGGATTATTGTTGAGTCTCGTTTCGAGGACGAAACTCTTTTTAGTGGGGGAGGATGTGATGATCCGGACTCCCGCAGAACTCCGCAACATTAATAGTGACTGTAGAAGCTTGTACTGTGCATCGGAGCTTGTAGAAACGAAATTGGATATTTTTAATAGACTCTGCGCGAAAATCGGAGAAAATGGGATTTTCCGGGAGCTTTTTGCAAAATTTCGGACAAGAATTTGGCGAAACGGACGGCGAAATCGGACTCAGCGCGCGAAAACGGTCAAAATGGTATATTCACTTTATTTTTCGGCAAAATTACTGTTCACCGGAACACTGTTCCGGCCGCCGGAATTACTGTTCCGGCACTTGGCGGCGACCGGCAGGCGGCGGCGGGCAGCGGCGCAGCGGCGGGGCAGCGGCGGAGCGCGGAGGAGAGCGGCACGGGCAGGCGCGGGCAGCGCGGGCAGGCGCGGGCAGCAGGCTCGGGTGCGCGGTCCACGGCATGGCGTGCACCGGGAGCACCGAAAACCTCCCATGCCACGTGGCGCTTCCCCATTGGCTGGCCGGCTTCTAGAAGCACGTGGGATGTTGACACGTGGCATGCTCCTATTGGCCGACAGGATCCGGAAAACCCGGAGCGCGGGGCAAACACACGCCCCACGTGGACACGTGGCGCCTTTTTATTGGCCCTTGCACCGCTGTTTCCTGTTTTGTGGACACGTGGCGCGTTCTGGTTGGCCCGTTTCGGTGTTTCCTGTTCGGATCTGGATCCCGTGTGGGAATATTCCCTTTTGGCCCACTATATAAGAGATTCCCCACCCCCTCTCTTTGCACCTTGGATTCCGAGCCCTTAGAGAGAGAATCAGAGAAAACTCCCTCTACGAAAAATTTTCCTCTCTCTCTTCTCTTTCTCTCTCTACAATCTCAGGATTTTAGGAGTTACAGATTGCAAGATATCTGCGACGCGGTACACTGCGACGATTTTCTTTTTAGGCCCATTTCCCGTCGCAGTTCCGTCAAAAATTCACTGCGGGCTAACCAGGTGGAATTTTTGGACGATTTTTGCGACAGCGCGACCGTAAGAGGTAGGGCTTCGATTTCCGTATTGATCATTTTGCTCCGTTTCGTACTTTTGGCACAGTTTTTAGGTCCTCTTTGACCCCCCTTTTTACTGTGATGGTTTTTGGACAGCACCGACTTCTCCGATTTTTATCTTGACGTAGGAGCGTCAGATCAAGGCGTTTTAGGAGTCGATTTTGATCTACTCTTCGCGAGGAACGCAACCGTGATTTTTCTGGGATTTTAGGAGCTCATTTTAGAGGTGAAAAATTCCTCTTTTCCCGTGCTGTCTGAAAAACAGCAAATATTGTGCTTTTTGGGTTTGTATTTATACCGGGAGCATTGGTTTGCAGGAATTGAGGACTGTGGACAACCAGGAGACTACCTGGGGTGTTGTTTGAGCTGTTCAAGGTGGGCGGTTGTTGCTTACCTCATTTTTGACAAGCTCACTGGGATTACTAGAAATCCCCTAAAATATGACAATTAATGAGAACCATTGGGACAAACTAACAGGACTACTAACAGGACTACTAACAGGACTACTAACAGGACAACTAACAGGACAATTAATGAGAACCATTGGGACAAATTAATATGACAAATGACAAGGACCGCTGGGACAAACTCCCCTAAAATTTAATATAACCCCACAAATGATATGATGACTTATATTGGGACACTGTGATTGAGACAAAGGCTATGATCTCGCATGCAAATGACTTTTATTCAGTAAATCAATTGTTTTAAACCTTTGACACTATTTTACAACTTTTAAAAGTAAAGACAGTTGCATGCATGCCCGGACATCAGGTAAGGCCACTATTTATTGCTACACTATCATATTGGGATTTGAACATGTTTCATTGTTGTCCTTTGCATTCAGATGTTGTTGCTCAAGTGTGAGCAGGGGTTTGGGATAGTGTAGCCAAGGTTGTGCTAGATTGTGGACTTGTGGGGTATTGCGGTGACCGCGGACAGTAGGCGGTTGACCAGATGTTTATCCTTGCATCAGATTGGGGTTGAGTTTGGTTTATTTATTGCATCAGTTGGGGGATTGGGTTTCTATAGTGGATGGAGTTTTTCCACTTTGATCATAGTCATGATCCAGTCCTGCTATATTGTGATACTTGTGGGACAGGTGCTACAGAGATACTTGTGATACTGATGACAGAGATATTTTACTCGTGTGGGTCGCTCCCCTCGAGTGCCACTCCGGAGTGTGTTGCAGACATGCTTAGAGTCTTTGAGACTCCTATCCCCTATCGGTACCCGATTTGGCAACTATCCCCATCGGTGTTATGCAATGGCCAGCATACCCGATTTGGCAAGGCATAGCAGACAGTATCAGTTATTGTTACATACAGTCATGGCATTTAGAGGCATAGTGGTGATAGTTTCCTTTCTTTTCAGCAGCCTTTGTAGCTTACCACTGTTCTTTTATGTTGCCTCTAGTAGTCCTAGTGGGTGCGTCAGAGTTGAGGTTTTACCCACTAGGGGAGGCTGCTGGTTTATCTGGTAGTTCTCACCCCCATTATTGTTTTCTGTTTCTTTCTTCTCCTTTATTTGGCAGAGTCATCTGCGGGAGCTGCTAGGCCATCGGCAGCTGATAAAGGTAAGGGGATCGCTGAATAGATAGATCTCCTGTGAGGCTGAGAGCTATTAGACAGATAATGCACCCTCCACTCAGACTGGGATATTCTCCTTTTTATTTTGGGTCTGGCTTCCGCCAGCTGGATGTACTATTTTGGTGAGCTGGGAGATTATTGTACTTATTACAGTTGTATTCGTATTTCCAGTCTGAAATACTATGTGGTTCTTCTATTCAGCTCGATATTATACTCTTGTACTGTTCATATTATATCGGAGCAGGTTACCAGCGCTTCGTGTTCGCGGGAAATCCCGTGTGCACGGCGGATCTGTTGACGAGCCCGGGTTCCGGGGCGTGACACCAAGCAAATGCCATTTGAAAAATTTTGAAAAATCAACCTGTGAGAAAGAACCCAAAAATATGGAAAAAATTATTTAATTTCAAAAATTTGAAAAATCATACCCAAATAATTTTTATCATGTATAGAGAGAATCAAGTTAGATTTGCAAAAAGAATTTTAAAAATAGATCAATCCCATGATTTTTAAAAATTCCTAAAATTTGCCCTAAAATCGAATTTTCAGAAATCAAAGCCCCAAAATTCGTTAATCAAATGAATACAAGGCATAGAAACAAATTTAAGGTGTCCAGAGTTCTTATTTCAAAAGAAATTTGATCAAAAATCGTGTAAAAATGAAATCATAGCATGAATTCTCTAACGTTTTGATAAACATAAGCAAAAACAGTGAAAATAAGAGTTTTGATCATAAGAACTTACTTGGATCGAGTGAAAACTAGTTGCAAAAGATCCAAATCTCATTAATTCTAGAGCGAGAAACTCTAGGAAGCTAGAAACAAAAGTTTAGAGAGAATGGAAATAAAAAAATCTTTCGTTTCATATAAAACCTAGCCGCGGTCCGGATCGGGTCGGGAGTTCAGTCCGCATCGGCTACCCGTAGAGAAATCCCAGCGTTCGGGATCCGGATTGAGTCCATCCAGTCCGGACTGCCTGCAACTTTTTCTCTAGAAAAGTTTGTAAAAGTTTCAAAAAATCCAGAAAAAGTATGTAAGCATTCTTGCATATCAACTTTAAACAAAAAGTATTGTTTCACATCAAAAGAAATAGATTATGCTAAATCTATCATTAATACTCAAATAATGAAACAAAAATTTATAAAAGTTATATTCTCTAAAGTTGAGCAAGTTCAAAACATCAATCACGATCTAATAAGTAATGTGTGATGATCCAGACTCCCGCAGGAACTGTGCAACATTAAACAGTGACTGTGGGGAGCTTATTCGGTGAAACAGAGCTTGTAGAATCGAAATTGGACATTTAATATAGACTCTACGCAAAAATCGGAGCAAATGGGATTTTTCGAGAGCTTTCGGCAAAATTTCGGATGAGAATTTGGCAAAACGGACGGCAAAATCGGACTCAGCGCGCGAAAACGGTCAAAATGGTATATTTACTTTAATTTTTGGGCAAAAAAAAAAAAAAAAAAAAATTATTACTGTTCCGGCCGCCGGAATTACTGTTCCGGCGACCAGCGGCGGCCGGCGGCAACCGGCGGGAGGCGGCGCGGCGGCGGAGCACGGCGGAGCGCAGCAGAGGGCGGCGGCGCGCGGCGCGGGCAGGCGGGGGCAGGCGCGGGCAGGGGGCGCTGGTGCGCGGTCCACAGCATGGCGTGCACCGGGTGCACCGAATATTTCCCTTGCCACGTGGCAGCTCCTGATTGGCTAGCCGGCTTCTAGAAGGCGTGTGGGAGGGTGACACGTGGCACACCCTGATTGGCTGACAGGATCCGGAAAACCCGGAGCGCGGAGCTGCACATGCACCACGTGGGACACGTGGCAGATTCTGATTGGCCCTTGCACCGCTGTTTCCTGTTCTGTGGACACGTGGCGCATTTTGGTTGGCCCGTTTCGGTGTTTCCTGTTCGGATCCGATCCTGTGTGGAGATTCCCAGCCCATTATAAATAGCTTCCCCCTCACCCCCTCTCATTCCACCTCGGGTTGCGGGCTGTAGAGAGAGAAACAGAGAAAGTGCCCTATACAAAAGTTGTTCCTCTCTCTCTCTTCTCTCTCTCCTCAAAATTCCAGAATTTCTGGAGTTACAGTTAGTGAGTTATCTGCGACGCGGCGCACTGCGACGGTTTTCTTTTTAGGCCCATTTCCCATCGCAGTTCCGTCGGAAATTCCCTGTGTGCTAACCAGGAGGAATTTTTGGACGATTTTCATGACAGCGCGTTCCTAAGAGGTAGGGCTTCGATTTCCGTGTTGATCACTTTGCTCTATTTTGCACTTTTGGCACGGTTACCAAGGCCTCTTTGACCCCCCTTTTTTTTGTGGAAATTTCTGGACAGTGTTGACTTCTCCGATCTTTATCTTGGCGTAGGAGCATCAGATTGAGGCGTTTTAAGAGTTGATTTTGATCTACTCTTCGCAAGGAACGCAACCGTAATTTTTTTGGATTTTCTTGAGCATTGTATAGAGGTGAAAAACTTCTCTTTTCTCGTGCTGTTTGAAAAACAGCAAAATTTGTACTTTCTGGGAGTTATATTTATACCGGGAGCATTGTTATGAGCCACTGTTCATTGATTTGCAGGAATTGAGGACTGTGGACAACCAGGAGACTACCTGGGGTGTGGTTTGAGCTGCTCGAGGTGGGCGGTTGTTGCTTACCTCATTTTTGACAGGCTCACTGGGATTACTGGAACTCCCCTAAAATTTAATTGATGAGAACAATTGGGACAAACTAATATGACAATTGATGAGAACCATTGGGACAAACTAACAGGACAACTAACAGGACAACTAACAGGACAACTAACAGGACAACTAACAGAACCAACTAACAGGACAACTAACAGGACCAACTAACAGGACAAACTAACAGGACAATTGATGAGAACCGCTAGGACGAACTCTCCTAAAATTTAATATAACCCCACAGATTATATGATGACTTATATTGGGACACTGTGATTGGGACAAAGGCTATATCTCGCATGCAAATAACTTTTATAACAATCAATCTTTTTAAAATAATATTTGACACTTTTCTACAGCTTTTAAATAATTGCATGCTTTCTTGCTCATCTGGTTAGCCACTATTTATTGCTACACTATCATATTGGGATTTGTACATGTTTCATTGTTGTCCTGTGCATCCAGAGGCTTGTTGCGCAAGTGTGAGCAGGGATTTGGGATAGTGTAGTCGAGATTGCATTAGATTGTGGATTTGTGGGGTATTGCGGTGACCGCGGACAGTAGGCGGTCGACCAGATGTTTATCCTTGCATCAGATTGGGGTTGAGTCTGGTTTATTGCATCAGCTGGGGATTGGGTTTCTGTAGTGGATGGAGTTTCCCACTTTGATCATAGTTATGATCCAGTCCTGCTATATTGAGATATGTGCTACAAAGATACTGATGACAGAGATGCTTTACTCGTGTGGGTCGCTCCCCTCGAGTGCCACTCCGGAGGTGGGCTTTTTCGGACCCAGCCTTGTGTGCCGGTCTGATACTGGTTTTGGGATGCGAGCCGTGCGGGCCGATCCCGCGGTTTCGAGCCTTGTGTGCAGATTCCGCTGAGCAGGCAACACCAGTTGTTACTGGTATCCAGATTGGGTTTATTTGGACAGATACTGTTTCTGATGCATGCATACAGTTTTGACAGCATAGTAGTGGTAGTTTACCTGTTTCAGCATCTTATGTATTTTACCACTTCCTCTTTTCCCTTTTGCCTCTAGTAGTCCTAGTGGATGCGTCAGAGTTGAGGTTTTACCCACTAGGGGAGGCTGCTGGTTTATCTGGTAGTTCTCACCCCCATTGTTATTTTCTGTTTCTTTCTTCTCCTTTATTTTTGCAGAGTCATCTGCGGGAGCTGCTAGGCCATCGGCAGCGGATCGAGGTAAGGGGATCGCCGAATAGATAGATCTCCTGTGAGACTGAGAGCTGTAGATAGACGCTGTACCCTTCACTCAGACTGTGGTATTCTCCTTTTATTTTGGGTCTGGCTTCCGCCAGCTGGTTGTACTTTTTGGTGAGCTGGGAGATTATTGTACTTATTACAGTTTTATTTGTATTTCCAGTCTGAGGTACTATGTGGTTCTTCTATTTCAGCTCTGTATTATGCTCTGTTATGTTCATATTATATCTGAGCAGGTTACCAGCGCTTCGTGTACGCGGGAAATCCCGTGTGCATGGCGGATCTGTTGGCGAGCCCGGGTTCCGGTTTACACCCGGGGCGTGACAGATTAAAGTTGGTATCAGAGCTTAGGGATAGGTCAGTTGGGACTTAGGAAACCCTAGGCTTTTGGCAGACCCTAGGATAATAGGGCGTGAGAGACGAAACTTTTGCGAAAGTCGTTGATTTATTGTTTGACTCTTCCAGTAAAAGAAGAGGGACCGACATACCCAATTTCTGGTGCACAGTTATGTTGGCTGCAGACAACATAAAGTCACAGAAATAGGGGGATGTCTTTGACTTTCGCTAGATTGGGTCGTGTGGGGTTATGTTACTGAGTGTGATTTCTTGTGGTAGGATGCCTCCGCGACGTAGGATGTTGACGCGTTCTCAGCCTGATTCCCCTGAACCCGATCAGGAGGAGTCCGGGCAGGGCCAGCAGAGTGAGGTGCAAGAGCTTCAGGCTCAGATGGCCCAGATGTCAGAGGCTGTTCGACGTCAGGAGGAGGCTATGGGTCGGCTGACGCAAATGTTAGAGCAGAGGGCTCAGCCTGTTGTAGCACCTCCAGAGAATTCTCCCGTACCTTCTTCCCCTGCTGTGAATCCCCCTGTTGTACCAGTGACCCCGGCATCCCCTGTTGCTCGGGGTACTGGTAGACAGTCGTCTGGGTTGACGGGATCTCTGACCCCGGCAGAGCAGCGGGAGATGGTTGATTTGCTGATGAGGTTTCGCCAGTTTGACCCACCCCATTTTTCGGGGCAGAATGCCGAGCCGTGGGAGGCAGAATCGTGGGTCACGGCAATGGAGCGACGTTTTGAGACTTTGTTCATCGAGGAGCGATACCAGGTGTTATTAGCGACGAACTTTTTGGAACGCAACGCCGAGGCCTGGTGGCGGCGTGTTCGACCTGCGGGTCCGCCTGGGGCTCAGCTCTTGGCCTGGGCGGAGTTCCGCAATCTCCTTCTCGGGGCTTTCTTCCCAGAAAGCGTCCGGCAGAGGTTAGAAGAGCAGTTGAAAAACCTTCGCCAAGGAGATCGGCCCGTTCACGAGTACATTGCCAATTTCAATCAATTGTTGGCATGCGTACCGAACGTGGCCAGGGATGAGGCGCACCGGATCTACATGTTCGAGCGAGGGTTGCACTGAGACCTTTTTCAGTTAGTTCGTTCGCGTAGGTTGCAGACCTTGGAGGCCTCAATGGAGCAGGCACTCTACGTTGAGTGCGGGGAAGTAGTGATGGAGAAGGTAGCTCCAGCTCCCGTAGTGATCCCGGGGGCGAAGCGACCGGCACCGGAGGTTGGGGGACAATCTAGTTCGTGGAGGCCGCCACGACCGCCGCAGCCACAGTTCCCCGGCCAAGGACGGTCCGAGCGACGAGGGCCTGGTGGATCCCAGAGGCCCCAGCAGCGGCAGCAGCAGCAAAGATCACAGTCGTCGCAGCGTGGGTCGCAGCGGCAGCCTCAGTGACAGCGGCAGTCTCAACAGCAATCACGACAACCACGGGCCCCCGGCAATTGCATTTTCTGCGAAGGTCAGCATTTTTCCAACACCTGCGACCAGCGGTGGGGTCGCTGTTATGGATGTGGACAGCCCGGGCACATTAAAGCTTCGTGCCCCTTTTCGGCCCCCACCACCCCTTCTTCAGCATCTGCTCCATCCTCATCACAGCAACGATCGACGGCTCAGCGGCCTTATACTCCAACGAACAGGCCATCTTCTTCCCATCCCACGGATTATCACCCTCCAGCCCAGAGTGGGCGAGTGTATGCTGCGCAGGTAGAGGACTCTTCGGCTGCAGGTCACGTGGTGGCAGGTATCACCCTACTTTCTGGCATTAGGACTCGTACTTTATTTGATACTGGAGCATCGCATTCTTTTATTAGTAGATCCTTTGCATCATTACATGGGTTAGAGGTAGGACGTTTATCACGTGCACAAGAGGTTCAGATTCCCGATCACACTTTGCACGTGGAAGAGTGCTATTGGTCCTGCCCGATGCAAATCGAGTCCTGGATTATGCCAGCAGACCTGTTGGTCTTAAGACAGCTGAGGGATTTTGATGTGGTTCTAGGGATGGACTGGCTGGCTCGGTATTTCGCGACTATTGACTGTGCCGCAAGGACTATCACTTTTAGAGAGCCAGGCCAGGAGATGTTGTTATACCGGGAATGTCAGAGTGCTTTCTTTGCCTCTATGGTTTCGACTTCCCGAGCGAGGCAAATGATCCATCGAGGATGTGTAGCCTTTTTGGCTAGTGTTGTTGAGGGGCCTACGGCGGCGCCGGAACTCGGGGACATCCCTATTGCCCGCGAATTCCCGAATGTTTTCCCACCTGAGCTGACTAGCATGCCGCCAGATAGGAAAATTGAGTTTGTGATTGACGTAGTTCCGGGAACTGCGCCAATCTCAAAGGCTCCTTACCGGATGGCACCGGCTGAGCTGCGAGAGCTTAAGGCACAACTTCAGAATTTGATGGACAAGGGCTTTATTAGGCCGAGTGTGTCGCCTTGGGGAGCGCCGGTGCTATTCGTGAAGAAGAAAGATGGGTCACTTCGACTATGTGTGGACTATAGAGAATTAAATAAAGTGACCATCAAGAACAAGTACCCTTTGCCGCGCATTGATGATCTTTTTGATCAGCTGCAAGGATCTTGTGTCTTCTCTAAGATAGATCTGCAATCCGGTTACCACCAGTTGAAGGTGAAGGCCGAGGATATTCCTAAAACGGCATTCAGATCGCGGTACGGGCATTATGAATTTACAGTTATGCCTTTTGGGCTAACTAATGCCCCTGCCGCATTCATGGATTTAATGAACCGGATTTTCCGACCATACTTAGACCGGTTTGTGGTGGTGTTCATCGATGATATCTTGGTCTACTCCCGAAGTGATGCCGAGCATGAGGAGCACTTAAGGATTGTGCTGCAACTTCTGCGAGAGAAGAAGTTGTATGCCAAGCTGGCGAAATGCGAGTTTTGGCTTCGGGAGGTAGTCTTCTTGGGCCATGTGATTTCTGCCGCAGGTGTGGCAGTGGACCCAGCGAAGATTGAGGCAGTCCGAGATTGGCCCCGACCGACGACGGTTTCTGAGGTACGTAGCTTTATGGGTTTAGCTGGGTATTACCGTCGGTTTGTGGAAGGCTTTGCGAAGCTCTCCACACCCCTCACTCGCTTGACGCGTAAAGGGGTAAAGTTTATTTGGAGTGAGGACTGTCAAAGGAGCTTTGAAGAGCTGAAAAATAGACTGATGACCGCTCCTATCCTTTCCCTCCCTGTTATGGGGAAAGGATATGTGATTTACAGCGATGCATCACACAGTGGACTCGGTTGTGTGTTGATGCAGGAAGGGAAGGTAATTGCATATGCATCAAGACAACTCAAAGAATATGAGAAAAATTACCCTACCCATGACTTGGAGCTTGCTGCTGTAGTGTTTGCACTGAAGCTTTGGCGTCATTATCTGTATGGAGAGCACTGTGAAATCTACACCGACCACAAGAGCCTAAAGTATTTGTTCACGCAGAAGGAGCTGAATTTGAGGCAACGTAGGTGGTTAGAACTATTAAAGGATTATGATGTTGATATTCTCTACCACCCAGGTAAGGCTAATGTAGTCGCTGACGCCTTGAGTAGGAGGGCGGTGCAAAGTTTGTCTATGTTAATCACAGACCAGGCACCGCTATTAGAAGAGATGAGACGGCTCGAGTAGAGGTTGTGTCCCCTGGGGTCACTGCTAGACTGACATCTTTAGTCTTGCAGCCCACTCTGCTGGACAGGATCAGGGAGAAACAGAGTGAGGACCCCCACTTGATCAGGATTAGAGATCAAATTCCGAGTAATCAGTCTGGGGACTTTACGGTGGATGCCTCGGGAGTACTGAGGTACAGGAACCGAGCATGTGTGCCAGTGGATGCGGAGATCAGAGAGCAGATATTGCGAGAGGCCCATTATACACCTTATACCCTACATCCTGGTGGGACTAAGATGTATAAGGACCTCAAGGCACACTTTTGGTGGAATGGCATGAAAAGGGATATCGGGAGATTTGTGGCTCAGTGTTTAACTTGTCAGCAGGTGAAAGCTGAGCATCGAGTGCCAGCTGGCAAGTTACAAAGTCTCCCAATTCCCGAGTGGAAATGGGACCACATTACAATGGACTTTGTGGTCGGACTACCGAAGGCGCAGGGAGGAGCCGATGCTATCTGGGTAGTTGTAGATCGACTTACCAAGTCGGCGCACTTTCTGCCCATGCAGACTACGTGGCCACTTGAGCGACTAGCCCAGTTATATCTAGATGAGATAGTGAGATTACATGGAGTACCAGCCTCCATTGTATCAGATAGAGACCCGAGGTTTGTTTCGCATTTCTGGAGGAGTTTGCAGACGGCCTTGGGGACTGAACTCAGGTTCAGTACAGCTTTTCATCCGCAGACTGATGGGCAGTCAGAGCGGACGATACAAATCCTGGAGGACATGTTGAGGGCTTGCGTCCTGGATTTCGGCGGAGGGTGGATTCGACATTTATCTTTCGCTGAATTTGCGTACAACAATAGCTTTCAAGCGAGCATTCAGATGGCTCCGTTTGAAGCGTTGTATGGATGTAAGTGTCGATCACCACTTTATTGGAGTGACGTGGGCGAGAAGCGGACCTTGGGACCAGATGTCTTGATAGAAGCAGAAGAGAAGGTCCGAGTGATTCGACGGCATCTTCAAACCGCCCAGAGCCGACAAAGGAGTTATGCCGACGTTCGGCGATGAGACTTAGAATTTCAAGTTGGAGATCATGTATTCTTAAAAGTCTCGCCGTCCAAAGGAATCAGAAGGTTCGGCATTCGTGGGAAGCTTAGCCCCCGATACATTGGACCCTTTGAGGTATTAGAGCGTATCGGGCCAGTCGCCTACCGACTTGCACTTCCTCCGAGGCTTGCTGGTGTCCATGATGTATTTCATGTTTCTACCTTGAGGAGGTACATCTTCGACCCATCGCACGTCATCGACTTCACACCGCTTGAGATCAGCGAGGATTTGAGGTATGAGGAGCGCCCACTGCGAATCCTGGATCGAGAGGTGAGAGAATTGCGCAATCGGGCTATTCCCTATGTGAAAATCCAATGGAGCAATCATGACGAGCGCGAGGCTAATTGGGAGCTCGAGTCGGAGATGAAGGATGCTCACCCCTACTTATTCGAGACATCAAACTGAGGAGTATTGTTTAGTCTCGTTTCGAGGACGAAACTCTTTTTAGTGGGGGAGGATGTGATGATCCAAACTCCCGCAGGAACTGTGCAACATTAAACAGTGACTGTGGGGAGCTTATTCGGTGAAACAGAGCTTGTAGAATCGAAATTGGACATTTAATATAGACTCTACGCGAAAATCGGAGCAAATGGGATTTTTCGGGAGCTTTCGGCAAAATTTCGGATGAGAATTTGGCAAAACGGACGGCAAAATCGGACTCAGCGCGCGAAAACGGCCAAAATGGTATATTTACTTTAATTTTTGGGCAAAAAAAAAAAAAAAAAAAAAATTATTACTGTTCCGGCCGCCGGAATTACTGTTCCGGCGACCAGCGGCGGCCGTCGGCAACCGGCGGGAGGCGGCGCGGCGGCGGCGCGGCGGCGGAGCACGGCGGAGCGCAGCAGAGGGCGGCGGCGCGCGGCGCGGGCAGCGCGGGCAGGCGCGGGCAGGGGGCGCTGGTGCGCGGTCCACAGCATGGCGTGCACCGGGTGCACCGAATATTTCCCTTGCCACGTGGCAGCTCCTGATTGGCTAGCCGGCTTCTAGAAGGCGTGTGGGAGGGTGACACGTGGCACACCCTGATTGGCTGACAGGATCCGGAAAATCCGGAGCGCGGAGCTGCACATGCACCACGTGGGACACGTGGCAGATTCTGATTGGCCCTTGCACCGCTGTTTCCTGTTCTGTGGACACGTGGCGCGTTTTGGTTGGCCCGTTTCGGTGTTTCCTGTTCGGATCCGATCCTATGTGGAGATTCCCAGCCCATTATAAATAGCTTCCCCCTCACCCCCTCTCATTCCACCTCGGGTTGCGGGCTGTAGAGAGAGAAACAGAGAAAGTGCCCTATACAAAAGTTGTTCCTCTCTCTCTCTTCTCTCTCTCCTCAAAATTCCAGAATTTCTGGAGTTACAGTTAGTGAGTTATCTGCGACGCGGCGCACTGCGATGGTTTTCTTTTTAGGCCCATTTCTCGTCGCAGTTCCGTCGGAAATTCCCTGTGTGCTAACTAGGAGGAATTTTTGGACGATTTTCATAACAGCGCGTTCCTAAGAGGTAGGGCTTCGATTTCCGTGTTGATCACTTTGCTCCATTTCGCACTTTTGGCACGGTTACCAAGGCCTCTTTGACCCCCCTTTTTTCTGTGGAAATTTCTGGACAGTGTTGACTTCTCCGATTTTTATCTTGGCGTAGGAGCATCAGATTGAGGCATTTTGAGAGTCGATTTTGATCTACTCTTCGCAAGGAACGCAACCGCAATTTTTTCGGATTTTCTTGAGCATTGTATAGAGGTGAAAAACTTCTCTTTTCTCGTGCTGTTTGAAAAACAGCAAAATTTGTACTTTCTGGGAGTTATATTTATACCGGCAGCATTGTTATGAGCCGCTGTTCACTGATTTGCAGGAATTGAGGACTGTGGACAACCAGGAGACTACCTGGGGTGTGGTTTGAGCTGCTCGAGGTGGGCGGTTGTTGCTTACCTCATTTTTGACAGGCTCACTGGGATTACTGGAACTCCCCTAAAATTTAATTGATGAGAACAATTGGGACAAACTAATATGACAATTGATGAGAACCATTGGGACAAACTAACAGGACAACTAACAGGACCAACTAACAGGACAAACTAACAGGACAATTGATGAGAACCGCTGGGACGAACTCTCCTAAAATTTAATATAACCCCACAGATTATATGATGACTTATATTGGGACACTGTGTTTGGGACAAAGGCTATAATCTCGCATGCAAATAACTTTTATAACAATCAATCTTTTTAAAATAATATTTGACACTTTTCTACAGCTTTTAAATAATTGCATGCTTTCTTGCTCATCTGGTTAGCCACTATTTATTGCTACACTATCATCTTGGGATTTGTACATGTTTCATTGTTGTCCTGTGCATCCAGAGGCTTGTTGCGCAAGTGTGAGCAGGGATTTGGGATAGTGTAGTCGAGATTGCATTAGATTGTGGATTTGTGGGGTATTACGGTAACCGCGGACAGTAGGCGGTCGACCAGATGTTTATCCTTGCATCAGATTGGGGTTGAGTCTAGTTTATTGCATCAGCTGGGGATTGGGTTTCTGTAGTGGATGGAGTTTCCCACTTTGATCATAGTTATGATCCAGTCCTGCTATATTGAGATATGTGCTACAAAGATACTGATGACAGAGATGCTTTACTCGTGTGGGTCGCTCCCCTCGAGTGCCACTCCGGAGGTGGGCTTTTTCGGACCCAGCCTTGTGTGCCGGTCTGATACTGGTTTTGGGATGCGAGCCGTGCGGGCCGATCCCGCGGTTTCGAGCCTTGTGTGCAGATTCCGCTGAGCAGGCAACACCAGTTGTTACTGGTATCCAGATTGGGTTTAATTGGACAGATACTGTTTCTGATGCATGCATACAGTTTTGACAGCATAGTAGTGGTAGTTTACCTGTTTCAGCATCTTATGTATTTTACCACTTCCCCTTTTCCCTTTTGCCTCTAGTAGTCCTAGTGGGTGCGTCAGAGTTGAGGTTTTACCCACTAGGGGAGGCTGCTGGTTTATCTGGTAGTTCTCACCCCCCATTGTTATTTTCTGTTTCTTTCTTCTCCTTTATTTTTTGCAGAGTCATCTGCAGGAGCTGCTAGGCCATCGGCAGCGGATCGAGGTAAGGGGATCGCCGAATAGATAGATCTCCTGTGAGACTGAGGGCTGTAGATAGACGCTGTACCCTTCACTCAGACTGTGGTATTCTCCTTTTATTTTGAGTCTGGTTTCCGCCAGCTGGTTGTACTTTTTGAAGAGATCGGAGATTGTTGTACTTATTACAATTTTATTTGTATTTCCAGTCTGAGGTACTATGTGGTTCTTCTATTTCAAGCTCTGTATTATGCTCTGTTATGTTCATATTATATCTAAGCAGGCTACCAGCGCTTCGTGTACGCGGGAAATCCCGTGTGCATGGCGGATCTGTTGGCGAGCCCGGGTTCCGGTTTACACCCGGGGCGTGACATAATGTGTTTATCAAATCATCAATTGAATAAAGAAAATGAAAGTACAAAGATCGATAGATGTTTGAAATCCCAAATAAATTAGATAATGCTATCTAGTCAATATGTTTTAGGGAGTGGCTCTTTGAGCATCTATCAATTTGAAATTCCATCTTATACTAACCTTGGAATTCGACAAAGTCAAGTATTCCAAAAAGCATTTTATCTAATAAATAAGAAACACCATGCTTGGTAAACATGTGGTAGCTGCACACAGTACTCGGACGACCGAGGTGGTAGCTCTTTCCTCCATATGGTGGTAGTTTTAAAACTCCACTAAGGGATGTAACTCTTTCCAAATCTTTTAAGCATGAAACTTTAAATAATACTCCCCCTCAATTGCCTATCAATTATGTAAAATATTAAGTATTCAACCAACCATTGATCTCATGCTCATACTTAACTCAATTATCAAATAAGATAAAAACTATACCAAGAGAGCATTGAGAGAGGAATTGACTTTGATAAGATAAAGATGAAATAATTGATATAAATGATCAGTGCATCAAGAGAGTTATAATGATATCCAAATCATAATAAATTTCTCAAAACATGAAAAGATGCAATTAAAGTCAATTTAACAAATACTCAGTTAATGTTCTATATACAAAAAAAAAAAAAAGAACACAAAACACAAAACAAAACCTAACCTAAGCAGTGGTTCAAAAAATGGTAATTTCAAATAAAGCATTCCAATTGCTTTACGCAAATGAATAAAACGTGTTTGATCCAAAGGTTTTGTCAAAATATCGGCTAATTGATCTTCAGTTGAAACGTAAGAAATTTGTAAAGTACTTGATTCAACTAGCACTCTAAGAAAATGATATCTAAGTTCAATGTGTTTTGTTCTCGAGTGCAACACAGGATTTTAGAAATATTTATGGCACTAGTGTTGTCACAAAGTATTGTTACCGAAGTCGCAGGAATGCGAAAGTCGCTCAACACACTTCTCATCCAAATCAATGGAGTTGAACAACTTCCTGCTGAAATGTATTCCGCCTTGGCAGTAGAGGGAGCAATGTAGTTTTGCTTTTTACTATGCCATGCAACAAGACAATGGCCAAGGTAAAAACATGCACCACTCGTGCTCTTCCGATCATCCACTGATCCAGCCCAATTGGCATCCGAATATCCTATAATATCAAGAGATGTGCCCATAGGATACCTAATTCTGAAATTTAACGTACCGTTGACGTACCGGATGATCCTTTTCACCGCTTTCAGGTGAATTTCCTTCGGTGCTGATTGATATCTCGTGCAAATCCCAACATTAAAAGAAATATCCGGGCGACTAGCTATAAGATAGAGTAGACTTCCAATCATGCTTCGATAAAGGTTCTCGTCTACACTTTCTCCGTAAGATTCACTTCCTAATCCCTTATTGCTAGTTCCCATAGGAGTCAGAAAGTCTTTAGAATTTTGCAATCCGAATTTCTTGACCAACTCCTTCGCATACTTGGATTGACATAAATGAATGCCATCTTCACTTTGCTTAACTTGCAATCTAAGAAAATATGTAAGCTCGCCCATCATGGACATCTCAAATTCGTTTCCATCGTTTCAGCGAATTTTGAAGCATCGTTATTCCTTGTAGCTCCAAACACGATGTCATCCACATATATTTGTTCTACAATGAAGTTGTCTTGCAAGAGCTTCACAAATAATGTCCGATCGGCTCTCCCACGAGTATAGCCCTTTTCCAAAAGGTGCTTTGTTAATTTTCCGTACCATACTCGCGGTGCTTGTTTTAGACCGTAAAGAGCCTTTTTCAATCGAAAAATATGGTTAGGTAGTTTATGATCAATGAAACCTTTCAGTTGAGCTACATAAACTTTCTCATTTAGAAAACCATTTAAAAATGCGCTCTTAACGTCCATTTGAAAAAGTTTTATTTTAAAATTGTAATATCGTGACTTTTCCTGTACTCTTTTAATTTCTTACAAATAAAGTCTTTGTTATGAGCTGAATAATCGAGTTTTCTTGTGTTGATCGTCGGGAATTGCGGGTATTTTTCTATGTTAGAGCCCGAAAAATGATGAACGGCGGTCCGATCGGATCTGAAATCCGACTTTCGGATCTCTCGGAATGTGGTTTTGAAGTTCACGGTACCTGTAGTATGCGTCGGAATCCGTGCTAAATGTTTGGCATGCTTTTTGAGGAGATTGGGATTCATATGTTAACACATAAATATCCGGATGTGGAGTTTTAATCGTAGGCACAAAGAAAGAAATTATTTTTTTCCTTCAAGAAAAGAAAACCCTAGCCGAAGAGAAAAGAGGAAAAAGAAAGTGGAGATCCCGATCTTCTTCGATCAAGTGCCGAAAGCCGGGAGGGTGAACGGATCGTCTTCTCCAATCGATCGAGGTAGGCGGTGTGTTATTGTAGTACTTTCGTCAGGCGTTTTTGGTTTTTAGGGTTTCGTCTCTTTTTCCACTTCGTTGGGTTTCTCTGTTGCCGCCGCCGTGATGCCCTAGGGCACCGCCGCCGCCGCGATGCCCTAGAGCGACGCCGCCACTGCCGTCTCGTGACCGCTGCCGCACCCCGGGGCACCGCACCGCGAGCGGCACCGCGCGGGGCAAGTGCCCGAGCGGCCGCGCCGCAAGCAGCGCCGCGCGGGGGCTGCGCCCGCATGGCCGCGCCGCTAGCAGTGCCGCGCGGGTACTGCGCCCGCGCGGCTGGGCCGCATGCGGTGCCGCGCGAGGCAGGTGCCCGCGCGGCTGGGCCGTATGGGGCGCCGCGCGGTGGTGCCGCATGCGGCGCCGCGTGGGGCAGGTGTCCGCGCGGCCGCACTGCGATCGGTGCCGCGTCGGGCGCAGTCGCGTCGTCCGTCGTACGCCACTACCGCCGTCGCTGCTGAGTCTTCGTTGTGCTGTGGCGTGTCCAGGACCTCGGTCTTTTTCTACAAGCAAGTATAAGTCTTACCTACTATTCTTTTGGGGACTTTTTAGGTCCGGGAGCCGGTTGCGAGTGCGGGTCAATCTCACGTGTTCCGATCAACGCACTTCGAGGTGGGTACCGTTGTTTGTGTTACGAAGTACGTTTTCAGTTGCAACTTGTAAGAGTAAAGTAGATGTGCCATTTGTTATTGCCTAACCCCGTTGCATGAGAATTCCCTTATTCTTATTGCTAACTGTGGCGACTGAATGTCGCGGTGCTTTACTACACGTCGGTTTAGGCATTTGTGCTCAAGGTTGCTTACACGCACACCAGCGGTTTGGCCACCGCATCGGTATACTTTTCCTGAAGGGTGGTACGTTGACCCGTGTACCCCGCAAGGTGACGTAGTGGGGACCCATCGCGGCCGCTTAAGGTACTGCACGAGTATCGTGGAGGGGTTATTAGCACCAAGGTGCGAGCAAGGTGTTCTTTTCGCTGGGGGTCTTTAGATCTTCTGGCAGGTGCTTCGTTTCTGACTAAACAGGGGATACAGTGACTCATGAGGGGAAAGTTGGATGCTCTGGTTATCGATTTGTTTGCATTTTAGTATTTACTGCATCATTCTTGTTTACATCTACTCTTTTTGTCACTGACTTCCCACACTGTGACAGGTCCGTTCAAGGGTGGGATCCGAGACGACGGTGAGGCTGCGACATAGAGTACTTTAGCCCGTTTGGGGCTGGTGACGTGTTTTTACTTTCTGTTGGTTATCTTGGTTGTTTTGGTTAATGCGTTTTGTGGTTGCTTTAATTGTGGAATAATGTGGATGTTGGGTTGAACTTTCGACTTAGTGATGGACTGTCCTTTATTATGTTTCTACTAGACTTGCATGCGACATGTTTTTAAATGAAAAAGTGATTGTGAAAATGTTTTCAAAACTGAGTGTCGTGTGGGCACTGCTTTACAAACCCGTGGATTTATCCTTTCAAAGTTATGTAGCCGCCGGAATTGAGATTGTGAATATGTTTTAAAAATCGGGTGTCGTGTGGACACCGTTTTGGCAACCTTGTGAGGGTATTAGTAGTTGTGATAGATTGTAATCCCTCTCCTTGCTTCTCATCTTGACTGTGTGGTTAAAGTATGTATCGCGATGGTGACGCCGTGCATATACAAAGGAGACTCCATCCGTCCGTGGGGTGAATTTGTATATATGGCGGGTCTGGCACGTACCGGAGAGTTGAGTTGTTTCAAAAAAAAAAAAAAAAAAAAAAAAAAAAAAAACGTTTTTCGCCTATTTAAACCTCCGGGACGTGACAGATTACATGGTATCAGAGAAAAACGACTTTGACCATGGTAGTTGGTTTCCAACATCCATAGAGTGCAATGCCACTAGCAACTGACCAATGGGATAACCAAGATGTAGGTGCGTAGAGCGCAAGTGTGTGCGGGAAAAAGGGATAGAGTCCCGGTGTGTTCGTAGGTCAAGGTAATAGACCAGTTAAACCTAGGGTTGACGCGGTTTCTTTGTGTACAGTGGATAATGGCCCGGACCAGGTCGTCGACTGATGACACCGGAGCAGAGGGTACGACCCCGGCGACCATGGAGGGTGAACTGCTCTGCCGACAGCTACGAGAGATGGCCGGGCAGTTATCCACCCTCATGGAACACGTACGTCAGTTGACGCAACAACAGCCGGCCGCGCCAGTGGAGGACGCCCAGGTTCCTCCGCCCGGACCAACCGCACCTATAACGGGACCGCCGGGGACGGACGGCGAGACTACGGCCGCCCCTCCCCAGACCGCGACTACCGGTGTATCGATGGACCAACCGACGGCGCCTTCAGTCACGCCAAACCCAGCAGCTTCGGGACCCACACCGGGGGCGACTGCTTGAGACTCGATGAGAGAGCCAGTGATGACCCCTACTCCCGGGGTGTCCGCCGCCACCGTGGGGGAGGATTCTACCCAGCGGACCGAAAGGATAGTGTGAGAGCAAACTTGGCGGAATTCAAGAAGCACGACCCACCTATTTTTTGTTGGGTTATAAGTAATTGGATCTAAATAGGGGAAAAAACACCTAGAGGGGGGTGAATAGGTGTAAACAATAAACACTCAAAAAATCATTGCGCAAATAAACCCAATGCGGAAAAATAAAAGAACACGCAAGATTTTTACGTGGAAAAACTCCAAACCGGAGTAAAAAACCACGGGACCGATAACACGGCGAAATCCACTAGAATTAACACACGTACAAGGTGATATAACGTACTCACAGACGACTCAACCTTTTACCATACGCTCCTAGTAGATCTTCCCGCTCGCTCCACGACGCTTCTCGAATCCACGATCCGCGCCCAACGCTGAATCCACAGCGTCCAACGTCGAGTCCACGACGTCCAACCGAATCCACGGTCTTCACCCAATAGCACGCTTCGAATCCACGAACGTACCTCGCTCCGAATCCACGAGAGCGGTTGCACCTTGAATCCACAAGGCCACGCGAGTCCACGCGCCGATTTTGGGGTAAATCGTTGTTTGTTTTGGGTGGTGATGATCCGCCGAATACTTAGATCAAAGATAGATCGGAAATACCATCTAAGTATTCATTGATTTGATTCTACTCAAAATGTGAGTATGGAAAACCTAGAATCAAATCAATCAATATAGATGAAGAAACATAGAATAAATCTATTGATTTCCTTTCTTCTCTATATATGTGGATTTTTTCTTTTCGGCTATTTTCTTCTGTAATAGCGGATGCCCTAGAAATGAATATAGGGCCTATTTATAGGTTAGAAACCATTGGAAGAAGATAGGATCAAAAACTGCCTTTTCTGGAGATTTTACCGACGGCGATCCGGATTGGAATTGACGATCCGGATTGCAGAAGCAAGAAAGACGATTTCCAGAAAATGCCTGTTCGGGATCCGGATCGAAGTCCGATCCGGATCGTTCATACAGTTTTACCAGAACATCAATGTTCGGGATCCGGATTGCAAGTCCTGATCCGGATCGAGGAAGCAAACAGGTAAAACTAGTGTTCGGGATCCGGATCAGAGGATGCTGCGATCCGGATTGAACCAGTGTATGAACAAACACCCTTCGGGATCCGGATTGCCGAGCCCGATCCGGATCCTGAACATGTCCCATGTCCAGTTTTTGATGTTTATGCAATTAAAACCTCTTCCAGGTGTTTCTACACTATAAGAAGTATTCGGATCATCAAAAATCTTTAGTTAAACGTACCTGATCCTTTTGAATTCTTCTTTCTTGAGATTGAGGTATACGATCCAAAGTTTCTTCATCTTCAATCTTCAAGACTTAATACATTCACGAAATACGCCAACTCAAATTCCGTAACAATCTCCCCCTTTGGCGGTTTCGTGACAAAACACAAATCCACAAAAGAAAATTCAAAAAGATATTTTTGTTGCTATCACCATACAACAAAAATTTACAAAAGAGATCCAGAAATTAAAAACATGAGATAAACTCCTAAGACAGACTCTAGACTTAGACATCTGTAATCTCTGCACACAAAAATCATTCTTGACAAACAAAATCGTTAGATACCTCAAGAATTGAAACATACAAAACCAAATACAGAGATAGAGTTTATTCTCATCATGACATTTGAAAAATTCAGATATGTAAGAGAATCATAGTTAAAACCAACATATCTTCTAAGCATTCAAAAACCAAATGTCAAAGTATGTTAGTCCAACATCAACTTGTTAGTCATATTACATGCCCAAATAGTTAGTCGAATAGTTAGTATAGAGGCATGCCACAAATCACAAGAGAAGAACCAAAGTTGAGTTGAAGTCATACTTACCTTGATATTCACAAAGTTCAGTTCACATCATTCATTGTTCAGAGTTCTCTCTAACTCTCTCCCCCTTTTTGTCACAAAATAAAGCCAAATAATTACAAAACCAAGGAGAGTTAAAACGATAGACAAACAAGAAAAGTGAAAGACCTGCAAAAAGCAAAAGAAGGCAGAACAAAAACTTATTCCGGAGAGTCGGAGTCATCGGATGTTGTGCATCCCATTTTAGCAAACATCTTCTTCACTAGTTTCTTCAGTGATGAGACAGACTTATTCAGAGTGATTTGAGAAGCTGTGAGGATTTCCAGCTCATTTTTCATAACTTGAAGGTCTCCTCTCATTTCAGTGAACTCAGCAGACATACGTTCCTGTTCATTTGAAAGCCGCTGTTGTTCTTTAAAGATAGAGGTGACAGAGGCATCATCGTCAGAGGTGGATGGAGGTGCCTGCTGTGAAGGAGGAACTGGGGCTGTGGAAGTAGTTGCTTGTGGTCGAGCTCGTTGTCGGAGTGGAGGAGATGGGGGATCATCTTGCTTTGTTGACAAAGACTTGACAATGGTTGTCTCATTTATTGTCCCCAAACTATACATGTAAGAGCTCGCGCTTGTATCCACTTTAAACTTCTTGAGGATGCGCATGATAATCATTGGGTATGGTAGTCGCTCTGTGGGGTGAGAATGTTCGACATACCGCGTCATCCTATTCCAAATGAGATAAGGAATGTTCAGATTTGCTCCCATCAATGCAGTCGGGTTGTCAAGAAGATAGAGAAAAAGCATTCTATCCCATCGAAGGACTTTCGTGTTCATATTTGGAAGAATGTTGTAACAGACAATGAAGTTTATGTACTTGTACTCTTTCTTAAGTTCTTTGGAGAAAACAGAATTTCCGGTAGACAAAGTTTCCGGAACGCAGATTCCGTTAACTACAACTCTCCACGAGTTGTCGTTGAAGCTTTGAGTCTTGAGGTAGTGGAGTCCATCAGATCTTGCTTTCATATTAAGCACCTCTCCAATCAGTTGTGGAGTGACTTTGATTTTGATACCTTTAACCACGGTATGAAATTCTCGTCGTCCGTCTTCATGATCCATTAGACTCGTAGCATTCTGGTAAAACATGCGAACTGAGTGTGGGCAATACCCAGTTGATTCGGGAAAGTTGCAAATTGGACCGAGACCAGCTTGATTAAATAACCTCCAAACGCTGCAGAGCGTTCCATCATTGTTTGACATTGACATGTCTCTCACCGATGCATTCTCTTTTCTCAAAATCCTTGATTCTTGTAGAGCTAATGAATTCCTGAGGAGGAGGCTGGCTAGCTATAGGTTCGTTGATTGAAATGCCCTGAGCACTACCTCTTTTCCTTGCACCAGTCTTTGTTCTTGTTCTGATTTGACTTGGTTCCATGGGAGCTTTTCCCTTTTCTGCAGCAGTAGGAGGAACCTTTGTCTTTGAGGTTTCTGCAGGTGCTTTCCCCTTGGATACAATAGGGACATCTTCCTCAATCTCTAGGTTATCCCAGTCAATCGAGTCCGTTTCCGAATCCGTGTCGGAATCATTCTCAGCTCGCTTGGTTCTCTTTGCTTTCTTAGGTTTGGCAGTGTCCTTAACATGGACCATTGCAGCAAGTAGGAAAATGATCCAGGTGATCACCATTGCTGAAAGTGCTTTGAGTTTAAAAGGTGTCCTGTGAAAACCAACTCAAGAACACATGAAAAATCGTCAATTTTGAAAAATTTGAAACATTGTACCTAGACAATCATAATCATGTAGAGAAGCCAAGAATCAAATTAGTTTTCCAAAAAGAATTTTAAAAATAGATCAATTCCATGATTTTCAAAAATTCCTCTTTTATGCCCTAAAACCAAATTTTTAGAAATCGAAGCCTAAAAACTCGTTAATCAGGAAAAACCCAGCATAAAAGCAAAACTAATTGACCCAGAGTTCTTATTTCAAAAGAAATTTGATCAAAAACCATTCACAAACGAAAAAGTTCCAAGATTTCAACTCACGTTTGATGAAAAACCATAAAAACTGTGAAAAACCGAGATTTTGATCAATAAAACTTACTTGAATCCGAAGAACTTTGAGTTTGGAAGCTCCAAAATGCAAGAAATCTAGAGAGAGAAGCTCTAGAGATTTTAGAACAAAAGATTAGGGTAAAAGAAATCAAATCCTCTTTGTTCTTATAAAAACCCTAGCCGTGATCCGGATCGGATCGAGAATGTGATCCGGATCGGCTACCCGCAGGAAGAATCCTGCGTTCGGGATCCGGATCACTTACCCCGATCCGGATCGGCTTCAACTTTTTCTCCAGAAAAATTCTATAAAATCCAGAAAAAGTATGTAAGCACTTTACCATGTCAACTTTAAACAAAAGACATCGTTTCATACAACAAGAAATAGATTATGCAAAATCTATCAAAAATACCCAAAAATGAAACGAAAATTTACGAAAGTTAAAACACTTAAAGTTGAACAACTTCAATTACATCTATCCTGATCTTATGTGTAATGCCTTTATCAAATCATCAATTTTGGTAAAGAAAATGAAATACCAAGATCAATAGATGTTTGAAATCCCAGATAAGTTAGATAATATATCTAGACAATCTGTTGAAGGAGTGGCTCTTTGAGCATCTTTTACTAAAAATCCCACCTTATACCAACCATGAAATACGACTGAGTCAAGTATTTCAATATGAATTTCATCAACAATTTTCAAAACAAAAATTTGCTTTTCATTCATGGAGTATCTTTTTTTCTTTCATTTTCTCCATGTGGTGGTAGTTTTCACACTCCTCATTGGGATGTAACTCTTTCCACATCTTTTGAGCATTTTACATTTCATTGACTCCCCCTCAATTGGCTATCAATTATTTAATATATAAAGTATTCAACCAAACCATTGATCTCGAATTCATACTCGACTAAGCAATCAAATATGATAATGACTATACCAAGAGATCATTGAGAGAGAAATTGACTTTGATCACTTAAAAGATGGTTTAATTAACGTAAATGATCATTGCAACATTGAAATATTATGACATCAAAAGCATAATAAATTTCTAAATGCATAAAAGGATGCAATTAAAGTCAATTATGATTTATGCTCAATTAATGTCCTATGTACAAAACATAGATAAAGAACAAAACAAAAACAAAAACAAAACCTAACCTAAGCAAAGGTTTCAAAAAGGTTATTTCAAGGAAAGCATGCCAATTGCTTTACGCAAGTGAATAAAACGTTTTTGATCCAAAGGTTTTGTTAAGATATCAGCTAATTGATCCTCAGTTGAAATATATGACAGTTGAAGAATGTTTGATTCAACTAGCTCTCTAAGAAAATGATATCTAAGTTCAATATGTTTTGTTCTAGAGTGCAACACAGGGTTTTTTGAAATGTTAATAGCACTAGTGTTGTCACATAAAATGGTTACCGAAGATGTTGAAATCCGGAAATCGCTCAACACGCTTTTCATCCAAATCAATTGGGTTGAACAACTTCCTGCAGAAATGTACTCCGCTTCGGCAGTCGAGAGTGCTATGCAATTCTGCTTTTTACTGTGCCATGCAACAAGGCAATGGCCAAGATAGAAGCATGCACCACTCGTGCTTTTCCGGTCATCCACCGATCCAGCCCAATCGGCATCTGAGTATCCAACAATATCCAAAGTCGTTCCCATAGGATACCAAATTCCGAAATTGATTGTACCTTTGATATATCGGATGATCCGTTTCACCGCTTTCAGGTGAACCTCCTTCGGTGCTGATTGATATCTCGCACAAATCCCAACACTGAAGGATATATCCGGGCGACTAGCCGTGAGATATAGTAGACTTCCAATCATACTGCGATACAGTTTCTCGTCTACATTCTCACTATGTGATTCACTTCCAAGTCCCTTATGGCTAGTTCCCATTGGAGTCGGAAAATCCTTAGAATTTTCAAGATCAAACTTTTTGACCAACTCCAGTGCATACTTGGATTGACACAAGTGAATTCCTTCATCGTTTTGTTTAACTTGTAATCCAAGAAAATAAGTCAATTCGCCCATCATGGACATCTCAAATTCGCTTTCCATGGTCTCCGCGAATTTAGAAGCATCATTATCTCTTGTTGCGCCAAAAACAATGTCATCGACATAGATTTGAGCAACTATGAAATTGTTTTGATAATGCTTCACAAAGAGAGTCCTGTCAGCTCCCCCTCGAGTGTAGCCCTTTTCCAAAAGGTGCTTTGTCAACCTTTCGTACCATGCTCGCGGTGCTTGTTTCAGACCGTAAAGAGCCTTTTTCAGACGAAAAACATGGTTAGGTAGTTTATGATCCACAAAACCTTTCGGTTGAGCCACATAAACTTCCTCATTTAAAAACCCATTTAAAAAGGCGCTCTTAACGTCCATTTGAAATAATTTGATTTTAAAATGACAAGCAATCGCAAACAATATACGAATGGACTCGAGTCTAGCTACAGGGGCGAAAGTTTCATCAAAGTCTATACCTTCTACTTGAGAGTAGCCTTGAGCAACTAACCTTGCTTTGTTCCTGATGATAGTACCTTCTTCATTTTTCTTGTTCTTGAAGATCCATTTGGTACCTATCACATTGTGTTGCTTCGGAGGCTTCGTCAATTCCCAGACTTTGTTTCGCTCAAATTGATGGAGCTCTTCCTGCATTGCTTTAATCCAGTAGTCATCTTGGAGAGCTTCATCAACATTCCTTGGTTCGATTTGAGATACATAGCATGCAAATCCGCAAACCAATTGTCTCCGTGTTCTAACTCCTTCTTGTGGATCTCCAATGATGTTCGATTCAGGGTGATCCTTGGAGATGCGTAACGTTTGAGGTAGAGGAGTAGACGGAGGTACACGAGATGATTCCTGCACATCAGATAAGCTTGAAGAACCGTTAGATGCATCATTATTATCGAAAGAATTGTTAGAAGAAGATGCATTAGCAGGTGTATCATCATCAAGAGAGATATCGAGGGTAGATTTTTCAGATTCAAAGTGAAAAGCTTCATCTACCTTAACATTTATCGATTCTACGATCGTCTTAGATTCTAAGTTAAAAACTCGATATGCTCTGCTGTTTGTAGAATAACCTAAGAAAATCCCTTCGTCACTTCGAGAGTCAAATTTTCCAAGATTCTCACGATCACGTAAAATAAAACACCGACTCCCAAAGATACGAAAATATTTGATGTTAGGTTTTCTACAAAACCAAAGTTCATATGGTGTATTCAATGTCCCCGGGCGCAAATACACGCGATTAATAACATAAACAGCAGTGTTCACCGCTTCAGCCCAAAAATAAAAAGGTAAGTTCCGGCTGTGAAGCATAACACGTGCCATTTCCTGTACGACCCTGTTTTTGCGCTCGACTACACCATTTTGTTGAGGTGTGTAAGGTGCAGAGAATTCATGTTTAATGCCATTAGAAGTGCAAAAATCAATGAATTTGGAATTTATGAATTCCCCACCTCTATCACTCCTAACTCGAGTAATCCTATCATTCTTTTCAGTCATAATACGATTGCAGATTTCGAGAAAAGAATCAAAGGTATCAGCTTTTTCTTTTAAGAATGCTACCCAAGTATATCTAGAAAATCATCAACCAATAAGAAAATATACCATTTACCTCCCAGAGATGGTTGACGAGTTGGCCCCATTAAGTCCATATGCAAAAGTTCCAAAGGCCGTTTTGTACCTATGTGGTTCAAGTTCTTGTGTGCAGTCCTAGACTGTTTTCCTTTTTGGCAACCGCCACACACAAGGTTTTGTTCAAAAGAAAGTTTCGGAACCCCCTTGACCACATCTTTGTTCGAAATTCTAGCAAGTTCCTTAAAGTTTATGTGACCTAGCCTTTCATGCCAAAGTGTTTCATTTTTCAAAGATGCTAGGTTACATTTTTCAGAAATCTTATGAGGAACTACATAACAATTGTTTTCTGATCTAACCCCCTTTAAAAAGAAAGCATGGTTCATGTCAGTTACAGTGCATTTATCAGATGAAAAATTAACTGAATAACCACTATCACAAAGTTGACTTATGCTTATGAGGTTAGTCTTAAGGCCATGAACAAATAACACATTATTAGAACCGGGCCATCTGGAATAGCTACCGTTCCCTTTCCAACAATTTTGGAAGACCGACCATCTCCGAAAACAACAAGTCCTCCGGAGTTTTTCTCAAATGTTTGAAAACAGTTTTTATCACCGGTCATATGACGGGAACACCCGCTATCCAGGTACCAAGACGAACTATCATATGCATGCAAGGAAACATTGGTAGCAAGACAGGGAAAATTTCACCTTTGCGCACCCAAACCTTTTTGGAGTGCGTCGGTAATGATCGTGAAGTTGATCTCCTAGGTGAGAGCGTCTTGCTTGAAGAATTGCTGCTCCTTGATGATGTCGTCTTGAGCGGTGTACTACCAAGGCTCTTTTCCTTCAATTGAGTTGCAGTTGATTTTCGAGGAATAGCCTTTTTGGTAGTCATTGCAAGAGGTGCTTGAGGTGTGCGTTTGGCTTCCGTCTTGCAATTTCTCCTTATGTGCCCTGAAATGCCACAACGAAAACATACCTTAGGTCTTGACGATCCGAGGAGGATGTAGTAGGCTTGTTGTCGTTGCTTGTCGTGAATTCCGGTGTCGGAGGAGGAGATACCGACTGAGGCACAAATACTGTCCCACTCGAACTTGGAATGTCTCCAGTTTGAGTGTATCCGAGGCCGAACTTATTTCTTTGACCAAGACCAAGAAGTCTGTCCAACTTACTCCTTCCAGAAGAAAATCTCTTTAAGTCATCCTTCAGTTGGCGTATGGTCTCCGTCATTTCCAATTTTTCCTGTCGAGCCTCGCCGTTGAGCTTCAAGAAGTAATTCGCTTTGTTCACCATATCCATATAATTCTTCTCGAGTTGCTCATTGGACTCTTGAAGGGAAACATTTGTCTTAATCAAATTATCCCTTTCCACTTCAAGATCGGTTGAGTGAGAGGTTACCCTTTTTACTTCTTCTTCGAGATCCTGCAATCTCCCTTTCAACCCCTTGTTTTGCTTAGCCAGTTTCTTTGAATCCCTCAAAAGCTTATGGTAGGCTAGAGCAAAATCTTCACCTTCCGAATCATCTGATTCATCGTCCGTTGCAATCTTTTCAACAGTGGAGTTGGACAGTGAATCGGATGTACTTGCCATTAAGCACATGAAGGGAGAAGATGTAGTGGACGCGTGGAAAGCTGTCGCGTTGTCTTCTTCATCACTTGAGGATGACTCATTTGACGTGGAGTTGTCATCCCAAGTAACGACTTGCATCGCTTTCTTCTTAGCCGGATTCTTGTTGGGACACTCCGTTGAATGTGGCCGTAGCCTCGACATTTGAAGCACTGAACTTGTCCCTCTGAACTTTTCTTATCCTTTGAGAAGTTCTCTTGCTTTCTTGACTTGTAGCTTGAAAACCCTTGCCTTTCTTCGACTTTCCGAAGGATGGAGTTTTGCTTGAATTACCCCTTCGAAAGTTGCGGCGAAACTTCCTTGTCAAGAGAGCGAGCTGCTTCTCAAAGTCCTCCATAGAAAGGTTCTCGTCGTCGTCCGAGGAGGATGAATCCGCGTCTTCTTCTTTAGTTGATTTCAATGCGTAACCTGAAGACTTAGAAGAGGATGCCTTTCCAGAAGAATAGTTAGTAGGAAATGTCATTTCATAAGTTTGTAAAGCACCTACTAATTCTTCTACACGCATTTCGTCCGGGTGTTTAATTGTTTCAATGGCTGCGACCTTCGGGCGAAATCGTTCAGGAAGAGTTCTTAGAATTTTTCTTACAACTTTAAATTCTGGAATCTTCTCTCCCAAGTTAGCACATGAGTTTACGATGTCTTGCAATCGTGTGTAATAGTCAGTGAAAGATTCATTCTCTGCCATAGAGATAGAGTCAAACTTGCTCG
Source organism: Tillandsia fasciculata (assembly GCA_029168755.2). NCBI lineage: Eukaryota > Viridiplantae > Streptophyta > Magnoliopsida > Poales > Bromeliaceae > Tillandsia > Tillandsia fasciculata. Next base: position 14,089,068 of record CM054945.1, on the reverse strand, counting down.
TGAGCATTTGCAGTTTCTGAATCTTCACTAGGTTAGTTCCCTCATGCGTAACTTGAAGAACATCCCAGATTTCTTTCGCAGTCTCACATGCCGAGACGCGAGAGAACTCAGTTTGTGACAAAGCATTAAATAGAGCATTAATTCCTTTGCCATTGTAAGAAGAAGAATCTATCTCTTCCTTGGTCCATTTCGACCTAGGTTTTAAGGTGCGAACATCATCTAAAATTTCAGTTGGATTAGACCATCCTAATTCAATTGATTGCCACACCCTTTCGTCGATGGAAATTAAAAAGGCTTTCATCCGCACTTTCCAGTACGCATAATTTGTTCCATCAAAGAAAGGGGGTCGATTGATGTTTCCACCTTCAACCATTGTTTACAACCCTATTCCCGCTCTGATACCACTTGTTGGGTTATAAGTAATTGGATCTAAATAGGGGAAAAAACACCTAGAGGGGGGTGAATAGGTGTAAACAATAAACACTCAAAAAATCATTGCGCAAATAAACCCAATGCGGAAAAATAAAAGAACACGCAAGATTTTTACGTGGAAAAACTCCAAACCGGAGTAAAAAACCACGGGACCGATAACACGGCGAAATCCACTAGAATTAACACACGTACAAGGTGATATAACGTACTCACAGACGACTCAACCTTTTACCATACGCTCCTAGTAGATCTTCCCGCTCGCTCCACGACGCTTCTCGAATCCACGATCCGCGCCCAACGCTGAATCCACAGCGTCCAACGTCGAGTCCACGACGTCCAACCGAATCCACGGTCTTCACCCAATAGCACGCTTCGAATCCACGAACGTACCTCGCTCCGAATCCACGAGAGCGGTTGCACCTTGAATCCACAAGGCCACGCGAGTCCACGCGCCGATTTTGGGGTAAATCGTTGTTTGTTTGGGTGGTGATGATCCGCCGAATACTTAGATCAAAGATAGATCGGAAATACCATCTAAGTATTCATTGATTTGATTCTACTCAAAATGTGAGTATGGAAAACCTAGAATCAAATCAATCAATATAGATGAAGAAACATAGAATAAATCTATTGATTTCCTTTCTTCTCTATATGTGGATTTTTCTTTTCGGCTATTTTCTTATGTAATAGCGGATGCCCTAGAAATGAATACAGGGCCTATTTATAGGTTAGAAACCATTGGAAGAAGATAGGATCAAAAACTGCCTTTTCTGGAAATTTTACCGACGGCGATCCGGATTGGAATTGACGATCCGGATTGCAGAAGCAAGAAAGACGATTTCCAGAAAATGCCTGTTCGGGATCCGGATCACAAAGTCCGATCCGGATCGTTCATACAGTTTTACCAGAACATCAATGTTCGGGATCCGGATTGCAAGTCCTGATCCGGATCGAGGAAGCAAGCAGGTAAAACTAGTGTTCGGGATCCGGATCAGAGGATGCTGCGATCCGGATTGAACCAGTGTATGAACAAACACCCTTCGGGATCCGGATTGCCGAGACCGATCCGGATCCTGAACATGTCCCATGTCCAGTTTTTGATGTTTATGCAATAAAAAACTCTTCCAGGTGTTTCTACACTATAAGAAGTATTCGGATCATCAAAAATCTTTAGTTAAACGTACCTGATCCTTTTGAATTCTTCTTTCTTGAGATTGAGGTATACGATCCAAAGTTTCTTCATCTTCAATCTTCAAGACTTAATACATTCACGAAATACGCCAACTCAAATTCCGTAACATTTTTGAGGGAGAGACGACTGACCCTTGGGTCGTGGAGAAGCTTTTCGAAGATCTGATGATGGAGGATCACGAACGAGTTCCCTTGGCAGTCCACTGCCTCGAGGGAAACGCCCGTATATGGTGGAAAATGGTGCGCCCGGACCCCTTGAAGGGCAACGCCTTTCCATCATGGTCTACGTTCAGAGAGGAGTTGTTCGGGGCATTCTTCTCCAATAGCGTCAAGCAGCAAATGGAGGATGACCTAAAGCACATCAAGCAAGGAAACCGGTCCGTTATGGAGTACCAACGGGAATTTGTGAGATTGGCCAATTGTGTACCCTTTGCCATAAGAGACGAATCTCATAAAGCCCGCCTTTTTGTAGACGGGTTGCGGAGCGATATCTTTGAAGTTGTGCAAGCGGGAGATCTTCACACCTTTCAGAAGGTGGTGGACAGAGCCACCATCGTGGAGCGTGGATTTGCAGTTACTCGCGCCCGATGGGAGGGCTCCGAGTATAACAGGGATAGAAAGCGACCCCAGTCCTTCTCCGGAGGGAGTTTTTCCAGTGGGAACCGACCCCCTAAGCATCCGAAGTCGCAACACGGGACTAAGAGTGCGCCAATAGGAGGTCAAAGGCCAGGGGACAGGCCCTGTGTCATCTGCGGTGGAGCACACCGAGTTACCGAATGCTCTAACAGGTACGGCAACTATTTCCGTTGCGACAAACCGGGCCACCACCGTTTCAACTGTCCCTTGAACGCGGGAACATCATCCTCTGCAGCCTCCACCCCATCGCCACAGCAGCAGGGATGGGGAAGAGCTCCCTTGGGACCAACCGTACGCCCCCCCCAGCCACTCGGCAGGAGAGGGAGACGTGACCGCAGTCGGGAGGGAGAGTCTACTCAATGAATACGGGAGGCGGACCCACCGGAGGACGTGGTGGCAGGCATTACTCTGATTTTTGACTCTCGAGCTAGAACCTTATTTGACACCAGAGCGGGAGATCGCTATGCCGATGCAAACAAAAGCGAAAAGAACGGAAAACGAAAAAAGATCCGAAACCGGGAAATAACGAGATAGGCTAACCTCGTTAGAAGGAGAAGGTGACGCGATCCGACCGACGGTGGTGCTCCTCGGGGTTCACTCTCTGCGGAAGGCGATGATCCGCTCTGGTTTCGTCACCACGAGGAGGTCAAGGGAAGAAAACCCTAGCCGGGAGTGGCGGTCTAAAACTTTTCTACTAACAAATGAGTAAAGAAGATTAATTATGTGTACGTACAAACCCTAAGGTGGGATATATATATATATATATATATATATATATATAAGTGAGGAAAACCCCAACTGATCCCAATGGATCGAACGCTTAACGGGTTCAACCTATTGGGTAGTACCCATTAACACGAAAAGGCCCGATTTGGGAGATCTGTACATCGGAATTCGAATCCAATCGCTTTGCCGTTCTCCGGTGTCCGGGCCTTATCTTAGAAAAATACTCATGGTCCAGGCCGGTCTATTGGAGAAAACACGGTGAATAGTTTTCCCCAATTAACCCGAAATTAAGAAAGGTATTCAAGGGCATAAAGCATGTCATGACACTACAAATGCGGAAAAATAAATAAGTACTCAAGATTTTATGTGGAAAACTCCGTCACAGGAGTAAAAAACCATGGGACCGATAACACGGTGAAATCCACTAAGATTAAACACGTACAAGGTGATATACCGTAACTCTACGACTCAACCTTTTCATACGCTCCGAGTAGATTTTCTCCGCTCGCTCCACAACGCGCCTCGAATCCACGATTTGCATCCAACGCTGAATCCACGACGTCCAACCGAATCCACGGTCCTCACCAATATAGCACGTATCGATCACATGAACGTGCCTCGCTCCGAATCCACAAAAGCAGTAGCACGTTGAATCCACAAGGCCACGCGAATTCACGCGCCGATTGTCCTTTTGGAAATCGTTGTTTTGTTTATTGGTGGTGATAATCAAATTCTTAGATCATATAGATAAATAAGGAAATATCATCTAAGTATTCATCAATTTGATTCTACAAGAAATAGAGAGTTTGAAAACCCTAGAATCAAATTGATTAATATAGAGGAAGAAACATAAATTAGATCATGTTTTTCTTTCTTCTCTATATGTGGATCTAATTTTCTTATCTTTGATCTCCCTTGGGATACCCTAAAAGATGAACTGATGAACTTTTTGGTTTATTTATAGGTTAGAAACTTTTTAGAAAGAGATAAGAATCAAAAACTACCTTATCTGAAATTTTTCCGCTCGGCGGTCCGGACTGGATCAAGTCTGATCTGGACTGTCGCCTTTTGACAGAAAATTTCTAGAAAACAGGTTTGGGGTCCAGACTGAAATTGGCTGATCTGAACTGGTTCATGCGATTCAACACACACAAGGTTCGGAGTCCGGACTGGAAAGGGAATGATCCGGACTGGAATTACGCATGAACTAAACCATGTTCAGGGTCCGGACTGGATGATCCTGATCCGGATCATGAACACTCAAAAGTTCAGTTTTTGATTTTTTATGAAATGAAAATTATTCCAAGTGTTTCTAAACTATAATAATGTATTCAGATCACCAAAAATATTTAGTTAAACATACCTGATCCTTTTGAATCCATTCTTCTTGAGATTGATGTATGTGATCCACAATTCTTCAACTTTAATTTTCAAGACTCAAAACACTTCACGAAATACGCCAATACAAAAATCCTTAACATGACTGCTATTTATCAAGTGGCACAGCTGCTAGGGGCAGTACAGTCGCAAGTGGCTCCATACCAAATGCGGGCGGGCCGATGGGGCAGAACATCGGCCATCAAACCGAGAATTAGTGGGGGTTCCTCTGCCTTTCTCACCGCCGTTCATCCAGCCTCAGGTTGGGGGTAGGATCGGCGAGCAGGTCTCTTATCATGGACCACTTCAATAGCAGGCTGGCCATTATGGGCCGCCACCTCAACCAGCGTAGCCAGCGTCTCCGCTACCTCAGGTCGGGCACACCGAAATCGCTGGGAGTAGGATCAGCGGGCAGGCCCCTCCTCAGGGACCACTCCAGAACCAGGCTGGCTCTTACGAGCCGCCGCCTCCACCAGCACAGCCGGCGGCTCCGGTACCTCAGGCCGAACTCGCCAAAAGGGTTGGGGGCAGGATTGACAGGCAGGTCCCTCCACAGGGACCGCCTCAGAATCAAGCCGGCCAATACGGGCCACCACCTCTACTAGCGGCCCCAGCACCTCCAGTGGGGCTTGCCGACATTCGCACCCATGTGGAAGATATCATCCACAATACCTTCGGCATAGAGGCCAGGCCGGTAATTCGGCCAGTGTTCAGGTCTCCGTATCCCACTCATATTGATACAGACTATCTGTACCCGGCTAATTGTAAAATGTCGAAGTTCGATAAGTTCTTAGGAGAAAAGGGCGAAAACACTATCGAGCACATTGCTCGGTTCACGGCCCAATGCCGAGAGGCGGCCGCTAGCCCATTCATTAAAATGAGGCTGTTCAGTATGTCATTAACGAAGACGATGTTTTCGTAGTACACCAGTCTGCCCCATAAATCCATCCGGGATTAGGACGAGCTGGAGGCCAAGTTCCACGAATAGTTCTATCGGGCCGTGCCCGAATTGTCGGTTGCCGATATCGCATCGTATTGGCAGAACGCCAGGAAACAGACGAGGATTACCTTAACCGTTTCAAGAAGGCGAGAAACCCTTGCTTCATGAGGATGCTCGAGTTCGAATTCGCGAAAATCGCGTTCAACGGGCTCCACTTTAAGACGCGTGATCATTTTGAGGATCGACAATTCGCCAACCTCTTCGATCTAGGCATTCGGGTTACTCAATATGTGCAATTTTGAAAGAATAACAATGACAATCGGCCACAATGGGGCTGAGGCAAGGATTGGAAGAAGGCGAGAGAAAACAACATCGTCTTAGTTGAAGAAAATTTGACGCATAGATAGCCAAATGGTGAGAATGGGCACTCGGCAAAATTTGACGCATAGATAGCCAGATGGTGAGAATGGGCACTCGGCCGATGAGGCTGAAATATACGCGGCTGAGTTATTAAAAGATCGTCAGCTGTATAAGTCCCAATTGCTAATGTAGTGGCCCTGGTTCCCATGCAACGTTTTTCCGATGAATCCACTGTTAGAACACCTGGTATTGGTGTATCTGGCCCATGGGGCATCAAGGGGATGCCACAGATGGACCCTATGTGATACCACTTGCTGTGTTGGCCTTCGGCTATGTTTGTCGAAATTTCTGAAAAGAATTAGGCCAAACGGAGGTTGAAAATGGATTCAGCATGGAAAAATGCTTGAAAACGGCTATTTTTTTGTTTGATTGTGAGTCCGGATGTCCAAAAAAGGGACTCCCCGAAGTTTTCAGTAGTTTTTGGTGCATGGGAGGGGCCGTAGACCGCCGGCATGCCACGTGGCGGCCTATCATTGGTCGGTTTATAGTGCGCGGTCCACAGAGCAGCATGACGGGGTGCACAGACCCGGCGCAGGGACACGTGGCACCGCCTGATTGGCGGGCTCAGGGCGCGCGGCCTATCGGGTGAGCGCGGTGGTGCATGGACCATGGCGGAGGACACATGGCAGCCTCCGGTTGGTCGATGCACGCGGCGCGGTCTACAGAATTCCAAAGCGGAATGCGTGGACCGGGTGCACGGGACACATGTCACCCTCTGATTCGCGGGCGCAGCGGGCGCGGTGCACGGGACCAGTGCCCGGCGCCTCGGGCTGCGTGCACACGTGGAGCCACATCGCGCGATCGGCGCGTGCGGCGACCGGCCAGCGGGTCAGCCGCGGGGACACGTGGCGCTCGCTCATTGGCGGGCGCCCACCGCCATACTATGCCCTATTTGGACACGTGGCAGCCTTCGGGTGGCCCTGCACCCCTATTCCCTGTACGGCGGGACACGTGGCAGCATCTGGTGTTTTCGGGCGTGAACAGTGTTGGGCCGGCCCAACACTGTAGACGCCCGAAAACTTTCGGGCGCCCGAAAGGCCGGCCCGAAAGTGAATGGCTTTGTTTTTTTGGGCTTTTTCGGGAATGGCCTATAAATAGGCCCTTTGGGCCGGGGTTTTGAGGCTTTTCCCGAAGCTTTTAGCTCTTGAGCCCTCAACCAAACTTCTTCCTCTCCCTCTTTTGCATCTTTTGGTGGAAGCTCAGAATTTTTGGAAGCTGCGACGACGACGATTGCTGCATCGGGGTGCGGAACGACGATTTCCAGTTGGAGGCCCATTTTCGTGGCAGTTTAGTCTGGGAGGTCTACAGAGCTACCCTGACATTATTTTTGGACGATTTCTATGGCGACGGTTTTGTAAGAGGTAAATCTACAACTTTCGTGTTGGACACTTTTTCTAGAACTGAGCTCTTCTTGGGGTTTTGGGTACATTTTTAACCCCCTTTGCAACTGATGGTTGATTTGGACAGCACCTGCTTGTTGGATTTTTATCTCCTCATCCGGACATCGGATTTCGACGTTTCAGGACTCTATCGACATCTACTCTTCGCGAGGATCGCCTTCACATTTTTATTAGAATTTTTGGAGGATGTTTTTTAGGTGGAATTTTCGTGTTTATGGGACTGTTCACGATAGATTTTTAGAACTTGGAAATTGTGTGGATTAAAGTGTAATTTTGGTGTATGTTTTGTACCCAGGAGGTTTTGAGCACTGCTACCGTGTTGTCGACTCGGTGGATTTTGTGATTTGACTATTTCTAGGCTTTCTTGGCTATACGACCCCGGACAGTTAGCGTGCTCAGGTGGGTGACCTTGCTTGCAAAATCTATGGACTGCACGCTAATTCTATGATTGTAGGAGCATGCATGCTAGTAAATGATTTAAAAAGCATGTGAAAACTGTATGTTGTACTGTTGTTTACTAGTTGTCGAATTTTGCGATCTCCATGCGATTCCTACAACATGCTAATTATTAAACTTTGGAACTTGACCTAGCACCCCTGTCATATGTATCATGTTCAGCCAGACTGTAGAAAACCTCAACTTGGGCTAGGTTTCTTTATTGCTTTAGACATTCCCACATCACTTATTATACTTATTATCTCTGGACTTAGTTTTTCTCGCTCGGGTTGTGGGCTAGGAGGTCGGGTGTGTCACGCCCCGGGGTCGAAACTGCGACCCGGGCTCGCTAACAAATCCGCCATCTGTACGAAAACTGCCGTACAGACGAAGCGTCTAACCTGCAAAAGACAGAACTACAGCTACACAGATATCAGAGCGGATAAGAATGCTGTAATATAAAATCTCACTACTAAAAAGCTGGAAAGTAATACAAGCTCCATCTCCCAAATACAAGGTGATACAAAAGAAATCCACCTATACAACATCTACAAATCCAAAAGGGAGATAGCTAAACTAGAAATATAACAATACATGATCAGCTCCCACAATCCGGGATGGTACATCTACCTCACTCTAAAGAAACAATGCTGGTAGGGAACTATCTCGTGACTCCCTGTCCTCGGTCCGTCAAGCCAGCTCGGGCAGGAACGGAAGAAGAAGCCTCAGCAACCTGTCACCGACAGAGGGTGTGAGAACTACATCCTACAGTAGTTCTAAGTGGGTACCGTCTCCAAGAACCACGGTCTGCCCACTAAGTCTACTAGAGGCATAAGATAACAGAAAAAGACTGTGATAATGAAAAATAAGCTGGAAAAGTATCTACAGCTATCATGCCTCTATCTACTATGCTCAATAGGAAAAAGAAAATAGATGATGGTATGCAGCCACTCACCACTGACCATAAGTCACAAGTACTCTGCCATCACTCTCTCAATGTCACCCAATCTCTATGACTGCCTCATAGGGTCCAGTCAAAGTAAAGCCTGCGCTCATCTACTGCCACTACGCCCAAACAGGACTTGGTCTTACGTAGGGTGTCCCACACGGACTATCTCAATCTCAAGCGAACTCTAGTGTATCAACTAGTCGCATCATCGCAGCCTCGTCAGGCTCGGTATCATCATCGCACCCGGGGCGAAGCTCGAGGGGAGCGACCCCACCGAACTCAAGTATCACAAGTATCTCATAACTGGCATGATATGCTAGGCTCAGCAGGCTATGATCCACGATCAAACAGATCGGTAACACGAGCTCAAAAGCACAACTCAGTCGGAAACAAACCTCGACTCAAACCCACAACACTAACTACACAGCTGGGACCGCCGTCACTCCAAACGGCTCCCACAACAATACCCCACTCATAGGCGAGAAGAACCGACTGATGCGGCAAAGATCCAAAAATTCTGATAGACCGGTGCCTAGAACCCCAATCAAACAAGAACATACTCTAGGCTCAGCCTATCGAAGTTCTCGATCCTTTACCGTTCAGGGATTCGGTCCCTCTCGGTTAAAGTGGGAAACTATCTCAACACACAACTCACAGGCTGGAGATGCTCCACAGCCAGATCCGCGAAGGGTCCGAAAACCCCGGGAAACCAATACCTACGGCCCCAAGAAAGAAATCAGCCCTTAGAACCCAGATCACTCGAATCATCTCAGGTGGATAAGTTTATAAGAAACAGTGACGTTTATTTCAGAAAACCATCTGATCTGAGAGAAATCCATCTTTTTAATGATTTTTTAGTCTTTTTGGAAAACAATTTGAAAGCAAGTTTTATGTCCAAACCTCGAAGGCTAATGCCCTCGTCCTATCAAACAAGAACAAACTCAGGCGATCCTGCGAGGTTTGGAAGAAAACATTGGCTGATTAAAATCAAGTGTTCGTCCAAAAAGGTTCTGGGTTCAAGGTCCTGCTAACACACGCGCACCACGATCACAACACGGTGGTGACGAGAAGAACAGCGAAAACTAAAATCCCGGGACCACCGTTTATCTGAAACGGTTCCCAAAACACCGACGCTGGCCTAACCCAGGCACCAGACCCCACTCGGCCCCCAGGCCCGAGTGCAACACCTGTCCCACAACACCCTGACCACTGGGCCCACTACCCGGGCGAGGAACTAAATGTCCAGAAGGATATGCAATGTGTGGGATGTCTAAAGCATAAAAGAACCTAGCCCAGATTAAGGTTCTGTATTGGTCTGGTTGAACACATGCACATATGACGGGGGTGCTAGTCAAAGTTCGAAGGAAACACTTAAACTAGCATGCAAATCCTATCATAATAGAATTAGAAAGAAGTCCGCAGACTTGGAGAGAAAAACCAACCCACCTCGGCTCGCCACCAATTGCTTGTCGACACTTGCAATTGGGCTCAGCGGGAAATACCTTGCCTCCACGGGGTCCGCACGCAAAACGAAGCACGGTGCCGGAATCCGCACGCAAAACGGAGCACGCTGTCGAAATTCGCGCGCAAAACGGAGTCCGCATGTACCGCAACTGCAGCACCAAACCAAGAAAAGAACATAGCCAAAATATCAAGAAACGACTAAAATCCAAGCATTTAGCGGCGAAGAAAAACAGCCTCAATCGCCAAAACTACTTGCGGAAAAAGCACAAAAATGCTGGCGAAAACCGCGCAAAACTGCTCGCAAAAGCTCAAAAACTGCTCGCGAAGAATCACGAAAACTGCTCGCGACAAACACAAAGACTGCTCGCGAAAAAGGCATCCAAGCTGCTTGCGAAACCGCTCGCAAAACTGCACAAAGAAGGCTCGCTAAAACAGCCGGCGAAAACTGCTCGAAAATTGCGAAAACCGCTAGCAAAACTGCTCGCGAAACTGCGCGAAAACCGCGTGAAAACCTGCGCGAAAACTGCGCGAAAACCGCGCGAAAACCTGCGCGAAAACTGCGCGAAAAATGCGCGAAAACCGCGCGAAAAACTACGCGAAAACCGCGCGAAAACCTGCGCGAAAACTACGCGAAATCCGCTAGCAAAACTGCTCAAAAATTTGCGAAAAACTGCTTGTGAAACTGCCAAGACAGCATGCAAAACTGCTTGCAAAACCGCTCGCAAAAACAGCGGAAAACGGCCTACGAAAACTGCTCGCGCACGCGCTCGCCAAGCCGCCGCCAGCAAAACCGACCGCGCGGCGCAGCCAGCCGCACGGCTCCGGCAGGCCTGTCGTGCGGCGCTGGCCCTGCCGCGCGGCGCTGGGCCCAGCCGCGCTGCGCCCAGCAGCGCCACGTGCGGCCGCTCGGGCCCGCGGTGGTGCGCGCCCTGCGCGCCGCCTGCGGCACCGCGCGCGCATCGCGCGCGGTCCGGAGGGCTGCGCGCGGCCCGCGCAGCGCCCACGGCGCTGCGCGCGGCCTGCGCAGGGCCCGCGGCACCGCGGGCAGCCCGCAAGGGCCCGCGGTGCCGCGCAGTCTGCGCGGTGCCTCGCGCGCTGTCCGCAGGGCTGCGTGCGGCCCGCGCAAGGCCCACGGCACCGTGCGCGGCCTGCGCGGTGCCTCGCGCGCGGTCCGCAGGGCTGCGCGCGGCCCGTGCAGGGCCCGCGGCGGTGCGCGCACTGCGCGCGGCCTACGAAAACTGCTCGCGCACGCGCTCGCCAAGCCGCCGCCAGCAAAACCGACCGCGCGGCGCAGCCAGCCGCACGGCTCCGGCAGGCCTGTCGTGCGGCGCTGGCCCTGCCGCGCGGCGCTGGGCCCAGCCGCGCTGCGCCCAGCAGCGCCACGTGCGGCCGCTCGGGCCCGCGGCAGTGCGCGCCCTGCGCGCCGCCTGCGGCACCGCGCGCACATCGCGCGCGGTCCGGAGGCCTGCGCGCGGCCCGCGCAGCGCCCACGGCGCTGCGCGCGGCCTGCGCAGGGCCCGCGGCACCGCGCGCAGCCCGCAAGGGCCCGCGGTGCCGCGCAGTCTGCGCGGTGCCTCGCGCGCTGTCCGCAGGGCTGCGTGCGGCCCGCGCAAGGCCCACGGCACCGTGCGCGGCCTGCGCGGTGCATCGCGCGCAGTCCGCAGGGCTGCGCGCGGCCGGCGCAGGGCCCGCGGCACCGCGCGCGGCCCGCGAGGGCCCGCGGCGGTGCGCGCCGTGCGCGCGGCCTGCAGCACCGAGCGTGCATTGCCCGCGGTCCGCAGGGCTGCGCGCGGCCCGCCGCGAGCATTTGCGCACGGCCTGCCGCGCCCGCGCGGCGCTGCACCACGGCGCAGCGCCGTGGTGCTGCCCGCGCACGCGGGTGTGCCGCAGGGTGCTGCCAGCCCTGCAGCACCCTGGCGACTGCTGCGCGCGGTGCCCTTGTGCGCCCGAGCAGCAGCCGCGCCGGCCGCGCGTGCACCATTGCGCGCGCACGCGGCTCCCACGGCGGCAACCCCCCCCCCCCGCGCAGAAAAAATAAATAAATAAATTCAAGTAAACGGCTAAAAAATCAAGAAACGGCTAAAATATCAAGAAACGGCTAAAATCCAAGCATTTAGCGGCGAAGAAAAACAGCCTCAATCGCCAAAACTACTTGCGGAAAAAGCACAAAAATGCTGGCGAAAACCGCGCAAAACTGCTCGCAAAAGCTCAAAAGCTGCTCGCGAAGAATCACGAAAACTGCTCGCGACAAACACAAAGACTGCTCGCGAAAAAGGCATCCAAGCTGCTTGCGAAACCGCTCGCAAAATTGCACAAAGAAGGCTCGCTAAAACAGCCGGCGAAAACTGCTCGAAAACTGCGAAAAACTGCGAAAACCGCTAGCAAAACTGCTCGCGAAACTGCGCGAAAACTGCGCGAAAACCGCGCGAAAACCTGCGCGAAAACTGCGCGAAAACCGCGCGAAAACTTGCGCGAAAACTGCGCGAAAACCGCACGAAAACTTGCGCGAAAACTGCGCGAAAACCACACGAAAACCTGCGCGAAAACTGCGCGAAAACCTGCGCGAAAACTGCGCGAAAACCGCTAGCAAAACAGCTCAAAAATATGCGAAAAACTGCTTGCGAAACTGCGAAGACAGCATGCGAATCTGCTAGCAAAACCGCTCGCAAAAACAGCGGAAAACGGCCTGCGAAAACTGCTCGCGCACACGCTCGCCAAGCCGCTGCCAGCAAAACCGACCGCGCGGCGCAGCCAGCCGCACGTCTCCGGCAGACCTGCCGTGCGGCGCTGGCCCTGTCGCGCGGCGCCCAGCAGCGCCGCATGCGGCCGCTCGGGCCCGCGGTGCTCCACGCCCTGCGCGCAGCCTGCGGCACAGCGCGCGCATCGCGCGCGGTCCGCAGGGCTGCGCACGTCCCGCGCAGCGCCTGCGGCACCGCGCGCAGCCCGCAAGGGCCCGCGGTGCCGCACAGCCTGCGCGCGGCTTGCGGCACCGCGCGCCTCGCGCGCGGTCCGCAGGGCTGCGCGCGGCCCGCGCCAGGCCCACGGCACCGCGCGCGGCCAGCGAGGGCCCGCGGTGCCGCGTAGCCTACGCGCGGCCTGCGGCACCACGCGCGCCTCGCGCGCGGTCCGCAGGGCTGCGCGCGGCCCGCGCAGGGCCCGCGGCACCGCGAGGGCCCGCGGCGGTGCGAGCCCTGCACGCGGCCTGCGGCACCGCACGCGCATCGCGCGCGGTCCGCAGGGCTGCGCGCGGCCTGCGCAGGGCCCGCGGCACCGCGCGTGGCCCGCGAGGGCCCGCGGCGGTGCGCGCCCTGCGCGCGGCCTGCGGCACCGCGCGCGCAATGCGCGCGGTCCGCAAGGCTGCGCGCGGCCCGCCGCGCGCATTTGCGCGCGGCCTGCAGCGCCCGCGCGGCGCTGTACCAGGGCGCAGCGCCCTCGTGCTGCCCGCGCACGCGGGTGTGCCGCAGGGTGCTGCCAGCCCTGCAGCACCCTGGCGGCTGCTGCGCGCGGCGCCCTTGTGCGCCCGCGCAGCAGCCGCGCCGGCCGCCCGTGCGCCATTGCGCACGCGCGCAGCTCCCACGGCGGCAACCCCCCCCCCCCCCCCCACCCCCCGGGCAGAAAAAATAAATAAATAAATTCAAATAAAACCAACAAACTTAAATAAACTCCGTTAAAGCCCCAAAACACCGCAAAACCCAAAAATCCGATATTTGCTTACCTCGTCGCCGCACGCCGCACGCCCACGAGCTCCTCTCGGCCACCAACGGAGAGTCAAGACCAAGATCACCTTCAAGTCTTCTCTTTTCCTCTACTTCACCTTCTTCTTCTTCTTCCTTCTTCTTCTTACTTTTCCTCTCTTTCTTCTTTCTCTGCTACACCCCCAAACAACAGAGGGTGGTAGGCGGAGGGGATAAGGTTATAAAGCTATAAATACTTTTAATTTAAAAAAAGAACTTTAATTAAAACCTTAATTAGAGTCACAAAGCTTAATTAAAAATCAACCAAATCCACTCACCCCACTCCACACTCTCAGCCTTCAAGCAGAGAAGACCCCTAATTAGCAAAGCTAATTAATTAAATTAATAAAATATTCCAAAAAGCCCAACTCCAACTCACTTTTTGCCTTCGGGCCCTCCGCCGCTGTTCGGAACCTCCCGAACTCCGCTGTAAATCGAAAGTACACGCGCTCACAGCGTTTTCTCTTCAAAAAGCTGATCCGTTGAGTCGGGGTGCTCAAATCAAAAACCGGCTCCGAAACTGTCACTTCCGACTCACTTTTTGCCTCCGGATCCTCCGCGTCAGTCCGGAACCTCCCGAACTTCGCTGTAATCTTATAATATACCTATTCCAAGTGTTCCCGAATTTTCTGTACTCCACTGTGAGATCGGTAAATTCCCAAATCCAATCCTCAATCGGCGCACTACCGAAAAAGTCCCGAATCGAGCTGGGACTTTTGTGTTGATCCAAATCAACCCGACATCAACAGTAAACACAAACGCAACATATATGCCCGAGGCAAACTCTCAGCTCCACGACATCATGTGCGGTCGGCGCTCCATCCGAAGACCCGATACTCTACACTCTCCCCTCCTTCAAAAGGTTTCGTCCCCGAAACCAAAACACGCCACCTACCACAAAGAAGCTCTACATCAGGAACATCATCAACCCCAACTCTCATTTTGGAAAGCAGCCGAAATAGCGAAAAAGTTCGAAAATTCCAAAAGACCGATGCCTTCACCCCAATCAAACAAGAACAGGTTCCAGTATCGTCTCCATTTCTGGAGTAGCCCCTTGAAATTTTCGTCCCATTCGTCAATTTCGGCGTCAAGACGAGAAAACAAGGAGAGAGGCGTTGAAGCTGTCCCTGCTGTGGCTGCACCCCAAAAACTACAATCTACCAAGTCGAACCATGCAGGGTGCAAAACTTTGATCTCAACAACTAGGAAAGGAAATCATACCAGGTACCATGCGATCCGCTATCCTGGCGCCCTCCAATCGGGCAACCCAAACTCATCCTCTCGATGTGGGTGGTTGTCGCCCTGGCTGCCTCGACGTCGTGGCCTCATCTGGCTGGCGGTAAGTCGGAGGAGCTCCTTCTTCTGGAAAAGGTAGCGGGGGTGCCGTCGCAAGCGGCATTACCGTAAGTACTGCTCGAGGGCATGCTGCCTGAAAATGTCCCGACTGTCCACACGAAAAGCATCGCCCCTGTCTAAGATCACACTGCTGCACTGCATGCGGTCCACCGCAAATGACACACTCATCCTGAAACTGATGCTGGTGCCTCGGCTGTGGGGGACCTCCTGATCTCCGTCTCCTCTAAAATCCACGACCCTCAGACTAGGATGGTGGCGGCCCCGGGGGTCTCGATCTACTCGACTGTCCAAAATCAGGCGGTACCGGATGCCTCACCCCGGAGCTGGACCCTGGCGCTCCGTCCCTCTCTGACATAACCGCTGTGCCTCGGGAAACCCACCGAGCACGCTCAATAGCCGCATCCAAAGTCGGTGACCGGTGCGAGTGAACAAGATGATAAATATCCTGGTGTAGTCCTCTCTCAAATAAATCCACCCTCTGAGCCTCATCTGGGGCGACATGTGGCACACTGTTCAACAACTTCTGGAACTCCCGAATGTACTCCTGAAGTGGTCGATCACCCTGCTGCAATCATCGAAGATCCCCTTCTAGTTTCTGCTTTGCACTATCGGGAAAATAGGCCCCGCATAGCAAAGCCCGAAACTCTACCCAAGTCATCAACTGAACTCCTGGCGGTCCAACTGGGCGGACTCGACGCCACCAAGTCACGGCGTCCTTCTCCAAAAAGTGCGCCCCCAAATGTACCTGATGTTCTTCCTTGATGAAGAGGTTCTCAAACAATTTCTCCATGGCCGCGATCCAGTTCTCAACCTCCCATGGCTCCAAACTCTGACCTGAGAATAACAAGTAAAATCACTCGTCCCATCCCTTGGGAGAGGTAAAAACTTAATCAGGACTCTCGCTAAATGTCACGACTCTCACGTAGTCATCCTAATGTCTAACCACAAGCCTAGGGTTTCTAAGTCCTCAATGACCTACATCCTAGGCTCTGATACCACTCTAATCTGTCACGCCCCGGGGTCGAAACTGCGATCCGGGCTCGCTAACAGATCCGCCATCTGTACGGAAACTGTCGTACAGACGAAGCGTCTAACCTGCAAAAGACAGAACTACAGCTACACAGATATCAGAGCGGATAAGAATGCTGTAATATAAAATCTCATTACTAAAAAGCTGGAAAGTAATACAAGCTCCATCTCCCAAATACAAGGTGATACAAAAGAAATCCACCTATACAACATCTACAAATCCAAAAGGGAGATAGCTAAACTAGAAATATAACAATACATGATCAGCTCCCACAATCCGGGATGGTACATCTACCTCACTCTAAAGAAACAATGATGGTAGGGAACTATCTCGTGACTCCCTGTCCTCGGTCCGTCAAGCCAGCTCGGGCAGGAACGGAAGAAGAAGCCTCAGCAACCTGTCACCGACAGAGGGTGTGAGAACTACATCCTACAGTAGTTCTCAGTGGATACCGTCTCCAAGAACCACGGTCTGCCTATTAAGTCTACTAGAGGCATAAGATAACAGAAAAAGACTATGATAATGAAAAATAAGCTGGAAAAGTATCTACAACTATCATGCCTCTATCTACTATGCTCAATAGGAAAAAGAATACAGATGATGGTATGCAGCCACTCACCACTGACCATAAGTCACAAGTACTCTGCCATCACTCTCTCAATGTCACCTAATATCTATGACTGCCTCATAGGGTCCAGTCAAAGTAAAGCCTGCGCTCATCTACTGCCACTATGCCCAAACAGGACTTGGTCTTACGTATGGTGTCCCACACGGACTATCTCAATCTCAAGCGAACTCTAGTGTATCAACTAGTCGCATCATCGCAGCCTCGTCAGGCTCGGTATCATCATCGCACCCGGGACGAAGCTCGAGGGGAGCGACCCCGCCGAACTCAAGTATCACAAGTATCTCATAACTGGCATGATATGCTTGGCTCAGCAGGCTATGATCCACGATCAAACAGATCGGTAACACGAGCTCAAAAGCACAACTCAGTCGGAAACAAACCTCGACTCAAACCCACAACACTAACTACACAGCTGGGACCGCCGTCACTCCAAACGCCTCCCACAACAACACCCCACTCATAGGCGAGAAGAACCGACTGATGCGGCAAAGATCCGAAAATCCCGATAGACCGGTGCCTAGAACCCCAATCAAACAAGAACAGACTCTAGGCTCAGCCTATCGAAGTTCTCGATCCTTTACCGTTCAGGGATTCGGTCCCTCTCGGTTAAAGTGGGAAACTATCTCAACACACAACTCACAGGCTGGAGATGCTCCACAGCCAGATCCGCGAAGGGTCCGAAAACCCCGAGAAACCAATACCTACGGCCCCAAGAAAGAAATCAGCCCTTAGAACCCAGATCACTCGAATCATCTCGGGTGGATAAGTTTATAAGAAACAGTGACGTTTATTTCAGAAAACCATCTGATCTGAGAGAAATCCATCTTTTTAATGATTTTTTAGTCTTTTTGGAAAGCAATTTGAAAGCAAGTTTTATGTCCAAACCTCGAAGGCTAATGCCCTCGTCCTATCAAACAAGAACAGACTCAGGCGATCCTGCGAGGTTTGGAAGAAAACATTGGCTGATTAAAATCAAGTGTTCGTCCAAAAAGGTTCTGGGTTCAAGGTCCTGCTAACACACGCGCACCACGATCACAACACGGTGGTGACGAGAAGAACAGCGAAAACTAAAAATCCGGGACCACCGTTTATCTGAAACGGTTCCCAAAACACCAACGTTGGCCTAACCCAGGCACCAGACCCCACTCGCCCCCCAGGCCCGAGTGCAACACCCGTCCCACAACACCCTGACCACTGGGCCCACTACCCGGGCGAGGAACTAAATGTCCAGAAGGATATGCAATGTGTGGGATGTCTAAAGCATAAAAGAACCTAGCCCAGATTAAGGTTCTCTATTGGTCTGGTTGAACACATGCACATATGACGGGGGTGCTAGTCAAAGTTCCAAGGAAACACTTAAACTAGCATGCAAATCCTATCATAATAGAATTAGAAAGAAGTCCGCAGACTTGGAGAGAAAAACCAACCCACTTCGGCTCGCCACCAATTGCTTGTCGACACTTGCAATTGAGCTCAGCGTGAAATACCATGCCTCCACGGGGTCCGCACGCAAAACGAAGCACGGTGCCGGAATCCGCACGCAAAACGGAGCACACTTTCGAAATCCGTGCGCAAAACAGAGTCCGCATGTACCGCAGCTGCAGCACCAAACCAAGAAAAGAACATAGCCAAAATATCAAGAAACGGCTAAAATCCAAGCATTTAGCGGCGAAGAAAAACAGCCTCAATCGCCAAAACTACTTGCGGAAAAAGCACAAAAATGCTGGCGAAAACCGCGCAAATCTGCTCGCAAAAGCTCAAAAGCTGCTCGCGAAGAATCACGAAAACTGCTCGCGACAAACACAAAGACTGCTCGCGAAAAAGGCATCCAAGCTGCTTGCGAAACCGCTCGCAAAATTGCACAAAGAAGGCTCGCTAAAACAGCCGGCGAAAACTGCTCGAAAATTGCGAAAAACTGCGAAAACTGCTAGCAAAACTGCTCGCGAAACTGCGCGAAAACTGCTCGAAAACCTGCGCGAAAACTGCGCGAAAACCGCGCGAAAACCCGCGCGAAAACCGCGCGAAAACCTGCGCGAAAACTGCGCGAAAACCGCGCGAAAACCTGCGCGAAAACTGCGCGAAAATCGCTAGCAAAACTGCTCAAAAATATGCGAAAAACTGCTTGCGAAACTGCGAAGACAGCATGCGAAACTGCTCGCAAAACCGCTCGCAAAAACAGCGAAAACGGCCTGCGAAAACTGCTCGCGCACGCGCTCGCCAAGCCGCTGCCAGCAAAACCGACCGCGCGGCGCAGCCAGCCGCACAGCTCCGGCAGACCTGCCGTGCGGCGCTGGCCCTGCCGCGCGGCGCCCAGCAGCGCCACATGCGGCCGCTCGGGCCCGCGGTGCTCCGCGCCCTGCGCGCAGCCTGCGGCACCGCGCGCGCATCGCGCGCGGTCCGTAGGGCTGCTCACGTCCCGTGCAGCGCCAGCAGCACCGCGCGCAACCCGCAAGGGCCCGCGGTGCCGCGCAGCCTGCGCGCGGCTTGCTGCACCGCGCGCCTCGGCACCGCGCAGGGCCCGCGGCACCGCGCGCGGCCCGCGAGGGCCCGCGGCGGTGCGAGCCCTGCACGCGGCCTGCGGCACCGCGCGGGCATCGCGCTCGGTCCGCAGGGCTGCGCGCGGCCTGCGCAGGGCCCGCGGCACCGCGCGTGGCCCGCGAGGGCCCGCGGCGGTGCGTGCCCTGCGCGCGGCCTGTGGCACCGCGTGCGCATTGCCCGCGGGCCGCAGGGCTGCGCGGGCCGCGCGCATTTGCGCGCGGCCTGCAGCGCCCGCGCGGCGCTGCACCAGGGCGCAGCGCCCTGGTGCTGCCCGCGCACGCGGGTGTGCCGCAGGGTGCTGCCAGCCCTGCAGCACCCTGGCGGCTGCTGCGCGCGGCACCCTTGTGCGCCCGCGCAGCAGCCGCGCCGGCCGCGCGTGCGCCATTCCGCACGCGCGCGACTCCCACGGCGGCAACCCCCCCCCCCCCCCGCGCAGAAAAAATAAATAAATAAATTCAAATAAAACCAACAAACTTAAATAAACTCCTTTAAAGCCCCAAAACACCGCAAAACCCAAAAATCTGAAATTTGCTTACCTCGTCGCTGCACGCCGCACGCCCACGAGCTCCTCTCGGCCACCAACGGAGAGTCAAGACCAAGATCACCTTCAATTCTTCTCTTTTCCTCTACTTCACCTTCTTCTTCTTCCTTCTTCTTCCTTTTCCTCTCTTTCTTCTTTCTCTGCTACACCCCCAAACAACAGAGGGTGGTAGGTGGAGGGGATAAGGTTATAAAGCTATAAATGATTTTAATTTAAAAAAAGAACTTTAATTAAAACCTTAATTAGAGTCATAAAGTTTAATTAAAAACCAACCAAATCCACTCACCCCACTCCACACTCTCAGCCTTCAAGCAGAGAAGACCCCTAATTAGCAAAGCTAATTAATTAAATTAATAAAATATTCCAAAAAGCCCAACTCCAACTCACTTTTTGCCTTCGGGCCCTCCGCCGCTGTCCGGAACCTCCCGAACGGCGCTGTAAATCGAAAGTACACGCGTTCACAGCTTTTTCTCTTCAAAAAGCTGATCCGTTGAGTCGGGGTGCTCAAATCAAAAACCGGCTCCGAAACTGTCACTTCTGACTCACTTTTTGCCTCCGGATCCTCCGCGTCAGTCCGGAACCTCCCGAACTTCGCTGTAATCTAATAATATACCTATTCCAAGTGTTCCCGAATTTTCTGTACTCCACTGTGAGATCGGTAAATTCCTAAATCCAATCCTCAATCGGCGCACTACCGGAAAAGTCCCGAATCGAGCTGGGACTTTTGTGTTGATCCAAATCAACCCGACATCAACAGTAAACACAAACGCAACATGCCCGAGGCAAACTCTCAGCTCCACGACATCATGTGCGGTCGGCGCGCCATCCGAAGACCCGGTACTCTGCAGGGTGGTTGTGGAATGCATTTGCACTCGTGTCTGGGGACCGAGTGGTGTTGATAGCAGTCTGTAGATCAGCTTTCTTTAGGAGAGTGATAGTGGTGGTAGATCCAGGTTTCTTGGGAGCTGTCAGAGTGACAGTGAGTCTCAGTTGTGTGGATTCTAGCTAGTGAGTGAGACAGTGATTGTTGGTTAGCCGATCTTGTTGATCGAGGATTTGGATCATAGCCTGCATGAGCCACTTTTGAGCTCGACAGAGATGTGCGGATATTTTACTCGTGTGGGTCGCTCCCCTCGAGTGCCACTCCGGAGTAGGCGAGACCGGGTTGTTGTACCGGCGTTGAGATTGAGCTATTTACCGGGTTGTAGTACCGGCGTGAGATTGAGCTCTTCTATTGCGACTTGTCGACACTTTGTCCCTCTGGCTGAGCCAGTTTTGGCAGCAATGGACATACCTACGGTAGACCCGTCCTGTTGAGGATGTGCGGCAGTAGGTAGGCGCAGGTTTGACTGGACCTGATGTGGCAGTCAGTTTAGATTGGGTGATCTCAGTGAGAGTCAGTTGTGGCATATTGTTCTTCTGTTCCACTCTTTGAGTATCTAGATAGAGGCATAGTAGCTGTAGACTTTATCTTTCTAGCTTTTCTTTACAGCACTGTATTTGTTACTTTATGCCTCTAGTAGACTTAGTGGGCAGACCGTCGGGCTTGTTGGCGGCACCCACTGAGAGCTACTGTGGGATGTAGTTCTCACATCCGTCGTGGTGTCTTTTTCCCAAGGACTTCTGCTCCGGTTCCTGCTGCTCCTGTTGCTGATCCAGCTCCTTCAGACCGAGGTAAGGGAGTCGCGAGATAGATCCCTTCCCGTCATCTTCTGTGCGTGTGAGTAGATGTACCCCTTTATCCTTTTGGAGTTGGTCCTATCGAGTGACTTTGTAGTGAGGTATCGAGTTGTACTTTTATTTCCTATTTTTGAGAGACTCTTGTATTTTGTTGTGAGGATGGATTGTATATTTATACTTGAGAGGTAGTTGTATTTTATGTTTTTAGTTCAGCTTCTACTATTTCAGCTCTGATATCTGGTAGTGTAGATGTTTCTTTGCAGGTTAGTCGCTACGTCTATACGGGGCTTCCCGTATGGGCGGCGAATCTGTTGGCGAGCCCGGGGTGCAGTTCGACCCCGGGGCGTGACAGCTAAAGCCGGCGAGGATTCGGGAGTATAAATCTCGAGCATCGGCTAATGTATATACATTCAATACCGACAAGGCCGATCAAATTTTCGATCGGCTGCTCCGAGATAGGAGGATCCAACTTCAGGAGGGTCATACGATTCCTCCATATGAAGAGCTCCGAAAGCGAAAGTACTGCAAGTGGCACCATTCGGGGAGCCACCGAACATGCGATTGCTTAGCTTGGAAAAAGCAGATCCAGAAAGAGATCGATGAGGGTCGGCTTATTTTTTGCGACCAAGAAAATACTGATGAAATAAGAACTAATACCTCTCCCCTACAGGTAAACATGGTGGATACGAAGGGGAAGGAGTCGGCGTTCAAATTTGAGTCCCCTAAAAAAGGGATGCCGGCAAACAGCATTCATCGCCTTTGCGCACGATGCAATGCCGAGATGACGATTGAAGAATGAGGCAAATTCTTCCTCGGCATGCCCGAGGAAGTCAAGAAATGGTTCACCTTCCTCGACATTGGCGGAAGCACGGCTCGCTGTGACTCGACGTGGGTGGAAGCACTATAATGTCACGACCTATCCTGCCTTTCTTTATCCCCTTTAAGAATAAATTGGTTGTTAGGGGGTTATTTTATCGAGTTTTCTTAAGTCAATCATTGCACTGTACGGATATTTTTCTATGATAGAGCCCGAAAAACGGTGAACGGCATTGCGATCGGATCTGAAATCCGACTTACGGATCTTCCGGAATGGAGTTTTGAAGGTCGCGGTATCCTTAGTGTGCACCGGAATCCGTGCTAAGAGTCTGGCACGCTTTTCGAGGAGATGGCGATTTTTATCTCTTGTAACTAAAATTAGGAATATCCTTAGAATACCAAATATGGGAATTTTTCCCTTATAGGTACATATGAAAAGGAAAAATAAAAGAAAATAAATTAATAATAAGATTTATTTATACCCCGTATACCGAAAGGAAAACCCTAGTTTTAAAAGATCGTCTCCTCAAACCCTTCCCTTTTGTGCGTGCCGAAGACCAAACGAAACCCTAGTTCGGAGATAGAAAAGAGAGAAAAGAGAAAAGAAAAGGAAACCCTAACCGGAGGAAAAAGAAATAGAGAAGGAGGAAGCGAAGGAACCCGTTCGTTCCCGATCAACGTGCCGGAGACCGGAGAACGAGACGCCACCATCCACAGAGGGCGTATTCGGATTCCCACCACCACAAAAAACGGAGATTGAGATCGCGTTGCCTCCTCCATCAGAGCAAGGTTAGCGATCGTTATTTCTCTTTGGTCGGATTAATTGTGAGTTTTTCGTGTTCTTTTGAGGTCGATTTATTCGGTAAATTGATCATGGATTTTTGTTTGGTTTTGATTGATGATTTGTTCGTGTTCTTGACCGGGTTTGATCGATGGTTTTTAATCGGTCGTGATCAGAGGTTTGATCGGGTTTCCGATTGATGTCTCGTTTGGTCTCCAATCAATGATTTTATCGTTAGAGTTGCCGCGGATTTGTTTGGGTGTTCCGTCGGAGCATGGGGGAATTAACGGGAAGCCGCCGCCGCCGCCGTTATCATGTTCACGGGGTCGTCGCTGCAGCCGCCGTGGTCGCGTGGTCGCAACCGGAGCCGGAGAAGACGACGAAATCGGAAAATTAAAGAAAAACCGGGTTTACTGTTCACGGAAACCCAGCCCGCAGCCGCGCGGTCCACGCTCCAGGCGTGGACCCGGCGCACGATTCGTCATCTCATTCCGTGAACCCCGCTGCACCGCCCGGCATGCGAGTGATACACCAGCCCGGCCCGCGTAGCGTGGTGCATGCCTTCAGCGTGCACCCGGTGCGCACTTTGCCCGTGCACCGGCCCAGCCCAAACTGCCTGGTGCACGTGCCCGGGGTGAGCCCGGTCTATCCTGCCGCCTCCACTATGTTGTAAAACCGGTCCACGCCTGGTCCGTGCACCATCCTTCAGCCCGGGAGCCCGATAACTCCGTTTTGGTCTGTTTTTCACCATTTTGAGCACCGTTTTCACCGTTGGGTCACCGTTTCCGCCGTTTTTCTTAGCATGGCCACCCGGGGTCACTTAGGCCACCGTTTGGCCATGCCATGTGCTAGCTTCGCACGTCGTCGTCGCTCTGTGCCTTGACAAAACCGTCGGGGTCGCGCCGTCGGGCCTTTTTCTCATCGTTTTCGTCGTCGGGGTATCCTCGGCTTGACCGTTGATATTTCGTGTTGGCTACCGGATGAGGAATTGGGTTTTGGTGGAGTTCCGTTAGCGGATTTGGTTTCCGATGGTGTTGCAATCATGTAATCGCGGTCCGGTTGTTGTTAACCATCGGTTTTACCATCGGAGATTCGGTTTGATCCGAGTTTTACGGTTTTGCTTGACAGTTTTTGATTCGACGATTTTTGATTGACGACGCAGTCCGCTTGGCACAGTGATTTTGGTTTTTCGTCGGTTTATTATTTTCGGATAGAAGGGATTCATGATACAGTGGTCGGGACAACTGATTTTGCCTGTTTGGGGTAAAGTGTTAAATTATGTTTTTGGTTATTTTATTAGGCCGCGTAAAGTTCTGATTGCTTAGGAGGGTCACGGGCACGGTTGTTTATCTTCGTTTCAGGTGGGTACTTTTATGGTGTTTTGAAATATGGTTTCATCTCGTAATAGGTGAAAGTAGAGTAGAGGTGCAAATTATTGTTGCCTAACCTCCTTTCTGCATTCATATCCCTCTTTGTTACTATCTGTTGCGACTGAGCGTCGTGGTGCTTTACGTTATACAATGGTTGCGATCATTCAGTTCAGGTTTTGCTTACACGCTCATCGGCGGTCTGGCCACCTCACAGGGTATATTTTTTCGGAAAAATGGTACGTTGACCCGTGTACCCCATAACTAGGGATGATGGGGACCCCTCACGGTGAGGCGACTGCTTCATGGGCAGCGGAGGGGTTAAAAGCATCAAGGTGTGTGCGAAGGAACTCTAGGGTAGGTGCCCAGCATGATTTTTTACAGGGAATGCGGGGGATTCATGAGGGAAAGTTGGATGCTCGGGTTTATCGGTTTGCTTTCATTACCGCTTTGTACTTGTTTACATCTACTCTTCTTGTCACTGACTTCCCACACTGTGATAGGTTAGGTCCAGGCAGGACTCGAAACGACGGTGAGGCTGCGAACAAAGGAGTTTAGCCCGTTTGGAGCTAGTGACACCTCATTTTCTTACTTTAGAATTATCTTGGTTATTTTGTTAGCGAGTTTTGTGATTGCCTTTATTGTGGAACTATGCGGATGTTGGATTGAATTCTGGTCTTAATGTTGAACCATCTTTAATAGGTTTCTATTAGTATCACATGCGGCATGTTTTCACGTGGAAAAATGATTGCGAAAACGGTTTCAAAACTGAGTGTCGTGTGGGCACTGCTTTTAAACCCATGGATTTATCCTTTCAAAGTTATGTTGCCGCCTAAAAGAGATTTGCGAAAACGTTTTAAAACTGGGTGTCATGTGTACACCGATTTGGCAAACTTATGACTTTATCCTAGATCAATATCGCGTTAATGTTAGTAGTTGTGATGAATTGTAATTTCCCCTTTGACTCTCAACGTGACCGTGTGGTTAAAGTATGTATTGTGAATGTGACGCCGTGCATATACAAAGGAGACTCCGTCCGTTCGCGTGGTGAATTTCTATATGTGGCGGGTCTGGCGCGCACCGGAGGATAAAGTTTTTCAAAAAAGAAAAAAAAAGAAAAGAAATGTACATGCACGGCTCGCCGTGACCCAGCACTGGATTAGCATTCGGCCAAAGAGTCGAACAAGCAACCTCCGAAGAAGAAGGGCGAACAAGACAGGACTATATAGCGAGTCTTGTGTGATTTGTACGGCCTGAGAAGGCCAGGGCCGTAAACAGGCGGCTATAAGGGGCTCAGAGCCCCACTACAACAGCAGCGCTCTTACTTCAGCCCCCAGGGAAGCCATAGCCATGGGACACTATGAAGAGCGTGTTACGGAATTTGAGTTGGCGTATTTCGTGAATGTAATATGTCTTGAAGATTGAAGATGAAGAAACTTCGGATCGTATACCTCAATCTCAAGAAAGAAGAATTCAAAAGGATCAGGTACGTTTAACTAAAGAATTTTGATGATCCGAATACTTCTTATAGAGTAGAAACACTTGGAAGAGGTTTTAATTGCTTTAACATCAAAAACTGGACATGGGACATGTTCAGGATCCGGATCAGACTTGCAATCCGGATCCCGAAAGGTGTGTTGTTCATACACTGCTTCAATCCGGATCACAGCTTCTGCAATCCGGATCCCGAACATGGTATTTTGCAAAATGTATGAACGATCCGGATCGGGGACTACGATCCGGATCCCGAACATCAATTTTTCTGGAAACCGTCTTTCATGCTTCTGCAATCCGGATCGCCAAATCCAATCCGGATCGCCGTCGGGATTTCTTTCCAGAAAAGTTTGTTTTTGATCCGAATATTCTTCCTAGGGTTTCTAACCTATAAATAGCCCTTCCTTTTCATTTCTAGGGCATCCGCAATAGATCGGCTGATAAGAAAAGATAGCCGAAAAGAAAAATCCACATATATAGAGAAGAACGGAAATCATTAGATCTATTCTATGGTTCTTCATCTATATTGATTGATTTGATTCTAGGTTTTCCATACTCACATTTTGAGTAGAATCAAATCAATGAATACTTAGATGGTATTTCCGATCTATCTTTAATCTAAGTATTCGGCGGATCATCACCACCCAAACAAACAACGATTTATCCCAAAATCGGCGCGTGGACTCGCGTGGCCTTGTGGATTCAAGGTGCAACCGCTCTCGTGGATTCGGAGCGAGGTGCGTTCGTGGATTCGAAGCGTGCCATTGGGTGAAGACCGTGGATTCGGTTGGACGTCGTGGACTCGACGTTGGACGCTGTGGATTCAGCGTTGGGCGCGGATCGTGGATTCGAGAAGCGTCGTGGAGCGAGCGGAGAAGATCTACTAGGAGCGTATGGTAAGAGGTTGAGTCGTCTGTGAGTACGTTATATCACCTTGTACGTGTGTTAATTCTAGTGGATTTCGCCGTGTTATCGGTCCCGTGGTTTTTTACTCCGGTTTGGAGTTTTTCCACGTAAAAATCTTGCGTGTTCTTTTATTTTTCCGCATTGGGTTTATTTGCGCAATGATTTTTTGAGTGTTTATTGTTTACACCTATTCACCCCCCTCTAGGTGTTTTTTCCCCTATTTAGATCCTTATTAACCTAAACCCAACAAGTGGTATCAGAGCGGGAATAGGGTTGTAAACAATGGTTGAAGGTGGAAACATCAATCGACCCCCTTTCTTTGATGGAACTAATTATGCGTACTGGAAAGTACGGATGAAAGCTTTCTTAATTTCCATCGACGAAAGGGTGTGGCAATCAATTGAATTAGGATGGTCTAATCCAACTGAAATTTTAGATGATGTTCGCACCTTAAAACCTAGGTCGAAATGGACCAAGGAAGAGATAGACTTATCTTCTTACAATGGCAAAGGGATTAATGCTCTATTTAATGCTTTGTCACAAACTGAGTTCTCTCGCGTCTCGGCATGTGAGACTGCGAAAGAAATCTGGGATGTTCTTCAAGTTACGCATGAGGGAACTAACTTAGTGAAGATTCAGAAACTGCAAATGCTCACGAGCAAGTTTGACTCTATCTCTATGGCAGAGAATGAATCCTTCACTGACTATTACACACGATTGCAAGACATCGTGAACTCATGTGCTAACTTGGGAGAGAAGATTCCAGAATTTAAAGTTGTAAGAAAAATTCTAAGAACTCTTCCTGAACGATTTCGCCCGAAGGTCGCAGCCATTGAAACAATTAAACACCCGGACGAAATGCGTGTAGAAGAATTAGTAGGTGCTTTACAAACTTATGAAATGACTTTTCCTACTAACTATTCTTCTGGAAAGGCATCCTCTTCTAAGTCTTCAGGTTACGCATTGAAATCAACTAAAGAAGAAGACGCGGATTCATCCTCCTCGGACGACGACGAGAACCTTTCTATGGAGGACTTTGAGAAGCAGCTCGCTCTCTTGACAAGGAAGTTTCGCCGCAACTTTCGAAGGGGAAATTCAAGCAAAACTCAATCCTTCGGAAAGTCGAAGAAAGGCAAGGGTCCTTCAATCACAAGTCAAGAAAGCAAGAGAACTTCTCAAAGGATAAGAAAAGTTCTGAGGGACAAGTTCAGTGTTTCAAATGTCGAGGCTACGGCCACATTGCAACGGAATGTCCCAACAAGAATCCGGCAAAGAAGAAAGCGATGCAAGTCGTTACTTGGGATGACAACTCCACGTCAAATGAGTCATCGTCAAGTGATGAAGAAGACAACGCGACAGCTTTCCACGCGTCCACCAAATCTTCACCCTTCATGTGCTTAATGGCAAGTACATCCGACTCACTGTCCAACTCCACTGTTGAAAAGATTGCAACGGACGATGAATCAGATGATTCGGAAGGTGAAGATTTTGTTTTAGCCTACCATAAGCTTTTGAGGGATTCAAAGAAACTGGCTAAGCAAAACAAGGGGTTGAAAGAGAGATTGCAGGATCTTGAAGATGAAGTAAAAAGGGTAACCTCTATCTCAACCGATCTTGAAGTGGAAAGGGACAATCTGATTAAGACAAATGTTTCCCTTCAAGAGTCCAATGAGCAACTCGAGAAGAATTATATGGATATGGTGAACAAAGCGAATTACTTCTTGAAGCTCAACGGCGAGGCTCGACAGGAAAAATTGGAAATGACGGAGACCATACGCCAACTAAAGGATGACTTAAAGAGATTTTCTTCTGGAAGGAGTAAGTTGGACAGACTTCTTGGTCTCGGTCAAAGAAATAAGTTCGGCCTCGGATACACTCAAACTGGAGACATTCCAAGTTCGAGTGGTACAGTATTTGTGCCTCAGTCGGTATCTCCTCCTCCGACACCGGTGTTCACGACAAGCAACGACAACGAACCTACTACATCCTCCTCGGAATCGACAAGAACCAAGGTATGTTTTCGTTGTGGCATTTCAGGGCACATAAGAAGAAATTGCAAGACGGAAGCCAAACGCACACCTCAAGCACATCTTGCAATGACTACCAAAAGGGCTATTCCTCGGAAAACAACTGCAATTCATTCAAAGGAAAAGAGCCTTGGTAGTACACCGCTCAAGACGACATCATCAAGGAGCAGCAATTCTTCAAGCAAGACGCTCTCACCTAGGAAATCAACTTCACGACCATTACCGACGCACTTCAAAAAGGTTTGGGTGCGCAAAGGTGAAATCTTTCCCTGTCTTGCTACCAATGTTTCTTTGCATGCATATGATAGTTCGTCTTGGTACCTGGATAGCGGGTGTTCCCGTCATATGACCGGCGATAAAAACTGTTTTCAAACATTTGAGAAAAACTCCGGAGGACTTGTTGTTTTCGGAGATGGTCGGTCTTCCAAAATTGTTGGAAAGGGAACGGTAGCTATTCCAGATGGCCCGGTTCTAGATAATGTATTATTTGTTCATGGCCTTAAGACTAACCTCATAAGCATAAGTCAACTGTGTGATAGTGGTTATTCAGTTAATTTTTCATCTGATAAATGCACTGTAACTGACATGAACCATGCTTTCTTTTTAAAGGGGGTTAGATCAGAAAACAACTGTTATGTAGTTCCTTCTAAGATTTCTGAAAAATGTAACCTAGCATCTTTGAAAAATGAAACACTTTGGCATGAAAGGCTAGGTCACATAAACTTTAAGGAACTTGCTAGAATTTCAAATAAAGATGTGGTCAAGGGGGTTCCAAAACTTTCTTTTGAACAAAACCTTGTGTGTGGCGGTTGCCAAAAGGGAAAACAGTCTAGGACTGCACACAAGAATTTGAACCACATAGGTACAAAACGGCCTTTGGAACTTTTGCATATGGACTTAATGGGGCCAACTCGTCAACCATCTCTGGGAGGTAAATGGTATATTTTCTTGTTGGTTGATGACTTTTCTAGATATACTTGGGTAGCCTTCTTAAAAGAAAAAGCTGATACCTTTGATTCTTTTCTCGAAATCTGCAATCGTATTATGATAGAAAAGAATGATAGGATTACTCGAGTTAGGAGTGATAGAGGTGGGGAATTCATAAATTCCAAATTCATTGATTTTTGCACTTCTAATGGCATTAAACATGAATTCTCCGCACCTTACACACCTCAACAAAATGGTGTAGTCGAGCGCAAAAACAGGGTCGTACAGGAAATGGCACGTGTTATGCTTCACAGCCGGAACTTACCTTTTTATTTTTGGGCTGAAGCGGTGAACACTGCTGTTTATGTTATCAATCGCGTGTATTTGCGCCCGGGGACCTTGAATACACCATATGAACTTTGGTTTTGTAGAAAACCTAACATCAAATATTTTCGCATCTTTGGGAGTCGGTGTTTTATTTTACGTGATCGTGAGAATCTTGGAAAATTTGACTCTCGAAGTGACGAAGGGATTTTCTTAGGTTATTCTACAAACAGCAGAGCATATCGAGTTTTTAACTTAGAATCTAAGACGATCGTAGAATCGATAAATGTTAAGGTAGATGAAGCTTTTCATTTTGAATCTGAAAAATCTACCCTCGATATCTCTCTTGATGATGATACACCTGCTAATGCATCTTCTTCTAACAATTCTTTCGATAATAACGTTGATGCATCTAACGGTTCTTCAAGCTTATCTGATGTGCAGGAATCATCTCGTGTACCTCCGCCTACTCCTCTACCTCAAACGTTACGCATCTCCAAGGATCACCCTGAATCGAACATAATTGGAGATCCACAAGAAGGAGTTAGAACACGGAGACAATTGGTTTGCGGATTTGCATGCTATGTATCTCAAATCGAACCAAAGAATGTTGATGAAGCTCTCCAAGATGATTATTGGATTAAAGCAATGCAGGAAGAGCTCCATCAATTCGAGCGAAACAAAGTCTGGGAACTGACGAAGCCTCCGAAGCAACACAATGTGATAGGTACCAAATGGATCTTCAAGAACAAGAAAAACGAAGAAGGTACTATCATCAGGAACAAAGCAAGGTTAGTTGCTCAAGGCTATTCTCAAGTAGAAGGTATAGACTTTGATGAAACCTTCGCCCCTGTAGCTAGACTCGAGTCCATTCGTATATTGTTTGCGATCGCTTGTCATTTTAAAATCAGATTATTTCAAATGGACGTTAAGAGCGCCTTTTTAAATGGATTTTTAAATGAGGAAGTTTATGTAGCTCAACCGAAAGGTTTTGTGGATCATAAACTACCTAACCATGTTTTTCGACTGAAAAAGGCTCTTTACGGTCTGAAACAAGCACCGCGAGCATGGTACGAAAGGTTGACAAAGCACCTTTTGGAAAAGGGCTACACTCGAGGGGGAGCTGACAGGACTCTCTTTGTGAAGCATTATCAAAACAATTTCATAGTTGCTCAAATCTATGTTGATGACATTGTTTTTGGAGCAACGAGAGATAATGATGCTTCTAAATTCGCGGAGACCATGGAAAGCGAATTTGAGATGTCCATGATGGGCGAGTTGAATTATTTTCTTGGATTACAAGTTAAACAAAACGATGAAGGAATTCACTTGTGTCAATCCAAGTATGCACTGGAGTTGGTCAAAAAGTTTGATCTCGAAAATTCTAAAGATTTTCCGACTCCAATGGGAACTAGCCATAAGGGACTTGGAAGTGAATCACAAAGTGAGAATGTAGACGAGAAACTGTACCGCAGTATGATTGGAAGTCTACTATATCTCACGGCTAGTCGCCCGGATATATCCTTCAGTGTTGGGATTTGTGCGAGATATCAATCAGCACCGAAGGAGGTTCACCTGAAAGCGGTGAAACGGATCATCCGGTATATCAAAGGTACAATCAATTTCGGAATTTGGTATCCTATGGGAACGACTTTGGATATTGTTGGATACTCAGATGCCGATTGGGCTGGATCGGTGGATGACCGGAAAAGCACGAGTGGTGCATGCTTCTATCTCGGCCACTGCCTTGTTGCATGGCACAGTAAAAAGCAGAACTGCATAGCACTCTCGACTGCCGAAGCGGAGTACATTTCTGCAGGAAGTTGTTCAACCCAATTGATTTGGATGAAGAGCGTGTTGAGCGATTTCCGAATTTCAACATCTTCGGTAACCATTTTATGTGACAACACTAGTGCTATTAACATTTCAAAAACCCTGTGTTGCACTCTAGAACAAAACATATTGAACTTAGATATCATTTTCTTAGAGAGCTAGTTGAATCAAACATTCTTCAACTGTCATATATTTCAACTGAGGATCAATTAGCCGACATCTTAACAAAACCTTTGGATCAAAAACGTTTTATTCACTTGCGTAAAGCAATTGGCATGCTTTCCTTGAAATAAACTCTTTTGAAACCTTTGCTTAGATTAGGTTTTGTTTTTGTTCTTTTTTTGTTTTGTTCTTTATCTATGTTCTGTACATAGCACACTAATTGAGCATAAATCATAATTGACTTTAATTGCATCCTTTTATGCATTTAGAAATTTATTATGTTTTTGATGTCATAATATTTCAATGTTGCAATGATCATTTACGTTAATTAAACCATCTTTTAAGTGATCAAAGTCAATTTCTCTCTCAATGATCTCTTGGTATAGTCATTATCATATTTGATTGCTTAGTCGAGTATGAATTCGAGATCAATGGTTTGGTTGAATACCTTATATATTAAATAATTGATAGCCAATTGAGGGGGAGTCAATGAAATGTGAAATGCTCAAAAGATGTGGAAAGAGTTACATCCCAATGAGGAGTGTGAAAACTACCACCACATGGAGGAAATGAAAGAAAAATATCTACTCCATGAATGAAAAGCAAACTTTTTGTTTTGAAAATGTTGATGAAATACATATTGAAATATTTGACTAAGTCATATTTCATGGTTGGTATAAGGTGGGATTTTTAATAAAAGATGCTCAAAGAGCCACTCCTTCAACAGATTGTCTAGATATATTATCTAACTTATCTGGGATTTCAAACATCTATTGATCTTGGTATTTCATTTTCTTTACCAAAATTGATGATTTGATAAAGGCATTACGCATAAGATCAGGATAGATGTAATTGAAGTTGTTCAACTTTAAGTGTTTTAACTTTCGTAAATTTTCGTTTCATTTTTGGATATTTTTGATAGATTTTTCATAATCTATTTCTTGTTGTATGAAACGATGTCATTTGTTTAAAGTTGACATGGTAAAGTGCTTACATACTTTTTCTGGATTTTATTGAATTTTTCTAAATTTTTCTGAAGAAAAAGGTGTAGCCGATCCGGATCGGGTCAAGTGATCCGGATCCCGAACGCAGGATTTTTCCTGCGGGTAGCCGATCCGGATCACATTCTCGACCGATCCGGATCACGGCTAGGGTTTTTATAAAAACACACAGATTCTTGATTTCTTTTACCCTAATCTTTTGTTCTAAAATCTCTAGAGCTTCTCTCTCTAGATCTCTTGCTTTTGGAGCTTCAAAACTCAAAGTTCTTCGGATTCAAGTAAGTTTTATTGATCAAAACTCAGTTTTTATGGTTTTTCATCAAACGTGAGTAAAATCATGGGATTTTTTCGTTTGTGAATGGTTTTTGATCAAATTTCTTTTGAAATAAGAACTCTGGGTCAATTAGTTTTGCTTTTATGCTGGGATTTCATCTGATTAACGAGTTTTTAGGCTTCGATTTCTAAAAATTCGGTTTTAGGGCATAAAAGAGGAATTTTTGTAAATCACGAAATTGATCTATTTTTAAAATTCTTTTTGAAAAACTAATTTGATTCTTGGCTTCTCTACATGATTATGATTGTCTAGGTACAATGTTTTCAAATTTTTCAAAATTGACAATTTTTCATATGTTCTTGAGTTGGTTTCACAGGACACTTTCTCAAACTCTTAGAACTGTCAGAAATGGTGATCACCTGGATCATTTTTCTACTTTCTGCCATGGTCCATGTAAAGGATTCTGCAAAGCCCAAGAGGACCAAGAGGGCGAAACGAGCACAAACTGACTCCGACACTGAATCTGAAACGGAGTCGATCGACTGGGACAATATAGAAATTGAAGCACCTGTCCCTACTGTCTCAAAAGGGAAGGCTCTTGCTGAAGCACCTAAGACTAAGCCTCCTCCTACAGCAGCTGAGAAAGGAAAGGCACCAATGGAACCTACTAGAAAAAGGATGAAAACCTCTGCAAGGAAAAGAAGCAGTGCCCAGGGCATCTCGATCAATGAACCTATCGCCAGCCAGCCTCCGCCTCAGGATTTTGTGAGCTCTACTAGAATCAAGGAGTTTGAGAAAAGAGAATGCATTGGTGAGAGACATGTAAATGTCAAACCAATGATGGAACGCTCTGCAGCGTTTGGAAGGTTATTCAATCAAGCGGGTCTCGGTCCGATCTGCAACTTTCCTGAAAAGACTGGATATTGTCCACATTCGGTTCGCATGTTTTATCAGAACGCTACAAGTCTCATTGACAATACTGACGGACATCGAGAATTTCACACTTTGGTTAAAGGTGTCAAAATCAAAGTCACCCCTCAACTGATTGGGGAGGTACTTAATATGAAAGCAAGATCTGATGGCCTTCATTACCTCAAGACTCAAAGCTTCAACGAGAACTCGTGGAGAGTTGTGGTTAATGGAATCTGTGTTCCAGATACTCTGTCTGCCGGAAATTCAGTTTTCTCCAAGGAACTCAAGAAGGAGTACAACTACTTAAACTTCATTGTTTGCTACAACATTCTTCCCAACATGAACACGAAAGTCCTCCGATGGGATAGAATGCTTTTTCTCTATCTTCTTGACAACCCGACTGCACTGATGGGAGCAAACTTGAACATCCCATATCTTATATGGAATAGGATGTCGCGGTATGTCGAACACTCTCATCCCACAGAGCGACTACCATACCCGATGATCATCATGCGCATCCTTAAGAAATTTAAAGTGGATACAAGTGCTAGTTCCTACTTGTATAGTTTGGGGACTATCAATGAGACAACCATCGTCAAGTCTCTTCAACAAAGCAGGATGATCCCCCTTCTCCTCCACTTCGACAAAGAGCTCGACCACAAGCAACTTCTTCCACACCCCAAATACCTCCTCAACAGAAGGCACCTCCATCCACCTCTGACGATGATGCCTCGGTCACCTCTATATTTAAAGAACAACAGCGGCTTTCGAATGAACAGGAACGTATGTCCGCTGAATTCACTGAAATGAGAGGCGATCTTCATGTTATGAAAAACGAGATGGAAATCCTCACAGCTTCTCAGGTTACTTTGACTAAGTCGGTCTCCTCCGTGAAGAAACTTGTGAAGAAGCTGTTCGCAAAATGGGGTGCACGACATCTGATGACTCCGACTCTCAGGAGTAGTTCTTTGTTTTAACTTCTGCTTGTTCTACCTTTGCAGGATTTTCTCTTTAACGTTTCTGTAATTATTTAATTCCCTTTGGTCTGTAATTATTTGGCGTGTTTTGTGACAAAAAGGGGGAGAGAGTTGGAGAGAAAGAAGACTTTGAAGACCTTGAACTTTGGACAATGATTGTGAATAGCATGAATATCAAGGTAAGTAAAGGTAAGTATGATCTCAACTCAACTTTGGTTTTTCTTTTGTGATTTGTGACATGCTTCTATACTAACTATTCGACTAACTATTTGGGCATGTAATATGACTAACAAGTTGATGTTGGACTAACATACTTTGACATTTGGTTTTTGACTGCTTAGAAGATATGTTGGTTTTAACTATGATTCTCTTACATATCTGAATTTTTCAAATGTCATGATGAGAAAAACTCTATCTCTGTAGCTGGTTTTGAATGTTTCAATTCTTGAGGTATCTAATGATTTTGTTTGTCAAGAATGCTTTCTTTGTGCAGAGATTACAGATGTCTAAGTCTAGAGTCTGTTTTAGGAGTTTATCTCATGTATTTAATTTCTGGAACTCTTTTGTAAATTTTTGTTGTATGGTGATAGCAACAAAAATATCCTTTTTGAATTTTCTTTTGTGGATTTGTGTTTTGTCACGAAACCGCCAAAGGGGGAGATTGTTACGGAATTTGAGTTGGCGTATTTCGTGAATGTATAAGTCTTGAAGATTGAAGATGAAGAAACTTCGGATCGTATACCTCAATCTCAAGAAAGAAGAATTCAAAAGGATCAGGTACGTTTAACTAAAGAATTTTGATGATCCGAATACTTCTTATAGTGTAGAAACACCTGGAAGAGGTTTTAATTGCTTAACATCAAAAACTGGACATGGGACATGTTCAGGATCCGGATCGTGGCTTGCAATCCGGATCCCGAAAGGTGTGTTGTTCATACACTGCTTCAATCCGGATCACAGCTTCTGCAATCCGGATCCCGAACATGGTATTTTGCAACAATGTATGAACAATCCGGATCGGGGACTACGATCCGGATCCCGAACATCAATTTTTCTGGAAACCGTATTTCATGCTTCTGCAATCCGGATCGCCAAATCCAATCCGGATCGCCGACGGGATTTCTTTCCAGAAAAGTTTGTTTTTGATCCGAATATTCTTCCTAGGGTTTCTAACCTATAAATAGCCCTTCCTTTTCATTTCTAGGGCATCCGCAATAGATCGGCTGACTAAGAAAAGATAGCCGAAAAGAAAAATCCACATATATAGAGAAGAACGGAAATCATTAGATCTATTCAATGGTTCTTCATCTATATTGATTGATTTGATTCTAGGTTTTCCATACTCACATTTTGAGTAGAATCAAATCAATGAATACTTAGATGGTATTTCCGATCTATCTTTAATCTAAGTATTCGGCGGATCATCACCACCCAAACAAACAACGATTTATCCCAAAATCGGCGCGTGGACTCGCGTGGCCTTGTGGATTCAAGGTGTTATCGCTCTCGTGGATTCGGAGCGAGGTGCGTTCGTGGATTCGAAGCGTGCCATTGGGTGAAGACCGTGGATTCGGTTGGACGTCGTGGACTCGACGTTGGACGCTGTGGATTCAGCGTTGGGCGCGGATCGTGGATTCGAGAAGCGTCGTGGAGCGAGCGGAGAAGATCTACTAGGAGCGTATGGTAAGAGGTTGAGTCGTCAGTGAGTACGCTATATCACCTTGTACGTGTGTTAATTCTAGTGGATTTCGCCGTGTTATCGGTCCCGTGGTTTTTTACTCCGGTTTGGAGTTTTTCCACGTAAAAATCTTGCGTGTTATTTTATTTTTCCGCATTGGGTTTATTTGCGCAATGATTTTTTGAGTGTTTATTGTTTACACCTATTCACCCCCCTCTAGGTGTTTTTTCCCCTATTTAGATCCTTATTAACCTAAACCCAACAGAGCGTCCGGCCGAGAGGTCAAAGTAGGGCAAATGTATGGACCATAGTCACGCCCATATCAAAGAAGGTCCCGCGAGATGCTTGGCCGAGCAACCGGCTACCCGCGAACGGGGCGAAAGCCCTGAGCCTCGCATCACCAAGGCAACAGGCTAGGGGCACTGGCTACCCCCTTAACGCCTGACGAGGAGTTCCCTAGGCTTACGACGGGGGAGGTGGACCCCTTGGTAACTTGCCTAGTGAAGCAGCTCCAAATCCAGTCGTGGCCGAAGCCATAGTAAATGCGAGAGATCCTCAGGGAACACCTGAGGGAAGTGGACCCATCGGCTGAAGTGACGGACAGCTTACTCCAGGTAGGTCGAACTGGTGGCACGGTTCGGCCATGGCAAAGGCACAAAAGCGTCGGCAGCAATGAGACCAAGCCGACGCAAAGAGAGGGGCGACGACGGCCCGAGGACCACATTTTGGCCCAGGAGAAACACGATCCATGCTTCAAACGTCGTTCTACCCTTGGTGAAACATTTACGTAGCCGAGGGGTCAAATGCAACCCTTCAGGGCAAACCAACTAGGTCGCAGGTGGCGGTAAAGGAGCCGATGAGCGTCCGCTAGGAGCTGGACGCCCGAATTCGAGCTATCGAGGCGATGATTCATTGCAACATCAACACCTCGGAGAGTCACGACGGACGACCTCCGAAAAAAAGAGACATGGAGGTCTCGACCACTTATTCGGTCGAGGAGACCGAAGATACGAACAAGGGAAAGTCTCGAGCCAATGATGATTCAGCCGAAATAAACCTGTTGGGGTCATATCGAATAGATTACTGACCTGGGCTCCACTTAGGCCCGAAAGGTGAAGGCCGGTCGAGAGGGGCCGGCCCGAAGAGGCTTTCTTTTTTTCGGCTACCACATTCACAACCGAAAATAGATGAAGGTCGCGATCGACCAGAAGGGCCAAGAGTTGGTAATGAAGTCGGAAGCTATTCAGCCAGAACATTCATGCGAGAGGAGCGAGATGATGATAGTCGCCCATCGAAAAATAGCAGCATTTAATGGAGAAATGACGAAGGACAGATTTGTCGAATAACCAATAAAGATCAACAGTTGTGTGGAAATTCCTCAAACATCGATTCATGCCACTCATTACAAATCCCACGGGAAGTGAGAAAATATCTTGCCAGGGTACGGGGGGATGTTACCAGATATTGTTATGCACGCTAGGTTTTTGACTCAATTTCGACAATTATCCGAATGGCACATCATGCGATTGCCAAGGGGGCATTGTTGAGACTAGAATTTTCCCCACTCGAGGAAATGACACATTGCGTATATCTCGGCTAAAGGCATCAGCCGACAGAAGAATGAGTCAACGAAGAGGGACCCGCGTTTTGACTAAGACCGGCCTTAGTTATGTGAGAGAACGGCACACGACATACGCCATCGGTTAAAGGCTTCATCCAATAGGAGAAGCGGTCAGTAAGAGAATTTTTCATCTTATTTATGACCGTCCTCGGCCGAAAACAAACATCAGACCGCCTCAGTCGAGCGACGAAGAGGCAACGTTAGGGTCAACTCTTGGCTGCTCGAAGCCACAGAAGGAAAGACTATGAAATGAAGGAATGCGAGATTTGGGCGCGAATCTCGTAACACTTCTGAAACGTCAAGCGACGCCCAGCATTGGAAAGTGCCGAAGACACGCTTCAGCACGTCGATTAGGGAATAAACTTGGACGGAAAAGTGGCTACCATCCTATTTGAGGAAGTTCAATTCAAAAGGAAATAATTGAGGATTTCCTGATAACTCTTTCCAAATCACGCCGATTATTTAAATCGGTAATTATACACATTATTTGGGAGTGTATAAATACCCGAACCATTGAAGAAAAGGAGGTTCTGTAACCTCATAAGTCAGGACCACCTTCTACTTTTTTATATCTTTACTGCTTTCCTAGATAGATTTACTGTATTTCATAGGAGTAAATTAATTGTAATTGACTACTTGTTACTTTTGCAACCCTTTTTTTCCACTCAATACAACCCCGCAATCGGCTTCTCAACCGTTTATTTTTTGGCACATTTTTGCCTCTCTCTCAATCTCTATCTTCCGATTCGGTTATTCTATGTCGGACGATCACGAGAATTTATTGAAAAGAATCCGACCGAATAGATCCCTCCTCGGCCTGATTGCTTGATCCATTGACACACGATGCATCACATCTAGAGAGTCAACCGAACTACGGAGCCGATCGACGATCGACATGCATTTTCGGCCCCAACAATAGTTTACTAAATATACTACTTATGCTCCTTTATAATTTTTCGCTATGAAATTACACAGTTTATCAGGATATATAACCATCAATATTAGTATTCAATGTTGCCTCAAGAATTAATTATTTTTTAATCCTATTTAAATATAATAACTTACATACATTACAAAAAAAAAAACAAAAACAAAAACAAAAACAAAAACAAAATTGATCACCAAAATTTTTGATAGTAAAGTATTTTCCATGTGACATTCGTATAAAATTTCTTCAATTAAAAATCCATCTTTGCAATAAAATAAAAATGTGCAAAATCCATTTCACCTATAGGCCATTTTTATTAGCCAAATGTAATAAAATTATTAAATTCTTGAGAGAGGTATCTCATTTAAAAAATTTATTATGCACAAAACCCCTAATCAAAAAACCGAAGGAAAATGCTTGATGTACACCTCTAAATGGGTGTATATTTTACATCCCATCAATTTTAGGATAGGATAAATTTTATCCATCACTTCGAAATGATGGACGGAAAAACTCCTACTCCAGAATAGATGGGGTGTAAGATGTATACCCAAAAATTAGTGTACAGGTAGTATTGTTCAAAATCGAAAGCTTAAGAGAAGTCAATAAAAAATAAAAAAGTTGAAGGGGCCTATTTTAAAATAACCTATATGTGATGTCACACTCTTCCCGGTGGTTCACTGATCCTACAACTACTTTAGCTCTAGTACACTTAATCCTATTAATCTTTCACACTGTTATTCATCCTAAAACC
The DNA here is from genome assembly GCA_029168755.2 of Tillandsia fasciculata. Classification (NCBI taxonomy): domain Eukaryota; kingdom Viridiplantae; phylum Streptophyta; class Magnoliopsida; order Poales; family Bromeliaceae; genus Tillandsia; species Tillandsia fasciculata. Next base: position 14,048,809 of record CM054945.1, on the reverse strand, counting down.
AGTGTAGCCACCGCCCAACCACTTTACGGTCACTCATTCTAATACTATTGTAGCTTTAGCACACTTAATCCTCTTATCTATTTGAATTTGGCCATCACCCAAAATACTATAACTAAATTTAAAATTTTAGTCCAATCATATCTTATATATAAAATTAATTTCAAACTTTTTGAGCAGTGTTTGTTTCGGGAACAAGTTCTGAAATAAGGCTTTATTCTAGTCTTGTTCTCCAAACGCGTTTGATTTGGATGAAAACGATATTTTTCGTCTCTCTGAAATAAGCTGATATAAGGCTGGAACTACTGTTCCAGACTTTTTCTTAGAACAAGCTTGTTCTTACTTGAAAATAAGCTTAATTAAAATAAATATAATTTTAATTATTGTGTTAACTTTTTAGTTAATTTAATATTTTGACTAATTTATTAACTAATTTATTTATTAAATTATTTGTAGTTAATTAAATTATTTATTAACAATACTTATTATTATTAATTATTTTATCAGTTAATATTTAGGATTATTTAGCAATAATTAATTAAATAAATTAAATTATTATTTAATTAATATTTTTATATTAATTAATTAAATAAAATATTATTATTTTTAAATTATAATTACTCTTGTTCTCACTATTCCAATCTAATTATCTAAACACTATTTTCTTTTTTATTTCCAGCAATAATCCAATCTTCATCCATCTGTAAAATTAATTTTATTTATATTTATTTCTGAGTTTATACCTATCTCTAGAATAAACAGTTCTAACATATAACATATATCTAAACGAAACGTAGCCAAACAGTATCACACTATAGGTGAGGGACAAATATATATATATATATATATATATATATTTTGAGAGAGTAAGATAGCATTCTATTCGATTCGTATATTTTTAAAATAAACTTAACTGAAAATATGAAACAACTCGATTTCAAATTTGGAATCTCGAATATCAACTATCGAGTTCTTTGCCACTTGCAGAAATTTTATTTTTTCTTACAAAAATTAAGTGAAGCAAACAAAGATGATGGCAAGGATATTCATGATGATTTATGAGGTTTGATAGGGTATTAATGATATTTCAAATTTTTGAAAGGTACCTCTGATATTTTTAACATTGACAGGGGTATTCATATATTTGCCCCCCTTTCTTTTTAGGAAAACAAGTTGTCATTTAATTAATATTTGACCGGATGCAATATAAACTAATCAACTATAATAACAAAAATAAATCAATAAATCAAATTATATAGAATTAGTGATAAAAAAAAATAAAGAGATGACAATGATGCCAAACAAAGTCTTAATTAGTTTGTTTAATTAGGGAGCTAAGGTTGAGGATATTCTAAGTCGCTAATGTTTGGCTTGATTATGCTCAAAAGTAATAAAAATAGAAAAAAAAAATTGTAAAAAATATTAATGTGTAGTAATTCTGTATATAAAATTCATATATTATTATGCTTTGTATGGAGGAAATAGATTTGAGTTCGGGAGTAATGCAAGCATTAGAGTAATGCAAGCATTAATAATAGATTAAGTTTAATAATAAACTTGTGACAAAGGTTCCTATAAGTAGTTGTCATAAAGCTTTTTTTAGATAAGTGAGCCATTCATAAGCAACTCATTCGTGTATGGCTCGCTTAACCCTATGCATAGGTAGAAGCTTGATTTACTATGATCTTAATTGAAATTGTTTGGCAAACAACATAAAAGAATAGAAAATAAAGTAATAGTGAAATAGAGAGATAACTAAGAATTTTATATTCATCTTTCCTTTGAATTAAATAAAGCAGAAGTCACAAGTAATAAGAAATTACATTTCCCAATCACAATAACATGCGAACAATATCTATTATAGAATCTACGAATAAAAACATCCTGCACCTCAGCAATAAATGAGTAGAAGAAACAATAGGTTAGGAAATAAACGAAATTAGGTTCTATTAGGATCTGTTTGATACTCAGAATTAAATTAGACGGCATGAAACAAAAGAGTGATATTGAGAGAGAGAGAGAGGGGGGTTGAGTTTTAGTAAATTAAAGGGATCAGAACAATGAGTAGTGGGAATTTGGAATCTATTTGTGTTGAGTAATCCTATTAAGATGAGATTAACGAGGCCCACATTAAAAGTTTAGTTACGTACAGATCTAGTTGGATTCGAAGAAGAAATAATTAACGTTAATGTTGTATCCAATAGGCTCACGCGCGCCCAGCCCATGCTGACTCATGTCTCTAATCCGTCCATTTCTCTAAGGCCTAGCTCCATCTTTTCTAGCATTAATCTCTCATCTCAGCATGTCCAATCTAAATCTTGGTGCCAAATTGGTCCTTAATTAAGCTACAAAGAATGTTTGAAAAGGAATAGAATTAATATCTCTATTAACTTGGCAGAGATAAAGATGAATAACCCCCTGCATGCAGGCTCAATTAGGTGCCCATCCAGAGACAGTGTAAAGAGGCTGATCTAGCCACTTTAGAGTAAGCCCAAAGCATCCTTCCCCCTCATCTTGCTTCTCTACTTTGAATTTTTCAGATGAATACATCCTTAATATCGTTTGGCTTTGAACCATCTCCCTTTCTCCAATATCTAAGTTTCTGAAGCCACCAGTTTCCATTATCTCCCTCCATCTCTTAAAGCTCTCATGCCTCTCTACTCTCTCATTCCCTTCCCAAGCCACTATATTCCTAATCTCTCTAGCAAACATCTCTTCCACCTTGATCCTTAGTGCACTATTTTCTGGTAAAGAAGAGTCTAATGAATCAAAAATGGCCGAATAGTACTGAAGTGACTTACCGAATCTCACCTCCCATCTTTGCTCATTGTTCTCATCTTCTTGCTCTCCCAGAAGAACAATCGAAGGGTTTGCGCTCCGAATTAGCTCCAAAAACCTCATCAAAGCCATTCCACTCACATCAGAGAGTAGTTTATGCATTACAAGAACACAATTTACTGCAACACATTCATCCCTTTTCACGTGGAGCATCCAAAGCCTCACATCCTCTAATCTCTCAACCACCATATGAAATTTAAAAGGAAGGTTCAATGCCTCGGCGAACCTTGCGAGCCGAACTTCGGTGTCTTGAAGGTTTTCCCTATATTTTCCAATTCCAGTGATTCTAACATGGCTTGGTGGATTCGGCCTCGAAGCTAGGCTTTGTAGCAGACTTGGCCATTGAAGCCCATCTTTGATGTCGAAATCTATGACGTGAACCCGCTCCTTGCCGTCGAATGCCTGCAGTAATCTCTCATTTAGCGTGAAATGTAGGAATTTCGGTATCGGACTAACATAGTTGAAAAGCCGCAGTGCGGTGGCGCCGTCGTCGTCATCTTCACTGTACTCTTCAATATGGTATGTGAGCTCCCGAGGCGGGGCAATGGAGAACATGTGTGGAAAGAGCCTCACAGCCCGGAAAGCTAAGGCTTCCGTGAAATAAGCAGTTACTCTTTGAACTGCGGTTCCTCTGGGGAAGGCCTTTTCGCCAAGCATAGCCAAGAAGTAGCCTACAGCTTCATGGTTTGAAGTGCTTATCGACTCCGCGCACGAAATAAGCAAGCTCACGAGCTCCGCATCCGGCTGCTCCAGAATTAGGCCTTCATAACGGTCGAATACCTCGTTGGGCTTGAAGGAATGTACCAAAAGCGGAAAGCATGATGAATTGGGCACTATAAAGTTCTCTTCTTCCACAATGAATTACGGAAAACATTTAAGTCGCAAATTGATTGATTAACTTCTCCTCTGCTCGTCTTCTTGGTGCACCCAAATCAAATACATGCAAAAAATTCGATCAGTTTGGTGGAGGAAAAAAAGATCAAATTAATAATGGGAATTATTAAGAATTTAAAATCTGCATTTGGAAAATATTACAGAGGGGCACCGAGCCGCGCTAGTTTCCGGGCGATCGAAACCTCAATGCCGCAATTCGGGGTCTTGGAAATCTTCATAGCAGCTGCTCTAAAAACTAGAATAGTTTGAAAACAAAACCAAGAATGAAAAGAAAGGAAAAGAAAATTAAGGAACCAATTAGTGTAGCTCTTTAGATAGATGTGATAGCAAAACAATTCTTAATTACGAATTGGATTTTGGAGAAGAAAATGGATAGTAATTTGGTGTCTTCTCCAGTTCTCCCGTATGGTTTCGAGCGCGCGTCTACGTACGGATTTCGTAAGGCCATCGAAGAAAACGATTAGTGCATGAAAGTGATCATCGTTGCCTACTCGATCTGGACCGTCCGATGAGGATCCAGTGGATGGAGGGATGTGACCGTTGGCCTCATGCAACAGGTACTGTAACAAAAAGCGTATTAAACCCTTTCCAGTTCACATGATCGTTTGGAACGGAAGCTCCGTACCCGAATTAAGAACTTATAGAAAAAGAAAAGGCCGTACCGGAGGAAGCTTCCCTCCCCGCCATGATTCGCACGTGATTTCCCTTGTGGCGCAAACAAGGTAAATCTTTAAAAGGGTTTTACAAAAATTAATTAAGCCTGTTAAAATTTATATTTAAATAAAAAAAAAATGGCTAGTTAAAATTTAGGTTATACGGGCGCGGGTGCCATTGCCGCGCATCCGTCACACGTCCTAAAATTTTGAAAAAAAAAATTATAAAAAGATGCTGAAAGTACTACAGCGCAATAATAAAATAAATATATATTTTTTAGAGAAAAATGATATGTTATTCGTTTAGTTTATTTACTTTAATATAAATTTTGTTGTGCTTTACATTTTCAACTAGACTTTAAATTTGAAATTTTAAATATCTATCATCAAATTATTATTTACCACTAGCATTAGAAATAATAATATAATAATAAAAATATTATTACATACACTTGTATATATATAAATTAAGCAAGGCTAATATTTGATAATTAATAACCATTTTAAAATTAAAATTTACTGTAATATATAAGACTTAAAAGTCACACATATAATTTACAAGGAGTGTTAGATCTAAAATCCATTTTGGATTGCTATCCTACATTAACCCCAATCCAATAGTTAGCGTTTTCTTATTACTTGTCTTAGCACTTGTTTGTTTTTGTATTGACTAAAACCAAAAGCAGTTAGTAAATCCTTCAACACCCTTGGATAAGGTGTTGTAAGGATTACAATGCTTTTTAGTTGTAGATTTAGCATTTCTTATAATTTATAGATAAAATTGTATAGAATTTGTCTCAACTATGTTTCATTTTGATCCCACTATATATCTATGTGAACTTCATTCAACGATAAAAAATTAAAAGTAAAAAAAATTTGAGGGATATAGTAAAGTCCGTATCAATTTTTTTTTAACAATATTGTTCATCTTGGTACATAATATACACTTAACGAAAGTATAAAAATAAAATCAATGAAAATTAAAATGAAAATAAAATCAATGAAAATTAAGTATGGAAAAACAATCAATAAAATTTTTTTATATAAGAAGTAATTAAAAAACAACCATATATTTTTTATATTCTTTAATCTTTCTTGATTTCTTTGGTGATATGCCAATCAAATATTCTTTACTTCTATGGCGATCAATTAATCAAGAATTCTAGCACTCCCCTCAAGTTGGTGCATTGATATTTATCACTCCCAACTTGTTCAATAAATTCTTCAACGGATTTTTTCCAATAGGTTTAGTAATTAAACATATTAGCCAAGTGATCTTCAGAAGCAAAATACGGAATAGAAATCACTTTTGCTTGTACCTTTTTGCATACAAAACGGTAGTCTACCTCGTTATGCTTTGTTCTTTCGTGAAAACAAGATTTGTAGAAATATATATAGTATAGCAGCCTGATTATCGCATTTCATCTGAATGGGACCATCAAGATTGAATCCCATGTCCTTCAGTAAGGCTTTCAACCATATATACCAACTCACAAGCTGGTGATGCCATGGTTCTATATTCCGCTTCTGCACTTGAACGAGAAACGACATTCTATTTTTTACTTTTCCAAATTACCAAGTTATCATTAAGTAGAGTGCAATGACCTAAAGTAGAATGTCTATCAATCGGGCAACCTACTGAATCAGTATCTGAATAACCCACAATATTTAAGTTGTCATTTTTTCGCATCAAAATATTTTTTCCTGGATTAGATTTTAAATAATGTAATATTCTATTCACATCATTCATATGTGATGTTCGTGGAGAATGCATGAATTGACTAATAAGATGTGACATCCCGATAGTCCCACATCGGATGGGAATGGAGTTGTGATTAGGTATATAAGAGATATGAATACTAGTAATAATAACTGGGTTCAAGTATTTTGGGTTGTGGTTTAGGCTCAACGAGTTATTATTGCTAGTGGATCGGGTCATTATATTTGGTATCAGAGCCAATCACTAGCCGTAAGTGTGTGACGAGTCTCGGCTGAGCCTGGGTCTAGATGGCAGGGCTAGCGAGAAAAGTCTCACATCGCCTGGTGATCTTGGGCTGTGCGTGTGTGCGTTTGGGCTGACGAGGACGTCAGGCTTAAACGGGTGGAGTTTGTGACATCCCAATAGTCCCACATCGAATGGGAATGGAGTTGTAATTAGATATATAAGATACATGGATACTAGTAATAATAACTAGGTTTAAACATTTTGGACTGTGGTTTAAGCCCAACGAGTTATTATTGTTAGTGGGCCGGGTCGTTACATTAAGCCCAGTTATTCCATTGTCTATTATATATCCAATCATAATCCCATTCCCATCCGATGTGGGATTATTGTGGTGTCACAGACTCCTCTAGTTTAGTCCGACGTCCACGTCAGCCCAATCACATACATAACCCAAGATCACCAGGCGATGTGAGACTTGTCTCGCTAGTGCCCTGTCATCTAGACCCAGCCTCAGTCGAGACTCGTCACACACTTCCGGCTGGTGATTGGCTCTGATACTAAATGTAACGACCTAGCCCACTAGCAATAATAACTCGTTAGGCCTAAACCACTGTCCCAAAATGCTTAAGCCCAGTTATTATTATTAGCGTCCATATTCTTATATACCCAATCACAACTCCATTCCCATCCAATATGAGACTATTTGGGTGTCACACAAGACTAACAGCATAAGAGATATCGGGTCTTGTGATTGTTAAATAAATCAAGCGTCCAACAAACCTCTGATACAATCCAACATTGTCAATCAGCTCACCCTTTTTTAGGTCAGGATGAATATCAACGTGAGTCCCTAAAGGTTTAGAAGCAAGTTTACACGTTTCTTTTAGTAAGTCTAAAGTGTACTTTCTTTGATAAAGAAAATTTTCCTTTTTCGATCTTGCGACTTCAATGCCAAGAAAGTATCTCAATTCACCAAGGTTTTTGATAGCAAACATAACTTTTAACCATTTCTTAACATCGTTTATTACCTTTTGATTATCACATGTGAAAATAATATCATCCACGTAGATAAGCATAATGACAGTGCTCGTCCTTTCCTTTTTAACAAACATTGAGTAGTCAGCAGAATTTATTACAATGCCAATACTCGTTATAGTTGAACTTAATTTTTCAAACCATGCTCTTGGAGATTGCTTTAATTTGTAAATTGATTTTCTTAATCAGCAAACTATGTCACACTCCCCGTCTCTTGGATGTCTAGGAGGTATTGAAATGTAGACTTCTTCTTGTAGTTCTCCATATAATAAAGTATTTTTTACGTCTAGTTGGTAAAGTGGCCAGTCTAAATTAATAGAGACCGATAGAACTGCTCTAACCGAATTCATTTTAGCTACAAATGCAAAAGTTTTCTTATAGTCAACACCATATATTTGAGTGAATCCTTTGGCTACAAGACATGCCTTGTAGCGCTCAATACGCCCACCTGGATGATACTTAATTTTATAAATCCGTTAGCAACCAACAGGTTTTTTACCATTAGGGAGCAAGGCTAAGTCCCATGTATGATTTTTTTCAAGAGCATTTAGCTCCTCTTTCATTGCTTTTCTCCACTCAGGTTGTAATAATTGTACTGTGATTTTTGAAATTTGAGTAAGCTTGATTTTTATTTCGGAATTTTTAAAGAAGTTGTTAGTTTCAGCATTAAGAGGATTAAATTCTTGAATTTTTCTTCGCCAGTTAGTTTATTGGTGAATTTGTGCTCAAGGGAGTGTCTAGTCCATTTTTAAATTCATTGTGCTGGTTGCACCGAAAAGCGTGAAAAGCAAAAATCGGATTTTTTCCATAGATCGACCGAGAGTTTTAAGAGGGAGATTTTCAAAAAAGTAAGATCGTCACTTCAACAGCGTTGTTTGTTAAGGAAATTGTTTTGGCGTATTTCGTGAAGTGTTTTAAATCTTGAAGATTGAAGATGAAGAATTGTGGATCATATACATCAATCTCAAGAAGAATGAATTCAAAAGGATCAGGTACGTTTAACTAAATAATTTTGGTAATCCGAATACATTCTTGTAGTTTAGAAACACTTGGAATATTTTTCAATGCATAAAAATAAAAAACTGGACAATTTGAGTGTTCAGGATCCGGATCAGGACCATCCAGTCCGGACCCCGAACATGGGTTTGTTCACGCGAAATTCCAGTCCGGATCAACCTTCTTTGAGTTCGGACCCCGAACCTTGTGTTTGCTCAAATCGCATGAACAGTCCGGATCAGGTCACATCCAGTCCAGACCCGAACTATTTTTTCAGGAAATTCTCTAGAAAAAGACGACGGTCCGGATCAGCCAAAATACAGTCCGGACCACCGTGCGAAAAAAAGTTTGTTAAGTCAGTTTTTTATGCTTATCTCTTTCCAAAGGTTTCTAGCCTATAAATAGACCCTATCATTCATCTTTTAGGGCAATCCTGGTAATCCGAAAAAGGATTAAAATAAAAAATCCACATATATAGAGAAGAAAGGAAAAACGCGATTAATATCATATTTCTTCATCTATATTGTTCAATTTGATTCTAGGGTTTTCAAACTCTTATTTCTTGTAGAATCAAATTGATGAATACATAGATGGTAATTTCTTGTCTATCTATGATCTAAGTATTCGGCGGATTATCATTACCAATAAACAAACAATGATTTTTCAAAATCGACGCATGGATTCGCGTGGCTTTGTGGATTCAAGGTGCTACCGCTCTCGTGGATTCGGAGCGAGGTATGTTCGTGTGATCGATACGTACTATATTGGTGAAGACCGTGGATTCGGTTGGACGTCGTGGATTTGACGTTGGACGTCGTGGATTCAGCGTTGGACGTAAATCGTGGATTCGAATAGCGTTGTGGAGTGAGCGGAGAAGATCTACTTGGAGCATATGGAAAAAGTTGAGTCGTAGTGTTACGGTAAATCACCTTATACGTGTTTAATCTTAGTGGATTTCGCCGTATTATCGGTCTCGTTGTGAGGACCTGAATTCCCGCGATAGGATTACTGTTGGATCGGCACCTTCTGCAGGCTTATGTTGAGTGTTGAAGGTGTTTTTGCGCAAATTGGACACAAGTGATGGACTCAGTGTGAAAAATAGATCACGAGTGTATTTGGATGCCCCACCGAATTTTAGAAGTGGAATTGGGCAAAACGGACATCGGATTTGGACTCAGAGCGCGAAAACGATGGAAATTGACTACTTGGTTGTATTTTTCTGAGTCCGGACGACCGAAAACAGACACCCAAAAGATTTCTGGTGTTTTGGGTGCACGGTGGACCGGTGGACCGAGGAGCGTGCCACGTGGCGGCTTCCGATTGGCGCCGTACGCCACGTGGCGGAGCTGGAGTGGTGGCGCAGTGGACCTGGCCCACGGGACCAGGCGCGGGCAGGCGCGGGGGCGAGCGCGGTGCAGCAGGAGGAGTTGCCACGTGGCGTTTTTCTACTGGTTCGCATTGGACGCGTGGCAGCAGGGCAGTGGCTGGCGCAGCAAATGCGGTCCACGGAGCAGGTCGGTAGGCCTCGGGAAGCGTGCGCGACACGGGGGCGCAGGCGGCGCTGGCATGCACGTTGGCGCGGTGACCAACGCGTTGACGCGCGGTTGCCGCGCGTGGGCGCACCACGCGTCAGCCTCTGCGCGGGCCACGCGGCGCTTGGCGGTTGGCGGTTTTGGCTGTTGCCTGTTCGACAGTGACGTGGCGCAATCTGGCGCATCCGGGCGCGGGATGGACGGCTGGATCGGGCGCTACTGTTGGCGCCCGAAAGTTTCGGGCGCCCGGAAAATGTCCCCCAATGTGTATTTTTCGTCTGGATTTCAGCCTATAAATAGGCATTTGGTGCCCTTTGGTGGGGGTTTTGGAGGTTTTCTAGAGCTCCCCTTTGAGCAGAGCCCTCACCCCCTTTGTCCTCCACTCTCCGACGGATCTAGGATATTTTTGGAGGCCGCGGCATCGGCGTTTTCTACGACGTGGCGCACATCGACGCTCTTTGGATTTCTGCTTTTACCGTCGCTTTTCAGTCCGAGAGATCCCCTGGACTACCCCTATGGACGTTTGAGCTGATTTTTGCGGCAGCGCGTTCACGAGAGGTACGCCTTCGATTTTTGTGTTGATCACTTCGCCTCATTTTGGGTTTTGGCACGGTTCCCGAGGTGTTTTTGTGATCCTTTGTACTGCTGCGAGGTATGGGACATCGGTGGAGTATTGTTAGTTTTTCTCGGTCTACGAGCATCGAAATGAGGCGTTTAAGGACTCGATTGATATCTACGCTTCGAGAGGAACGCGCCCGTATTTTTATTGGAATTTTTGGAGGACACTACGAAGGTGATAATTAAGCTTCTTTCGGACTGGTTTCCTATAGAATTTTGATAGTGGGTAGTTTGACTTGCCGCAGTGTTTTATTTATATCTTGGCCTGCAGGTGTCGGAACGGGGTGTATAAATACTCGATGTGGTTCTACTCGTCGCGAGGATCACAACCGTGATTTTTCTAGATTTTTCGAAAGGCTGCTGCATGCAGGTGAAAACCCTCTTCTTTGTGCTATTGTGCAAAACAGCGGGTGCGTTTTGTGGTATTTGATTAGTGTGTTGTTGTTGTGAGGTTGATCGGAGCTGAGGTGTAATAACTCGACTTTTCTAGTAATATTTACATTCCTGTTAGTAAAGTGCCTCTTTTAGGGAAGCTGAGTTATCGAGCTTTCTTAAGTTGGTCGATGTGTTGCACGGATATTTTTCTGGAAAAGGGCTCGAAAAATGATGAACGGCGGTGCAATCGGATCTAAAATCCGACTTACGGAACCCCCAGAAAGGGGTGGAAAGGATCGCAATAGCCAGGGGGTGCATCGAAATCAGTGCAAGTGATCGTGCATGCTTTTCGAGGAGATAAGGAAATATCTCTAAGTAATTATCCTTAAGGTATTATCTTTAAGGAATTATCTCCAAGGGATTATCGTTAAGAAATTATCTCTAAAGGATTTATCCCTAAGGAATTATCTTCAGGGATTAATTAAATAATTAATTAATTAGAGATTTAAATACCCGATGTGGATTTTGACGGTACGTACATATGAAAAGGGGAAATAAAAGAAATAAATTAATAACAAGATTTATTTATTCCCCGTATATCGAAAGAAAATCCTAGTTTAAAAGATCGCCTCCTCAAACCCTTCCCTCTCGTGCATACCGAAGACCAAAAATAAAACCCTAGTTCGGAGAAGAGAAAAGAAAAGAGAACCCTAACTGGAGGAGAAAAGAAGGAAAGAAGGAGAAAGCGGAGGGACCCGATCGCCCCGATTGACGTGCCGGAGACCGGAGAACGAGACGCCATCATCTACGGGGAGCGGATCCGGATCCCCAACGCCGCAAGGGACAAGATCGAATCTTTGTTCTCGATAGATCGAGGTTAGTGATCGTTATTTCTCTTCCGTCGGTCCGATCGTGGGTTTTCCCGTGTCCTTTGGAGATCGTTTTAATCGGTACATTGATCACGGGTTCTTGATTTTGGTTTTTGATCAATGTTTTGTTCTTGTTCTTGACCGGGTTTAATCGATGGTTTTTAATCGGTCTTTTGATCGGGTTTTCGATCAATGTTTCGATCAAGGGTTTAATCGTTAGAATTACCGCGAATTTGTTTGGGGTTAATTGGGTGTTCCGTCGGAGCATGGGGGAGTTAACAGGAGGCCGCCGCCGCCGTTGTTAAATGGGAGGCCGCCGCCGCCGTTACCATGTTCGCGGGGTCGTCACCGGAGCCGCGCGGGGGCGAAAACGGAGAAGAAAACGCGAAACGGGGCGTTACTATTCACCCCGTACGGACTCCTCAACCCACGGTTCACGGCCCGGGCGTGCACCCGGCGCACGCCTCCGCGGCCCGAAGGCGCGGACCCGGTGCACGCCCCAGTGCGCCAGCCTCACTCGTTGCTGCGCGGTGCACGCTCTAGGCGTGCACCCGGCGCACATCTCCGCGGCCTGAAGGCGAAGACCCGGTGCGCACCTCGCCCGTGCACCGGCCCGGCCCAACTCCCCTGGTGCACGCTTCCTGGATGAGCCCGGTCTGCGTGCGCAGTCGCCCGATGCGCAGACCCGGTCCACGCCTGATCCGTGCACCACCCGCCAACCCGGAAGTCCGGTAGCTCCGTTTTGGTCCCTTTTTCACCGTTTTGAGCGCCATTTTCAACGTTGGGATCACCGTTTCCGCCGCTTTCTTGGCATGGCTACTCGGGGTCATCTAAGCCACCATCTCGCCATGTCATGTGCTAATTTCGCCGTCGCTCCGTGCCTGGACAAAATCGTCGGGGTCGCGCCGTCGGGCCTTTTTCTCATCGTTTTCGCCGTCGGGGTTTTCTCGGCTTGACCGTTGATGTCCCAGGTTGGCTACCAGTTGAGAGATTGGGTTTTGTTGGATTTTCGTTAGCGAATTTGGGTTCCGATGGAGTTCGCGATGATATAGTCGCGGTCCGGTTGTGGTTAACCATCGGTTTTACCGTCAGAGATCCGGTTTGATCTGAGTTTTACGGTTTTACTTGACAGTTTTGACTCGACGGTTTTTGATTGACAACGCGGTTCGCTTCGCACAGTGACTTTGGTTTTCGTGGGTTTATTGTTACAGTGGTCGGGACCACTGATTTTGCCTGTTTAGGGTAAAGTGTTAAATTGTGCTTTTGGTTAATTTATTAGGCCGCGTGAAGTTTGGATCGCTTAGGAGGGTCACGGGTGCGGTCGTTTATCTTTGTTTCAGGTGGGTAATTTTGCAATAAGTGCTTTATGATATCATAACAAGTATAATAACAAGTCTAATAAAGTAGATGAGATGTATCAACTGTTTAAACCTATCGCATGAGTATTTCCCGTTTCTTCTATAATTAACTATGGCGACTGAGTGTCGCGGTGATTGATACACACCGACTTCGGCAATTCATGTACTCAGATGCTTACACGTACACAGGCGGTTTGGCCACCGCATGGGTGAACTTTTCCGGAAAAGTGGTCTGAATGACCCGTGTACCCCACAAAAGTGAAAGTGCCGAGTGGGGACTCCTTCACGCCAGCTATAAGTGTGGCACTAGCACCATGAAGGGGTTAAAAGCATTACGCAAGCAAAGTGATTATGCACGAGGGAGGTCATAAGGCCTTCCGACTGGTATCATGCAAATAAAGCAAGGGATATGGACTCGTGAGGGAAAAAGCGAAAGGTTCTAGTGTATTCGGTTTGCTTTAAAAATACTTGTAATTGTTTTGATCATCTACTTTATTTGTCACTGACTTTACCCACACTGTGACAGGTTTGACTAGGTGTAGTAGTCGGGACGATGGTGAGGCAGCGTCTAGAGGACATTAGCCGTATGAGGTTTATTTCGTCGTTCTTGCTTTGGGTTATCTCATCTCCTGTTACCTAGTTTAAGTTCTCAATTGCTTGACTGTGGAATATTGTGGATGTTGGATTGAGGGTTGTTTTCGGGATGTGATCTTTATTATACTTCTTATTGACTTATATGCGGCATGTTTTATACTAAACAAAAGGGTTTCGAAAATGCTTTCCAAAACCAAGTGTCGTGTAGGCACTACTTTGTAAACCTCTGAATTTATCCTTTCAAAAGATGTCGCCGCCCTATTGTGACTTGTGTTAACACTTTGGAAAAACTAGGTGTCGTGTGGACACCGTTTGCAACCCGTAGTTTTATCTCTTGATGTCGTGAATGAAAGTTTGGATGTAAATAAATAGTATTACTCTCTCTCTCTCTCTCTCTCTTGTTGTATTCACTGTGACTGTGTGGTTAAAGAAGATAATGTTGTAAATGTGACGCCGTGCATATACAAAGGAGACTCTGTCCGTTTAAAGGGTGAATTTGTATATGTGGCGGTCTGACGCGCACCGGTAGGCGAGGTCGTTTACAAGAAAAAAAATATATGTATGTTTTTCGCTAATCCTTAGACCTCCGGGGCGTGACATGACGCTTGCGCGGCTGAGTACCGAGAGTGTGGTTTCAGCGCATTTTGGATAGCGTGTGACTTTGCACTTCACCGACTTTGGTTTTGTCACGCCCCGGGTGTAAACCAGAACCCGGGCTCGTCTACAGATCCGCCGTATACACGGAATTTTCCGTGTATACGAAGCGCTGGTAACCTGCTCAGATATAAAAGATATAATAAAAGAGCATAAACAGAGCTAAACTAGAACTAGTACATCTCAGATAAAGCTGAAAAGTAAAGTGCAGAAATAACTCTCAATAATACATATGTCTCTCCCAGCTCACTAATCAAATACAACCAGCCGGACGCAGCCGGACCCAAAATGAAATGAAAAGTAGAGTATCTGAGAATATCCGGGGTACATCTAGTAACATAACTGGTGCCTGGGTAGACCGCTATCTAATCCGCGATCCACTCACCTCGATCCGCTGAGGAGGGTCCCGCAACTCCCGCAGACGACTCTGCAAAACAAAGGGGAAGAACAAAAGAAATGCAGTGGGGAGTGAGAACTACTATAAAACAGTAGCCTCCTCCTAGTGGGTAAACCTCAACTCAAATGTGCCCACCAGGACTATAAGAGGCGGAAGAATGAACAAAGGTGGTAAGCTGAAACAAAACTGCTGATGATGGGTAAAGCTACCACTACATGCCTCTAAAATGCCAGCTAGGAATATAGCTAAATATATGCATCAGAAGGTAAATGCCTGTCTGCCTAGACCCAATCGATACACCAGTAAACACTGGTACTGCCTGCTGTGCCTGCCCAATCGGATATGCTGGCCCCACATAACACCGAAAGGGGATGAGAGTCCCGAGGACTCGAAGCCTGTAAAACGCACACTCCGGAGTGGCACTCGAGGGGCGCGACCCACACGAGTATAATGTCTGGGTACCAAGTACCAAATAACACCTGGGTAACAAGTACCAAAACAGCAGGACTGGATCATGACTCTGATCAAAGTGGGAAAACCCATCCACTAAAAGGAGACCCGATCTCAACCCGATGCAAGACAAACCAATAGTGGGAAACCCCATCCACTAAAAGACCCGATACCCAATCTGATGCAATAACCACTGTCCGGCCAACCGCCCAAGGTCCGTGGTTGCCGCAATACCCTGCCATCAAGCCTACCTGTCCCAAAGTCCAAGATCCACAATCGGGGAGAATAATCGATATCCGGTCAACCGCCTACTGTCCGCGGTTGCCGCAATACCCACAACTGTCTGACTACACTATCCCAGCCCCTGCTCGAACCCGAGCGTACTATCCCCCAAATGTAGACAAAAGAATAGAAAAGCATGGTTTCTCCTAAGTCAATGCCATCAAGATAGTGTAGCAGAAAAAGGTGGCCTAACTAAATGTCCAATCAAGCATGCAAAGTCCTTTATTTATAAACAGGGTTTAATTATTATTATCATTCCACAAGATAAGGTATGCCACTAATTAAATTTCCATTTGCCAAGTAATCCCATGTCCATTTATCTCATCAACATAAGAGGTCCCAATGTGTATAAGCAATATCGTCCAATTCCCAATTATCCTGCCACTTATTTACTTTTACCGATTCATTTAGCAAGGTAATAAAAGCACTCAAATAGGCCTAATGGGGACATCATAAGTAGGAGGTTAAACAACGGTACCCACCTCGAGCGCTAAATCCAAGGTCCGACGGCGAAGTCCGCGCTCGATCTCCAAAAACCTCCGCGACACTGTGC
Organism: Tillandsia fasciculata; assembly: GCA_029168755.2. NCBI lineage: Eukaryota > Viridiplantae > Streptophyta > Magnoliopsida > Poales > Bromeliaceae > Tillandsia > Tillandsia fasciculata. The sequence continues at coordinate 14,032,769 of CM054945.1, read as the reverse complement.
CAAAGGGTCCCAAAGAATACCGACAAATTACTAATCAAGTTTAATCCAGAATTCAGTCCCCTAAAATCAGATTCACTGTTCGATAATTTTTACCTGCGAAACGTGCCCAATAAATCTCCAGAAAAATACTATCACGATCTACGCGACGATACGGTCGAAATGAGTACCTGCACGTTTTCCCACGATTTTTCTGTGCTGAGAACGAAAATCGACAAGAGGACTATCTCAACGATACTCTCATCCCAAAACAGCAGTAAAAACATCTGTAAAAAGAGATTCCTCACCCTCAGGGAAAATCCACGAAATTCCAAGAAAATTCCAGTAGACTCCTCGTGATGTGTAGATGCAAATCCCCTTTTGAATCGCCCCGTTTCGATGCTCGAGCGCAAAGTTATCGCCAAAACAAGTTGGTGCTGTCCAAAAACTCCGCGACGGAAAAAGGGTCAACAAGAAGCCTCAAAATCATCATCAAAACCTCAGAACCAGGAGAAACCCATTAGAGGATGAATTGAAGCCCTACCTGTCTAGAATCCGATGGCGCAAAAATCGTGAAAATACGATGTCGGGGAGAACCAGGGGAGCTTGAACACCGAGAAGCGACGAATCTGAAAATCGAAGAACAATCGTCGCGCCGCGCCGGAAAATTCGCAAACCTCGGGATCCGAACCTCCAAAACTCTCGGGGATGCTACAGTAGATAGGGAATTCGAAGAGGAAGAAAAGTCCCAGAGAGGAGCTCGGGCTAAATCTCAACAGGAAGAGAGAAAAACCCCTCTCAAAAACCCTAAGGATCAAATAAAGGGAGAAAACCACTTCTTAAAGGGTTTCGGGCCGAAATCCGGCCCGGATCCGCCAGCCCGGGTCGGACGCACCCCGTCCGACCGGGCGGATCCAACCAGTCGCCGACACGCGTCCCCCACAGGGGATCGGCGCGCATCCGCACAGCGGACAGCCGTGCGGGGCGCGCCGTCGCCCGACGCGTGTCCGACCAGCCGACCGCCGCGCCTGCCCGCACAGTAGCTTCAGCCCGCACAGTTGACCGTCCAATAGCATCGCGCCACGTGTCCCGCCTCTGTCTGCTGAACCCGGTGCACGAACCTCCATGCACCGCACCAATCCAAACCCGACACGTGGCTCCGCCCAAATCCATGCACCGCCGCTCGACTCCCTGCACCGGGTGTTGTGAGCCAGCCAACCACCAGGCGCCACGTGTCCCCGCCTTGGTGCACGCCCGCGCGGTGGACCGGCCGCCTGCCCGCGCCCCTGCCGCGCCTGCCCGCGCCCTCAGCGGCTGCCCGCGGCCGCGCGCCGCCTGCCCGAGGGCCCTCCGCCGCCTTCCGCCGCCGCCCGCCGCCGCCGGCCGCCGCCGGCGATCGCCGGAGTTACTATTCCGGCATGAACAGTAACCCGAGCCCAAAAATGCCGCGAATACACTGTTTTGACCGTTTTCGCGCGCTGAGTCCGATTTTGACGTCCGTTTCGCCAAATTCTCACTCTAAAATTTGCCGAAAGCCCCCGGAAAGTATTCTTGGTCCAAATTTCGCGCCGAGCCCAATCTCGATATCCGTTTAGCGCGCAAACTCCTCTAAACACCCGATGGGGTCCCCCGATCACCCACGTGATCCACTTGAAGCCCGGAGTCCAACACTTGTGTCCAAATTGGCGCCCGAACACCGCCGACATGCCCCGTAAGCCTCCAGAAGCTGCTGGTCACTCCGTAAAAGCCCCAAATACCTCCCGCACACCGCGTAGGGCCCCAGTAGCCACCACAAAGCACCGCAACAGCTCTGCGGAGATCCAGGTCATCACATCCTCCCCCACTAAAAGAAAGTTTCGTCCTCGAAACTAAAGTCATTCCTCAACACGGAGTCTCAACCAATAGGGGGGTAAATATCCAATCACCAGTCCGTCGATATCAAAGCTCGATCCAAATACCTCTGTACTCCCAAAGTATCCGATATAAGTCTCCCAACTGGTCTCAGAACCTCAGATCTCCAAAACAAAATCGTCGGGATGTAGAAGCAATCAACACTCAGCCAGGAGCTGTCGAGAGAACCAGATCGCAAATCCATCTTCGCGAAGATCCAATATCCTTGCAGCTCGTAACTCAAATCCCCCAAGCTGGACAGAAGGGTGCTAGCTCCCGATGATCACTCCGACAAATTCTTAAGGGTTCTCACAAAGCCGAAGTGAACCCAACCTTCCACACACGGATAGCACCGGCGCTCCCAAAGGTGCCACACTTGGCCTGACACAATCCAACGCATCAAATCCTGGGGTTGGGTCCTCAACCCCACCCCCAAACTGGTGTCATGCTAAACAACTCCGATAGGAGAACAGCTAGAAACTCACCACCAAAAGGGGTATCACCAAGTCCCGATGCCGTCGCAGATCCCTCAAACACACCAGCAAACAAGCTACTCGCCCACTACGAGACATCCGCCTCGCTCACAAGGTCAAAACCAAAGAAGCGAAGATACCCCCAAGCAACCCAGGTACACCAACGCCTCCAGGCCTGGCTCTCACAAGGACCGTCCTTGCAGCATAATCAGCTGCCGCGACAAGGAAAGATAACCGAGCCAGCCTAACCGTCCTAAGTACCGAACCCAAGCCCCACAACTAGGTCAAGACCATCAGGCCTACAGGTACCACCAAGGACTCAACTGCACTAGGCAGGACCCACAACACGCCCCCACGTGCTAAAGACCGGAAATACGACCTCCCGAACACCCGGTAACCGTCCTACCCATAACCCAATGCAAGGAACACATGCACCCCTAACAAATGACTAGGATGCCCAAATGCAATACAATGCACAAACAATGCCGGTAAATACAGTAAAACCATACCTGCCCCCACAAAGTCGGCTGCTGCAAAATCCTCCACCTGAGTGGCGTAGACCGGACCGCCCCGATCCGGCAACTGCTGATCCGCAGGGTAAAAAGGTGGTGACCTGCTCGCTGGAGCATAAGGCCACTGAGTCGACCACTGCTGCTGAGGCGAAAGAGGAGCCGATGCTGATGAGGGTGCCGCTGAAGTCGAAAGGGGGCACGTAGCTCGAATGTGGCCTGGCTGTCCACACCGAAAACAACGACCATGCCGCAAATCACAAGTATCAGAGGGGTGCTGGCCCTTGCAGAAAACACACCCAACTGAAGACCGGGGCTGCCTCGCCCGCTGCTGCTGCTGCCTCTGAGTCTGATGCTGGGACTCCTGCTGCTGCTGCGATGGCCACTGGGATCCGCTAAGCTCTCGCTGCTCCACACGCCCACGGCTAGGTGACTGAGGCCGTGGCGGTCTCCATGAATCAGTCTGTCCCTCATCCTCGGGTGCTGGTCGTTTCCTCACAGAACTCAGCACGACCATCCCGCCTCGCCTTGCCACCTCTGCGTTGCCTCTCTCCACCCAAGAGGCGTGCTCAACGGCCTCCCGAAGAGTCTGGTGTCGCTGTGCATGCACAAGGATATAGAGCTCGCTGCGGAGGCCTGCCTCGAATAACTCGACCTGGTGTGGTCCATCCCGGGCGACATAGGGCACACAGTCAAACAGTCGCATGAACTCCTGATGGTAATCCTGAACTGACCGGTCGCCCTGCTGAATGTTTTTCAAATCGTCCTCCAGCTTCCTCCTCACGCTGGTCGAAAAATAGGTGTCCACAATCATACGCCGAAACTCGGACCAGGGTAACTGTCGAGAAATCTGAAACTCCCGTGGCTCCACCCGATGCCACCAGAGGTCTGCATCTCCATCTAGGCAATGCACCGCCATGTAAACTCTGTACCTTGGGTCGATGAAGAAATCCCGAAAAATCTTCTCCATCGCCGCTAACCATGTCCCAACCTCCCACGGCTGCATATCCCGCCCCGAGAACCTGGGCGGCCCGCGCTTACAGAACTTAACCAGTTTATCCGCGAAGTCCTGCTCCTCCGCCGGGGTCAAAGGCTGGGCCACGCCCTGAGCCCCGCTACTCCAAGATGGCGCCGTCGGCACAAGTGGTTCCACAGGTGGTGCCGGGGTCTCTGACACTGTCGGAGGCGGCGCCCCTCTCCGCGCCAGTAGCTGCTCAATCCGTTGCTCCTGCCGGCGGCTGCTCTCCGCCAATTGGGCTACCATGGCCCTCAACTCAGCAATCTCAGAAGATCCAGCCTGTCCTCGCTCAGCAGGGGGTGTAGGGGCACCCCGGGTAGGAATCCGACGTCGGGGAGGCATCCTGTCACACAGAGAACCACAGATCAATAACGAAACCGCACTCGACCCAATCTAGCGAAAGTCAAAGGCATCCTCCTATTTTTGTAACTTTATGTTGTCTGCAGCCAACATAACTGTCCCACAAAAATAGGGTATGCCAATCCCTCTTCCCTCCCTGGAAGAGTCCAATAAACACATGACCAAATTGCCAACTTTCGCATAATGTCACGTCACTCACGTCCTGCCTTCCTAAGGTCTGCCAAAAGCCTAGGGTTTCCTAAGTCCCAACTGACCTATCCCTAAGCTCTGATACCAACTTAATCTGTCACGCCCCGGGTGTAAACCAGAACCCGGGCTCGTCTACAGATCCGCCGTATACACGGAATTTTCCGTGTATACGAAGCGCTGGTAACCTGCTCAGATATAAAAGATATAATAAAAGAGCATAAACAGAGCTAAACTAGAACTAGTACATCTCAGATAAAGCTGAAAAGTAAAGTGCAGAAATAACTCTCAATAATACATATGTCTCTCCCAGCTCACTAATCAAATACAACCAGCCGGACGCAGCCGGACCCAAAATGAAATGAAAAGTAGAGTATCTGAGAATATCCGGGGTACATCTAGTAACATAACTGGTGCCTGGGTAGACCGCTATCTAATCCGCGATCCACTCACCTCGATCCGCTGAGGAGGGTCCCGCAACTCCCGCAGACGACTCTGCAAAACAAAGGGGAAGAACAAAAGAAATGCAGTGGGGAGTGAGAACTACTATAAAACAGTAGCCTCCTCCTAGTGGGTAAACCTCAACTCAAATGTGCCCACCAGGACTATAAGAGGCGGAAGAATGAACAAAGGTGGTAAGCTGAAACAAAACTGCTGATGATGGGTAAAGCTACCACTACATGCCTCTAAAATGCCAGCTAGGAATATAGCTAAATATATGCATCAGAAGGTAAATGCCTGTCTGCCTAGACCCAATCGATACACCAGTAAACACTGGTACTGCCTGCTGTGCCTGCCCAATCGGATATGCTGGCCCCACATAACACCGAAAGGGGATGAGAGTCCCGAGGACTCGAAGCCTGTAAAACGCACACTCCGGAGTGGCACTCGAGGGGCGCGACCCACACGAGTATAATGTCTGGGTACCAAGTACCATAATAACACCTGGGTAACAAGTACCAAAACAGCAGGACTGGATCATGACTCTGATCAAAGTGGGAAAACCCATCCACTAAAAGGAGACCCGATCTCAACCCGATGCAAGACAAACCAATAGTGGGAAACCCCATCCACTAAAAGACCCGATACCCAATCTGATGCAATAACCACTGTCCGGCCAACCGCCCAAGGTCCGTGGTTGCCGCAATACCCTGCCATCAAGCCTACCTGTCCCAAAGTCCAAGATCCACAATCGGGGAGAATAATCGATATCCGGTCAACCGCCTACTGTCCGCGGTTGCCGCAATACCCACAACTGTCTGACTACACTATCCCAGCCCCTGCTCGAACCCGAGCGTACTATCCCCCAAATGTAGACAAAAGAATAGAAAAGCATGGTTTCTCCTAAGTCAATGCCATCAAGATAGTGTAGCAGAAAAAGGTGGCCTAACTAAATGTCCAATCAAGCATGCAAAGTCCTTTATTTATAAACAGGGTTTAATTATTATTATCATTCCACAAGATAAGGTATGCCACTAATTAAATTTCCATTTGCCAAGTAATCCCATGTCCATTCATCTCATCAACATAAGAGGTCCCAATGTGTATAAGCAATATCGTCCAATTCCCAATTATCCTGCCACTTATTTACTTTTACCGATTCATTTAGCAAGGTAATAAAAGCACTCAAATAGGCCTAATGGGGACATCATAAGTAGGAGGTTAAACAACGGTACCCACCTCGAGCGCTAAATCCAAGGTCCGACGGCGAAGTCCGCGCTCGATCTCCAAAAACCTCCGCGACACTGTGCCAAAGGGTCCCAAAGAATACCGACAAATTACTAATCAAGTTTAATCCAGAATTCAGTCCCCTAAAATCAGATTCACTGTTCGATAATTTTTACCTGCGAAACGTGCCCAATAAATCTCCAGAAAAATACTATCACGATCTACGCGACGATACGGTCGAAATGAGTACCTGCACGTTTTCCCACGATTTTTCTGTGCTGAGAACGAAAATCGACAAGAGGACTATCTCAACGATACTCTCATCCCAAAACAGCAGTAAAAACATCTGTAAAAAGAGATTCCTCACCCTCAGGGAAAATCCACGAAATTCCAAGAAAATTCCAGTAGACTCCTCGTGATGTGTAGATGCAAATCCCCTTTTGAATCGCCCCGTTTCGATGCTCGAGCGCAAAGTTATCGCCAAAACAAGTTGGTGCTGTCCAAAAACTCCGCGACGGAAAAAGGGTCAACAAGAAGCCTCAAAATCATCATCAAAACCTCAGAACCAGGAGAAACCCATTAGAGGATGAATTGAAGCCCTACCTGTCTAGAATCCGATGGCGCAAAAATCGTGAAAATACGATGTCGGGGAGAACCAGGGGAGCTTGAACACCGAGAAGCGACGAATCTGAAAATCGAAGAACAATCGTCGCGCCGCGCCGGAAAATTCGCAAACCTCGGGATCCGAACCTCCAAAACTCTCGGGGATGCTACAGTAGATAGGGAATTCGAAGAGGAAGAAAAGTCCCAGAGAGGAGCTCGGGCTAAATCTCAACAGGAAGAGAGAAAAACCCCTCTCAAAAACCCTAAGGATCAAATAAAGGGAGAAAACCACTTCTTAAAGGGTTTCGGGCCGAAATCCGGCCCGGATCCGCCAGCCCGGGTCGGACGCACCCCGTCCGACCGGGCGGATCCAACCAGTCGCCGACACGCGTCCCCCACAGGGGATCGGCGCGCATCCGCACAGCGGACAGCCGTGCGGGGCGCGCCGTCGCCCGACGCGTGTCCGACCAGCCGACCGCCGCGCCTGCCCGCACAGTAGCTTCAGCCCGCACAGTTGACCGTCCAATAGCATCGCGCCACGTGTCCCGCCTCTGTCTGCTGAACCCGGTGCACGAACCTCCATGCACCGCACCAATCCAAACCCGACACGTGGCTCCGCCCAAATCCATGCACCGCCGCTCGACTCCCTGCACCGGGTGTTGTGAGCCAGCCAACCACCAGGCGCCACGTGTCCCCGCCTTGGTGCACGCCCGCGCGGTGGACCGGCCGCCTGCCCGCGCCCCTGCCGCGCCTGCCCGCGCCCTCAGCGGCTGCCCGCGGCCGCGCGCCGCCTGCCCGAGGGCCCTCCGCCGCCTTCCGCCGCCGCCCGCCGCCGCCGGCCGCCGCCGGCGATCGCCGGAGTTACTATTCCGGCATGAACAGTAACCCGAGCCCAAAAATGCCGCGAATACACTGTTTTGACCGTTTTCGCGCGCTGAGTCCGATTTTGACGTCCGTTTCGCCAAATTCTCACTCTAAAATTTGCCGAAAGCCCCCGGAAAGTATTCTTGGTCCAAATTTCGCGCCGAGCCCAATCTCGATATCCGTTTAGCGCGCAAACTCCTCTAAACACCCGATGGGGTCCCCCGATCACCCACGTGATCCACTTGAAGCCCGGAGTCCAACACTTGTGTCCAAATTGGCGCCCGAACACCGCCGACATGCCCCGTAAGCCTCCAGAAGCTGCTGGTCACTCCGTAAAAGCCCCAAATACCTCCCGCACACCGCGTAGGGCCCCAGTAGCCACCACAAAGCACCGCAACAGCTCTGCGGAGATCCAGGTCATCACAGGTTTTGCCTGCGGAAAGCGTTCAGGTGGGTTGCTTCATCTCTAGAACCGATGGACGGTTCTCTAATTCTTTATGTTTGAATGCATGCATGTTTAGGGTACATTGTATGTTGTTGAGAGGTAAGCTACTAAGGATGATTGTATAAGGGAATTGCAAGATTAATATTCATGTTAAATATTATTGAGGACTTGCAAGATTTGGATATTCATGATAATGAATAGTAAAAGCTTACCTAAGGGAATTTACACAATGTGATTAAGCATGCATGTTTAATTATACAATATCTAACATCGAGATGGAAGCTTGAGGAATGGCCTAGATCATGTAGATTGACAGACTATAGTAGTGGTCTTTTAGCATGCCATGTTGCACATAGTCTTTTATGCTATGATTACTCGATGGAGCTATTATGTGATTTACTCCCTTTCTTTTTCTTGAGGACAAATGCATGCTTGTATGGACATCTAGATAGGCCATCTTTTACTGCTACACTATCATATTGGAATCTGACTTAGGAGAAATCATGTTTATTCTTTCTCTTTTTCTTCTAGATTCTAGATTCATGTTGCTCGGGTTCGAGCAGGGTTTTGGGATAGTGTAGTCGGGATTGTGTGTTTAGGACAGGTTGGACTTGATTGTGGGTTGTGGGTGTTGCGGCGACCACGGATATTGGGCGGTTGACCGGATATGTACTTGTGCATCAGATTGGGTATCAGATTTTCTTTAATGGATGGAGTTTCCCACTTATTGTTTACTGCTATATCAGATTGGGGATCGGGTTTCCCTTTAGTGGATGGATTTTTCCACTTTGATCAGAGTCGTGATCTAGTCCTACTATAGTGAGATATTGAGACATGGTTACTGTACTTGTGAGACTTGATTACCTTACTCGTGTGGGTCGCTCCCCTCGAGTGCCACTCCGGAGTGTGCGACCGTGCCGGACAGAAGCCGGTCTGTTACTTATTTTGGGATGCGACCGTACCGGTCAGAAGTCGGTCTGTATCCCACGTATGAGTTCTTGAGTTCGACAGCAGAGCAGGCAGTGCCGGGTTCTATACCGGTCCATTGATTGGGTTATTCAGGCAGATACTTTTATTGTTGAACTCGTGCCTGGGGGCTGAGTGGAGTGTGGTAGCTGAGTTTAGACTAGTGCTAGTGTTGTTGGGAGCCATTTGGTTTGACGGTGGTCCCGTGCCGTTGAGGGTACTTTGACCGTTGTGTGAGATGTTGAGGACCTTGAGTCCATCTGTTCTGAGAGAGAGCGTGGATTTCGACTATAGCCTGCATGTGCCACTATTCGATAGCGAGTTAGTCCGTATGGACACCCTACGTAATTCCTGCCCGACAGTGGGAGGTGGTTGTAAGTGGGCGCAGGCTTGACTGGACCCGATGTGGCAGTCAGCTCGATTGGGTCGATTGTGCACTTCATGTGCGAGTGGTTGCATACCTTTTATTGGTTTTTCCCTTTTGAGCATTTAGATAGAGACATGGTAGTTGTTGAGTACCTCCAGCTTTCTTGTTCAATTTTTACTGCATTGTTATCTTATGCCTCTAGTAGACTTGGTGGGCAGATCGTCAGGCCTGGCGGTGGTACCCACTGAGAACTCCCTTTTTGGTGTAGTTTTCATACCCATTGGAGGTGTTCCCCCTCCTTTTTCTTCTCTCATTTGTTTTGCAGTCTTAGCGGGTGTCGCTGATTCTGCGGTTGCTGTTCGAGACGAGGGAGTCTCGAGCTAGATCCCTATCCGTCTATGGAGAGTAGCGGTACCTCTACATTGGAGATCCTGTGTACAGTCAGTAGGTTATTTATTTTTTTTCGCTTTTGAGAGATCATTGTATTGTGAGGATCTGACTTGTACTGAGAGCTTGTACACTGATGTATTATTTCAGGTTACCGCCCTTCTGAGTTCTGGTTTATTGTATTTGAGGATATTGTATGATTATCATTTATGGGAGATGGATATTGTATCATTATTTCCAGTTGTATAGATGATTGGTTTTAGTTTTTCAGCACTTTTATGTTATAGCTCTGATATCTGTTTAGCTGTAGTTCCTTTTTTTGCAGGTAGGACGCTTCGCCTATGCGGGATTTTGTATAGGCGGCGGATCTGTTGGCCGGCCCGGGTCGCGGTTTCGACCCCGGGGCGTGACAGATTAGGGTGGTATCAGAGCCTAGGGTGTAGGTCGTGGTGGACTTAGAAACCCTAGGCTTATGGTTTGACCCTTGGATGACTTCGTGAGAGTCGTGACTTGTAGCGAGAGTCCTGATTGAGTTATATACCTCTCCCAAGGGACGGGATGAGTGATTGGCATGTTTATTCTCCTAAGTGATTATGTTGGCTGCAGACAACATAATGCTGTGGAATGGGTGACATGCTTTAGACTTTCGCTGGATTGGGTCGAGTGTTTGCTGTGTGCTGATTGCGGTTTTGTCGTGGTGAGCGGTGTCTCCCCGACACTGGGTTTTAACCCGTGTGCATCCTGTAGCAGCAGTTGAGCCTGAGCGGTTAGAGTTGGTCAAGATACCCAGATCGAGGTCAGAGAGCTCCGGATCCAGATGACAGGATTGTCAGAGGCATATCAGCGGTGGAATGAGCAGCTGGTTTATGTGACACAGTTGTCGAAGCAGTGGGCAGCCCGACAGTGCTTTCCTCCTAAGGCCACCCGGTTGCAGTATCCTCAGTGGCAGTGATTTCTAGGGCGCCAATGGAGAGAGTAGCCCCATCCGTGCCAATGTTTAGTGCCGAGGCACCGAGGCAGGGTGGATAGCTGACAGCAGATGAGCTGTGGGTCATGATCGATCTATTGAGCCAGTTTTGGCAGATGAACCACCCCGATTCGTAGATTTGAGCTTGGAGCCTTTGGAGGCTGAATCGTGGTTGGTGGTGATGGAGAGACTATTTGAGAGCCCCCTTATGCCGAGAGTTTACGCAGTTGTTGAACTGCACGCTCCATGTTGGAGGGACGAGGTGCATAAGATTTGTGTATCTGGGAGTGAGTTGCACCAGGATACCTTTCAGTTTATTCGGTCCCTCCGTTACAGATTTTGGATGTCTCGATGGAGTAGGCGTTGTGTATGGAGCGTGGCGCTACAGTTCCTTGGATAGGGATCTACTGCCTGAGGCAAAGTCTGGATAGAGGCGCTTGGCGCTGAGTGTTGGAGGACAGATCGGCAGGCAGAGGCATTCCCGATTTCCTTCCCCAAGGAAGTGGATTTTGAGACGCCAGGGATCGGGTGGACCCCGATGGTAGCTTCAGTATTGGTATCAACAGCAACGGTAGCATGGATATGTTATTTGCTGAGGGCCGCATTCGTCACCCCAGTGTGGGCAGAGGCAGAGGTCGTGCTCCCTATGTGGTTAATCTTGATATTTTCAGGCAGACTGAGCGACGACCACTTGCATCGAGCGGTTGAATCTGTGCCGCCCGGTTGGAGGGCGCCACGGTAGTGGATCGAGTTGTCGCAGCTATGATTTCATCACAGTAGTCGAAATTAGCGCATTTTACATTCCTGCATGGACTAGAGGCAGAGTCGTTACCACGTGCACTAGAGGTGCAGGTTCCTGTTGGTGCGGTGCATGTGGAGGAGGTTTGGGGATCATGTCCAGTGCAGTTGGGACCGCGAGTTACCGGCAGACTTATTGGTAATTGTGGCGATTCGGTGTTTTGACCCTGTGCTTGGGATTGGTTGGCACAGTGCCACAGGATGTTTGACTGCGGATAGAGAGGAGGCTTGCTGGTTGGGAAAGCTAGAGCGCACAGGTCACAGCGACAGTGTGAGAGGTGATTACGGTGGCACCGGGACTTAAGGATATCCCTGTTGCCTGTGAGATCCCGGGTGTGAGTCCCCCTGAGCTGATGTTGATGCCGCCGGTTAGGGAGATAGAGATTGAGATTGACGTGGTTTTGAAAACTGCGCCAACCTCGACAGCACCTCATTGGATATCGCCAATAGAGCTGAGAGAGCAGATGGCGCAGTCGCAGGATCTAATGGATCGAGGGGTCTGTTTTACCCAGTGCCACGCCGTTCATGCACGGTGGTGATGCCACGTCAGTGGTACACGACAGTGAGGTTTTATTGTGGTTTGAGTGCAGGTAGGTCTGGGCTTTAATTAGGACCTTTTGATGGAGTCATACTCCGGCAGTTGTTCGGCGGTGATGCCTATACCTGTTTGGAATTATACAGCTGAGTGTTTTGCCAAGATGGCATCCAGGACACGGTAGGGGCATTGTGAGCTCATAGTGAAGCCAAGTGGATTGACTAATGCCCTACCGCCTTTATGATTTGAGAAATTGTGTGTTTCAGCTATACTTAGAACAGATTGGTGGTGATATTCTGCCTGAATATTTAGAATTACCCCAGAGTGACTTGGAGCATGAGAAGCACTTGTTGGTGGTGCTACAGTGTCAGTGAGGAAAAAGCTGTCAGCCGAATTATTGAGGTGCGAGTTTAGTTTCGGGAGCGTACCTTCTTGAGCTACATTATCCTAGCTGTAGGAGCAGCGGTAGAAATCCCGCCAAAAATGGATGCTAGTTGAGATTAGCTGAGACCGACATTGATTGTTGAAGTGAAGATCTTCTTGGACTGGGCAGTGCCAGCAGAGCTGGACGAACGGATGATGAGGTTGATACCAGCGTCGATTTTAGCTTTGCTAGAGATGGGAGATGGACTTTTGAGTTTTGGTGATGCCTCCCATAGTGGCGGTGGAGTTACCATGGGTTATCTTTGGTCCGCGCGTTATCAGTTCAACCCTATGGGTATTGTGGTAGGACAGACCGCTGTTTTGTTGGCAGCTTTGATCCCACAAATGAGCCTTTCAGTATGCTTTTTACCTCTAATTTTGATGGATATACCTGGGCATTGGCCATGCCTGCTTGGCTATCAGTTCTGTTTACTCAGCATTCCTGTTCTATACTATATGATAGAATAAGAGTTCAGCTTCAGTATACAGTTTCAGTCATACTGCATCAGCATTATGATCACCTTTCTTGCCAGCTTTCAGTCACGTTCTTCGACGGTTTGGCCACCATTAGGGTATTCTTTACTAGTGGAGAGGTCGACTTCGACCCGTGGGTCCGTTGGGGTTATGATAGCATGTTGAGTGACCAACAGTGGCATGAGATTGTATCTCTAGGGGTCCCTTTTGATGGTAGCCTGCGGTTGAGCAGTCCACTTGGGTGGTTTGGATTTGGAAGTGACCGAGTGAGGACCCCAGCTTGTTGGATTCTTTCCCTCTTGGGTGATTGTGTAGCTGAGTTTCGGGTCGCCCTGGTTGAGTTGATACTAGGGTGAGGTGTTGTTGCACGTTGCACTAGTTGTTTTTCCCTTTCTCTCTGCCTTTGTGGAGTCCCTAAGGTTTTTCCATGTCTCAGCTCAGGAGTGTTATGTCTTTGGATCCCTCGCCTGTGATTTACTCGCTCTTTTTGAGATTCGCGAGTGTTTGGAGTACGAGGGATGTCCGTTGCGAATTCTGGCTCGTGAGATGAGAGGATTGCGCAACCGGGCCATGCCGTGCTGGTTGTTGTTGTTGTTGTTGTTGTTGTTGTTGTTGTTGTTGAGGAGTGATCATGGGGAGTGAGTGGTGTTTTGGGAGCTGGAGACGCTGTTGATGGATACCTACCCGTGGTATTTATGACTCCTGTTTGAGTTGTGTTAGTTTCGAGGACGAAACTATCTTTTATTGGGGAAGGATGTGAGGACCTAAATAGCTGATGGCGCAGTCGCAGGATCTGAGGGATCGAGGGTCTGTTCGACCTAGTGCCACCCCGTTGATACATGGTGGTGATGCCACACCGTTGATACACAGTGGTGATGCCACGTCGTTGATACACGGCGGTGAGGGTTCTTGTGTGGTGTGACCGCAGGCAAGTCCGGGTATTATTTAGGACCTTTTGATGGAGTTATACTCCGGCAGTGGTTTGCTTAGGATGCATGTATTTGTTTTTGGAATCATACAGCTGAGTATTTTGCCAAGATGGTGTTCAGGACACGGTAGGGACATTATGAGTACAGTGAGGCCAGATGGAATGACTAATGCCCTGTCGCCTTTAAGATTTGAGGAATTGTGTGTTCCAGCTGCACTTGGAAGGATTATTGGCGATATTTTCCCGAGATATTTTGATTTTACCCCCCTTCTTGTGTGGTGGTGACAAGGTCTGTGAGGAATAGGCTATATGCCAAGTTGTGTGGTACAAGTTTTAGCTTCGAGTGTATATCTTCTTGGATTACTTATTCTAGCCATAAGGGGCAGCAGTGAAAATCTGGCCAAAATGGATGCTATTCGAGACTGGCCGAGACCAGCAGTTATTGTTGAGGTGAGGAGCTTTTGGACCGGATAGTGCCAGTAGAGCTTGACGAATAGGTGATGAGACTGATACAAGCGCCGATTTTAGCATCGCCAGTGATGGGAGATGGATTCGTGAGATACAGTGATGCCTCCCATAGTGGCTATGAAGTTACAGTTGGATTATTGACGAGCATCCAGTATCACCCTGACAGGGCCACTGCGGTGGCGGATACCCGGAGCAGGAGAGCTATTTGGGGTTGAGTTTGATGATTCCGTAGCTGGCGCTGTGTGGGACCGTTGAAGTGAACAGGGCTCGAGGTTGTGTCCCTGGGGGTTCCTTTTGATGGTAGACTGCGGTAGAGCAGTCCACTCGGATGGTCAGGATTGAGAGTGACCGAGTGAGGACCCCGGCTTGTTAAGACTTCTTCCCTTCTTGGATGATCGTGTGGGGGTGTTTTGGGTTACACTGGTCGAGTTGGCACCAGGGTGTGGTGTTGATGTGTGTGTTGTACTGTTCTTCTCCCCTTTTCCACCAGCCTTTTGTTGGAGTCCCTGAGGTTTTTCCACGTCTCAGCACGGGGGTGATGTGCTTTCGGATCCCTCGCCCGTGATTAACTCGCTCCATTTGAGATTTGTGAATGTTTGGTGTACGAGGGACGCCCGTTGCAAATTCTGGCTCGTGTGATGAGAGTATTATGCAATCGGGCCATGCCGTACTGGTTGTTGTTATTGTTGTTGAGGAGTAATCACGGGGAGTGAGTAGCGACTTGGGAGCTGGAGACGGTGTTGATGGATACCTACCCTAGTTTTGAGACCCCCTTTTGACTTGTTTTAGTTTCGAGGACGAAACTTTCTTTTAGTGGGGGAGGATGTGATGACCCGAATCTTCATTGGGGGTTTATGACTTGATCAGTGGCTTCTGGAGGACTATCTTGGGAGTTGGGAGTGTTTGGGTGTGTATCCGACTCAAGAAATAGACTTAGTGCGTTGAATGGACCCCGAGTATATTCGGATACCCCCGTCGAATTTTGGGAGGAGCTTTGGGCAAAACGGAGGCCGTATTTGGATTCAGCGCGGAAAAAATATGAAAAACGGCTATTTGCTTGTATTTTTCTGAGTCCGGACGCCTAAAAACGGACACCCGGAAGTTTACTGTGCAAATTGGTGCACGGGGGGAACCGTGGACCGGCTTGGGACACGCGGCGGGCGCCCATTGGGCCGGCGCACGCCTCCCGGTCCATGGAGGTGGGCCGCCAGTGCACGGTGGACCGGCGGGCCACGTGGCAGCACGCTGTTGGCCCGGTGCTGTGCGCGCGGCGCACGGGGGCGTGCACGGGCAGGTCAGGCTGGGGCGGGGGGGGGGGGGGGGGGCGTGAGGGCGCGGTGCATGGTGGACCGGGGTGCGCCATGTGGCGGCCCCGGGTTGGAGGGTACAGGTGCGCGCGGTGCACTCGCGGGCGCGCGGCTGCGGCAGTACGCGCACGTGGGCCCAGACGCGTGGGCTGCGCGCCGACTGGCGTGTCGGGTGGGGCGGCGCCGCGCCACGTGGCGCCGCGCCAGCTGGCTGGCGCCGAGCCGGGCGGGACACGTGGCGGCGCCCGATTTGCGGGCGCCGCTGTCCGCTGTTATGCGGACACGTGTCGCACCCGGCATTTTCCGGGCGCGGGAGTTGGGCCGCAAATTGGGCCCAGTTTCGGGGCCCGAAAAATTCAAGCACCCGAAACCAGGGACACATAGGTAATTACTTCAAATGTTTGGTTTGGGCCTATAAATACCTCCTCCTCTCCCTATTTCTCTCCTTTTTCCGAGCTTTAGAGAGGGATGAGAGGAAGAGCTCTATATGAGATTTGTTTCCCTTGATGTTCTTGATCTCGTGGTGGATCCCCAAAATTTTTGGAGGCTCGGCAACGGCGATATCGATTTTACAGTACGCCTCGATTCTTCCCCCATTTCGGTCCATTACCGTCGCAGATCAGTCAAAAATTCACTGTGGGCAAACTAGGAGGAAGTTTTGAGGGATTTCTGCGACAACGCGTTCCTAAGAGGTAAGGCTTCGATTTTTGTAGTGTTCTGGTTTTTCCCTATGCAACTTTTCCGATGAATCCACATTGTATAACACCTAGTGATGGTATCTGGCCCATAGTGCATCAAAGGAGTGCCACAGATGGACCCCGTGAGATCTTTGTAGCTGTTTCGGCCTTCGGCTGTATTTGCCGAAATTTAGAAATTGAATTTGGCCAAACAGAGGTTGGATTTGGATTCAGCGCGGAAAAACGCTTGGAAAAGGCTATTTGCTTGTTAAATTTGGAGTCCGGATGACCAAAAACGGGCTTCTGAAATTTTCGGGGCTTTTCGGTGCATGGGGGGTGTCAGTGGACCGCCGGTTGCCACGTGGCGGCCTGTAATTGGCCGGTTCGCGACGTTCGGTCCACGGAGCGGCGCGGCTGGGTGCATGAGCCCGGCGCAGGACACGTGGCAGGCGGGGATAGGCTGGCCTTTGGTGCGCGGTCCACTGAGTTGTGACCGGCGGGTGCACAGTTTGAGCGCCGGTGCAGGGATTCGAGCGGGAACCACGTTTCGATCCCTGATTGGCGGGCGCTGGGGTGCGCGATCCACGGAGTTCCCCGCGCGGGTGCATGGACCCGGCGCAGGGACACGTGGCAGTAGGTGAGTGGCGGCCTCAGTTTGTGCGGCGCACGGAATGTGTGAAGTCTCGCCTCGGGATGGAGCGCGCATAGGGGCGCCTGACGCGGCGGTCGGCCGCACTCGAGTACGCCACGCGTCAGCACGCGAGAGGGCGGCCGTACTCGAGTGCGCCACGCGTCAGCGCGCGATTGGAGGTCCGTACCTACCCCGCTGACCGCGGGGGGACACGTGGCGCACGGCGGGGGACTTTGCACCGCTGTTCCCTGTTATAGGGACACGTGTCATCACCTCGGACTTTCGGGCGCGTCGGACGGGGAGGCGTCCGACCGTTTCCGGATTTCGGGCGCCCGAAAGTTGCGCCCGAAAATCCGGCCCACTTACAGCCTTTGGGCTGTGCCTATAAATAGGCTTCCTGGGTCCTTTTTCTGGCTTTTTACACTCCATTTCTCTGTGAAGTCTACAGAAGAGTTTTTCCTTACACAGTATACTATCCATTGGAGGACTTTGAGGATTTACGGAGGCACGCATCCCGAGGTTCGCTATTTTGCGGCGCGGCGCGACGCTTGTTCACCTTTGACCCGCTTCGTCCCTTTTCAGTGTTTGGGCTCTCCCGACTCACCCCGACCTCCTTTTTCGACGATTTTTGCGCCATCGGACTCTCGACAGGTAGGACTTCAACTTCTGTTTTCGAGCTCCCTCGATTTCCGTGCTGATCTTTGAGTTTTCCGAGCTCCCATTTGACCCATTTTTCTTCGAGGATTTTTGGACAGCACTGCGGTGTTCTAGCTATATCTTTGCGCACAGGCAACGGATCGAGACGATTCAAAAGGCAAAATTCATCTACATTTCGCAAGGAATCTCCTGAATTTTTCTCAGATTTTTCTGGATTTTGCACGAAGGTGAGAACCTCCTTTTTCTGTGGTTCTTTGTTACAGAAATTCTGTACTGTTTGGATTGGGGTGTTCCCCTTGCCGGATTTTTATCTCAGCATAGGAAGCTCCGTTTTGGGCGTGCAGGTACTCGTTTCGACGGGTTCGTCGCGAGGATCGCGATAGGATTTTTATTGGAATTTTCTGGGTATTTTTCGTAGGTGAGAATTAAGAAGTTCTGGACTGTGGTATTGGTGGACAGATTTTTGGAAAATTGTGAATGTTTAACTTATGTATGTTCCTTTGGGGTATTTTGTACAGAGTTGTGGTGACTATTTTGGACTGAGCGTGGGATTCGCTTTTGGGACTGGGATTAGCTCTCGAGGTGGGTGAAGTTGCAAACCTCCTACTTGTGATTTGCCACTAGGCCTATTAGAATGCTCTTGATCATGTTGCTAGTAGAACTGTGCAATGGACCTAGCATGCTTGTATGAGATCACGGTTTCTTTATTAATAACTGCATTGTTAGAAAACTACATGTTAGTAAGATGTGTTTCCATGCTTTAGATATGTAGTTTAATCACTTGGAAATTATGCCAAACCCGTATCATGTTGTATGTTTAAGAGCAGGTTTGGGCATGTGGATAGAAGTCATATTGTTAAAAAGGGATTCACTTGTTAGTAGATTATGCATCTAAATTGTATCATGTATCACATATAATGCCACATGTACATTGGAGGTTCTAAGCTCTTAATTTTGTAAATGTTAGAGTAATTAAAACGGTTTTATCAAGTAAAGGACTTTGCATGCTTGAATGGTCATCTAGCTAGGCCACCTTTTTCTGCTACACAAGCATGCTGGAATTGACTTAGGAGAAACCATGCTTTTTATTCTTTCTCCTGTTGTCTAGTCTTAGGGGATAGTGTAGTCAGATGTTCAGAGTTTGGGACAGTTGGGGATTGATGGTTGGTTGTTGCGGCAACCGCGAACTGTGGGCGGTTGACCGGATTATTATTAGTATTTTTATTATTATTATTGCATCAGATTGGAGGTAGGGGATCGAGTTTCCCTTTAGTGGATGGTTTTCCACCTTGATCAGAGTCGTGACCCAGTCCTGCTGATATGATACTGATGATACTAGTTACAGTGATACTATACTCGTGTGGGTCGCTCCCCTCGAGTGCCACTCCGGAGTAGGCTTTAGACCGTGTTGGGTGCCGGTCAGACCGTGTTGGGTTCCGGTCATTTGGACAGTAGAGATACTGAGTTGTGAGATTGATGACAGAGCAGGCAGTACCGGGTTTTATACCGGATCATCTGATTGGGTCCTGTTGGTAGATTATTTCACCGATACATCCGTACTTACTCTTTCCGGCTCTGCATTTAGAGGCATATTAGTGGTAGCTTTTCATCAGTAGTTTTACTTATGGCTTACCACCTTTGTTTTATTTTCGCCTCTAATAGTCCTAGTGGGCATGTCTGAGTTTGAGGTCTACCCACTAGGGGAGGCTACTGTTTTTATAGTAGTTCTCACCCCCCCCTGTCACGCCCCGGAGGTCTCAGGATAAGCGAAAAACGTGTTTATTTTTTTTTTTTTTGAAATCAATTAATTAAACGACCCCGCCTACCGGTGCGTGTCAGACCCGCCACACATACAAATTCACTCTGCAAACGGACAGAGTCTCCTTTGTATATGCACGGCGTCTCGACTACATTTACAATAATAATATTACACGGCATTGACCACACAGTCACAGTGACTAAGTACAAACATGTATCATCATTCAACAACATTGGGAAGAACCTATGAGTTCGCAAACGGTGTCCACTCGACACCAAATCCTTTAGAAACGTCTAACATTCACATTCAGGCGGCTATATTGTTTTGAAAGGATAAATTCACAGGGTTTTCAAAGTGGTGTCCACACGACACCCTATTTTTGAAAAATATTTTCGAAATCCTTTTGACATCGTAAAACGGCCGCAAAGTCAACATAAAACATAACCATATCCAAACAATTAATTACATGTCCACATATCCAGCATGATCCACAGCCACACAAAATAACTAAAGAGGGAAAAGAGAGAGATAACCAATGGAGAGTTTAACAAAAGGCCTCATACGGCCAAACACAGGGTCCGCGTTGCCTCACCACCGTCCCGTTGTGCTTACTTAGTTGGACCTATCACGGAGTGGGTAAAGTCAGTGACAAATAAAGTAGATGTTATAACAATAACAAACAGGAGATTAGAATGAGTTACACTGCACCGGAACCTTCGCTATCCTTCGCCCTGAAACTTACTTTAATTACTTTATTTACTTTAGTGACCACCGTCCCGTCAGGGTAGATCGACGATCTCCCCACGTGACATTTGATGCTCTAACCCCTTCACGATGCGTGGGCGACACGTTTAGCCATCGTGATCAGGTCCCCAAACAACACACGTGGGGCACACGGGTCATACAGACCACTTCTCCGGAAAAGTACACCCATGCGGGGGCCATTCCGCCTGTGTACGTGCAGCATTCAAAATTGGGTTGCCGAGGTCGGCATAAATTAATCATTGCGACCCTTAGTCGCCTCAAATATTAACAAAGAACGTTACACATAATGCGAAGGGTTAAAACATTAGCACATCTCATCTACTTTATTAAACCGATTAGTATTAGATACTTTAGTGATACGTTGCACATAATGCACTTACAGCACTTGATGCAAAAGAACCCACCTAGTTGAAGATATACGACCGCTCCCGTGACCCTCTTAAGCAATCGGAACTCCTCGCGGCCTACTAGAATATCCAAGAGTACAAATTAACACCTTACCCTAATCAGGTAAAATCAGTGGTCCCAACCACTGACACATTAAACCCACAAAAATCCAAAATCATCGTGCCTAGGGGACCGCGACGTCAATCGAAAACCAACAAGTCAAATCCGTCAAGTAAAACTGAAAACTCAGATCAAACCGGTAAACTCAAAGGCTAACAACCACCGGACCGCGACTATTTCATCGCGAACCCCGTCGGAGCCCAAAACCGCTAACGGAAATCCAACGAAACCCAATTCTCAACCGGTAGCCGACTCGGGACGATGATGATTAAACCAGGAAGATCCCGACAGCAAAAATGATGAGAAAAGAGACCCGGCGGCGCGCCCCCGACGATTTCGTCGAGGCGCGGAGCACCGGCGAAATTAGCACCCAACATAATAAAAACAGTGACCAAAAAGATCCCAAGTGTCCATGCCAAGAAAACCGCAGAGATTGTGATCCCAACGGCGAAAACGGCGCTCAAAACGGTGGAAAAACGGACAAAAACGGAGCTTCCGAACTTTGGGCTGTCGGGTGGTGCATGAAGCAGAGCGTGGACCGGGTCTGCGCATCGGCGGCCGGGCGGCGCGCGCCGGGTGCACACAGGAAGCGTGCACCAGGCGGGACGGGCCGGGCCGCGCACGGCGCTGGCGCGCGCCGGGTTCACGCATTCGGCCGCGGCGTCGCGCACCGGGTGCACGCCCAGCGCGTTCACCGCGCTGGACGGGCCGGGCCGGCGCACGGATTCGTGCACCGGGTCTTGTGCTCCCGATGCTGCAGGCGTGCACCGGGTGCACGCCTGGACCCGTGGACCGCACTGTACGGAAAAGCACAGTAACTTCCTGTTTCGCGATTTCTTCTCCGTTTTCGCTCCCGTTTCGCGGTTTCTTCTCCGTTTTCGCTCCCGTGCGACTCCGGCGAAGACCCCGCGACCATGGTAACGGCGGCGGCGGCCTCCCGTTTAAAAACGGCGGCGGCGGCCTCCCGTTAACCCACTATGATCTAACGAAACACCCACAAAACTCCCGAATAAATCCGCGATAAATCTAACGACTAAACCGTTGATCAACGAACAACCAAAACATTGATCGGAATCCCGATCAAACTTCCGACCAAGTCCGATAAAAACCATCGATCACACCCGATCGAGAAAACGAACAAAACATTGATCGAAAACCCAACAAAACCCGTGATCGATGAACCGATTAAAACGACCTTACAAGAACACGGAAAACCCCCGATTAATTCTACGAAAGGATTAACGACCACTAACCTCAATCTATCGGAATTAAAGAACCGATCTTGGTTCTCGCGGCGTTGGAGATCCGGATCCGCTCCCCGTAGATGATGGTGTCTCGTTCTCCGGTCTCCGGACGTCAATTGGGGCGATCGGGTTCCTCCGCTTTCTCCCTCTTTCCTTCTTTTCTCCTCCGGTTAGGGTTTTTCTTTTTCTTTTCTCTCTTTTCCTTCCTCTCTTTTCAAACTAGGGTTTCGTTTGGTTTTCGGTACGCACGAAAGAGGAGGGTTTGAAAAGGCGGTATTTTAAATTAGAGTTTTTTTCCGCTTTCCGGTAACCGGGGTTTAAATATCCTCTTAGTAATTTAATTTCTTTTATTTTATTTTATTTTTCAACTCGAACGTAAAAGAAAATCCTTTTTCCGTCACCGGATAATTAATTAATTAATTAATTATCCCCTACGAGATAACCCCCATTATCCCAGACGGGTGCAAGATATTTTGCACGGGTTTCGATGCACGACTAATCACCGCATCACTAAGAATTCCGTTTCGGGAGATCACGACATCGGATTTCAGATCCGATTGCACCGTCGGTCATCATTTTTCACGCTCTTCCGCAGAAAAATACAAGCACCACACACACCGACCGACTAACCAAATGTAATATTTCCGGAGTACTAAAAGAACATTATACTAGAATGAGGGTTAATTATATCAGAAAACCGTGTCATTACACCCCCCCACTGTTTTCTCTTTTCTTTTCCCCTTTGTTTTGCAGAGTCCTCTACGGGAGTTGCGGGACCCTCTACCTAGGATCGAGGTAAGAGGATCGCTGATTAGATAGCTACTTCCCCGATCTCGAGCTTTATAGTTTTGATGTATCCCATGTACTCTCAGACAGTTGTATTTTCCTTTATTTTTTGTCTGGCTCCAGCCAGCTGGTTGTATTTATTTCGTGAGCTGGGAGAGACACATGTACTTATTTGAGAGTTTTATTGTACTTTTACTTTTCTAGCATTTGTCTGAGATATATTAGTTTTAGTTTAGCTCTGTTGTATGCTCTTTTATTATATTTCTTATATCTGAGCAGGTTACCAGCGCTTCGTGTACACGGGAAATACCGTGTGCACGGCGGATCTGTGATTGAGCCCGGGTTCTGGTTTACACCCGGGGCGTGACAATTTTTGTATTGATCACTTCGCCCCGTTTCGCACTTTTGGCATGGTTCCCGAGGCATTTTTGACCCCCCTTTTTCTGTGATGAATTCTGGATAGCACCGGCTTGTTCGATTTATATCTTGGCCTAGGAGCATCGGATCAAGGCGTATAAGTACTTGATTTGGATCTACTCGTCGCGAGGAACACAGTGGTGATTTTCTGGGATTTTTGGAGATTGATTCGAAGGTGATAATTAAGCTTTCCATGGACTGTTTGCCATAGGATTTTGGTTGTGTGGCATTGCAGCTTACCGCGGTGTTTTATTTGTAACTTGACCTACAGGTATCGGATCGGAACGTGCGAGTACTCGTTTCGATCGGCTCGATGCGAAGATCGCAGATGTTATTTTTCTGGATTTTTCAAAGGACTGCAGAGAGGTGAAAATCCCTATTTTCACTGCTGATTTACAAAACAGCAAGGTGCTATTTTTTTGGGGGAGTTGGTTTGTATACCGGAAGTGACTTTTGTACAGTGGTTTACTGTTTTTTGTGTTTTGCGAGGAAATGGGAGGTTGGACAGCGAGAAGACTTTTACGGCTGTGGATTGCACTTTTCGAGGTGGGTGGTTGTTGCATACCTCAGCTTCTGACTTGCTCACTAAGTTTATTAGAGAAGCCCTCTATTGAACATATTGATTGATTACCATGCATGATTGACTGATATAAATGTGAGCCTATCATTTGAGATTAATTTTGTGGACATAGCATGTTGGGAATATTATTGGGATAATATTGTTGTGAAAACATGATTACGGGGAATTTTTAATAATAATAATTAACATGCCAGGTTAGCACATAAATTTCATGAAAGTGGATTAAATGGATTAATTGTTGGGACAGGATGATATATCTATGTGCGGGTACCACTTTGGTATTTATTATGGATCAGGGATTACATACATGTGTAGTTGACTGATGATTTTAGCATGATGGTTATATCTATGTGGATTTATTATTTGTTACACATGTGGAACTGTTATTTGATATTCTCTCTTTCAACTTGCATGAGGACTTTTGCATGCTTGTATGGACATCTAGATAGGCCACTATTTATTGCTACACTATCATATTGGGATTTGACTTAGGATAAACCATGATTGTTTCCTTTTTCCTTCTTATTTAGACTTTCGAGTCATGTTGCTCGGGTTCGAGCAGAGGTTTGGGATAGTGTAGCCAGGACCTTAGGATCGGAGACAAGGTGTACTTGATGTTGGATTTGTGGGCTATTGCGGCAACCGCGAACAGTAGGCGGTTGACCGAATATTAATTATTTTACCCGATTGTGGATTGTGGGTTATTGTGGCGACCGCGGACATTAGGCGGTTAGCCAGATGTTGATTATTTTATCAGATTTTGGGTCTTGTGGGGTGTTGCGGCGACCGCGGACATTGGGCGGTTGACCGGATGTTTACTTATGCATCAGATTGGGTATCAGATTTCTCTAGTGGATGGTGTTTCCCACTTATTGAGTACTATTGCATCAGATCGGGGTTTCATTAGTGGACGGAGTTTCCCACTTTGATCATAGTCTTGATCCAGTCCTGCTATATTGAGATATGTGTGACAGGGTTACTTTACTCGTGTGGGTCGCTCCCCTCGAGTGCCACTCTGGATTAGGCTTTAGACCGTGACGGGTACCGGTCCATCTGATTGGGATTTCGAGCCTAGTGTGCTGGTCCCTTAGGATTTCAAGCCTTGTGTGCTGGTCCCCTACTAAGTTCTTGAGTTCGACAGCAGAGCAGGCAGTACCAGTTTTACTAGTGGCTAGATTGGGTTTATTTGGTCAGATACTGTTTCCTTATGCATTCATACAGTCATTTCTTTCGGTATTGCATTTAGAGGCATACTAGTGGTGGTTTCCCTTTATTCAGCAGTTCTGTTTACAGCTTTACCACTTATTCTTTTTTTTCTGCCTCTGGTAGACTTAGTGGGTACGCCGGAGTTTGAGGCTTTACCCACAGGGGGAGGCTACTGGTTTACTAGTGGTTCTCACCCCCATTGTTGTTTTCCTCTTTTCTTCCCCCTGTTTTGCAGAGTCTTCTGCGGGAGTTGCTGATCTTTCGGTCGTTGTTCGAGGCGAGGGAGTCACGAGCTAGATCCTTACCGCTCGAGGAGTGTAGCTGTATCCCATGGTTGGAGATTCCTTGTAGCTGTCAGCTGGTTTTTACTGTTTACTTTGGAGAGACTGATGTAGAGACTGATGTACTATAGTTTTAATTTATCTCCCTTTTATAGTTGAGATATGCTGTACTGAGGACATTGTATAATAATTATCTGTATTTGAGGAGATAGATATTGCACTTTATTTCATGTTGTACAGTGACTGAATTTTTATTTTACAGCATTTTATTTTCGCTCTGATATTTGCGTAGCTATAGTATTATCTTTTGCAGGTTAGACGCTTCGCCTATGCGGGATTTTGCATAGGTGGCGGATCTGTTGGCGAGTCCGGATCGCAGTTTCGACCCTGAGACGTGACAATAAAAATCTATAATATATATATATATATATATATATATATATATATATATATATATATATATATATATATATATATATATTCGAGCTGTTATTGAGCCGAACACGAGCGAACTGGCTCCAGCTCGAGTTCGGCTCGTTTATTATACAAACTGAAAAATTCGGCTCGTTTACTAAACAACCGATTCGATTTCTAGTTCATTTCGAGTCGAACACGAATTAGCTCACGAACAATATGCTGGATTGTCACCCTACTCAAAACCAGGCCACTCATCACACCTACGGTGTGTTAGATTGGGCCTAATCCTTAGTCGCTTTAAGTTGCGTGCATCCAGTTGATGCTCTCGTTTAATGGAGAAAAAGCAGGGCTAACATTCGAGCATTTAAAATTGTTTTATTGGTGATCTCTCACTGGTTTTACTTCCCCAAAAAAAAGAAAGGCCTTCACCTCCGCGGCACTAATTTTTTTAATCTACTGGCCGGTAAGATTTGTTTTATTGGTGATCTCTAATTCATTTTACTTAAAAAAAAAAAAAAAAAATTACTGCCGCACAAGACACTGTAAATTTTTTAATTGCCGAGTTAGTAAGAATTATAAGATAAAAAGAAATATGACCATCAAAGAGAGATGAAATCCTTCTATCATTTTTGTTCACCTGCATCCGGACTCTCTAAAATTCAACCAAATACTTCATAGAGAGACTTAAATTGCTGCATTTGTCTTCAACGATTGGGATGTCCAAATTGATAAGCGGCAATAAAATATAATCTATGCTATTTAAAATTTACAAAACTGAAATTTATGATTTTATGGTCTCATTTGTCTAGTATAAATTATTAATGTCGAATTCATCTTATATTTTTTTAAAATTTCTCAAATTTTAAACCACTTCTATACTGGACAAGTAATATTAAAAAATTCTAAAATTTAATTTTCAGAAATTTTGAATGGTGTAATTCAATCATATTTAAAATACCGATATTGTCAATTCTAATGCCCATGAATAAAAATGATGCAGTAATAAATACCTCCGTTTACTTTAAGGTATCGTTTGGTTCGGGGATAAGAAAAAATTTGTTATACCGGGGATAGGTATAGATTATGGTATTAGCAGGAATTAGTGTAAATTTGCGTTTGGTTCGGTTTATGAGTTATACCGGGATTAAAGGAAATTGTGTTTGGTAAATTATATAGGAATAAGGAGAATAAGATGAATAGGAAAAAATTGTGTTTGGTTGAGTATAGAGGAATAAGAAGAATTGAGAAGTGATAAATTTGTGTATTGACTATTTTGTCCTTTATGATATAATTTATAAATAAAATAATTAATAAATTTAAAATATTATTTAAAATTGTAAAAAATATTTAAAAATAAATAATAAATAATTAAAAGTACTTAAAAATGATAGAAAATTATATATTAAAATATTTAAAATGTTTGATTGTTTATCATTATAAAACCATTAATCAATAGATAAGCAATTAAATTTTAATTTTTTTTAAAAAAAATTAAAATCATTCTTAAATACTTTTAAATATTTTTATACTTTTTTAATATTAATCTAAATTTATTATAAGGTTGATTAATAGCATAATTTTTTAATTTTTTAAATTTATCATAAAGGGTCAAATAGTGAATAAAAAAAGTTAATAAAATTCAGGCACTAATTATACACAAGTCAATATACCAATACAAAACTATCTGGATGTTAAATAAAATTATAACAGAATGTCATGAGCAGATATCAAGTAAATAATGAACCAAACAAATGTGTGAAATAATGACGTTACACTAACAAAAATTGCCCCAATTATAGGACCAACATAATAATTAGCAGATTCAATCACATACAATTCAGTCCATTATGGTCATAAAGATCAGAAAATAATAAGTCCTTTACATACAATCCCATTGTAATCATATTTCAGTTCAATACACACCAGAAAAGTCCATTACATACAATCCCATTGTAATGATAATTCAGTTCAATACACATAAGAAAAAGGCCTTTACATACAATCCCATTGTAATCATAATTCAGTTCAATACACATATAAGAAAAGTCCTTTACATA
Organism: Tillandsia fasciculata; assembly: GCA_029168755.2. NCBI lineage: Eukaryota > Viridiplantae > Streptophyta > Magnoliopsida > Poales > Bromeliaceae > Tillandsia > Tillandsia fasciculata. Next base: position 14,005,173 of record CM054945.1, on the reverse strand, counting down.
ACCCAGTTCATACATAATTTTATAAACACATTGTAATCATACAATCACATATATTACACATTTCTTACATTGCAATCAAATATATATCTAACTGCGATTATTCCATAACTCGTCTGTTATAAATGTGCGCAACGCGTCGCCTCTGTGTGACTCAGTAGTACCAACACTATGAACCGTTTCCTCGACATCTAATTCTACATTTGGTTCTTCCTCTAACACATCGTTAAATATGGCATCCGCACCGGAGTGTCGTCGAATAAAATTGTGTATAACACAACATGCCATCGCAATCTGGTATTGCACTTTATATGGAAAGGGTGTTGCAACAGTCAAGATCTTGAACCGTTTTTTTAAAATACCGAATGTTTTCTCCACCACATTTCTCAATTGTGCATGTCGATGATTATATAGGTCGCGCGGACTTCGATGAGTGCGACCTCGTGTGTTTTCCTCAAATTGGCTAATATGGTAACGCTCCCCCCGATATGGTGCAAGAAATCTATCTGTATTTGCATAGCCAGAATCTACCAAATAATATTTGCGTATAGATTTTACAAAACATGTACAATGTTAAATTCTATATTCCCCATCATTAAAGAAATGTAAAAGATAAATTTCTGTGTATAATATACCTTCAGGCACAGTGAATCCTCCGCTTTCGCATGCCCATCGTTGTACTCTCATGTCAGCTGCTGATCCCTCCCAACCAGTGCAGACAAATAGGAAGTGATGGTCGAAGGATACTGCAGCCATCATGTTTTGCGAAGTAAATCCTTTGCGATTCCGAAATCTCGGTTGCTTGCTCTTGCTGACAACCACCGGAAGATGTGTCCCATCAATTGCACCAATTGCATTCTGCCAATAAACATCAAACAACATGCAGTCAATTAATATAATGAACACTGGTGACATATAAATAAGTCAACTAAAAAATATAAAAGCATACATACCTTGAATGGGTGAAAATTGACATTATCTCTAATTCGGGCATTCACCGAAACATTATTCGCCAGAAGTGTTATGTAATCGTCTTTCAACGTCACAATCGCCCGAAGCACATTGTTGAAATGTCGACTGATAGTTTCACCCGAATGTTGAAATGTTTCAGCGATTACCCTATTAGCCACCCCATGTCCAACACAAAACATAAAAGTTCCCAACTGTTCCTCAATTGTCATATGGCGTGTGTTTTGTAACAATCCCTTTTGGACTAGCTCATCGCGAAGTGCGATGAAAGTCGTGGTCCGCATTCGAAACTGGTCGTACCCACGGTCAGGATGGCCATTCAATATATCACATATTACCTGGTGCCCTGTGAATGGACGGGTTCGACACGGTTGCTTGTCGACAGTATGGCTAGATGTCAAGTAACCTTGCTGAATCAACATCGCTAATACCTCACCCCAATAGTCGTCATCATCATCTAAAAGGTCTCTTATTATTGTATTGATTTTGGAGGAAAATACATGATCATGATTCGAATCACCCATTAATGCTGTAAGTACAATATATATTCAATATTGACAATCGCAACATATGACGTTGTAATATAACACTAATTCAAGCATGGTTGTTAATACATGATGATTAAAAAGTACATCTAACAGCATTCAAACATAATTGAAATGTCTTCTGAGCATATTACATGATGATTAAAAAGTACATCTAACAGCATTCAAACATAATTGAAATGTCTTCTGAGCATATTACATGATGATTAAAAAGTACATCTAACAGCATTCAAACCTACATTCCAGGAAAAAATGGTATATATCCTTGCGATTGGATTGCCACTTAACGCTCAACCCACATTATTGCCAACTCGTCGGGCATTGTCATAAATAGTTCACGATTATTTGGATCTTTGAGTGCTTCCCCTGCACTAAGCACTTTTTCTGGAGTAATGCCTGGCATCGCATATACTCGGGTCATGCACTTGGAAATGGTTGGCATACTACTTTTGTAGGCCTTTTCTTCCTGATACATTTCACGGGCCAGTTCAAGTTTTTGCCTTCCTACATCAACAAGTTCAGATATTACAGTAAGCCCGGCATCAGATTTGCGCCGGCGTCCCCCAGAGGACGAGGTAGGTTTGGGTTGAGGGATTGTGGCTTGTGGAGAGCGTGGGCGTTTGCTTCCTGAGCTATGCCCGCTCCCGCTAGCACTACCTCCGACATGGGGGATGTCAGGAGGTGACGATGGGTAGTCGGCGGTTTGCGGCGCCCTGATATTTGCATATTGAGGCGCTGCAGAAGAACCTGCTTCAAATGTAGGTTGTGAGATATTAAAAGCCGACATTCTTATTCCAAGATTTGTATCATCCTCACCAGGAGAAGATGAGGATGAACTATCAACTGTTTGGGCTGCAGGCAATGTGGATGCAAATCCATATCGGCCAGTGGCCGTGGTTTTTTCTGTCAAGAATTCTATATCCTTATATGGCGGAAATGGCCTATCTCGACATCTTGCATATGACGGATTTTCCTGTTGAATAGGAATAAGATATGTATAATGTCAATTATTCATATATTACACGAGACTTTTTAACAAAGTTTATGATTTACAAGATAGGGTCAATACCGCTATGACAGCATCCCAATCGGTTGGATCACCAGGTGTCGGGATATTGTGGATACAATCCCAACCCCATCCACTCTTGTTGGCTAAATAGTTATAAAGACTGAATGACCGTTTTAAAACTTTTAGCCGATTTTTTAATTGCTCCTTCGTGAGTTGTAAATTGGTCCTAGCATTGAATGCCGCATTGATTCGAACCCACGCTACTGTAGTGAACGACCCATTCACGTAATTCCCTAGTGTATGCTCTTCAGTGAGCAAAGACATGAATATTGCGTCCATATTCTCAGTCCAATTATGGGTTCGGGTCTGAGGTTGGGCACGCTGCCCAGAAGAACCCTCCTGAGATCCTAGGAAATTAGATAGTGGGTCGAAAGCCACACTTTTTCTTGCTTGATGCTTAGTTTGTTTCTTGGCGGGACGCATATGGAATAAGAGTTATATGATGTATTTGAAGGCACATTGATACCAATAAATAAAGTAGAAATAGAGGAAATTGTAATTAAGTATTGGACTCAATTGATTGCCACATAGTATGGGGTTGCATTGGATTTTTAAATCCAGTGGCCGTCCATCAGATACTTATGGCAATCGTCATCATCGTCCTTATTATGTATTGCCATAATGTGTGCTGGTTGTCACCCTGTTGCAATTATGTGTTGTTCGTGTGTATAATGCATATCACCCGATTGTTTATAATTTATATAAAATATTTTTTGACTCAATTGATTGCCAATTGGTATGGGGGTGCATTGTATTCTAAATACATGCCAATCCATCAAATACCTATGGCAATCGTCATCATCGTCCATATGTTTACCATATCTGAAGCTACAGGGGATAGGCTGCATACACACACATGTCATAAAATGGCAACAGGGAATAGGCCTCGCTCATACACACAAACATCACATATGCTGGCAACAAAGTGACAACCAACACCCAAACATCACTTATGGCAATGACATGCAACAACATTGGAACACACTGCTAACAAGACTAACTACAAATTGGCAATAATATGAGAACCAGCACATATTATGGCAATGACATGCACACATTATGCCATCAACATAAAAACAGGATGAATCGAAGCACTGAATAAGGCACTCATAGAGGGCATACCTTTGTGAAAAAAATTAGAACCTGTTAAGAAGCAAGAGGGGCCGCAGAGGGGGTGGCGACACGGAGAGGGGACGCAGAGGGGCCGCAGCGGAGAGGTTGCCGCAGAGGGGCCGCAAAGGGGCGCGGCGCGGATAGGGGCCGGAGAGGGGACAAGGCGCGAAGTGGGTTGCCGCAGAGGGGTCGCAGAGGGGCCGCGGCGCGGTGAGGTGCCGCAGAGGGGCGCGGCGCGGACAGGGGCCGCAGAGGGGCGCGGCGCGGACAGGGGCCGCAGATGGGCGCGGCGCGGAGAGGGGCCGCGGCACGGTGAGGTGCCGCAGAGGGGCCGCGGCGCGGAGAGGTGCCGCAGAGGGGCGCGGTGCGGAGAGGGGCCGCAGAGGGGCGCGGTGCGGAGAGGGGCCGCAGAGAGGCGCGGCGCGGAGGAGAGGGGCCGCAGAGGGCGCGGCGCGGAGGAGAGGGGCCGCAGAGGGGCGCGGCCGGAGAGGGGCCGCAGAGGGGCGCGGCGCGGAGAGGGGCCGCAGAGGGGCCGCGGAGGGGGTAGCCGCAGAGGGGGTGGCGACGCGGAGCGGGGTGCCGCAGAGGGGCCGCAGAGGGGCCGCGGCGGGAGTTGGGGTTCCTCGGTGGCCGCAGAGGGGCCGCGGCGCGATGAAGATGGTAGATCGGGCGCAGGGGGGCCGCGGCGCGACGGAGATGTTAGATCGGGCGCAGGGGGGCCGCGGCGCGACGGAGATAGTAGATCGGGCGCAGCGGGGCCGAGACGGAGAAGGTAGATCGGAGAAGACGAAGAAGGGGAGATGGTTGCCGCGGCGCGACCTCGGTTGCCGCAGAGGGGCCGCAGGGGGTTTGCGACGGAGATGGTAGCTCGGCCGCAGGGGGATAGCGACGGAGAAGGTAGATCGGGCGTAGGGGTACCGCGAGGGAGAAGGTAGATCAGAGAAGACGAAGAAGGGGAGATGGTTGCCGCGGCGCGACCTCGGTTGCCGCAGAGGGGCCGCGACGGAGATGGTAGCTCGGGCGCAGGGGGAACGCGACGGAGAAGGTAGATCGGGCGTAGGGGTACCGCGAGGGTGAAGCTAGATCGGAGAAGAAGAAGGCGAGGGTGAAGCTAGATCGGAGAAGAAGAAGCAATGGAGAAGAGGAGACAGTGTATTCTCTGGTGCCTCGATCCTCGTGCAAGAATTGGATTCTTGCCAATTCCAGCGAATTCTATGTGGGGGTGGGAATTCGGATTCCCACTCCCATCCTCCCTATTCCGGAAAAGCAGGAATCCCAATTCCTGCTTTTCCAATTCCCGTTTGGGTATGGAAACGGGGATAAGGGGGTTATTCCCCCCTTATCCCCGTTACCAAACGGGGCCTAAGTATTTTAATCTAACTTCTTAGATCTCGAGAAAAAGAATAAATTTAAGGTAAAAACATACCAAATTTGGCTGCACTATATGGACCGTTTCGTGTTGATTATCCTATTTTCAAATTTTTAATTTTATTATTTATTTTTTTAATTTATTTTATTTAAGTTAGTTAACGATATTTTAATTTCAAAATTTAAATTAATTACTTATTTTAATAAATTTATAGTTACAATAATTATATGAATTATACTAATTAATTCTAAAAAGATAATCTATAGATTCAAAATTAAAAGTTAAAATAATTATAACCGATTCAAATCAAACAAATAAAAAGATTGAACACTAAAATTAAATATTTTAAAAATGAAATAATTAAATTAAAATCATCCATAATTTAGATAAGTTTTGTTGGTTTTTACCTAAATTTAACTAATAATAAGAGTCTGTTGAGTCACGCCCTTTGTACTGCCGACTTCTTTTACTATCCCAAAGACTCAAAACACAAAGAGCGCAGTTGAATCACGCAACTCTCACCACTCTTATCCCACGCACCAGCTGCATATATAAAACCCTCACAGAATGAATCCGCAAAACTAAGACAGCGATCTCTCCTACGTGCTCTCCTACATACACCCAACACAAATTCCGATGGCCGCCAAAGCGAAGAACAACAAGCGCATCACCACCTCCGTCCCTCTCCGGCGAGTGGCAGCCATCGCCCTGGCGATTTTTCTTGTGGCGGTCGGGGCTCTGCCTGTTCTGGCCGAGTCCCAGAGCTGTTCGGCCCAGCTCGCTGACCTTCTGACTTGCGGGCCTTACGTCGATCCGGGTCAGCCCGCAGGCCAACCCAGTAGCCAATGTTGCAACTCTCTCAAAGCTGTCGACAACAACTGCGCCTGCAACACCATTCAAATCATCCAAAGCCTGCCTGCCAAATGCGGCCTCGCTGCCGTCAAATGCCGTAAGATTCTTCCCTCCTCGCCTCATATGAAGAGTAAAATCTTACCTATATATAATGTAAGGGGTTTTTCACCTATCAGCGTAAGCTTTTAGCTTTTAGTTTGATCCGAGCCTCTTTAACAACTAGTACTTCAAACTTAACAATGGCAACCACCCAACTTAAAATCAAATCCAACTTTTTTTGTTCTCCTACTATAGGTGATTTGGAAATATGGCCTATAAACTTTTTTTTTTTTGTTAGTTGAATATTTAAGCTGATTTGTCGCTTGATATAAAAAATTTGCACTAATTTTAATTTAAAATGAATAAATTGAGGGATGAAATAGTTTTACCTAGTTTCTCAATTGAATATCATTTCGTTCGTTTGGAGTTTTTTTTTTTTTTTTTTTTTTTTTTTGTTCTGGGAGGACTAACTCTCCTTTCTTTTTTATTTGAAATTTGTGAACAGTGTTGTAGAGTGCGGCCGTTTGCAATGATCGTGATCATGGAAATAAAGGCTTTCATGCGCTTCTACCAGTTTCAAATTTGAGATATTAATCGTATTTTTTCTTTTTTAGTTGACTCTCTTAGGGGTCTATATATCTCGCCACAAAATTATGTTCAATAAATGTACTTATCAAGGAAACTTATGTGATTCTATATGTCAACAAAGTCTAGTATTGCACTGCCTTATATTTCTTTGATGTTATTGAATGAATAACATAAACTATTTACTACATGGATCTACGATCATAGTAAGAAATGAAGCCAATAAGAAAACAATAAACTTTGTGACTTATAAATTAATGATTTCTATTCTTATGCGTGATTCTCTCATTTCTCAAACATATTTGGCAGAAATAGAATGAACCGCACATGCAATATGAATTTACCGAGCAATGGGCCATAGAGGTAGTAGAACAAAATTTTAGTACGTACGTGGGAACCATCCTCACCGTGTACCGATTCACCTTCCATCATTATAACAAAATAAATTTTTGATGACAATTTAATAATTATAATTATAAAATATTTTTTATTAAATAATATCTAATTATATTTTAACGGTAATTATTTTAAACGTTATTTTTTTATCAATAAATAAATCTATATTAAATATATGGGTATTTCGCCTAATTTTTAAAAATAATTTTGAGCTAAAAAGTAATTTTTGAAAAAATTTATCTGAAAAGTGATTTTGATTTTTTAAAATCAGTTTTCTTATTTTCGATGCCTAAAATCAGAAACAAGTAAAACCTACTTTTCAAATTTTGATTCTAATTTTGAACTCAAATTTTAAATTTTTATTTTTATTTTATATTCAAATTTTAAATTTTAAATTTTATATTTAAATTTTTAAGTTTCAAATTTTAATTTTTAATTTTTAAATTTTAAAATTTTAAATTTATATATTAAATTTTAAATTTCAAATCTCAAATTTTAAATTTTAAAATTCAAAATTTAAATTTTAAATTTTAAATTTCAAATTTTAAATTTTAAATTTTAAAATTATAAGTTTTAATTTTTAAATTACAAATTTTAAATTTTTAAAATTCAAATTTTCACTTTTTAATATTCAAATTTTAAATTTTAAAATTTCAACCTAATTCTAGCCCAAACCTAACCTGATTAATCCCACCCTCACCTGCATCAAGCCCTCCCACCCTCTCTCTCTCTCTCTCTCTCTCTCTCTCTCTCTCTCTCTCTCTCCCCGAGCTCGAGCTCTCATCCTCTCCTTCAACTCTATTCACTTCTCCTCGAGCTCTCCACGTCCTCTCTAAGCTCCTATCCTATTTTCAAGTCGCCCTCTCTTCGCCCCTGACCTTCTTAGCCTCGCGTGGACGATCATCCTCGACACGACTGTAGTAACTGAGAATTTTTAAATTTCAGATTTGAATTTAAATTCATTTTTCTGAAATTTATTTAATTCGAAAATTTGAATTTTCGGAGTCTTAGAGAAACTGCCATAAACTCAACAAGGTAAAATCACTGCTTGATCAGTCTCGTCGAACTGAACGCGATGGTACGATCCGATTTTCAGTTTGACGAGTCTTTCACCTCGAAAAGGGTGCAAATAGTAGTTTAAGTTATAACTTGAAATAAATAGCAACCTGAGAATTTTCGAAAGTATTTCTGTAAAGATGCCTAACTTAACCTATCTAGATCCGAATCAAACGAAATAAATACTCGATTTGATCGGTCTCATCAAACTGAACAACCTGGCATAGTCTGTTTCCATGTTCGACAGTCCAAAATCCTCGAAAAGCATGTCGAACTGTACCTTCACTGGAAGAAGGTGACTAATGCGAGTTATCGGGACCGATTCTGTTTAAACCAAATTCGTTACTTGAACGGTCTTGACGAGTTGAACGTGATGGCATGTTGTGATTCCATGTTTGGTGATCCAAAGTCATCGAAAAATGTGCAAAAAGTGTATTTCATTGTATTGATGGCTTATTTCTCCTAACGAAGCTCGAATACGACGAACCAAAATCACTACTCAATAGGTTTCAACGAGCCGAACGTCGTGGCGTCGTTTGTTTTCCTATTCGACGACTCTAAAGTTTCGAAAGGTGCAAAAAACACTAAAATTCAACGTAAAAGTGCAAGAAGTTTATAGTTTATGTAAAGAATTGCACTAAACTTCTTGAATAAGGGATGTTCTACAAAAAGGATCTACAGGAGAGGGACCTACCTGAAATTATTCATGGTTGGAGGGCTTATTAGCATTTTGTGGCACCCACTTTTTTTAGCCACTAACCGCACACGTGGGGATAACCGCAGCCACTCCCCACGTTTTCCTCCTTTTCTGCCACTACCCACGAGTAGCCCCAACCCTCTCCCTCGCCAAACATCACAGGAGGAAGAAGAAGAAGAAGTTTCTCTTCTCAATTCCGGACTTGAGTAGTGGGTAGGCCATCCATCTACAACCTTGTGCCAGAGGACCCCTGGCATGTCCCTTCTCTCTCTGTAGACTGATCCTGAGGAGCTTGATCGCCGGACTCTACCGCACGGCGCCTTGAAGGACAGATCTACATCTTCTTTTCCTTCTCAGCCTGAGGTGAGTTGAACCTCTCTCCCTTTTGATTTTCTTGACCCAAGACACTCGGCAGTGTGATGACCTGGATCTCCGCGGAAGGGTTACAACATGACCTGTAGCTTATGGAGGCCCATTTTCGTTTGATGGAGTTGGTTGAACGCAAATCGGACCTAAGAAAGGGACTCAGCGTGAAAAATGGATCAAGATTACCTATTTGGGTGTTTTCGTCGAGTGATAGAAGTGGCTTCGTGCAAAATAGACATTAGATTTGGATTCAGCGTGCAAAATCGACTATCTGGATGTATTTTTCTGAGTCCGGACGTCCGAAATCGGACACCTGAAAGTTTTACAGTAATTCGGGTGCACGGAGGAGCTGTGGACCGGGAGAGGACACGTGGTAGCTTTTGATTGGCGCAGCTGTCACGCCCCGGAGTTTAAACTGTGACCCAGGCTTGCCAACGGATCCGCCGCCCATACGGGAAGCCCGGCATAGACGAAGCGTCTAACCTGCAAAAGATAATACTACAGCTATACATATATCAAAGCGAGAAAATTAAACTACTGAAAATGAAATACAACTCCAAATAGTAAATGCCAAGTCTTCACAATGCATAAGTCGCTCAAATTAAATTTCTCAAAAGTAAAAATATACAATTCAATGACAGTACTCGAAATCTCCAAAAGGGTACAGCTACTCTCCAAGAAGGGGCAGGGATCTAGCTCGCGACTCCCTTACCTCGGTCAGTAGAAGCAGCAACAGCAGGGGTAGAAACTGGAGTAGATGCCTCTGAAAAAAATTACCACAGAGGGTGTGAGAACTATATCAAACAGTTGTTCTCAGTGGGTACCGTCTCCAAGACTACGGTCTGCCCACTAAATCTACTAGAGGCATAAGATAACAATGCAGTATAAGTAGTGATAAAAAGCTAGAAATAACTCTACAGCTATCATGTCTCTATCTATCATGCTCAAAGAATGATACAGATGATAAAATGCATCTACTCGATATGCTCAATCGACCCAATCACACTGACTGCCACATAGGGTCCAGTCAAACCTGCACCTGCCTACTACCACGCATCCCCACAGGGACGGAATTTACGTCGGGGCTCCCACTCGGACTACGTCGACAAGTCGCGATAGCAAAGTAACAGGCCCAGCTCCGGAGCGGCACTCGAGGGGATCGACCCTACGGAGGAAGTATCCGCGCACCTTTGTCGAGCTCCATACGGCTCATGCAGGCTATAATCCAAATCCACGATTAATCAGATCGGAAATAATAACTCAACACTAACAATATCAACCGAAAACACTCAACAGCTCGGGACCACCGTCTACCCGAACGGCTCCCAACTTTAGTACTTGTCTAACCTCAGCTACCAGACTTCACTCGGCCCCCCTGGCATGAGCACAACATGCATCCCCCACACTATCCCGACCACTCGGCCCATTACCCGGGCTAGGATTAAGTCCAGGGAAACATAAATAAATGGTATAGGAAGTTCAAATATGGCAAAAATACCCAAGTTAAAGGTTTTCTAAAGTCTGGCCAAATATCATGCAACATATGACAGGGTGCTAGTCAAAGTTCACCAACTCGAATAATATCATGAATACATCAATAATAGCACCTATTCTAGCATGTTGAGATCTACAATACTAGAATTAGAAGAAAGTTCGGAGACTTGGAGGAAAATCCAACCCACCTCGAACGCGCTGATCCGAAGTCCGAACAAGCTGAAACAAGACGTGCATGTTTCGTAGGCTCTCATGGTTCCAACAAACCTAAAAGCTCCAAAAAAATTCCTCTCGGATGAACGACGATGCTTAAAATACCAAATGCTGCCAAACTGTCCGATGCAAAAATCAGCGTGCGCATCAATGGAGTGTAGAAGCCAAACCATACACAATTGTCACCCGAAACAAAAAAGAAAGATGCTCACCTTGATCGTAAGAAGGATTCCCAAGTTTTACTTTCTCAGAAAAAGTCCAAAATCCCAACGAAAACTGAAATACAAAGTCGAATGTCGCGATGAGTACAAACACAAATTTCAGCAACAAAACCCTGTCATAAAGCTCCAACGACAGGAAAAATTCATCTTTGAAATGCCCATAAAAAAATCCAAGAAAGATACGGCTGCATTCCTCTTGAAGTATAGATGGAGATCGAGTCCTTAAACATCCAATTCCTCCAACAAACGGCCGAGAAAATGCATGAAAACTCCCCACTGTCCAGAAAAAGCTACAACACAAAAGGGGTCTAAAAATGCTATGAGAAATCCCATAAAAACCCAAAATGGAGAGAAGCGATGAGTACCAAAGCCGAAGGCCTACCTGTCATGAAGATCCTAAACAAAAAATCAAAAAAAATCTCCAAGGGGTTAGCTCAGGGCAAACCGCAGACGAAGCGTCAATGAAGAAAACCGTAGTCGAAGGAACGTCGTAGCTCGCGAAGTCGAAGGGGAAGATGATGAGACGGTCTCAAAAAATCCTCCAAACCCCCTAGAAGTGAAGAAGACTTGACGAACTTGCTCTTTGTCGAAGGAGGCCCCAAGAGGAATTCTCAAAAATAACCAAATGGCTGAGCAAAGGAGCCAATTAATAGAAAAAAATCAGGAAAACCAGCTTTCGGGTTCAAGGAGGAACTTCCGGGCACCCGAATCCGCACAGTGCCGCACTCGGACATGCGACACTCATTCGTGCAGCCTCCGTGTAGCGCCCGAAACCGCGGGATCGCGCCACGTGGCTCCCGCCCAGACCGGTAGGTGGCGCTGGCCAATAGGAGGCTGCCACGTGGCAGCAGGGCGCACGGCGGGGTGCACACGGCGTGGACTGCTTCGGGTCTACCGCGTCCATACACTGGCCAATGGCGGTGCGCTATGTGGCCTGCCCGCGCTAATCACGGCGCGATGGAAGAGGCCCACCAATCACGCTGCGCCACGTGTCCCACCCGCGTCTTCGCTGGTCTCGGTGCATGCGCAAGTGGGTTGTGAGTCGGCCTGATGCCAAATTGAGCACAAAAGCCAATTTAGTCCGAAAATAGCTATTTTCCACTATTTTCGCGTGATGAGTTTATTTTTGGCATCCGTTTGACGCACAACGCACTCGGTACACCAAAAATAGGTGTTTTCTCACCACCGACCACACAATCAAGTCACATGGAAAATCGGGACACTACATCCTGCCCCACTAAAAGAAAGTTTCGTCCTCAAAACTAAACATACCTAAGCCAGGAGTCTCGAACATGTAGGGATAGGCATCCATCATCACCGTCTCCAGCTCCAAAGTAGCCTCTCGCTCCTCGTGATTACTCCGCAACACTTTCACGTACGGTATCACCCGGTTGCGCAATTCTCTCACCTCACGAGCCAGAATCCGCAACGGGCGCTCCTCGTACCCAAGGTCCTCACTGATCTCAAGTGGAGTGAAGTCAATAACGTGCGAATTCTGTAAGCCGAGACGTGGAAAATATCATGAACTCCTGCCAAAAGCGGAGGAAGAGCAACTCTGTAAGCCACTGGGCCAACCCTCTCAAGTACTTCAAAGGGTCCAATAAATCGGGGATTGAGCTTCCCATGAACTCCAAATCTCCGGACCCCCTTCGAATGCGAGACTTTCAGAAAAATATAATCTTCAACCTAGAACTCTAAGTCTCGCTCCCGAGTATCAGCGTAGCTCCTCTGTCGACTTTGGGCGGTCTTAAGATGTCGTCGTACTAATATGACTTTTTCCTCTGCCTCCACAGTATATCAGGTCCCAAAGTCCTCTTCTCACCCGTGTCACTCCAATATAGGGGCGACCGATACCTGCGTCCATACAACACCTCAAACGAGGCCATCTGAATGCTTGCTTGATAGATGTTGTTGTACGCAAACTCAACCAATCCTAGGTATCGATGCCACCCTCCTCCAAAATCCAAGACGCACGCTCTCAACATATCCTCAAGGGTCTGTATCGTGCTCTCAAACTGTCTATCAGTCTGTGAGTGGAATACTGTGCTAAACGGAGCTGTGTCCCCAAGGCCGTTTGTAAACTCCTCTAGAAATGCGAGACGAATCTCGGGTCTCTATCTGATACGATCGAGGCGGGCACTCCATGTAACCGCACCACCTCATCAAGGTATACCTGTGCGAGTCGCTCTAATGGGCAGGTCATCTATACCGGTAGAAAGTGCGCAGACTTGGTGAGTTTATCCACCATTACCCATACCCCGTCTGCTCCACTCTGTGCGTTCGGCAGTCCCACGACGAAATCCATAGTGATATGATCCTATTTACATTCAGGGATTGGGAGACTCTATAACTTGCCAGGTGGTACACGATGTTCAGCCTTTACTTGCTGACAAGTTAAATAGTGAGCCACGAACCTCCCAACGTTCCTCTTCATACCACTCTACCAAAAATGTGCCTTAAGGTCCTTATACATCTTAGTCCCACCAGAATGGACGGTATAAGGTGTATAATGGGTCTCTCTCAAGATCTGCTCTCGAATCTCAGAATCCATAAGCACACAAGCTCGGTCCCTGTACCGCAGTACTCCCGAAGCATCTACTGAAAAATTCCCTATCTGATCAGTTTAGATCTGCTCTCGAATCCTCGTCAAGTAGGGGTCCTCACTCTGTTCCTCTCTAATCCTGTCCAACAGAGTGGGCTGCACGACCAAAGACATTAGCCTGGCAGAGACCCCAGTGGATACAACCTCAAACTCCAACCGCCTCATCTGCTCAATAAGTGGCGCCTGCTGTGTAATCATCAAGCTCAGACTATGCACTGTCCTCCTGCTCAAAGCGTCTGCCACGATATTGGCCTTGCCGAGGTGATATAAGATGCTCACATCATAATCCTTCAGTAACTCCAACCACCAGCGTTGCCTCAGGTTCAGTTCCTTCTTAGTGAACAGATATTTTAAGTTTTTATGGTCGATGAATATCTCGCAGTGCTCGCTATAGAGATTGTGCCGCAAAAGCTTCAAAGCGAAGACTACAGCCGCCAACTCCAAATCATGAGTAGGGTGATTTTTTTCGGAATCCTTCAATTGCCGTGAAGCATAGGCAATTACCCTACCATGCTGCATCAGTACACAACCAAGACTGCTGTGAGAGGTGTCGCTATAGATCACAAATCCCTCTCCCATGACCGGAAGAGCAAGGATCGGAGCCGTCATCAATCTTTGCTTCAGCTCCTTAAAACTGCTCTGACAGGCATCACACCAAATGAACCTGATCCCCTTCCTGGTCAGACGAATGAGGGAAGTGGAAAGCTTCGCAAAGCCCTCCACAAACTGACGATAATATCCAGCTAGGCCTAGGAAACTCCTCACCTCGGTAATAATCGTTGGCCTCGGCCTGTAGGGCCCCAAAACCCCATGTAGCGTTTTCCCGTGAATCCACGGTGTAAAACACCTGGTATTGGTGTGTTGGGCCTGTAACGCATTAAATGGATGTGTTGGATGGACTCAGTGAGGTTCCTGGATCAAGCCTGTCCTTCGGCTGCTTTTGCAAAATTTTAGAAAAGGTTTCAGGCCGATCGGAGGTCAGATTTGGATTCAGCGTGAAAAAACGCTTAAAAACGGCTATTTGCTTGTATTTTTCTGAGTCTGGATGCCCAAAAACGAGCTCCCGAAAGTTTTTAGTGGATTCGGGTGCATCGGGGAGGCCGTAGACTGGCCGGGTGCCACGTGGCGGCCTATTACTGGTCGGTTTAGGTTGCGCGGTCCACGGAGTGGCACCGGTTCTTATGAATCACGGATTATGGACAGGTGTAGTTCATTAGTGATTTCGGCATGTGATTATACCTATGTGGAGCTACTATTGGTTATATTATCTTTTATCTTCCTTGAGGACAATGCATGCTTGTATGGACATCTAGATAGGCCATCTTTTACTGCTACACTATCATGTTGGGACTTGACTTAGGAGAAACCATGGTTGTTTCTTTTCTCCTTTTTAGTCAGACTTGTGATACATGTTGCTCGGGTTCGAGCAGGGATTTTGGATAGTGTAGTCAAGACTTTGAGTTTGGGACATGTTGGACTTGATTGTGGGTTGTGGGCTGTTGCGGCAACCGCGGACACTGGGCGGTTGACCGGATGTTGGTTGTAGTACCAGATTATGGACTTGTGGGGTATTACGGCGACCGTGGGCATTGGGCGGTTGACCGGATATGTACTTGTGCATCAGATTGGGTATCAAATTTCTCTAGTGGAAGGAGTTTCCCACTTATTGAGTACTATTGCATCTTATTGAAGACCGGGGTTTTCTTTAGTGGATGGGTTTTCCACTTCGATCAGAGTCGTGATCTAGTCCTGCTATATTATGATACTTGTTACTGAGATACTTTACTCGTGTGGGTCGCTCCCCTCGAGTGCCACTCCGGAGTGTGCGACAGACAGGCTTTGAGTCCTTGAGACTCCTTATTCCCATCGGTGTTATGCGTTGGCCAGCATATCCGATATGGCAGGCACAGCAGGCAGTACCAGTTTTACTGGTCCATTGATTGGGTTTATTCAGGCAGGTACTTTTATTGTTGCACTAGTGCCTGAGGGCTGAGTGGAGTCTGGTAGCTGGGATTAGATTAGTGCTAGTGTTGTTGAGAGCCGTTTGGGTTGACGGTAGTCCTGGGTCGTTGTGAGTGTTTCGACCATTATGCGAGATGTTGAGGATCTTGAGTCTATCCGTTCTGAGAGAGAGCGTGGATTTCGACTATAGCCTGCATGGGCCACTATTCGATAGCGAGTTAGTCCGTATGGACACCCTACGTAATTCCTGCCCGGCAGTGGGAGGTGGTTGTAGGTGGGCGCAGGCTTGACTGGACCAGATGTGGCAATCAGCTCGATTGGGTCGATTGTGCACTTCATGTGCGAGTAGTTGCATACCTTTCATTGGTTTTTCCCCATTGAGCATTTAGATAGAGGCATGGTAGCTGTAGAGTATCTCCAGCTTTCTTGTTCAGTTTTTGCTGCATGGTTATCTTATGCCTCTAGTAGATTTAGTGGGCAGATCGTCGGGCCGGGTGGCGGTACCCACTGAGAACTCCCTTTTTGGTGTAGTTCTCACACCCGTTGGGGGTTTTCCCCCTCCTCTTTCTTTTCTCTCATTTGTTTTGCAGAGTCTTAGCGGGTGTTGCTGATTCTGCGATTGCTGTTCGAGGCGAGAGAGTCGCGAGCTAGATCCCTACCTATTTTTGGAGAGTAGCTGTACCCCTTCATTGGAGATCCTTAGTACAGTCAGTAGATTATTTTATTTCCACTTTTGAGAGATTATTGTATTGTGAGGATCTGACTTATATTGAGAGCCTGTACACTGATATATTATTTCGGTTTACCTCCCTTTTAGTTTCGGGTTATTGTATTTGAGGATATTGTATGATTATCACTTATGGGATATGGATATTGTATTATTATTTTCAGATGTACAGATGGTTGGTTTTTAGTTTTACAGCAGTTTTATTTTATAGCTCTGATATCTGTTTAGCTGCAGTCCCTTTTCTTGCAGGTTGGACGCTTCGCTTATGCGGGGTTTTGCATAGGTGGCGGATCTGTTGGCGAGCCCGGGTCGTAGTTTCGATCCCGGGGCGTGACATAAGCGGCAGCGGCAACAGCAGCGCTCTCAGGAGTTCCGACGACGACATACGGCCCACGGGTGGTGTGTCATTTGCGATGGACCGCACCAACCGTCGCGGTGCAAGCATTACCAGGGGAGGTGTTATAAGTGTAGCCAGGCGGGCCACATGTCCTCAGAATGTTTTGAGGGCGAGCCTCTAGCCTCAGCGATTGCAACAATTCGGGATGCCCCGTAGCAAGATTTGGGGGCTGTATTGGCCCTACCAGTAGGGCTACCAGCTACACCATGCCAATCACCGGGTGAACGGGCTTTTGCCACTTGGGTGATGGAGGAGGAGCCAACCGTAGACGACGACGTCGTGGCAAGTATGAGTATTGCATCATGGTTAGACCAGTCGTTTGCAATTATGTGCGAGTAAACGTCAACTAGTCTGCTGGCAAAGTGCGACTAGTGAGGCACGGTGATGACTCAGTGAAGGACCGACTCTCGAGACAATGGTGATCACTATGTTGCGAGAGCCAAGTTGTGATGTCCTAAGGATTAGGGCAAGAAAGGTGTGTGGATTGAGAGGCAAAAATTCGCTTCTGATGGCGATTGCGATCGCGTGATGTATCGTTGTGGCTGAATTGCAGCATAATGGCGCTAGTGAGGCCTAGAGTAGATTTCGAGACTTGAATACCTCTCGCTAGAGCAGGAGTTTTGGAGCGCAGGTCCAGTGGATCAGTAGAATGGAAAGAGTTGCCACTGTAGGGTTCACGTGTTAATCACCGGGGTTGGTGAACCGTTGTATGGTGCCTCAACCCAAGTTGGAGGAGGTGCACGAGGGCCATAGGTGTGCTTAAGCAAATCGCTTAACACTGTGGGTTTTACGAGTTGATGTAGGGGCGTAGGACGCCCAATCTCGTAGGTGCTCGTGGAGCACAAGTACCGTTTAGAAAGAGAGAGCTGGTTAAGTAGCACCTTAGCGTTTGCTAAGTGTGACAAGAGCCGATAGCAAGTTCGGGTCGTAGAGTGACGGCTAGCATGTGAGTGATGCTCGGAGGAGCTTAGTAGTCGCATGACAACGATTAGTGGGTTCGCTGAGGGACGATCCGAGCCTGGACCATATGTGAGGACTGTGGAGCCTATAGCCATGTGGGCGGGCGCAGTCGGCGTTGAGTGACAGCGGCCCGAGGTCTGAGGGCGGGGCATGGTAGAGTTTTGGTCGGGGCGGTAGTCCGAGCGATGACCCGAAAATATGGAAAGCCACATGTAGGCTTTGAGGCTTTTAGTACACCAAGGGTGTGGACGCGACCTGGCCTTAGGGCTGGCGATGATCGTGTGCCTATGATCTCTAAGCCTTTCATTGGAGATCCGACAGCTTTCGATGAGCGAGAATCGGATATCGAACCGTAAATTGGCAAAATCGTCGGTTTATCGGCAACTCAGCATTAATTACGCAATTCGAGGAATTGCGGCGATTAATGTATTATTGTCTGATGTTCCCAGTGTTAGTTGTATGCCCCAAAAGCCTATCAGGCTGACGTATTTTATTATATGGGACATATTTGTACTTGATCTTTATTATAATTTGGGCATTTTATGCCATTCATGTTTGATGTGTCCATGAATCGTCCTTTGAATTAATGAGATGATAATGTATATTCTTAAGAGTTAAGAATTTGAGATACATATTATTAGTGATTAAGTCATAAATGCTCTCAATCGGAGGATCATCATGGGGACGATGATTGATCCGGCAAGATTGATGTATGTGTCGCTCTCTTTTAGGATGACGAGTCTCAAGTCATTAGTGTGGGGACACTGGAGCGAACGTGCAGGTGGTTGTTATAGAACAAGGGCACTGAGCATGACCAATTACGAATAGTTACTTGGATGTCTACTCTTTCGTCAGTAACTGATTCGATGTTGCAGTGGTACAACTGATCCTTAGACCTGCGACACCACGGCCATTCAGTATGAGGCTACTGTAGTTTGACTATGCAAACTCTGATCCTAGTCACGGGTCTTAGTAGTATATGTTGACTGCAGTCGGTTCATATTAGGAATGGGTGTTTGTTTACAGGGGATCTATCGCTCTCGGTAGAGAGATAATTAGTCCTATGCTATTTGTAAGGCAAAGCTCAGAAATCCTCGGCCAGGGTAATATGGTTCATGGAAAGGTGTTTCCAAAAGTAACCATATGAGCTTCTGCCCTATCAAATTTGTCATATAACGGGTGATGGGGTTTGACGAGTATTCCATGACCTCCACTCAGTTGGGACTATGCGATAGAAGGATTGTATTGTACGGTAACTGCACCTTGAGGTTCAGTCCAATATTCACTTCTGACTGGATTGCCACCATATGCTGCTAGGCATCACTGGTGGATTGTGGGAACCAATAAGAATAATTATAGGCGAATAATTATTATACGATGGAAGAATCAAAAGTGTTTGATCCATCAAAAGGAGTTTCGATGATGATGTCGATGGGGATCGCATCATATCTCACTACCAGACAGAATTGAACCTATTAGGTCCGCGCATGATCGATATCAAGGAGATGATAAAGAAGTTTATAGAATGGATTAATTATAATCACAATACTAAAGTTTACTAATTTATTAGTAAAAGGACTAATTTGCAATTATTATAAATTAGAGGTATTTAAGTGCAAAAGTTGCATGGTGTATTTGCTAATCGTTAGTAAATATTTGAAGGACTTATGTGTAAATGTTACACATCAAGGATAATGGATTATCCAATCGGATTAGGATTCGATTAAGGATAATGGATCATCCAATCGGATTAGGATTCGATTAAGGATAATGGATCATCCAATCGGATTAGGATTCGATTAAGGATAATGGATCATCCAATCGGATTAGGATTCGATTAAGGATTGTGACACCCCCGGAATTTGGATTAGTCCTATATATAAATGATATAATAGGACTAAATCTCTAACCCGGCTATAGCATTTTGGATGGTAGCAAGATCCAAGAGGAACATGAGAGTTAAGCGTGCTAGAGCTAGAGTAGTTCTAGGATGGGTGACCCCCTGGGAAGTGGGGCGTCACAGTTGGTATCAGAGCCATTCACCAGCCGGAAATGTGAGATGAGTCTCGGCTGAGCCAGGGTTATATAGCGGGTAGAGCGAGGCTCCCCGGCTAATGACCGTTGTGAGTGGAGTGCAGCTCCTCACAAGGTCGGCTAAGGCTAGCGAGACGAGTCTCACATCGCCTGGTGCTTGTGAGTGTCCTTGAGCCTGACGTGGACATCAGGGCTTAAAGGGGGGAAGAATGTGACACCCCGGAATTTGGATTAGTCCTATATATAAATGATATAATAGGACTAAATCTCTAACCCGGCTATAGCATTTTGGATGGTAGCAAGATCCAAGAGGAACATGAGAGTTAAGCGTGCTAGAGCTAGAGTAGTTCTAGGATGGGTGACCCCCTGGGAAGTGGGGCGTCACAAGGATAATGGATCATCCAATCGGATTAGGATTCGATTAAGGATAATGGGTAATCCAATCGGATTAGGATTCGGTTAGGATTAGGATTAGGATTTTCTCAATATAAATATATGTCATATGTGACATATTGAGAAATAAGAGAAAAGGAATAAGAAAACCCTAGCCGCCTATCCTCTCCTTCTTCCTAAAGTCCTCCATAATTAATCGTTCTCGATCTTCGAAAGATTGCTAGCACAATTAGAAGATTGATTCATCCTCCTTACATCGACACAAGAATTAATTCGTGATCGGATCACGAATCAAGGTGATCGATTTTTCGATCAAGGGCGTGATTCCGTGTGGACACAAGTAGAGGCCGGGTGCGTGCGCGGCTATCAAGGACGAACAATTTTTACCAACGATCGTCGGCTTCGCGGTGATCTCGACCCGCGCAAGGTAAAAATTAAATCCTAATTGATGAGATCAATTAGATTACCTTTTTACGATCTAAAACAAAACATGAGGTGATATTGGTTTAAGAAAAATTTTAATTGCGTTTTTTCTTCCGCTGCGCATATCCGTATTTTTCTTATAGTGGTATCGGAGCCACCCTCATCGTTTATTTTAGATCTTATCTCTTTTTCGATGTTGATTGGGTTTTCTGGAACGATCGAAATCAAAACAACGAAGGTTGTTTTGAATATGTTGTTTTGATTGTTTTGTAACACTAATTAATTATGCATGCGGTCAAGGTGCTCTAATTAATTAGCATATGATGTACGGTCATGCATGCGGTCAAGGTGCTCTAATTAATTAGCGCACGCAGTATGGTCATGCATGCGGTCATGGTGCTCAAATTAATTAGCATATGATCTACGGTCATGCATGCGGTCAAGGTCAACGTGCTCTAATTAATTAGCATATGACGCACGTCATATTGATGACATGCAAGCTCTAATTAATTAGTATTGTTAGTGTATAGCAACACTAATTGATTAGTTCATGGCTTTCATTGCACGTGCTTGCCGCAATGTGTTTTGAACGCATTTACATGATGTGATCATGCGCGCCTTGTGGTTGCTTTGTGCAAAATCGCAATTTAAAATTAATTCGAAACCCAATTAATTAGAAATCGAATTAGAGAATTTTATTTTATATTATATGCCTGTGATGTGTATGAGGTGATGATCATGGATAGCAACCTTGTGATGATGTGAATGGGTGTAATTTAATAAGGACCCAGTGTTAGATTCTTTTTGAGTGCCTGCGTGCACCAATTAAATTATGTAATTTGGAGACCTGCGTGTCTCATTATTATTATGGGTTGTATTGTATTGTTGCAAAAATTAAACGATAAAGGGGTAGTTCTAGGTTCCATGACGATTTGTTCCATTCAAGAGTTGATGCGGTGCAGATCAAGTTTGGACCAAATATTGATCGAGGGAGCCGACAAGAGTTGATCTACTCCAATCTGATCAAGATGCAGAGCAAGTTTTTGTGTGTAATACCCTCTGACCCGATTCCGGCCTGGTGGCTCAGGCCCGAATCAAATTAAAATCCATGATCATCACCGGTAGTTTTTTTATATATATATGCGATATATGTGTGCATATGATGCGATGGTTTGCATGAGATGTAAATTTATAATGAATTAAAACTGATGAGATAACAAATCTCCCTAAATAAAATATTAAGTTAATGGTGTTATGAACCCATTAGTGGCCTTCCATCGTTGTAGGGTGTGGGCGTCTCTTTAGTGTTGATTGATGCACCCGGACACGGAGGTCAGTTGCATTAGGGAGCCGCAACCATTCTATTGGCATGAGATGCTATGTGGTAAGAAACGGGTTGAATCCAAGAATCTGTCAGGATGAGGATTCAATGACTTTTTTTTATTTGCATGATGAACAGTGGGTTTAACTTAACCAAAAGATAAGGCCAAGAATCTGTTAGGATGAGGCCTATATTTTTGGAGGCCAAAGATAAAATTGCGATTTGCTTGAGAAGCATTGAATAAGAGTTGTTCACTCATTTCTTTACTCATTGCCAAGAATCTGTCAGGATGAGGTAGTGTGCAAATAGATGGGACCGCAATTCCCACTAGAAACTTTTAGTAAAGTTTTCGTTTTCTCCACTCCGGGAGTGTGGAGATTCGCTAAAATTAGTGGGAGGCACCATTTAGATTTAAAGCCCCTAATCAAAATGGATTATGATTAAGTACACAACTAATTAGAATCTTAACCATCTGCAAAAAATGTCCGCCTCTAGCCCACTTGTCAAAATACTTGATACTAATCGTCTAACTGGACCGAATTTCACCGATTGGCTGAAATTCTGAGAAATTAGCCTACGTGTTGGACACGGAGGCTCCAGCAGTGCCCGCAAATCCAACAGCTCAACAGAAAGATGCTAGAAATAAATGGACTGATGATGACATGAGGGTAAAATGCTACATGCTTGCGTCTATGAGTAATGAGTTGCAACGCCAGCATGAGCACATGGAGAGTGCTGCTGACATCTTGCTCCATCTTAAAGAGTTGTATGATGAGCAAAGTCGAACAGCTCGTTACGAGGTGTCAAGGCGACTGTTCAGGACTAAGATGTCTGATGGTCACTCAGTCAATAATCATTGCTTGGCGATGATTAAGGACATTGAGGAGCTTGAGAAGCTCGGAATGACTATGGACGCAGAACTTCAAATTGATTTGATCTTATAATCATTACCTGATTCATTTTCTCAGTTTATTTTAAATTTTCAAATGAATAAAATTACTTGCACTCTCGCCGAGCTGTTGAATATGTTGGTCACGGCTGAAGGAATGCTAAAAGTCAATAAGGGCTCAGTTTTGGCTGTTGAACGGGCTTCCTCCAAAAGAAAGTCTAAATGGAGAAAGAAGAAGCCTGCAAAGAAGCCAAAGACTGACACTGTCAAGGCAAATCCCAAAAAGAAGGCCGCCAAAGGAACTTGCTTCCACTGTCAAAAGGATGGCCACTGGAAGAGGAATTGCCCGGACTATTTGGCTAGCCTGAAGGACAAGGTGAAGAATAAAACTTTGGAAGGTATGTCCGAGATTCATGTCATTGAAACTACTAGCTTATCGGTTTGTTCTACTCTTACATGGGTCATTGACTCGGGATGCACCTCGCATTTGTGTATTTCAATGCAGGCGCTAAAGAAAAGTAGACGACTTAGGGATGGAGAGCTTACCCTACGCGTTGGAAACGGAGCAAGAGTTGCTGCTGTTGCTGTAGGGACTTATCCTTTATGTCTACCGACAGGAGTAGTTTTAGAACTTAGAGATTGTCTTTATGTTCCTAGTGCGACTAGAAACCTTATTTCTGTTTCACGTTTGGTATTGGACGGTTATAAGTTTATTTTTGAATCAAACATTTGTTCAATTTATTTGAGAAATAATTTGATAGGTTGTGGTTCTTTAATAGACAATCTCTATTACTTACATATGGATGTTAGTATGAATACAGTTCACAATGGCATGAATGAGAATACTATTGGTTTTAAAAGACCTAGAGAGGAGGTAAACAAAACATACTTGTGGCATCTGAGGCTTGGTCACATTGGAGAAGATAGGGTTAACAAGCTGGCTAAGGATGGTATCTTAGGATCCTTACTCCCTGAACCATACCCAGCTTGTGAATCATGTCTTCAAGGAAAAATGACTAAGTCTCCCTTTGTTGGACAAGGACAGAGAGCTACCGAAGTACTCGCCCTGATACATACTGATGTATGTGGCCCATTCGATGTGTCTGCTTGGGGCGGCTATCTCTACTTTATTACCTTTACTGATGATTATTCACGGTATGGGTACGTGTATTTAATTAAACACAAGTCTGAAGTCTTTGAAAAGTTTAAAGAGTTTAGACAAGAAGTAGAAAAGCAAATGGAAAAACCGATTAAGGCTCTTCGATCCGATCGAGGAGGGGAATACCTTAGCACGGATTTCTTAACCTACCTCAAGAATAATGGTATTGTCTCTCAATGGACTCCTCCTGGAACACCAGAACTGAATGGGGTGTCTGAACGGAGGAATCGAACTTTATTAGATATGGTTCGATCTATGATGAGTTTTACAGATTTACCTACGTCACTTTGGGGTTATGCACTTCTTACGGCTATTTATATTTTGAACAGAGTACCTTCCAAATCTGTTCCCACCACACCATATGAGATGTGGCACGGTAGGAAGCCAAGTTTTACTCACATTAAGACTTGGGGGTGTCCGGCTTATATTAAGAAATTAAAGACGGACAAATTGGAAAGCAGATCAGTCAAGGGAAGATTCATTGGTTATCCCAAGGAATCACTTGGATACAATTTTTATCTCCCAGAAAGTCACAATGTGATTGTGAGCCGACATGCCTTCTTTCTTGAAAATGAATTTATTTTAGCAGGAGGCAGTGGGAGAAAAATAGAACTAGAGGAGAAAGTCTCTTTAGAATCGAGCATTCCAAGAGCCCTTCCTGATAACTCTGTGATACCAGAGATTACGTTGCCACCTCGCAAGTCTAGTAGAATCTCTCATCCTCCTGATAGATACATGGGATTATTTATTGAGGACATGGAGGAAATGTTCCTAGTGGGAGACAAGGATCATAGAGATGATCCTAAGACTTATAGCGAGGCGATGTTAGACATCGACTCCGAAAAATGGTTGGAAGCTATGAAGTCTGAAATAGACTCAATGTACTCCAATCAAGTTTGGACTTTGGTTGATCCACCGGAGGGTATTGTACCCGTTGGATGCAAATGGATCTTCAAGAGAAAGATTGGTTCTGATGGAAAGGTAGAGACCTATAAAGCTAGGCTGGTAGCAAAAGGTTATAGTCAACGCGAAGGCATTGACTATCAGGATACCTTTTCACCTGTAGCCATGCTTAAATCTATCAGAACTCTGCTTGCTATTGCTGCACATTATGACTACGAGATCTGGCAAATGGATGTAAAAACTGCTTTCCTGAATGGATATCTTGAAGAAGAAATCTATATGGAGCAGCCTTTGGGTTTCACTACCAAAGATAGAAGTCATAAAGTGTGCAAGCTTCAACGATCCATTTATGGGTTGAAGCAAGCTTCTCGGAGTTGGAACACTCGTTTCAATGATGCAGTCGAATCGTTCGATTTCATCAGAAATGAGGAAGAGCCATGTGTGTATAAAAAGGTTAGTGGGAGTGCTGTTACCTTCCTCGTATTGTACGTGGATGACATACTCCTAATAGGGAATGACATTCCTATGTTAACATCGGTGAAGTTATGGTTATCCAAAGAGTTTTCTATGAAAGACCTTGGAGAAGCATCTTATATCCTAGGGATAAAGGTCTATAGGAATAGACCTAAGAAGTTGCTTGGTTTATCGTAAGCTATGTACATAGATGAAGTGTAGAAAAGGTTCAGCATGGAGAATTCCAAAAGGGGTATGGTACCTCTAAGACATGGAATTCACCTCTCTAAGATTATGTCTCCTAAGACACCTGAAGAGAGAAATCGCATGAGCAGGATCCCTTATGTTTCCGCATTAGGGAGTTTAATGTATGCGATGCTATGTACTCGACCTGATATAGCACAGGCTGTGAGCGTCACTAGTCGATATCAGTCGAACCCAGGCGAAGAGCATTGGTTAGCGGTGAAGAATATCCTTAAGTACTTGAGAAGAACAAAGGATATGTTCTTGGTTCTTGGAGGTGGAGAACTCAAAGTTAATGGCTATACAGATTCAGACTTTATGTCTGACATAGACGCTAGAAAGTCTACGTCTGGGTATCTATTTATTTGCAATGGTGGATCAATAGTTTGGAAGAGTTCTAAACAAGAGACGATCGCTGATTCTGCTATGGAGGCAGAGTACATCGCTGCATCTGAAGCTGCCAAGGAAGCTATTTGGATCAAGAAATTTATCACTGAGCTTGGCGTGGTTCCCTCTAGTAGGGATCCCCTGCCACTATATTGTGATAATAATGGCGCCGTAGCATTAGCTAAGGAGCCGAGATCTCATCAGAAATCCAAACATATCGAGCGGCGGTATCACAAGATCAGAGAGTACATCAAAGATAAACATATTGAAGTGCAGAAGGTTGCCACCGCAGATAACGTGGCGGACCCGCTAACTAAGGCTTTGACTCAGCAAAAACTAGAGACTCATCTTGAGAAGATGGGCATTAGATATATGACTGATTGGCTTTAGTGCAAGTGGGAGATTGTTAGTTGTATGCCCCAAAAGCCTATCAGGCTGACGCATTTTATTATATGGGACATATTTGTACTTGATCTTTATTATAATTTGGGCATTTTATGCCATTCATGTTTGATGTGTCCATGAATCGTCCTTTGAATTAATGAGATGATAATGTATATTCTTAAGAGTTAAGAATTTGAGATACATATTATTAGTGATTAAGTCATAAATGCTCTCAATCGGAGGATCATCATGGGGACGATGATTGATCCGGCAAGATTGATGTATGTGTCGCTCTCTTTTAGGATGACGAGTCTCAAGTCATTAGTGTGGGGACACTGGAGCGAACGTGCAGGTGGTTGTTATAGAACAAGGGCACTGAGCGTGACCAATTACGAATAGTTACTTGGATGTCTACTCTTTCGTCAGTAACTGATTCGATGTTGCAGTGGTACAACTGATCCTTAGACCTGCGACACCACGGCCATTCAGTATGAGGCTACTGTAGTTTGACTATGCAAACTCTGATCCTAGTCACGGGTCTTAGTAGTATATATTGGCTGCAGTCGGTTCATATTAGGAATGGGTGTTTGTTTACAGGGGATCTATCGCTCTCGGTAGAGAGATAATTAGTCCTATGCTATTTGTAAGGCAAAGCTCAGAAATCCTCGGCCGGGGTAATATGGTTCATGGAAAGGTGTTTCCAAGAGTAACCATATGAGCTTCTGTCCTATCAAATTTGTCATATAACGGGTGATGGGGTTTGACGAGTATTCCATGACCTCCACTCAGTGGGGACTATGCGATAGAAGGATTGTATTGTACGGTAACTGCACCTTGAGGTTCAGTCCAATATTCACTTCTGACTGGATTGCCACCATATGCTGCTAGGCGTCACTGGTGGATTGTGGGAACCAATAAGAATAATTATAGGCGAATAATTATTATACGATGGAAGAATCAAAAGTGTTTGATCCATCAAAAGGAGTTTCGATGATGATGTCGATGGGGATCGCATCATATCTCACTACCAGACAGAATTGAACCTATTAGGTCACACACATAAGGAATCGCGCATGATCGATATCAAGGAGATGATAAAGAAGTTTATAGAATGGATTAATTATAATCACAATACTAAAGTTTACTAATTTATTAGTAAAAGGACTAATTTGCAATTATTATAAATTAGAGGTATTTAAGTGCAAAAGTTGCATGGTGTATTTGCTAATCGTTAGTAAACATTTGGAGGACTTATGTGTAAATGTTACACATCAAGGATAATGGATTATCCAATCGGATTAGGATTCGATTAAGGATAATAGATTATCCAATCGGATTAGGATTCGATTAAGGATAATGGATCATCCAATCGGATTAGGATTCGATTAAGAATAATGGATCATCCAATCGGATTAGGATTCGATTAAGGATAATGGATCATCCAATCGGATTAGGATTCGATTAAGGATAATGGGTAATCCAATCGGATTAGGATTCGGTTAGGATTAGGATTAGGGTTTTCTCAATATAAATATATGTCATATGTGACATATTGAGAAATAAGAGAAAAGGAATAAGAAAACCCTAGCCGCCTATCCTCTCCCTCTTCCTAAAGTCCTCCATAATTAATCGTTCTCGATCTTCGGAAGATTGCTAGCACAATTAGAAGATTGATTCATCCTCCTTACATCAACACAAGAATTAATTCGTGATCGGATCGCGAATCAAGGTGATCGATTTTTCGATCAAGGGCGTGATTCCGTGTGGACACAAGTAGAGGCCGGGTGCGTGCGCGGCTATCAAGGACGAACAATTTTTACCAACGATCGTCGGCTTCGCGGTGATCTCGACCCGCGCAAGGTAAAAATTAAATCCTAATTGATGAGATTAATTAGATTACCTTTTTACGATCTAAAACAAAACATGAGGTGATATTGGTTTAAGAAAAATTTTAATTGCGTTTTTTCTTCCGCTGCGCATATCCGTATTTTTCTTATACCTAGCATAGTCCTGGATAATCTAGCAGCCTTGGGTTATTGTTGGCAACTCCCGAAAACCAAAAAGGATTTTTCGAGGGAGGGCATTTTGGTAGTTTTGGCTCCGGTCTAGCTTAGAGTTGCACCGAGATGTTGACACTCCGAGTTGGAGTATGGGTGCGGTGGTCTTGAGCGAGGATCTAGTCGAAGAATGATTGGGTCTGTGAGCTAGTGAGAGTCGATACTCGATATCGAGTGGAAGGTCTAGCTATAAGCCTATGTTGGGCTGTGGTCTGTGGACCATTTGGTAATCCGAAGTGAACAGGTTAGGTAAGAGCGCGTGGGTTAGAGCTCCAGTGACGTAAGGAATAGTTGAGAGTGTGGATTGGCTTTTGCCCTCCACGTCGAGCCGATGGAACGGCGGAGGAGTGTGATTAATGTAGTTGGTTGCGGATTCAGCCTTGTTATGAAAGAACGACTGCAAAATTGTCAAGAAATTCCGTAAGTCGAGATTTAGTCATTAGTGGTGGTAATCATATGAATTATGAGATACCGATTGGGCTAAGGTGTCCGCAAGTCAAGATTTTTTCGTTCCTTTCGGGTATATAGTGGTCATGCCCGATTGGCGGGTCTGTTGGCATGCCCGAACTGTCCAAATTGGCGGTCTCGGAGCGTGACAATTTGTTGAGACCAAAAAAATCGCCACGTGGCAAATGGTATGGTCGATACGGCCGAGTCGGTTGAATCGAATCAAATGTGACAAGTGACGTGAAAATCTGTCAACAAGTCAACTGATTTGAAATAATCAGTTAAGATTGAGATTCGGTCATCGGCTTCATAAGCCGATTGAGGATAAAAACCGAGATAAATAATCGGTTAAGATTAAGGATAAGGACCGAGATAAATAATCGGTCACCGAATTTATAAGCCGATTGAGGATGAGATAAATAATCGGTCATCGGCTTCATAAGCCGATTAAGGATAAGGACCGAGATAAATAATCGGTTAAGATTAGGACCGAGATAAATAATCTGTCATTGGCTTATAAGCCGATTGAAGATAAGATAAATAATCGGCCATCGGCTTTATACACCGATTGAGGATAAGATAAATAATTGGTTATCGGTTTTATAAGCCGATTGAGGATAAAATAAATGATCGGTTATCGGCTTTATGAGTCGATTGAGAATAAGGATCGAAAATAAAGAGATAAATAAAGTCTAAGATTAAACGGAAAAAATTATAGGCACAAATCCCGTAACCGGATAACGCGCAATGTGGATGAACATAGACACGTAGACGAAAAGGCAATTTCCAGGCCGATAAATACGTAACAATTTCTCAAAAAAAAACGATGTTATTCCTAATAATTTTCCGTTTAATGCGTCGTTACCTAAAACGACCGTTTTTCTTAATAATATTCCATCTAAAATGGCTATTAGTCCCGTAAATGTATAAATAAGCAAACCCTCGAAGGAAAAGGGGTCCAGTAATCTCGTAAGCCAGTGACCACTCCTACTATTCAATACTTTTAATATTTGCATTTACTGCTTTCATAGGATAAATTTACAGCTTTCCTTACCGCTTTTCTAGATAGACTTTCATACCAGCATTAATAACTTTCCTTATAACTTTTCTAGGAGTAGTTCAATACTTTTCATATTTGCATTTACTGCTTTCATAGGATAAATTTACAGGTTTCCTTACCGCTTTTCTAGATAGACTTTCATGCCAGCATTTACAACTTTCCTTACAATTTTTCTATGAGTAGTCTTACCTGTAATTGGTCCCTTGTAACCTTTTCCCGAGCAATACAATTTTCGAATCGGCTATTTAGGCCGTGGTAATCCTTGTCTCCAAATCCCAGTTCGGCTCCTCTAGGCCGAGCTCTGTCGAGAGTTTGATTGAGAAGAATCCAGCCGAGCGGATCCCTTCTCGGCCTAATCGCTTAATAGTTTGCCATGCGACGCATTACACACAGAGGATCAACTCGGAGGCCAATCGCAGATCGTACCCAGTCAATGGTTAGAGGATCATTTAGGCCCCAACAGCGATATTTTTAAAAAATTTAGATTATTATTATTATTATTATTTGTTAACTAATATAAAATAGCGAGAAAAGAGATAAGAGACGTTTTTAAGAGATTTAGGTTGTTATTATTGTTATTGTTAATATAAGAGGGAAGAGAAAAGGGAGAGCGCAAAATAAAAATGTGGGTACGGAACATCTAAATCTATTAAAATCTATTAAAAATGGTAAAATGTTTACCTCCTTAAAAAAAAAAACGATAAATAATTTACCGCCTTAGTAGGATTTTATTAGTACGGTGAATGAATCATTAGCCGCCTTTCTAAAGACATTGAACGATTCACCACATTTTAGATAATTTTTTTTCATTATACTGAGTTGGTAAAAATAAATTATTTTACCAAATATAATTTTAATAAAATTATTTGCCTGATTATAAAATTTTTAAAGGTTACGGGGAAAAAAAGGTCGCGGAACTCGACATTGCTTGTAGGGCTTACGCGACGTAGCTTAACCCAGAGACGAAAACACTTGTGGGCCCCACGTGGGCCCCGCCCAGTCCGGAGTCGCAGTTACTTATTTTTTTATAAATTATCAGCAAACCAAATTTAACTTCTATATGATGCTTGCTCGGCCTGATGCTTGCTTGGCCTGCTTTTTCTGTATGAAATAAAAATAGTTATTGAGCATAACAAAATATATATTGACAAAAAGTTGAAATGAACATCCAAGTACTAAAATATTCCTTCAACTTTATTTAAAATTCTCACATAGAATTAAATTTTTAAGAATTATTATCCTAAAATTAAATTCCAAAGTTGAAGGAATATTTTTATTTAGCTGTACCTTAAAATACATGGGATTATATAATTTTTATGTTATTAAAAGATATGCTATAATACTATTCATATTATACATTATGTTTAACTATAACTATCATCGATAACTATCAAGTATTAAGAACTTGACGCTTCTTAAAAGCATTCTATCTAGGTTACTCTAGCAATACTGATTATTTCTGAAACTCATTTGAAACTCTAAGAAAAACATATTCGTGAAGCATCGTCCCCATGTGATGTAACCACTAGTCCATATTAGCAACTCAATATCTATTTAAATACGAATGGAGAGCAATAAAAAGTTTAACACAAATTTAGATTCAAGTAGCTCTTCTATGTGTCAAATTCTATGTAACCAATCAAAATCATTTGCATATTTGAGAAACAAACTTCAGATTATACTCTTTGGACCTGACATCTCTAGGTCTTAGGGGTGTGCTCAACTTGGTTCGATCAGATCTTTGACCGGAGTACCCATTTGAGTATAGTGGGACACAGAATACGGGTAGCTTTTAATAAAACTCCCCTAACAGCTAACAGCTCACCGCACAAAGCAAACGCTTCGAACGATATCTACTTCGGAACCGAAAAACTCGTACCAACACTCCTAACAACAGCTAAAAGCTCCAACAATATTTTGCTATATGTTTGATACCAGCTACACGGAACGGATAAACCATTTCAAAAGCCAGGATAATCAAGCACTCAACATCACAAACATGACAGTAACATAATAATCTCATCACACATCTAACTGAGGGCTACTATAGCTTTTCTTTATTTCATTTTTGGAAACAAGAACCCCGTTTTGACTCCACTGCAGACCTTTCATATATACACATACATGTGCCAGATGCAACTCAATACAGTCAACAAAACACAGAATCAAATCTAAAATAGCAGTCACACCAACGGAAGACAGAATATTTTTTTTTCTTTTTTTTGTGTAAAAGTTTTCCACTAAGAACAGCTTTTAAACCCAAAAGTGCATGTCTGTTTTAAACCATCCCAGCATGTCATCTTATAGGTTTGTGTCAGATTAGTTCTCTAAATCAATTCTAGGAACAATGCTTCCTGTTTGCTAGTAAGGCCAAGATCACACAGCGACAGTTCACTTTCTCCGTCTGTAAAAGCCCGCCTAGGGTACGGCCTCACCTGTAAGATTCAAACATGAGTACCCTGAATACTGGAATTGCAGTGTAACATTGCAGAAAATTACAAAAGGTGAATATGATTTTATTTCTTTCTCCACGAAAGATTTGATGGTTCAAAGTTATTGTTACATCATTCAAAGTGATGCCCCAGTCCCTTGATTTTGATCTATTAAATAAACTATTTAGCAATTAATAAAAGGCTAAACTTTAAAAAGGGTCCTGTAGTGTAACACATTTTCGTATCTGGATATCATGGTTGTCATTTGCATCAGTTAGGTGTCCTAAAGGTTGCTGTCCCGGATTACATTTTGGGTTTTGCTGAGATTTTTGTTGTGTTCAGATTGATTTTGGTCTGTACTCAACCCGAACTCAAACAGGTTTTTGGTCAAGTTAGATCAAAACCTTTTGCAAACACAACTCAAGCCTGTTTGTGCAGATCAAAATACAATTCAAACCCAAAGTTTGATGAGGCTGATGGAAAGGTCCTACCACAGGCCCACCTAAATGATACAATAGAAACCATAGGGCACCAACATGAAAATGCCATATACTACTACAAGGCCCTTTTTCAAAGTTTGCCTCCAAGAAGAAAAATCATGATATTTATTGGTCTCTTTCTCACGCATCAAGTCGCATATGGCTTTAGCGTCACAAAACATAAGGGATCCTCTAAACTAAAAAGTCTCATATGTCAAAATATAGCTGAAACCCTTACAG
Organism: Tillandsia fasciculata; assembly: GCA_029168755.2. Taxonomy (NCBI): domain Eukaryota; kingdom Viridiplantae; phylum Streptophyta; class Magnoliopsida; order Poales; family Bromeliaceae; genus Tillandsia; species Tillandsia fasciculata. Next base: position 13,972,240 of record CM054945.1, on the reverse strand, counting down.
CAGAACAATATAAAAATTCTATACCTACAAACCATAGATTTCAGCATAACATTGTGTTGTACGACTTAGTACCATCCAGTTCTTTTCTTGATACCCCAGATGAATAAGCAAATGATCTTCAAATCAAAAGTTCTCTTAATTACAGATAATGTAGCCATTAGATTTACATGATCTTTACACTATAAAAATGTTTTAGTTTCCCTCCAAATCAAATGCTCTCTCTAACTATAAAAGGTGAATACTCCTCGATTACATAAGTGACCCAATCAACATAGGACCAACATACTAAATCATGACAACAGAAATTTTGAAAAGAGTAATGGCGTCTCAAAAACCTACCACACGAAAAAAGCATGTTGGATCTTTTCTGCACATCACTTCCTTTTTTTGCCCTCGAAAATTCTCTCTCATCGAGTAAATCTTTCGTCTACACTGTTCCCACCCTTATTCATATATAACACCTCTTTGTTTCCAGATCCAATTCAAAAGAATAAGATCACAACTATCCCAATACCTTTAGAATCCATTAGATTTACTATTTTATGTGATCATCTATCACTGTCCTCTCTTGCATCCTCTACAAATTTATTTTCCTTCTTATTTTCTTTTAGTTGCATGCAACTACACAAAGCTTCTTAGCAGGTTTTTGAGAAAAAGGAGAAAAAAATAGGGAAAAGTTACCAATCGATAGGTTCCAGGCTTCACAACTCTTCCAACATCAATGAAATCAAAAAGAAGCTGCAACAAAAGCTACCAGTGAGATCACATAATGTGAATGTTATTTATGAGTAATTAATGAAACCATTCGAAAGAACTACCTGAAGCTTGTCAGACTTTAGAAAACAACGTCCACGTCGACTGCCATCAGGCATACGGACCAAAAGCGTCACAGCACTTTCGTCATCTGATGAAGGTTCCTGGGGAAGCGCAGCTTCCTTTGCTGCAAGTTTCCGCTCATATTCCTGTTCTCCACAGCACGTTACAAAAATGACCAGCGTCACTCATCCAGCATGACGTATAAAGTGCACATCTAACTTGCTCTATGAATAAGATATGCAACATCTCTATAATAGAATGAATAACACTAACGATTTTCTCGGATTCAATTCACAAAACACTGTTAGAGGGAGGGTGCTTTCAATGACAAGCATAGTGAGACACCCTAATAGTCCCACTCCCACATCGGATAATGTGGGAGAGTATGAGAGCTTTATAATTGGCTAGCACATTAGTACTAATTAACTTGAGCTTAAGCATTTTAAGCCAGTGATTTGGGCCCAACAAGTTACTTGTAATAGCAGGCTAGGTCATTATATCTGGTATCAAAAGCCAAAATTGCCAACCAGAAGTATGGGTAGGTCTCACATCACTTGGCGATCCTGAATTATGTGTGTGATTGGGCCTAACGAGGACTCCAAGGCCTAAGAGGGTAGAGATTGCGACACTCCAATAGTCTCACATCAAATAGCACGGAGAGTATGAAAGCCTTATATATGGCTAGCACATTAGAACTAATAACTTAGGCTTAAGCACTTTGGGCCAGTGACAAAAAGTTACTAGTACTCGTGGGCTGGATAGTTACATATTGTGTCTCCATAGAAGACACTCAAAAATGAAAAAGAAAATGCTTCTTTCAAACATCTGCCTTGTAATTGATTGATAGATTATTCATGAACTTTTAACATGCAGATCAATTATCTAATAGGAAATCATCAAGAATTCAGGATATTTTAAAATGAAACTAGATTATCACCAAATCCTTGTATCACCAGGAGATACTTGGAAATAATTGAAATGTTAAAACTAATTCCGTCACACCTTCATAAAAATAATAATTTTACAAGCTTCTAATATATACCTACTCCAAGAAGTGTAAATATAACATGAGTCTTCTCATCCTTATTTTAATTAATTAAAAGGATACATTCAAGCCCGGTGAAAATGTATAACCAGGATTGCCTATCACTTTCTAAGGTCTTCTCTTTTTCTTTGAGAGTGAAGGTACATTCAGATTCATATTCTGAAGAGAATTCTGATAAAAGGGAACCTTATATCCGACTCCAAATTTTAGGGCTCAACATGAAATATTATAGGTGTTCATCTCAACTAAATGAAGCAATAAGCTCAAATTCAAGAGGAACTATACTCTTTTATCAGCCAGACAAATCAAATTTCTGCCTGAATTAAAGTAATCCTACATCTCCTCTCGTTAAAATTACCTCTTCCTCAAGTTGTTTCCTGTGAGCTTCCTCCTCTTCTTGTCTTTGCTTTTCAAGAGCAGCTTCTCTTGCAGCAGCTTCTTCTAATTGACGACGTTCAGCCTCTTGCTTGGCTTTCAATTCCTTTTCTTGATCTGCCCGTAGAGATGCAAGATACGCATCATCCTGAAAAAGGGGGACACACCACCATTAGTCTCTTGGGGGGCAAAAATCATATAGTAGAAACACAATATATCAACCTGTTGCCCTCTTAACAAACGTTGTTCTGTTAGCGAGGGTGATGGAGGTCGAGGTATCCGAGGATGCAGAGCTAAGTTTTGACGTGGATACGAAAATTGATATGGCGTTCCTTCAGGAATTCCACCAAACATTGCAGCCTCAAGCATGACAGCTTCATCGTGTTCTTCAGAAGATATGCCACCCCACTTATTTAAAACAAAAGGAAGGATCAGTAAGCAGACATATTAGAGAGAATCATTGGTTTTGGGGTATTTTGACCCAACTGGATCTTCAGCAAAATTATTGTTTGAGTAGAGTTGTTCGAAGAATCACTATCAGTTTTTCTTATTAAAAATACCCCAGATAGCTTCCTGCTGCAGCAGAAGCAAAACCTTGTAAATGGAGCTTCTGCTTTTGCCTCAGGAGCTGCTCAAGAGGTTGTCCAAACACATAAGCTGCTCAAGAAGTTCAGAGAAGAGGCAGTTCATCCCTGATTCCTTCGAGGTAGAAGCATTGAGACCTGACATGAACTACAGTGCCACTTTGGAATGGGTACATGAATGTTTAATTAAATTTTAATTTAATATCCAGTCTTCTTTTGCTTTCAGAAAGTTCCATTCAGTATTGTCAGAAAGCTTTTCTACCGAAAAAGTTATATTCAGTAAAATATTATAATACTCCATTAGGTCGTTTGGTTCAGATATAAACTAGAACTGCGTATTCCAGGAATAGGTATAAGTTCAGAAACGAGTAGGAATAAGATCAATTTTGTGCTTGGATGAAAATTGGATTGTTTCCGGGAAAAAGAAAAATAGCGTTTGGATAGTTAGATTGGATTAGTGAGAATAAGAATAATTATAACTTTAAAATAATAATATTTTATCTAATTAATTAACATAAAAAGATTAATTAAACAATAATTTAACTTATTTAATTAACTATTGCTAGATAACCCTAAATATTAATTGATAAAATAATTAACTTATTTAATTAACTATTGCTAGATAACCCTAAATATTAATTGATAATATAATTAACAATAATGAGTATTGTTAATAAATAATTTAATTAACTACAAATAATTTAATAAATTAATTAGTTAATTATCTAATAGTTAGATAATTAGTTAATAAAATAATTAGATTAGTCAAAATATTAGATTAATTAAAGAGTTAATATAATAATTAAAATTATATTTACTTTAATTAAGCTTATTCTCAAGTGGGAGCAGGCTTGTTCTAGGGAAAAGGCTGGAATAATAGTTCCAGCCTTATACCATGTTGTTCCAGAGAGCATTTGGGAACAAGGCTAGAACAAGATCTTATTCCAAGCCTTGTTCCCCAACCAAACGGTACCTTAGTTTACAGAATAATCAAAAAGGTTAAAACAATGTTAACTTTAGATGAAGCGGTTTTAAAATAAAATATACAATAATGTTATGTACCAAAACTAAAATGTTTTAATCTGCTTGGTTGGGCTATAAGAGAAAACTAGTAGTTCCAGGGATAAGTATAACTTTTGGAACAAGCAGAAACTATTGTAAATTTGTATTTGGTTGGGTATTAGGTTAGTACCAGATATAAGAAAAATAGTGTTTGGTAGGAAATGAAAAATAAGAGGAATAGATAGTAGTATTTTGTATAAAATGACTAATATGCCCTTCCTCTCAAAAATTTTTTAAAAATCATAATAAAATTTTATTTTTAATCTTTTTAAATATAGCAAATCTTATATACAGTATTTAACAAATTTGATGCTATGTAAATTAATATTTAATTTTTAATAATGTAAAAAATTAATTGTATTGTCCAAAAAATTAAAATGTTTATATTTTGATAAGTTTATATAAAATTAAATTTTTAAAATGTTTATATAAAATTTTTAAATTTATTAAAAATTAAAGTTAAAAATTTTAAAATTTGTATAAATTTTAAAATTTTATAAATTTATTAAAAATTAAAGTTTTAAAAATTTGTATAAATTTTAATTTTTATTAATTTTAATTTTTATAAAAATTTTAAGTGGAAGCAAAAAATTTAATTTTAAAATTTTAAGTGGGAGCAAAAATTTTAATTTTTAAATTTGTATAAATTTAAAAAAAATTATAAAAAATTTGTATAAATTTTAAATTTTTAAAATTAATAAATTTTAAAAAAAAATTAAAATTAAATTAAATTTTTAGATTTATTAAATAGTAAAGTAAAAAATTTTAAAATTTATAAAGTAAAAAAAAATTAAAATTTAAAATTTTATAAATTTAAATATCTTTTAAAATTTAAATTTTTTTTATTTTAAAAAATAAAAAAACAAAGGACCTTGTTCACTTGTTCCCCCCCTTCCCCAGTTTGTGTTTGGGTACAAAGGGGGGAATATCTCCCCTTTGTACCCGAACCAAACAGGAACTTAAAGTTCAAGTACCAATTTCAAATTGCACTATAGTTTTAGGTAAGGTCTTTATAATCATACCTTTAAAAAACAATAGTACAATGTAATATCGTTCCTTACCTCTTCTGACGGAAAACTCTCTCCATTATTCTGACGATTGTCTCGAATATACTGCCAGGGAAGACTTGATGGAGGGCTATGCACCACTGGTCCAGATTCAGTTGATTCTACATTTCCAGGAGACGCACGCCGTGAACGATGCCTCACTAAAGGTTGTTCTTCCATGTCTTCAGTGTCATCTTGGATAGACATGATGTTTCCTTCCTGTGATCCTTGCCTCCTACAAGAAAGGACTTGTATTAGCAATTCATACTTTATAATTTGCTCGCGATGTCTAGAAAGCTATTCACAGGCTCCCTAATGAACAAGGGGAGTTGGATGTAGTGTCAATTGTTAACATCTTCCTACAATGTTTAATCACGAATCGTGACCATGATATCCAAGCACAACTGATCAAAATTACCAGCCAAACAGCCATAAGGCAATTGGATACTACCAATAGCAAAGTAGGAATACAACTTTAACCAAGTATGATTGTCATATCAATTGGATCCTAGCTTAAGTTAATTTGGGTCTTGATTACTCAATAATTCAACCTTCTCCTAGTCATTCTCAAGTCTCAACATCTTCTATGTAAAATGGCCAGCTACACTTTTACTATACGAACAAAAGTGTAGACTGATGAAAAGATTAATCAATTTATATTCCATACTGCCTCCATCTTTCGGACAATACAAGTGACTATGGAAATGAGCAAGAAAGCAAAGGATATAAAGAAAATGATTATATGTTTACATATAGTGACATAGGCAAGCTATAGAAAATGAGTAGCATTAAAAAGATAAAATATTAGATATAAAGTTGGCAACCAAAACCGAAAGTGTAATAGGGTATTACTAGTAAATTACTCTGAGAACTTAATATTGCTGGCAAGTAGAGAATATCCAAATGAGATACCCCAAGGTATTTCTTTTGAAGTTAAGGATCTGATTTAACCTCTGAACTAAAGACTAAGGACTAAAAGAGAAAAAACTAATAGACTGACGTTATGAATAAAGTGTTAGAAGTGGAAAGGGGTCAAACAAGTTATGTTTAAAGAGAAATTAATCGAAGTAAAAGTTTGATAAGAGTCCAACTCAATATACAAGGAGATGGCTAAGTTTTAGGGACAAGGAAAAAGGGTATATTTTGGATAAAGTATGAGGATCAGAAGATGGAGAGAAATGAGAAGATTAACTAACAACTGATGATTACTTCATAAGTTATGCAACAGCAAAACACTTTGGACTTTGCGGTAAAAGAGAAAACAGAGAAAAGAATAAGTAAAAGAGGAAAAATCAGAACTAAAAGATGCACTGTAGAGGGAAAAGAAACGTCTCTACTTGGCTACAAAGTTTATTTTGTACACTGCAGGGGGTTCCATTTTTTTCTTAATAGGTGTTCTACGTATAGGTTTTTCTCTCAATTTTCGCACCCCTGCCAGCTAAGTAGGCTATTCGGGAAGAGAGCCTCCCCCTCCAATTCATTCTAATATAAGTGGATTGACAGGACTGAACCAAGTTCGAAAAGTGAGTATTAAAAGTAAAAGGAGTATTGCTTTGGGATAGGAATAGATCAGCCAACTGATCAATTAATCAGATTCTCCATATCAATGGGGTACTTAAAAATGGAAACCAAGCACATATTAATGGATACCTAAGAACAATAGCAATGTATAATGTTGCAACATATGAAGGTTTATTCATACAATAGAACTTTAATAGTAAAACAAGCTAACGATAAGGCTTCTTTACATAGTGTGTAAGAGAAACACTTTGATTTCATGCTACAAAGGTTCAATGTAGATGCTACATACTTTCGTGGAGTACAGATAACTCCAAAAAGAGCTCTGAGTGATCATCGTTAATCTGAAAAAATGTATGAAGTCTCGAGGGGATATGAAGAAAAATGTTGATAGAAAGATGCAAAGAGATCAATATTTAGGATACTCTATTCTAATTATGCTGTTTCATTTCCTTGTATAAACCTCGATCTGAAATTGTTTCTAGCATATTAATGGCCTTCTCTTCACTTACTGATAGAATCACTATGGTTTCAATTACCCTTTATCAGTGGAAATCATAATTACCCTATAATCTGAAATGAAATGCAAAATTAACTACATGATAGATTAGATTATCTTGTGGCAGAAAAATAAGTCGATAACAGAATAAGAATACAAAAGCAAACATGTCTTCATTTCAATATCTATAGCCAGCAATTTCACCTAAGGCTTCGCTTGGTTAAGGTATAAAAGAGAATTAGTAGTACCAGGGATAAGTATAACTTTTGGAACAAGCTGGAATAATTGTAAATTTACGTTTGGTTGGATTTTAGGTTAGTTCTAGGTATAAGAAAAATAGTGTTTTGAAGTGATTAAAAAATAAGAGGAATAGAGAGTTGGCTTTCGTGTTAAAAGACTAAAATGTCCTTCTCCTTTTAATTTTTTCTTATAAATTAAAGTTTCAAAAATTTATTCAAATTTTAATTTTATTAATTTTAATTTTTTATAAAAATTTTAAGTATGTGCAAAAAAATTAATTTTTAAATTTTAAGTGGTAGCAAAAATTTAAATTTTTAAATTTTAAAAATTTTATAAAAAAAATTGTATAAATTTTAAAATTTTAAAATTAATAATTTTTAAAAAAATAAAATAAAATAAAATATTTAAATTTATTAAAAAATAAAGTTAAAAAATTTAAAATTTATAAAATAAAAAAAATTAAATTTTAAATTTTATAAATTTAAATATCTTTTAAAATTAATAAAGTAAAAAAAAATGAGGTAAAAAATTGCCTCGGGATGCATGTAAAAAAAAAGGAAGAAAAAAAAAAACATAGTTCTGGTATAGGGGGGGAACACTTGTTCCCCCCCTTAATCCCACCTTGTTTGGGTACAAAAGGGGGTATAACCCCCTTTGTACCCAAACCAAACGCCCGCTAAAAGTATAAGAGGAGAACAACACTGAACTACACTATAATCACATAAAAACCTATAATGCAAGTTTCTACTTTCAAAATTGCAATGGGAAATAATCAAGCGATATCTACCTTCCATTTTCAGCAATGCTACTTCCCTCAATTTCCATTTCCTTGTCAGAACCAGAAGACTGAAAACCAAACTGCATTTCCTGTTGACGTAGCGCTCTTTCTTGCTCCACAGACTACAGATCATATTACAACCATAACAAACAAATAAAGAGAGAATATAACTTCATATGGAAAATCAAGTACAAAGTGAACCTCTAAGGACAAAGAAACTGCTCGTGCAAGGTCAGTATCATCCATGGCAGGGGTCTTACGCTCAAGCCGGGGACCAATTATATCCTACCAATAATGAGGTAAAAAAAGATGGCTATTAGAAGAAAAGGGAGGGTTTAACATATATATCCCTAAAAATTCATCTATTTCGATAGTACCCTCTGCAAAATCTGAATTTCATAAAAGCCAATCAAAATAGCAGTTTCTTACAAGAACGCTCATATCTAAAGTCAGAGAGTTATCCAATTTATAGGGGAAGTTAGTTTGTGTTAGAAGATATTTCAATAGAAGGACAACTATTATAAGTACACAGGCATATAAGTGAGAAACTGAGATTTTGCAGAACATATATATGTTTAATTAAATAAATATAAACAACTATTTTCGCAGAAGTATTTAATTAAATATCTCCAAAAGAATGATAGAGAGGGTAAAAGTGACTCATGAACAAACAGCTTACGTCAGGTACATCAATCTGCTGATTTAACTGGCCCTCAGCATCTCTTTTGGAAGCCTCAATCGCAGCTCGAATCATTTCCTCTTCTATATCATTATTGTAGTCAGCCACATCAACCACCGGAGAAGCACTTGGTCCAGCATGTTTTCCAAAACTAGTAACATTAGTGTCCTGAGCAGCACGAGCTAGTGGTACATCATCATCTTCTTCATCATCATCAATGATGACAGTCCCACGAGTTTCTGGACCATGTGAAGGTTCATTTCCAGTGACATCCTCAATAGTTGGCCCATGACCAGAAGTCTCTGCTTGTGTTTTATTATCCTTAAACTCAATAGGTATCTCTCTAACCTCCCTTGGATGCGAAACCTGTGGGCCCGGATTAGAAATACCAGAAGGAAAACCGCCATCAATGAAACTACGACGAAAATTTGAATGTAAGAGCGAAAATGGGTCCGAATTTTGAGCAGCAGACAAAAAAGAAGGAGGTCTTCCAAAGACATCATCTGCTGGATCTTCTATTTCCATGAAATCATCGTGGCTGGCAGGAAGCAATGTTTGCTGTGAGCTGGTCATTGAAATCGTAGTACTTTCCGGTTACAATAAAGCTCAAAATATAACTTCATGGAGGAAAAGCAATGAAGCAATAGAACCCTTACGTAGTCCTATCTCCTTCATTGAAGTGTGCGTTGACAGCTTCATTCAGGTCACCACCATGTTCCTGAGTAAAAATTATGTATTAGTCATTTTAGAAAGAAAGAAAGAATAGAATCCCCATCTTTAGAAACCAGCAGATCATCAATAAACCAAAAACATAAGAACTAAGAATAAAATATGAGAAAAAACTATTGCAACAGAAGGAAAAACATATGAACTAGTGGCAAGAGAATTGAAAGTAGATTATAAACAAAGGTGTTTTTCTGCAAGACTGTCTAGCATATCTGATATTATTTTACACTAATCAAATTCACTTAAAATAGCAAGAAATATCCTTGTGTTAAGCTCGACTGGCAGAGTGCAAAAATGTTTGAAATTGTTAGATAACATTTAATGTTAGCTGAATGCATAGCATGCTCCATGAAGGCCATGCTATCTGCTATAATACAGCCTATTATAGAAGTAGTATAAATAACAAGATAATTGGACTGATGTAATGCCAACTTTGCCTTGATTCTGCACAAATACCTTTACGATTGGTTCAAATATTATTTTCACAGTAGAAGGCAAGGTATAATGGTAGCTTTTACCATTACAAGTGCTACTCAGCCTTTCTTGGGAAACATTATTACCACCACTTTTGAAAATTGTGGTGTTGGAAACTACGTTCTCAACAGGCATCAAGCAGCAATCTAAATTTCCAAGTGATAGCCCATCAAGCAGCTAAAACAACCCATTTTCTCCTATCATAGTATAACCACTCTTATATAAAAGGGATTGACTTACGGCTAGCTATGCACAATGGGAAGGAGAAGATAAGATGCTTATCCTTTGGGTAAATTGCGCCAGTACACCCCAAAAGACAAACGTTTCCTTCAACATCCAAGTTCAAAGTCAGGTACCCTAAATTAATGAGAGAGTTTCATTTTTGTCCCTACACATATTTACCATTAAGGTCAAAGTATTGCCTATATCTAATGCACCTATACATTTAAGTACCATTCATTTATTGACTCTTTATGCCATCTCATATTCCACCCTACCACCTATCGAGTAGTTACAATCTTTTTTTCAATCTAGAAATTGGACTATTGAATTGAAAGTCTTAGATGTATAAAGAATAGACAAATTCATGGTGTACGACTGAACGAAAATATAGATGGATTACGTGCAAGCAACAACTTTCACTCCAAGATCAGACAAAAAAAAAACATTGTTTAAAGTTCACATTGTTGAAAATTCAGACTCTCAAATGAAACATGCTGCAAGTTTAGGGTATTGAATGTCAAATTTAAAAGTATGACTACAATGAAACTTGAGTTGAAGTTCAAGGACTACTAGTGCAATTTACCCTTTTTACTTTATATAAGTATAACTAGCGCAATTTGTGATAGTTGTATTTGCAAAATTGCAAATACAACTATCACAAATACGAAACTAGTTTCGAAAAAAATAAGGGTGTGTTTAGCATTGCTTATATCTTTTATTTCTATGCCTTTGAAGGTGAGTAGGGATGAACTGTATTGTTTGGTTTGTCTGCAAATCTTCTTTCTCCTGAAAAGAAAATAAACAAGTATAAAAGAAAAATGTAACCACTACTCTTTCCTCCTTTTTTCTTTTTCCTTTGTCAACAGAAAATCATGAAGATAGAATTTTCCGAGCAATCAACAATAGCAAAATCAAGTAAGGCATCCCTAGGTGCCTTCAACTGCATAAAACAGGGAAAAACAAAAAACAAAAAACAAAACAAAAAAAAAAAAAACAATAAAGAAAAAACAATGACAAATGTGAACTGTGAACTAACTTTTCTTCTTTATTTCCAACTATTCATCTGCTCCAGTCACTGGACTAGAACAGAGGCACAGAGGCACATGCGGTTCACCCAAAACTCACAAGAGAGTGATCAAAAGAAGATAAACCATTTGAAAGTTTCAGTAATGAGCGTAAGAATAAATCCACAAAATAAAAAATTCTCTTACAATGTTATAGAGCAACCAAGAATCTATCTTCTGCATCAAGAAATGCTAGCATTAATCCAAAAATCAAATTCAGCGTGGATAAGAGAACTCAGAGGGACCAATTTTTCATCAACAATTTCACTCCTAAACAATATCAATTTGTTACTTCATTAATACAGAACTAATGTCCAAGAGACCCTAAAGTCAACATCAACCCATTTTTAGTATCAGAAACCGCATCTCCCACACAATCCTACGATCGAATCAGCCAAAAGCAACAAATTTCGATCCACAACTACCTCTGCCACACCGAATCAACAAACACTAGACACACATCCACCCACTGATCCTCGAAGAGGTAAATAGAAACCATAATTCCCGAAATCAGGGATCAGAAATCGGATTGGGGGCTTTACCTCGAGCTTACGCAGCGCGACGGGCTCGGAGGCGCCGGTGATGCTCATGAACGTCTCGATCGCATCCTGCGGCGGCCTCGCCATTGTCGCGAGCTCGATCCGATGCTCGGTGAAGGGGGACGCTAGGGTTTCGTCTCGGTGGGAAAGATAACGAGCGACGAGACGTGCGAAGGAGAAAAAATAAGCAACGAAGAGAGAGAATGTGAGAGAGAGAGAGAGAGAGAGAGGAATCTAAAGAAGAGTATAGTAGAGTTCCTTTTTTTTCTTTTTGTTTTTATTTTTGGGGTCTATTTTTGCCCCTTTCCACAAGCTTCTACAAGGGGGGAAGAGAGGTAAATATCCTTTTTTTAGACTTGAGATCCAAGTCTACTACACATACATTGTAGATACACAGTAAAAGAAACATTTAATCAGAACCAGGTTTAGCGAACTAGAGTGTTATTGGTAAAAGGACGGAGTAAGTGTTAGAAGCACTGGCGTTTGGTTTTCAAAAAATATCTTAAAAGAAAAATATTATTTGTACATTATTATTATTATATTATTATTATTATTATTTATCTATCTTCTCTATATCTCTTCGGGCCGGGCGGCCCGCGGGCCGCTCTGCCCGGCACGGTTCCGGGCCGGGTTGTGGCCCGGCATAGCTACTGTAGCGTTATACCGGGCCGGCTCCTCGGGCCGTGTTGGGCTCCCTCAGGGCCAGCATGGTCCGGCACGGCCCGGCACGGGCTTGGGCCATGCGGGGCCGAAAAATAATGCATGGCCCGGCACGGCACAGCCCATATGGGCTATGCCAGCCGGGCCAGCACGGCCCAAATAAATTTAAAAAACTAGGCACTATATAGGCCTGGCTCTTGTCAGCCTCTTTATTATGTGACTTTTGAAAAAAAAAAAAAAAAAATGATGTAATGAAGAGAAAATAATGTTGATTTTTTTTTTATTGTTTGCTAATTGGTTTTGTAAATCATGCTATTTTATTCAAATATATTTCTCTCTCTCTCTCTCTCTCTCTCTCTCTCTCTATATATATATATATATATATATATATATATATATATTACTTTCATTTAATGTAATTATATAATATGATTAATTCGAAATTTATGTATTTTTTATTATTATTATTTGTTTAGAATATTAATTTCTATTCAAATATTAAAAATTATGAAAAAAAATGTAATATTAATTTTATATTAAAGTTGGTTATTGGTCAAAGAAATTAAAGCTAAAAAATCAATATAAAAAATTTAAATAATTAAAAAGTTAAAATTATTGTTCTCTAAAATTTTAAATTTTATACAATATTAAAAATTAATGATATTAAAAAGTTAAATTTATTTTTGGTATTTTAGTTTTATTTTTTAATTTATAAAAATTTTAAAATAATTTTTTGGAGTTGGGCATAATTGTGTAAAAAAAAATTATGAATTAAAAAGTATAGTTTAAAAACAAGTTGTCTCTTATTTTTAAAAAAATAATTTTTAGAACAAAAAAAAGTACAAAAAAAAAGACAAAAAAAAAATGGAAAAAATTCTGGGTAAAAAAACTGGGCTGGCACGAAGCACGGGGCCTGGCTGGTGCTGGGCGGGCCAAGGGGCCGGGCCGGGCCTCTTCCTTTGAAAAAACTGTGATGATCCAGCTCTCCGCGAAGGTCTTTCGGAATGAATTATGGCTTCTGGAGGCCTATGATGTGTGTTGGAGATGGTTGCGCGCAAATCGGACTTCAGAATTGAACCCAGCGCGAAATTTAGATTAAGAATACCTATCCGGATGCCTTCGACAAATTTTAGAAATGGAATTTGGCAAAACGGACATCGGATTTGGACTCAGCGCGCGAAAATGATGAAAATGGACTACTTACTTGTATTTTTCGGAGCCCGGATGCCAAAACATGAATTTCGAGGCAAGATTTTACTGTTCCGGTAGGCCAGGGCAGCGCCGGCAGCGACAGGCAGCGGCGGAGCTCGGTGGCGCGGGCGCGGGCAGGCGCGTGTGCGGCGGCGGGCTGGGCGGTCCACAGGTTTTGACGTGCACCGGGACCAGCCAACTGCGGGCATGCCACGTGTCGCGCGCCGATTGGGCGGTCAACGCACGCGCGACAGTGCGCCGGGTGCGGCGCACCATGGACCCCGCCGGGCCACGTGTAGCCCGCTCATTGGCGGGCGCAGCGACCCGGCTGGGCTGCCGTGAACCGCGGCCCACGGTTCCCGCCGTGGACCGCGTCACCGCACGGCGTGCTGCGATTCGCGGGTCGCGTGCACCAGGTGCGCGGGGCGCGGATGGGCGACGTGGCTGGCCGTGGTGGATCCGGGCGTGCACAATAACGGGCCGGCCCAATTTCGGGCGCCCGAATCTGATTTTTTCCTCTTTTGGTGGGCTGGGCTATAAATAGCCCCTTTGGGCTTCTTTTTTAGGGCTTTCCCGAGCTCCTCTGCCCTTGTCCCCCCAATCAAAGTTGTACCTCTTCTTGTGCTGCATCTTGTGAAGGAGGCTCAGATTTTTTGGAGGCCGCGGCATCGACGGCTTCGGTGATTCGGCGCAGTGCGACGTTTCTTCTTCGGTGGCCCATTTTCGTCGCGTTTCGGTCCACGAGGCCCACGGAGCTACCCCGAAGGAATTTTTGGACGATTTTGTTGCCTCGGTTTCACGAGAGGTAGATCTCCGTTTTTCGTGCTTTTCGCTCCTCTCAGTTTTGGGTTTTTATTGGGATTTCTGGAACATCTTTGAACCCCATTCCTACTGGTGGTTTTCCTGGACAGCGGAGGCTTGTCGGATTTTTATCTCTGCGCTCGGGTATCGGATTTCGACATGTGAGGACTCGATCGACATCTACTCTTCGCGAGGATCGCCGTCGTATTTTTATTGAAATTTTTGGAGATTATCTCGCGGGTGGTATTTAAGCATTTTCTAGACTATTTTTACAGCAGCATGTGTTTGTAGGAAATATTGCTTATCACGATATTTGGACTATATCTTTGTACCCAGGTGGAGTTTTCTGGTGTTCTTGGACTCGTTGGAATCGTGGGAATCCGAGAATTGTCCCCATTCAGTTTCAGCCTATTTTTGGATCTTGGTTGACGCGCGCTTCAGGTAGGTTGCTTCGTCTCCAAAATCGGTGGACTATTCATTAATTCTATCGTGTAGTAAATCATACATGATTGTTAGATGTGTTAGGAAGCATGTTAGATATAGAGAGGATGTTCTCACGTTGTTATCATGATCATGTTGATGTATGCTTCCTATCTGTGTTAACTTAAGTACCACTATTAGAACTTGACCTAGCACCCTGTCATATGTTGCATGTGTAACCAGACTAGTAGAAAATCCTCACTTGGACTAGGTTCATTTATGCTCTAGACATCCACACTCCGTATTCTATTTCTGGACATAGTGATTTTCTTCGCCCGGGTAGTGGGCCGAGTGGTCAGGATTTATTTTAGTGTGGGATGCATATTACACTCGTGCTTGGGGGCAGAGTGGAGTCTGGTAGATGTAGCTGGTATTATATCTGTGGCGGGAGCCGTTTGGATAAACGGTGGTCCCGGGATGTCTGTTTCTCTGTTTTATGTGTCGCCACTGTGTTCGCAGAAGTGGTGTGTTAGTAATAGCAGGACCTTGAACCCAGAACCTTTTTGGACACACATGATTTTAGTCCATCAATATTTTTTCTTCCAAACATCGAAGGGTCGCCGGAGTCTGTTCTTGTCTGATTGGACGAAGGCATTAGCCCTTCGGGGTTTGGGAATAAACTTGTTTTCTAACTGTTTTTCCTAAAAAAACTAAAAATCATTAAAAATAGGTTTTTCTCAAATTAAAATAGTTTTCAGTAATAAATATCATCTTTTTCCTGTAAACTTCCTCACTCGAGAGGATTCGAGTGGTCTGGGTTCTAAGGGCTGCCTTTTCTTTGGGTCGAGAACAACGAGAGGCTATACCTAGAGCCTGTTCTTGTTTGATTTGGGTTGTAGGTTCTAGTCTCTCGGGGTTCCCGGACCCTTCATTGTTGTCAGCTGTGAAGTATATCCTGTTAGTGAGTTTGTATGTTGGGTTGATGTCCTGTTGTGGGAGCCGTCGGGTTGACGGTGATCCCGGTTGTCGAGTATTTCCAGCCAGTGAGTTAGAGATGTGATTTGGATACTGTCGATCTTGTTGATCGTAGATTTGGACTATAGCCTGCATGAGCCATATTGAGCTCGACAGAGATGCGCGGATACTTTCCTCGGTGGGGTTGCGCCCCTCGAGTGCCGCTCCGGAGCTGGGCCTGTTACTTTGCTATCGCGACTTGTCGACGCAGTCCCTCTGGCTGGGCCAGTTTTGGCAGTCACGGACGCCCTACGTAAGTCCAGTCCTCCGTGGATGTAATGGCAGTAGGTGGGCGCAGGTTTGACTGAACCCTATGTGGCAGTCACTGTGATTGGGTTGATTGAGTACTTGGGATAGAGTCGATGCATCATTTTCATCTGTATCACCCTTTGAGCATTGTAGATAGAGGCATGATAGCTGTAGACTCTTTCCAGCTTATCTTTTTATTATTACAGTTTTCCTGTTATCTTATGCCTCTAGTAGACTTAGTGGGCAGACCGTCGGGCTTGGTAACGGTACCCACTGAGAACTACTGTGGGATGTAGTTCTCACACCCGCTGTGGTGTCTTTCCCCAGGAACCCTTTCTCCCGTTCCTGCTGCTCCAGTTGCTGATCCTTTTGTTGCTAATCGAGGTGAGAGAGTCGCGAGCTAGTTCCCTACCCGTCCTTGGAGTATAGCGGTACCCCTTTTTGGAGTTTAGTAGTACAGTCTGCTGGATTTTAGTAGTTAGTTACTTTTGAGAGTTTTATTTTGAGAGACTTTTGTAGTGAGGTTCAGACTTGTATTTTTTGACAGTTGTATTATTTCTTATTTCAGTAGTTTACTTTTCAGTTCTGATATCTGTATAGCTATAGTATCCTTCTTTTTGCAGGTTAGACGCTTCGTCTATACGGGGCTTCCCGTATGGGCGGCGGATCTGTTGGCGGGCCCGGATCGCAGTTTCGACTCCGGGCCGGGCCAGCACGGCCCAAATAAATTTCAAAAAAACTATGCACTATATTGGCCTGGCTCTTGTCAGCCTTTTTATTATGTGACTTTTTTTTTTAAAAAAAAAAAAATGATGTAATGAAGAGAAAATAATGTTGATTTTTTTTTTTATTGTTTGCTAGTTGGTTTTGTAAATCATGCTATTTTATTCAAATATATATATATATATATATATATATATATATATATATATATATATATATATATATATATATATATATATATATATATATATATATATATTACTTTCCTTTAATGTAATTATATAATATGATTAATTCAAAATTTATGTATTTTTTATAATTATTATTTGTTTAGAATATTAATTTCTATTCAAATATTAAAAATAATGAAAAAATTGTAATATTAATTTTATATTAAAGTTGGTTATTGGTCAAAGAAATTAAAACTAAAAAATTAATATAAAAAATTTAAATAATTAAAAAGTTAAAATTATTGTTCTCTAAAATTTTAAATTTTATATAATATTAAAAATTAATGATATTAAAAAGTTAAATTTACTTTTGGTATTTTAGTTTTATTTTTTAATTTATAAAAAATTTAAAATAATTTTTTGGAGTTGGGCATAATTGTGTAAAAAAAATTATGAATTAAAAAGTATAGTTTAAACATAAGTTGTCTCTTTTTTTTTTTTTTTTTTTTTGATTAAACAGGGGAATACCCTATTTAAGCAGTACAGGACAGGAGTACAGGACAGGACTGAAGGAGAAAAAAAGAGGACCCAGCACAAAATGAAAAACAGAGTGAGCCCGGCGCACGGAACAGCCATATCAAAACACACAAAAAAATGAAACAAGTGTAATCCCAATTAAACAGGTAAGAGGTTATAGCTGACGATGAAGGTCTTTCGCCTTCATTGCTGACAAAGCGCCAGGTCAAGAAGATCATGGACCCATATCCGTTTCAGCAACAGAGCGTGAACAGAGACGCACGACTCCAAGTCCATGATATCCGTTGTAACCCAGCTCCAAATGAAGAAAGTTAAATCGCAGTACGAACAGAGTAATATCAGGAAACCAAAGCTCAACCAACAGATAGCTCCAAGTCGATTCAATAGTAGGAAATTCCTAGGCGCACCTCGTTGCTTTCCCTCAAGAAACCAGTCGTTTAACGATAAATAACAACCCATCTTCAACTTCGGGCCAGCTGACTTGAGGTCGCTTTGGCAGGCCTGTGAGACCGGCCACTTTGAACTTCGCTCCTCCGTTTTCCCCTACTCCTGGGCCGCTGCATCTGGGCCGCTGCTCCATAGCCTGTGCCCACAGTTGGAGAGCACCTCAACCGCCGACGCCGCATTGGCCCCCCTTACCTGTCGACAGCTAGCAACCGAAGCTGAAGTCACCCTCCGATGCCTGCCAACCACCGACGATGAAGCCCCCCCTTGCTCGGACCCAGAGCTGCGACCGTCCGCCGCTGCTACCCTTTGCATCAGGAAGAGTCCGAGGCTAGCGAAAAAATGTGGAACGCCGATTTTGGAGCTGGCCGTAGCACGAAAATCGGCCCGCCTGTCTGGTGAACCGCTGGACCCCTCCACCTCGGTACACTCCCTTCATGCAGTCGATTCCTCCCTCGCGCTGGGGCTCAGCAAAATCAAAACCAAATGCGCCAAGCTCGGAGTCGTGCTGAGGGAGGCGGACGTCCCAGCCCTCCTGGACCTCGTCGGCCCGTTGATCTGATTGCTCAGACCCCGCTGTGGACCTAATGCTTGTTGGACTGTCGAACTTCTTTTTCAATGATGCAACTATGTTCTTGGAATGTAAGGGGCTTGAATGACCTAACGAAGCGTAGACTTATTAAATCGACACTTGGAAGCATCAAGGCTTCGTTTCTCTGTCTGCAAGAAACTAAAGTGAGCCAGTTCTCACGCTCCTTCATCAGATCCTTCGCGGGTCCCAGCTTTGATAAATGCTTATTCATTCCTTCCGTTGGCGCGTCCGGTGGCCTTGCCACCTGCTGGAACTCTAAGTACTTCAATTGTACTGAAGTCCTGGTGCGCGACCGATCTCTCACTCTGCGGGTTCGATCCACCACCAGTGGATTTTCCTTCTATCTTACTAATGTTTACGGCCCCCCATCCTGGGAAGGTAAATCCGAATTCTGCATGGAGCTGATCCAACTAAAAGGGACATGTGCTGGGCCCTGGGTTATTTGTGGAGACTTCAACCTCACCCGAGGTCCGAATGAGAGAAATGGCCGGGGGTGGTGTAACCGTCTCTCGAACCTGTTTACTGACATGATCAATGAACTCGAGATGATTGATACCCCGATGAACAACCAGAGCTTTACTTGGTCGAATCGGCAGAACTCGCCAACTCTTGCCAAGCTTGACCGCTTCCTCATCTCGACCGAGTGGGACCTCGTCTTCCCTCTTTCAAATGTTTCGGCTCTGCCAAGAATAACGTCAGATCACTCGCCGATCCTGCTTAAAACGGAAAGGTGGCTGGCCCCTTCTCCTTTCAGATTTGAAAAGGTATGGCTAATGCGGGAAGACTTCAACTCTCTGATCCCTATCTGGTGGAGCGAAATCGAAGAGAAACAGGGCCCACAAGGCAGCATTCTCACCTTCAACGCCAAGCTTAGACACTGCCGCAAGCGAATAAAGGAATGGCGACAATCCAGCTTCCATAGTATCCGAAAAGCTAAGCAACAACTGGCGGAAGAAATTCAAAAGCTGGACTTGACGGAGGAATTGCGCTGTCTGACCCACTGTGAACTTGACAACAGAATTAAGCTCAAAGCTAAGTTGAGGGATATCGCCGTCGAAGAGGAGATCCTGTGGAAGACTAGAGCTAAGCAGCACTGGCTCCGGGAAGGGGATGGTAACTCCAAATTCTTCCACGCCATAGCCAATGCTCGTCAGCGGACAAATCACATTGGGACCATCGAAGATGAGAGCCTTAGTCTGAACAGGGACTCAGACAAAGGTGAATACTTCCTGCGCAAATTCAAGGAAAGATTCGCACCAGCTAACCCTCCCCCAGCCTCCTTCGGAGACTGGAGTGACTTGTTCCCTGATAGCGATCGACTGAGCTCGGAGTCCCTTACCTCACGCTTCACTTTGGAAGAAATCAAGGTTGCTACCTTTCAAATGAGCGGTGACAAAGCTCCTGGACCCGACGGCTTCAGTATGATCTTCTATCAAAAATTCTGGGACGTAGTTAAGGACGACCTTGCTAAAATCTTCGATGACCTTTTTTTAGGCTCCCTGAACACGGGGCCTGTCGACTATACTCATATCTGCCTGATCCCTAAAACAGAAGCCGCGAAGACCGCAAGTGATTTCCGACCAATCTGCCTTATTAACTGCATTCAGAAAATCATCTCCAAAGTATTGGCGAATAGATTGGCAAAGATTATCCCTAACATCATCTCACTCTCACAGTCAGCTTTCATTAAGGGGCGCTCCATTCTTGACTCCTACGCCACCGCCTCTGAACTAATCAGCTGGGGGATGAACAATCGCATCAACGGTGTCGGAGTCAAGGTGGACTTTGAAAAAGCTTACGATAAGGTAAACTGGCATTATCTGAGACACATTCTCCAATGTCTAGGTGCCAATCAAAGATGGTGCGGGTGGATCGACCAATGCACCTCCAATAGTAAAGCCGCCGTTCTGGTCAACGGTACACCGACCAAATGGTTTAAACTGAAGAGGGGTCTACGTCAAGGGGACCCCCTTTCGCCCTTTCTCTACCTTCTGGTGGCTGAAGGTCTGACAAGAATGACGAACAGAGCGGTCAGCAATAATCTCATCCGTGGCATCGGCCCTAACAGGGAAACGAGAACTGCGATTATCCAATATGCGGACGACACCCTATTTTTTTGCGAGGCGCAAGTCCGGCAGATTAAGAATCTCCGCTTCATGTGGCAACTATTCGAGTGGGCTTCCGGCCTCAAGGTTAATAGGAATAAATCTGAGCTCTTCGATCTGGGTAACCGAAGTAACCGAGGGGTCAGACTGGCTGCCATCTTAGAATGCAAGCATGGCACCCTACCAATCAAATACCTGGGACTGCCACTAAAAAAAGGTAGCGTCCCGAAGGAAGAATGGTTCGGACTCATCCGCAAAATCGAACTTAGAATCGACGGATGGAAAGCAAAACTGCTATCCCAGGGCGGAAGACTCACCCTTGTCAACGCGGTGCTCACAAACTTACCCCTCTACTACTTCTCAGTCTTCAAAGTCCCAGCCTGGGTCCTACGACGGATCGACTCACTACGAAGAGCTTTCTTTTGGAAAGAAAACTCGGTGGTGCAAGGGGGGCACTGCCTGGTCAACTGGAAAACCGTATGCAGGAGCAAAAGCGACGGTGGCCTAGGGGTCTTAAATCTGGAAAACATGAACATCGCGTTATTATCAAAATGGTGGTGGCGATACCTTGCCATGGATGAAACCCCTTGGTGCAATCTCATCAAAGAGCTCTACTACAGACGTAGAAGACCGCTTCATGAAGGCACATCCTTCAAGCCACACTCACACTGGTGGAGGAGCGTGCTGAAAACCAGGGAACCATTCAGCCACAGCATCTGCCTCTCAATTGGAGACGGAGAGAGGACGACCTTCTGGTCAAACATTTGGATCGGAGAATCACCACTGTCGACCCAGTTCCCGAATATCTTCGATCAGGTTCTTAACAAGACCATTCGTGTGTCCAACTGCTTCGGACAGACCGGCTGGAACTGGGATCGTATCCTGGAAGGAGTACCAAACAACCAATTGGGACTCAACAACTGCATCACAAGTCTGAAGGAGCTCATCCCAAGGATGACCATCTCCCCCAACAGAGACCAAACACTATGGCGATGGACAAACACGAGACAATTCACTGTTAAGTCGATGTACAGCTTCCTTCAAGACAGTGGGGTGGTGGAAACAAGGTTTGAGACGCTCTGGACCGCGAAAGCACCTCTCAAAGTAAAGATCTTTGTTTGGCTGGCTCTGAAAAGAAGAATCCTAACCAGAGACATCCTTCAGAAACGAAACTGGAACGGAAGTACCTCCTGTGTTATCTGTCTCGAAAACGATGAAACAGCGGACCACCTTCTTTGTTCCTGCCCCTTCTCGAAATCGCTGCTGGCCGCCTTAGTCCCAAACAAGCTGGAGATCCAAAACACTACGTCGATCGACATAATATGGGACAAAATGGGGCAACACAAGGGAGCCCTTGGGAAACGGCTACTCACTACCATCGCAGCAACCTGGTGGAACATCTGGCTCGAAAGAAACTCGAGATGCTTCAACGACCAGAAACGCCCCTTAGGAGACATCTTAGCGCGTATACGTACCTACCGCTCCAACTGGCTTAAATACTGCCCCTGACTCCTTTTTTTTTTTTTTTTTTTTTTTTTTTTTTTTTTGGGCCCAATTGCTCTGGCAATTAATGGCTGCCCTGTGCTAAATTCACCCTCGTAATGAATGAAGCGGCAGCATGCTGCCTTTCTCTCAAAAAAACAACACATCTAATACCAAGCCGAAGTAACATATCAACGGAGCCCAGACAGAATCAGCCGAAAGAAAACCCAACCCATTCGTGCAAGCAAATTAAAAGAGGCCCGACTCGAAAAAAGGAAGAAAACACGCTATAACTAGGACACTGCAAGCATCGAGTAGGATCTCAAATGCGAGGTAGCTTGCCAAAAAGTGAAGTGTTCTCAGATCCCAAAGAGCAGGATGAGCCTCCATGGATTTCTTCAAGGTTTGCTTAAAACGGTGATCGGTATGTGTCGATCCATGATCAACACAAATGAGCCTCCCAAGCACCCTATGATAAATAATCGAGTGTCATAACAAAACCGTCAGTAGCCAATACCGGGCAAACTTCACATGAAAAAATAATCTGCTGGTGAATGGAAGCAGGAAATAAGGGGATCAAAGCAGTTAAGCTGTCAGTTTACGCAATAGGACTCGAGCACCGGCTTCCCCACAGACTGCCGCTTGAAGAATAGTCGATGACTTATCGGTAGAGAAGCACCCACAGCACTGTCAAATATCGCGCTGCCTTGAAGGCTAGGGGGACAAAGGTCACAGCCCTGGATGTGAAAACCCAACATGTGCAGGGTCCAATAAGAGAGGGGGACCCAAACCAAACCAATACAATGGAGGGAGACAGACCGGCTTCACCCAGAATTTGCAAAAATAAAACTCCGAAATTCTGTCAATCAAAACTCAAACAGCCTCGACACCCGCCGCCGCAACTTCGACCCCGAGTACTGCCAGCTCCTAGTAGTAAACGAAGAAGATAGAAAAATAAGCAATAGAAGTCCCTGTGCTTGATATTCCCAATAGCGATCCCCCAAAATTAATACAAGCATGTAAAAGCGCCAACAGATAACCACCTTCGTGAAAAATCCTCAACCCACCATACACAACATAACAAGGCATTGTTGTAGAGAGTCTTGAGAAGTCCCGAACCCCAAAAAACGCAAAAAAACGCAGAATAGAACCCCTGGCAGGTAGCCGTGCAACCATCTTCTCCCTTCAACCGAAGTTTAAAGCATGAAATACCATGATTCGGGTATGGGTGGAAGCGCTAGACATTAACCTGAATTGGGGTCCTGCCTCCAGTTTTCTATGAAAGCCCTCATTCAATCATAAGTCAAGTAGCTGTGAATGGAAGAGAACCAATAGCTTTCTGAAAGCACTTAATGTCATGGAAAGAATCTACCGATTATTACAGATGAAGTAAAAGTTTCGTCCTTAATATCCCTTAATCATAAATATCATTGAGCACCAATCTTGGTCGATAGAATAAAAACCATACTGCGACAATTGTTCGGAGCTTCCGTCGAGATAGAATCCAGATTTAGAAGTAAAAACAACACTAGCCCGTTCAATCGAGTAAACCAATTTATAGACCAAACTGTAGAGGGCCCGGTGGAAAAGAAAACGACCATTTCAACACGAACAATCTTCAAGCTTCAGGCTCCCTTGTAAAAAGCTAGCTTTCTGGACCCCTGACAGTGAAGCAGAGTTCCCCTTGTCTTGAAAAGATGTTGAGAAAAACTTGAAGTGCCCAGGAACCCGCGACACCGAGAAATAGCCAATGTGTAGCTCCCCACCTATCAGTCGATCAAGCACCCCAAGCCGAAGTTCGAAACTAATGAGCTCCAAAAACCAAAATCTGCTGACTCTAACTACTCCACAAACAGTATCAAGACCCTTCACAAAGAACGAGCATACAATCCTTAGACTAAGGATCCCCCCTCTATTTATTTTTTATTTTATTTTATTTTATTTTTTTTTTCATTCTATTCTCTTTTTTTTTTTTTTCTTTTTTGCCCGTTTTTTTTTTTTTTCCTCACGTAGCATCAAAACTTGGCTTGATATCGAGTAACACCATCGCTAAAAAGGATTCGCTTAGGAGGAGCAGGTGAAGGGGAGGGTTATCCCCGGTGTGAAGGACCTGAAACAGATGAGCCCCCAAGGACAAAGGTCCAGAGATTGAAGGTATGGAGAATTCTTGAGGTGCAGATGTTACTGGGAAGAACAATCATTGAAGATACGCCTGTTGCGTTCCAACCAAAGTTCCCAACAGGTAGCGGCAAATAAGATGTCAAAGAGTGCTTTATATCGGCCCTTCAATGTCGACCTCGCACCCCGCCATCTACTCGCAAAATCCCCCGAGTAGTGAAGTAATCTGTACCGTGTGAGTGGCCAGAGATGTAGTAGCTCCTCCCAAATCGACCTCGCAAACTTACAAAAGAAGAAGAGATGATCCAAATTTTCATCTCCTGCATGACAAGTCATGCAGATAGATGGCCCCGACCACCCTCTTTTTTTAAGGAGCTCCGCCGTGAGTAGCCTATATCTAGCTGCAATCCAAAGGAAGATTTTCGTCTTGAGTGGTATCTTAATTCTCCACAAATGCAGGATTTTACTGTCGTTTACTCCGTCAAAGGAAATGGCATTGTAGGCAGTCTTGGTAGAGAAGGTCCCGTTAGAACTCCATCTCCAGTGAATCAAGTCTTCGGAGTTGGACAGCCGGAAGTTGTTGACCGCTGCCTGCAGGGAAGATAGCTCGCGCCTAGACGCCGGGCCGAGCACGCCTTGAAAAGCCAACTCTGTCCTGGAACCGTAACGACAAAGCCATTTAGAGACCGAGAGATGTTTGAGGTGGGCCGCTCCAAATAAACGTGGGAAAGTGATGCGCAAAGACGAATCGCCGTTCCAGCGCGCATTCCAGAAAGACGTCGCATTGCCATTTCCGATTGTAATAGTGGTGGAAGAGGTGAAGAAAGGAGTAATTGAAAGCAGACCCTTCCAGATTTGGCAACAACTAGTCGGCGGCGAATCCTTCGAAAGGGGTGGCCGGTGAGAATAATGTTTCGAATTCAGCAAGCGCACCCAAGGCAGCGCCTTAGAAGTATGGAAGCACCAGAGACCTTTCAACAGGAGAGCGGCATTAGCATTACGGAGGTCGCGGATACCCAAGCCCCCGTACTTAGTCGGGCGACATAGATGTTCCCATTTGACCAGGCAGTGAAAGCCGCTATATAATCTTTTCCCATTCCAGAAGAAGTCTCGACGAATCTTGTCGATAGCTTTGATTACCCAGCGAGGTAGAGAGAAGGCCGAGCAAAAGAAGGTCGGAATGGAGGAGAGAACCGAGTTTAAGAGCACCAACCGCCCCCCCTAGAGAGCGTAAGGCTCTTCCACCCCGCCAGGCGCTTATCCACTTTCTCGATGATGGGGAGGAAGTCAGATTTCCGCAACGCCTTAGGAGATAAAGGTAAACCCAAATACCTTAGGGGAAAGTCTTGGGATTGACAACCAAAGAAAGAGGCGAGAGCTTCAGAAACGGGGCTCGGTAGGTTAACCGAAGAAATGGAACTTTTGCCATAGTTGATATTAAGGCCTGAGATCTCCGTGAAAGCTTCAAGAATGACATTGATGGCCCTTGCCGATCTATCGGAACCATCGAAGAAAATAAGGATATCGTCAGCAAATTGTAGGGTGTGGACTTTGACTGTCCCGATGCCCACCGAAGGAAGATCGAGAGAAGAAGAAGCCGCCTGCAGCATTCTGAATAGCACGTCGATACACAGTATGAAGAGGAGGGGGGACAGGGGGTCACCTTGACGCAGTCCACGTTTGCAAGGAAAGGAGTAGCCTGGGACCCCGTTAAGCAAAACCGCCGTACTGGAGGAGTGTAAGAGATCCATAATCCAGCCTATCCACTTGGACCCGAATCCTCGAGCCACTAATAGGTCCTGCAGGAAGGACCAGTCGACGTGATCGAAAGCCCTTTCAAAATCGATCTTGAGAAGCGCCGCTTTTTGCTTAGATGAGTGAAGGTGGTGGAGTAAGATATGTGCGCAGTAGAAGTTATCAAGGAGCGATCTCCCTTTAATAAAAGCCGTCTGAAACGGATTGACGAGGTTGCCCAAAAGCCCCTGAAGTCTAGCCGCCAGAACTTTTGAGATAATTTTGACCATACTGTTCTCGAGACAAATGGGCCTAAAGTCGTTAGCAGAGGAAGACTCGCTTTTCTTCGGGATAAGACACAACCAACTTGCATAAATCTCGCGGAGATCCAGGCAACCGTTATGAAATTTGGAGAAGAGCTCCATAATATCAGCCTTGAGAACGGGCCAATAGCGGTGGAAGAACAACATAGGAAAGCCATCGGGCCCGGGGGCTTTTTCCGGCGCACAAGAGAAAATGGCACTTCTGACCTCGTCCTCCTCGAACGGAGCCTCCAGACGCAGAAAATCGGCATCCGAATTAGTAAGAGAGAACAACGAGGCAAAATTAAGAGAAGACCTTCTATCAGACGCCTCCCCAAGTTGCTTCACAAAGAAATCTAACAAGTAGGCAGCAATAGATTCTTGAGAAAAAAGAGTGGATGTTCCATCGGCAAGATGGGAGATGTAATTTTTGTTCCTGCAACAGCTAGCTTTAAGGTGGAAGAATTTGGAGTTGGCGTCTCCCTCTCTAAGCCATTGCACCCTTGATCTCTGCCTCCATTTGATTTCCTCCTGCAAGCACAGTTCGTCGTATCTCATTTTGAGGAGGGGTCTAAGCAAACGCTCCGAATCGCTTAGAGGTCTAGCTTCTTCAGCTAGATCGAGCCACTCAAGCCACCCAAGACAAAGATCCCCCTGGATAGAGATGGTTGATTTAAGCCCCGCGCTCCAAGAACGTAGGGCGGACTGGACGCTCTTGAACTTCGACGAGATTCTGCTAACAGAGTCGCCCCCCGTAGATAAGCCATTCCACGCCTTAGCTATCACCTCAGAAACCGCCGGATAACGGAGCCAGTAAGATTCAAACTTGAACAGGTGGGGGGAGGGCAGAAAGGAGAAGGCCGTGAGCAGCAGGGGGGTCTCTTATTTTTTAAAAAATAATTTTTAGAACAAAAAAGTATGAAAAAAAAACAAAAAAAAAACTGGGTAAAAAAACTGAGCCGGCACGAAGCACGGGGCTGGCCGATGCTGGGCAGGCCAAGGGGCCGGGCCGGGCCTCTTCCTTTGAAAAAACGGCCCGGTCCAGCCCGGATTTAAATCCGGGCTGGGCCGGGCTGACCCCGGGTCTATTTCGGCACGGATAATATGGGCCGTGCCGGCCCGGCACGACCCACATTACACCCCTATATACATATATAATTTGAGAGTTGAGGAGGGCTGACGTGTCGTACCTTCCTCAACCCTCTTTAGGATGGTATTTTAATTTTAATTTTTTTTAATATAAATGTTATTGTATTTTTATAATTTCTTTTAGGATGGTATTTTAATTTTTTTTTTTTTTTGATATAAATGTTATTGTACTTTTATTATTTAGAGGGAACAAAAAATTTTATTATTATTTTTTAGATTTTATTTTATCTATATATTTTGTAAAATATTTTTAAATATTTTAATTAATAATTTATTTTTTATGTGTTTATTTTATAAAATATTTTTTAAGAATTTAATTCAAAATTTATTTTCTTTTTTTTGAGTGTTTTTTAAAATTTTTCTTCAACATTTATTTTACAAAATATATTTTACGAGTTTAAGTATAAAATTTTTATATATTTATTTTGTTAAATATTTTTGACCGTCATGACAACTAATAAAATTTATAATTTTTTTATAGAATCTATACAATGCAAAAGAGAAAGATTTTATAATTTTTGCATAAAATATATATATATATATATATATATATATATATATATATATATATATATATATATATATATATATATATATATTTTGCATAAAATATTTCAAAATATTTTATGCAAAAACATTTATTTTATATAATATTTTATAATAAAATATTTTTTATTAGTCTTTCTAATAAAATTTTGAAGAATATTTCTCTTATCTTTTTTTCTTAATAAAATCTTATAAAATCTCATAAAATCTTTTTAATATCCGCAGTGAAACGCGGGTACTTCACTAGTATACATATATAATTTGAGAGTTGAGGAGGGCTGACATGTCGTGCCCTCCTCAACCCTCTTTAGGATGGTATTTTAATTTTATTTTTTTTATATAAATGTTATTGTACTTTTATAATTTTTTTAGGATGGTATTTTAAATTTTTTTTTTTTGATATAAATGTTATTGTACTTTTATTATTTAGAGAGAACAAAAAATTTTATTATTATTTTTTATATTT
This sequence comes from Tillandsia fasciculata, assembly GCA_029168755.2. Lineage (NCBI taxonomy): Eukaryota > Viridiplantae > Streptophyta > Magnoliopsida > Poales > Bromeliaceae > Tillandsia > Tillandsia fasciculata. The sequence goes on along the minus strand of CM054945.1, from coordinate 13,943,870 downwards.
TATTTTATCTATATATTTTGTAAAATATTTTTTAATATTTTAATTAATAATTTATTTTTTATGTGTTTATTTTATAAAATATTTTTTAAGAATTTAATTAAAAATTTATTTTTTTTGAGTGTTTTTTTAAAATTTTTCTTCAACATTTATTTTGCAAAATATATTTTGAGAGTTTAATTATAAAATTTTTATATATTTATTTTGTAAAATATTTTTGACCCTCATGGCAATTAATAAAATTTACAATTTTTTTATAGAATCTATACAATGCAAAAGAGAGAGATTTTATAATTTTTGCATAAAATATTTTTTTTTTCTTTTTTTGCATAAAATATTTCAAAATATTTTATACAAAAATATTTATTTTATATAATATTTTATAATAAAATATTTTTTATTAGTCTTTCTAATAAAATTTTAAAGAATATTTTTCTTATTTTTTTTCTTAATAAAATCTTATAAAGTCTTATAAAATTTTTTTAATATCCGCAACGAAGCGCGGATTCTTCACAAGTTATTATTATTATTATTATTATTATTATTATTATTATTTTGTGTGTAGATTTCGTACCACCAATTCAATCCATTCAATAGGTGGGAATAGGTGGGAATGGATGGGAAGCAAAATGAACCATAAATTTATAAATTTTCAATACTTTTTCACATATGCTAATTATTTTTTATCCTCACTAACTCTAATTTTTTTTCACCCTCACTAATTCTTATTTGATGAAACATTATAATTTTTTCTCTCTTCTTCTCTTTATTCAACGATACAATTTTTTCTCTCTCCTTCTCTTTATTCAACTTTTATAATCGATGTGCTCTTTAATTATCTTATAATTTTTCTCCTTCTTCACTCTCCTCAAATTTTTTTTGATGAAACATTATGGCTTTTTCCATCCCCTTCTTTTTATTTAATGGAGGTGGTCTTCACTCTTATTATTATATTTTTTTTTATGAAACATCATGACTTTTTCCCTTCCCTTCTTTTTATTCAATGGAGGTGGGCACATCTTATAATTTTGTTCTTTTCAAATTCAGAATTTAATCCGAATTTTAAAAAAAGAAAGTAAGTTCTTCGAATATTAATCAACGCCAATCCGACTCAACTCGACCCTCCTCGCTTTAGAACGAAAAGCGTTGAGAACCCGACTCAACTCGATCCTCCTCGCTGTAGAACGAAGAGCGTTGAGGGTGCACTACGAGGTATTACTCCACCATCTCCTTCGCCACTTGGGGGTCTAATGAAGCAATATAGAATGCTTAGACCGGGTTAGCACTGCGAGATATTGTTCCACCATCTCCTTCGCCACTGTGGGGTTCTAATGGAGTAATATAGAATGCGTAGACCGGGTTTAATGGAGCAATATAGAATACGTAGACCGGATCTAATGGAGCAATATAGAATGTTTAGACCGGATAAGACTCAAGACGATGGAAGGTGAGACGAAAAGGAATAACTCACGTTTTAAGTTTCGTCCTCTTTCTCTCTCAATGCCAAAAATATGTAATATCTTTATTTATTTTTGAACTGTTAAGTTTAAATATAAATTGGTTATACATTTAGATTAATTTATTATTAATTTGATATAAAATTTTTTCATTGTTATATATTTATTTAAAAATTTATAAAAATATATCTTATTACTTATTTTTTTTTTATTTTTTATTATCTATCCATCGCATCGCGCGAATTACTACACTAATGATATCGTATTCTTGAATGCACACTACACTCATGATATCCTATTCTTAAATGCATTAGGGGTATAATGTATGCCATTTTTGGAATATCCAAATAGGATTGCTCGATTTTGAAATATACTTTAGTTTGTAAAAAAAAAAATTTTTTTTTTTAAATTAAATGACCAAATTAAATTTGTGAAGTGACATTTAAAAGACACCCTATCTTTGAATAGATGGGATGTGTGATATACACCCTTTTGGAGTGTACAAATAGTATTTTTCTTAAATTTTATAGAAAATTAATGTTTTGTTCTCGAATTTTTTAGTCGAAACTATGAATATTGATATTTTTCATACCAAATTTAATTTTTTCAGAAAAATAGTTTAACACGTTTTTTCAATGAACCAAATTTTTGTATGAGTTTTCCTTATTAGAGCATGATTAAAAATGGATAAAATTTTAAAAGTCATTTTTATTAAGGTAACTTTTAAATTTGATTGTTTTGTTGGCTATAAAGTAAAAAATAAAAAGTTATAGTTTTGTAGTTTTTATTGTTTGATTATATATAAAAAGTGAAAATATAAACAAACATTTATGCTTATAATTTAAATTCAAATTTTATATTTAAATTTTATATTTAGAATTTAAAATTAGATTTAAATTTTAAAATCAAACTTAAATCTATGTTGAATTTATAATTAAAATTTAAAACATACAATTAAATTTACAATTTAAATTTAAAGTTTAAGTTACAACTCATAACTAAAATTAAATTCTAAAATCAAATTTCAAATTAAAAAATTAAAACATTAAAACATTAATTCAAATTTAAATTTATAATTTAAATTCATTGTTTGAATCAAATTTTAATTTTTTATTTGATCTTAAATTTTAATTCAAGTATGAATTCACAATTTGAATTAACATTTGAGTTTAAATCACAATTCAAATTAAACAATTGAATTCATAATTTAAATTCAAAGTTCACACGGAAACTAATTAATGAAAATAAGTCAAACGGCATATTTAAATTTGAATTTGAATTGCAACTTAAAAATTTAAATTTTGGATTCAAATTTTAATTAACAATTTGAATTTATTGTTTGGAACAATTTGAATTCAAAGTTCAAATAAAGTTCCTAGTTAAAAAATTTTGATTAAAATTAAAAATTAAAAATTCATATACACAAATTTAAATTTAAAAATTGTGTGCTAATTTTTTTTTGCGGTTGATTTGAAAATGTCCCCAGTGAGAACTTATGTTGCTGCTTACGGCGTGATAACCACAATTGCCTAATTTTGTGTGTTATGGGTGCCAACTTCTTCGAGCGATTCGGTTCAATTTTACCTGAACTTGAGCTTCATAATATGCTATGAGCAACCTGGTTTTGACGCAGTGTAATCTTGTCTAACTTTGATATAACTATTTGACTCTTAGTAGCAATTGTTGAAAGTAATACTTGAACTGATATTAATTGTTGGAGTTGTTATTTGCACTAACATCAATTGTGTAACTTCCAATCTAAACATTAAAACATAATAATACGGAAAAGAGATATTACATAAAGAAAATAATTAACCATCATAAATTATTTTTATTAATCAAATTAGTACTACACCTTGACTTTAACTAATTATGCTCAAGTCTCCATCTAAAATACATATGTATCTATAAAAAAAACAAGTCGTAAGTTCTAAACAGTATACATGTCAATCTCCCACACCGTTTTCATTTCACCTCCCCTAATCTCCCCATTCCGCCCTCTCCGTCAAACCCCCCCCCCCCCCCCCCACACACACACCCTCTCCCTACTTCGCCTCCCATACACTCTATCGTCCCAATCACCTCACATCGTCTGGTAATCTTAGGCTGTATATGTAATTGGGCTCCCATACTTCGCCTCCCATACATGTCAATCTTCTAATACACGAAGTCGTCAGAGCCTAAACAGGGAGAATATGTGGCACCCCAATAGTCCAACATCAGATGAGAATGGATTTAGGGATGTGTTGGAAAATCGCTGCTGACCGTTGACCTGGTCCAGTCCGCGATCGGCCTCCGAGTTGACCCTCCGAGTGTGATGCGCCGCGTGCCAAACGATTAGGCCTAGAAGGGATCTGCTCGGCCGGATTCTTCTCAATCAAACTCTCAATAGAGTTTGGCCTAGAGGAGCCGAATCGAAATTTGGGAACAAAGATTAACACGGCCGAAAGTCGATTGAAAGTTGTATTGCTCAAAAGACGGTTACAAGGGAACGATTACAATTAGGACTACTCATAGGAAAGCTGTAAGAAAAGCTGTAAGGAAAGCTGTAAAGAAAGTTATAGATGTGGGTATGAAAAGCTAGCTAGAAAAGCATTAAGGAAAGTTGTAAACTTAGTCTAGGAAAGTTGTAGATGCATGTATTAAAGGTATTGAAAAATAGTGGTAGTCACTGGCTTACGAGGTTGTAGGACCCTTTTCCCATCGATGGTTCTCTTATTTATACTTGTTGGAACCATATACGTGGTATGTGTGTAGCTATACATGCGTGATTTGTTGGGAATCATCACGTATATCTCAACTACTTCCTTTTTAGTGGATTTTCCTTGGTAGGATAGTAGTTCTTTCCCGTTCACGTTCATCCCCAAAATTGGCGTGCCGAGGCGCGATCCTCGGCGCTTTCCGATGCTAGGCGCCGCCTGCCATTTCTGTATTAGTTGCGTGATTCGCGCCCTAACTCTTGTGCCTTCCTTTTTGAGGATTTTCTATTTTTCGGCCCGAGCAACCGATTTTCGATCTTGGTTTCAACAACGGTTATCGCCCGAACGAGGCAGTCTGACAGTTCACATCTAGCCAAAGTTGGTCTCGGCTAAGACGCGAGTTTCTTTCCATCGACTACTTCTATCGGCTAATGTCCTTAGCCGATGGTCTGCGCCACGTGTCGTCTCCTAACTTATTTCCATATGGCAATATTTTTGACCTCAACAGGATGCAAATGGATTCAGGTTGGTTGAGCTCCCGCCCCGATCCTCCCCGAATTGGGCGATAAAAATATATAGAAAATTATAATCAGCTTCGAATTTGCCCCGATCCGCCAAGTTAATCGAGTGGGCGACATGTAGTGAACCAGACTCGTGCTAAGTAGCAAAGTCTGGTGGAAAGTGGCTTGAAGAAACCATCGCCATGATTTGGCTTGAGTTCTTACCTCATTCGAGTGTTTTCAACACCAATTTAGCGTGAAAAATGAGTTTTGGAGAAAATGCACCGACCGGCACTCACGACGACAATATCGTTCATATTGATACTCATCGGATGAAGGTGTTTGAGAAACGCCTATGATTTGGGGAGCGTCACGTCAATGTGGGTTAACTCCTAGAACGGTCTGCTTCATTTGCACTTCTCTATGATCAAGGCAGTCTTAAGAAGATTTGTCACTTTCCGGAGTAGTCCGGATTTTGTCCACATCTTATTTGCACTTTCTACTTATGCGCGGGGCACCTAAAGGATGAAATTGGTGGACCATTGGAATTTAGGACCACCGTGTGCAATATACTGCTAACCATCACTCCGCAAACAATTGCTGATGCATTGGGCATGGAAGCACAAGTAGTCGGTTTGCCATACACTCAGGGTCATACACTGGCAAATTTGAATTAGAGCAAAATTGTGGATGGTGTATGTCTGCCACACACGATATCCGCCGAAAATTCGGTCTATTCAAAGGAGCTACGACCGGAGTATAGATTCTTGAACTTCATCGTGTGCTACAACATTCTTCCAACTATGTAGACAAAGGTGGTTCGTTAGGAGCGCCTGTTGTATATGTATTTGGTCGAACATCCGATGGAGGCTAGAGGTGTCACGCCCCGGGTGTAAACCAGAACCCGGGCCCGTCTACAGATCCGCCGTGCACACGGAATTTTTCGCGTACACGAAGCGCCAGTAACCTGCTCAGATATAAGAGATAATAATAAAGAGCAATAAAAACAGAGCTGAACTAATACTACTACATCTCAGACTGAAGCTGAAATAAAATATAGTACATCTGTATAAATGATACATCTGTCTCTCCCAGCTCACCAAAATAAATACAACCTGCTAGCAAAAGCCAGTCCCAAAAGTAAAAGTACAACCGTCTGAGGAAACATGGGTACACCAACAGTCCAGCTAACTCGCTCATCCTGCCTCGAGATCTATCTACTCAGCCGTCCTCTCTCCTCGATCCGCCGCTGAAAGCCTAGCAGCACCCGCATAAGACACTGCAAAACAAGGGAGAAGAAAAAGAGGAAAGAAGAATGGGGGTGAGAACTACTAGTAAATCAGTAGCCTCCCCTAGTGGGTAAATTCTCAAACTCTGACACACCCACTAGGTCTACCAGAGGCAAAAAGGAAAGAAGTGTGGTAAGCAATAATGACTGCTGATGAAAGGAAACTACCACTACTATGCCTCTAAATGCAGTCCTAGACTGGAATAACCGTATGCAACAGTAACCAACCGTCCCAGATGAACCCAATCTGTACCGCCCTCATCATCGGGCAAGTAAGCCGCGCCGATATGATAGCAAAACTCCTGCTGCCGCCCTCATCATCGGGCAAGTAAGCCGCGCCGATGTGATAGCAAAACTCAATGCCTGTCCGGCACCTAGCTGGTGCCCCGCGCGCTCCGGAGTGGCACTCGAGGGGAGCTACCCACACGAGGAAAATAGCCATGTCACAAGTATCATAAAAGCAGGACTGGATCACTATAAAACCCCAGTGGAACACACCCCTCCACTAAAAGAAACCCCGATCCCCAATCTGGTGCATAAGTAACCATCCGGTCGACCGCCCAATATCCGCGGTCGCCGCGATACCCACTGTCAACAATCAAGTCCAACAACCGACAACCGGTCAACCGCCCAATATTCGCGGTCACCGAAATAACCCACAATCACAATCATGTCCCACATCCGACATCCGGTCAACCGCCTACTATCCGCGGTAGCCGCAATAACCCCCAATCCAAAATCGGGTGAAATAATCTGTATCCGGTCAACCGCCTACTATCCGCGGTAGCCGCAATACCCCACAACCCATAATCAAATACCACCTGTCCCCGACCCCAAGGTCCCGGCTACACTATCTCGTACTCCTGCTCAACCCCGAGCAACAAGAACCACCTGACTAAAGAATAAGGAGAAAAGTAGCAAGCATGGTTTCTCCTAAGTCAAGTTCCAACATAATAGTGTAGCAACAAAAAGTGGCCTATCTAGATGACCATACAAGCATGCATATGTTCTCATGAAAGATAAAGAAAGTGTGATAAATAGTGGTTCCACATGTGTATCAATTAATAGCTCCGCATAGATATAACCATCATGCTAAAATCATTATCCAACCACACATGTCTAAAATCCACAATTTTTCCTCACCTAAATCATCCACCTATGCATGTCCCAAAAGATCCTCAAGTGGTACCCTCCCACAAGACATTTCATTTTATCCCAACATGAACATAAATTCCACATGCAAGGTTAAGAGCCAATACTATATCCATACAAACATGTATAAGTCCCAACCACTATCAGATTTCCACAATAGTAATTTTCATATGATAGGCTCACAATTATTTTAATTTAAGCATGCATGTCCATTAGGTGATCATTCAATGTATCCAATTGAGAGGATCTCTCTAATATTCCTAGGGGTATGTCAGAATAGAGGGATATAGCAACCACCCACCTGAAAATGCGCAATCCACAGCTGTAAAAACCTCCTCGCTGTCCAATAACCTTAATCCACGCCGAAACACCCAAAGCTACAAAGATAACCAATCGGCGCACAATTAAACCAAATACATACAACAAGATGCTGTCCACACAACCAGCCCTGAAGATGGCTAAATCTCACCTACGAGATGAACTCGGAAAAATTCGGAAAAATAATCGCTGCGTTCGTCGCGTCGAGCCGATCGAAACGAGTTCCTGCACGTCTCAATCCGAGTTTCGTACATCAAGATAAAAATCCGACAAGGTGACCCTCTCAAAATAATCCTGTACAAAAATCTGTAGCACTTATCTCTGGAAAAAGGAATTTTTCACCTTCGGGGAAAAATCAGAAAAATCCAGGAAAATTCGAGGACGTTCCTTGTGATGTGTAGATGCAAAACGACTGCAGGCATGCCTCCATCTGATGCCTGAGCGCAAAGTTATCGCCGAAATACCGATGTGCTGTCCAAAACTCTGCCCCAGAAAAAGAGGTCACAAAATAATCCGTAAAACCCATGAAAAGCTCAGAATGGGAAGAACCAGTAAACATGGGAAACGTAGCCCTACCTGTCGTGAAGACGATGGTGGAAGAATCGCCGGAAAATACTGTCGGAGTAGCCCAGGGGAGTCCACGCACCGAAATGCGACGGAGAAGTAGCCTTATTCCGGTAATAAGATACCCTTAGAAGATCGAAGGCTTCTTTAAGATTCACGCGTGCTAGTTTTTCCTGTCAAAGCGTATAGCCCTATTATTACCTGTTGCCTTTCGATGGAGGACCGTTGAGGGGAGTTTTAGCCAGTTCCCAGCCCGCCTGTGAGCGAGCAAGGAATGGAAGGAATATTTTGAATCACTCTGCATTCCACTCTTTGATAACTATACTCGCCTTCTACCTCGATGTCGACTCATCACATCCTGGGGTTGAAGAAGGTCCCAAGGGTTCGGTTGTTTCTAAGGTTACTTAAATATGACTAAAATGTTGGGAGATATTTTATCTTTCATTTGCATCAATGCAAGAACGTCTCGCTGCGCCGTAAAATCGGAAACCTCGAAGTGCGTGCCACCAAAAATCCCAGAAATCCTCCAAGAGATGCAGCACAAGTAGGTGAAGAACTCCTCCGTAGAACACCCAGGGAGAAACAGCTCCAAAAAGGTCCAAATCGCAGCTCAAACCGGCCTTTTTATAGGCCAAAAGAAACAAATGCCAAAATCCCCCCTGTGTCCTCGGATTCGGGCGCCCGAAACATTCGGGCGCCGAATCCGGGTCCCCGCAACCAGCATCAAAGGGCGCCCGAATCGCTCCCGTGCTGCCATGTCATCGCCGAACACCGAACAGCAAAAGCCCCCGCTCACTACGCGACACGTGGCCCACCGCGGAAGCCGACGCGTGGCAAGCCCACGCGCGGGAACCGCGCGTCAACGCGCGCCGTCAACCCACGTGCGCGCTGCGCCCGCCGCCTGCGCTACTTGCCAGGCCCACATCCCGAGGCACCCCTCACCAGCTCCGTGGACCGGGCACACGTGGACCGGCCAACCAACGATCGCCACGTGGCCCCACCCGGTCCACCGTGCACCCCGCGCCACACCGTGAACCGCGCCTCGCGAACCGGCCAACTGGGAGCCACCACGTGTCGTACCCTCCGGTGCACGCCGGCCCCGTGGACCGCGCGCCTACCCGCTGCCGCTCCGCCGCCTGCCCGAGCCCGCTCCGCCGCCGCCGTCGTTGCCCGCCGGCAGCCGGAACAGTACCTAAGCCTCGAAATCCGTGTTTTCGCATCCGGGCTCCGAAAAATACAAATAAATAGTCCATTTTCACCGTTTTCGCGCGCTGAGTCCAAATCCGGCGTCCGATTTGCCAAATTCTAATTCCAAAATTTGCCGAATGCATCCAGACAAGTGTTTTTAACCCAAATTTCGCGCTGAGTCCAATTTTGATATCCGTTTCGTGCGAAACCACTCCTAAACATCCGACAGGGTCAATCGATTACCCTCGTGATCCATTTTAATCCATGAGTCCAACACTTGTGTCCAATTTGTGCACAAACACCTCCAATACACAGTACAGGCCCCCAGAAGCCACCCATCGCACTACAATAGCTCTGCGGAGATCCAGGTTCTCACAAGAGGGCTTAACCTAAATATCCCTTATCTTGTGTGGTCAAGGATGACAAAGGATATGAAGAACCCACATCCAAGTGAGCGCCTCCCATTTCCCTTGATCATCATGAGGATTCTTCGTGCCCACAAGATCGATACAAGGTCAACCAATTATCAGCACAGTTTAGGGACTATAAATGAATCCGCTGTCATCAAGTCCCTTCCACGGCTAGTTGAGGATGCACTGCCTGCTCCTCGTGCTCCTCGTGCTTCTCGTGCTCCTCCTGCTGCATGTCACGTCCCGGGAGCAATTGAGAATTTAGATTACACAAAAACCTAGGAAGCATTTTTTTTTTTTTAAACCTGCTGAACGTATCCAGACACGCCATATATACAAGATCTCTCTATACAAATGTACAGTCTCCCTATATATGCACGGCGTAAACACCTTTACAATTACAACTATCAACCACATACAACATTTTGCGAAAATATATACAATGTTTTAACCGATAGAGATTTGCAAGAATTTAACTTGAAGTAACAATGCCATCTTTTGAAAACGACATACACCCGATGCATTCATCTGTAGAAAGGATAAAACCACAATGTTTTAAAATCCATGCATACCCGACGCATTGTTTTGAAAACTAATTTAGCAAATCCCATTTAAAATTCGCATCCACACAACGCATTATTTAACCAATGACAACCATAATAACATTTCAACATTCACTCATCATCCACAGAACCACATCATCTCAAAACTATAACAATGGGAAATACAGTAGCTAACAACTAAACTAAGAGAAAGGAATAACCAAAATGCTAAATGGACGGATCACTAAGCGGCGTCCTCACGTTCATCTCGTTCCCTACCTCCACTAGATCCTGAAAAAAATAGTGGGGTGAGAAACACGAAATAAATCATGTTTTCTAGTGGGTACAACACGCCGACGGGGACAAGTTGTACTCACTGAATAACACGATGGATAACGATACTGAATAACAATAAAGGAGATAACCGAATGAATATAAGCCATAGTAGCAACAGATAAGGAAAGAGAACCGTACATCAATATCGAAAACCGCTACTATACCTCTCGATCAGAAAATAAGGAGAAACAATATGACTGTAATAACCTAATCACAACCGCCGTGTCAATCCGTAGACCTCAGGCAATGCCACAAACCTGCTTCATATGCCGGTGCAAACAAAACCCCATCCGCAATAAACGTGGGACTGCAATAACTGCGAGGGGTCCCCTCACGCAAGACACCGCGTAGGGATCACAGGTCAACACGACCACCTCTCCGAAAAAGTATACTATAGCGGGGGCCAAACTGCAAGTGTGCGTGATAAGCACCAAGAGCGTGATGATCAAAAACAGATCACAGTTAACCGTGACGATCAGTCGCATAGGAACAAACTAGTAAAATCGGCCCAAAGGTCAAATGGAATGTCAAAGAGAGTGACAACACATCTAAATCACCTAGATGTCCAATAATGTCACTATGTCCAAGTATCTGTCAAGTAATTGTTTACTAATGTAGAAGTTCTTTGATCTGCTTACGCTAAGTCCAAATATTAGCTAAGCAATAACAATAACCATGTAATATGAACATCTACAACAAATGACAAAAGAGGAGATTCCACAATGACCGTAAATCAAGATGAACAATAATACTTAACATATTTAGAGAACAACAAAAAAAAAGAAGAGAAGTATCGAGTTAACTGAATCGACAACATTCTTGATTTCGGATCGGAGTACCCACCTCAAACCGCAATGTACCGAGCCCTCGGCTTACTCAAAAGTACCCTGCACGTCACCCGGACTTGACGAAGATTCACTAATAATAAAAAATACCAAACAATAAAATCAGCAAACTAATGGCCCCAACCACTATGCCAAAAATCCCATCGTTCCAATTAACCGAAATAATCTCCCGATTCCAAAACCATCGCACCCATCGATTCGTCGATCGATAGAGACCCGAATGACCTTACCATCGTATGAATGAGAACAAATAGTCCAAGGGTCTTATCTGCGCTATTCCCGCTATCCGGGGATTCCCACACATGCAATTTGCACAAAAAAAAAAAAATCCCAACCAAAGTAGGCATTATGCTAAATAAATGCCTAATGGAAAATCGGGCCATATCTTTGATTCTGTGACTAAAAATCAGTCTGATAATGGTTTTTGGACAGCATTTGGTGTCCCAAATGTTGCGCCCATTATTCAAAATCTGTTCGGTGTCCAAAACACAAAATTGGGCCAACCGAAAACAAAAATAAAGGCATGCGATTTAAAAATCTGCACATGCTATGATTTCTATGCAAAAACGATAAAAATCCAACATAACGAAAACTCCCAAGGCTAACATAAACCCTTACCAGACAATCGAAGGTTTGCCAATGATGCCGAAATGTAAAACGACGCCCCACGAACCAATCTCCAAAAACCGAGTAGCAATCACGTATCCGGATCAATCTGCCATCGAATCGAGGTTCGCGCCAATCCCGGATGATCACGACGGCAATTTGATGATCCATGGAACAACGAACGGTGATTCGAAGACTTGACGATGTCACCATGATGATCGCGATGAAAAATAAGTCCGGAACAATTTTTGATTCAATCCGCGAAAAACCAGGAAGAAAAGGACCTAAAACTAAAGTTACTATACAGATTCGGATGCACCTGGACAAGATTCGGGCGCCCAAATCTTGCAGAGTGGTGCTGGCGCGGCGTCCGGACGAGGAAGAAGACGACGTCGGCTATTGGAAAAACTTGAAAGAGGAAAATTTCTTGAATTTCTTGGGAAAAATTCCAACTCTAATCCTCTTTATATAGACTCCGGATATTCCCGGAAAGATCCCAACAACCCGAAATCTTTTATTTTAATTCCCGAGAATTAAAATTCCAAATCCTAACTTCCTCATAAGGCTTGTAGGGTATCCTATCAATCTTGTAACCGCTTTGCACAAATTTTCATATGGTAACCGCCTTGCCTTATCCAAATTAACCAAAATCAGGTTTCGGTTAATATACCACAAAATCCACCATTCCGGGAGATCCAGATATTGGATTTGAGATCCGATTTCACCGCCATTTTCAGCTCAACGTCGCCATCAATATGACGACTTTATTTTTCTAAAAATATCCTAACTAATTTAATTGGTCAATTTACGAAAAAAACTCAAATTTCGTAATTTTCCGTCAAACTCTGTTTTTCCCTCTTTTTCGTGCAACTAGCACAATGAATTTTAAAATGGACTTGACTGCTCCCTTCAGCACTAACCAAGCATTAAATTGGTGATTAAATTTTAGGAAATTCATCCTCTTTATGCTGAAATTGACACCCTCTTTAAATTTCAGATGTAAGATTTAATTTTTTGAATTCACAAGAAATTTAAAATTTGAAATTTAAAGCACTGTTGTTACACTGCACCTGCTCCATCTCCCGCGCTTGCTCCGTTTACTCCGACTGACACATCTGAGTATGACGCCTCTGTCACCTCTATCTATCGGGAGCAGCAGAGGTTATCATCTGAACAAGAGCGTATTTCTACGGAGTTGCAACGTATTTCGGATGAACAAGTGCGACTAGGCATAGAACAACGCAAGCTTACAAAGAAGTACGGCAGGTTATCTCGCCTTGTGAAAGCAATTTTTGACAAGATCGGTGTTGAGACAAGAATTTTCGCCACCTAAGGGAACAACACGTGGCGTATACAGTTAGCTAAAAGCATCAGCCGAAGAAGGATCTGCGACCCAATCCAGACCAATCTCAGCAGCGTGAGAGCGCAGGTCGTGATGCTTGCCGTCGGTTGAAGGTATCAGCCAATAGAAAAAGTAGCCGACGGGAGGGAGTCAATAAAGAATGACTCATGTCTCAATTGAGGCCAGTCTCAAGCGTGGAAAGACAAAAGGCGCGACGAACGCTATCGGCTGAAGACACCTGCTGAAGGTACCGGCTAAAGGAGAATCAACCGACAAGAAAGGCGATCAATAGAAAGATCATCGTCTCATTCAGGACCGTCTGTTGGCCAAAGACAGATATTAGACCGGCCCAGCTAAGCGACGGAAGAGACGAAGTCAAGGTCAATCCTCAGCCGCACGAAGATGTGGTGTCCCGAGGCCCCGTGTGACTTGACTGTGTGGTCGGCGGTGAGAAAATACCTATGTTTTGGTGTATCGAGTGCGTTGTCCGTCAAACGGATGCCAAAAATGGACTCGGCGCACGAAAACGGTTAAAAATCGACTATTTCCGGGCTAAATGGGCCTACTGAGCCTATTTTGGAAGCAGGCCGGTCCACGGCCTATGGCGTGTGCACCGGGACCAGCGAGCGCGCGCAGGTGCCATGTGGCGTAATCCGGTTGGCCGAGCCACAACCATCGCGCCGCAATTAGCGGGGCCGGGCCACATGGCAGCGCGCCATTGGCTGGGCGGCGGGCGCGGAAGACCCGGCGCAACGCGTGGTGGGTGCACCCCGCCTTGCACCCCGCTGCCACGTGGCGCGCTGCGATTGGCGGGCGCCAACCACCGCGCGTGCGTGGGCGCGGGACATGTGGCGCGATCTGGAGATTTCTGGCGCTGCGTGTTGGCGCTGCGGATGGGCGCCACGTGGATCCAGGAGTGCATTGTGCGTTTCGGGCGCTCGGATTCCCAGCCCGGATCCGAAAAGGGTTTTTTTTTTTGGATTTTGGCTTTAAATAGCTCTCTTGGGGCAGCATTTGAGGGTTCTTTTGATATGTTTTGGAGGCTATTTTTTACAGGGAATTTCTACATCGAGTCTTCTTCGCATTTTGGCATCCTAGAAGATTTTTAGACGATGTTTCATATTTTTCCTCCCCGACTCCGTGAGCTTCGACGCTTCTTCGACACCGATCTTTTCCGTCGACTCTTCGTCCATGGGCTTCCCCAAGCTGAGTTCTTGGAGTTTTTCTCCGATTTTTGTGGCGACGTTTCCACAAGAGGTAAGCTTTTGACTTTGGTATTTTATGCCCCTCTCCATTTTGGCTTCTTACGAGGTTTTACAGCGCGTCCTTGGACCCCCTTTTCTGCGGCATTTTTCTGGACAGTGGAGGAGTGATCTTGCTTTTTCTCGGCCTACGGGTGGCGGAATTTGGTGTTTAAGGACTTGATTTCTATCTACACTTCGCGAGAATCGCAATCGTATTTTTTGTGGAATTTTTGAAGGGCATCTCAAAGGTGGTATTTTACTATTTTGTGGACTATTTTGCCGTGAATTACTATTTTGGGTGATTTGGGCTTACCGCGGTGTTTGGCTTGTATCTCAGTGACCGGGAAGAGTTTTAGGGTGTTTTCTGGTTCGTTGGAACCGTGGGAACCTGAGAATCGCACACATCCAGTTTCGGCTCATTTGGACTCCGGATCGACGCCCAAATCCAGGTGAGTTTGTTTTCCTCCAAAATCGCGGACTTCCTATTAATTCTAGTATGATAGGACTCAGCATGGTAGTATAGGTGCTATTATTGTTATATCATGTTATTTATAGAATTGTGGAACTTTGACTAGCACCCTATCATATGTTGCATGATTTTGACCAAACTAGTAGAAAACCCTCACTTGGGCTAGTTGCTGTATTTAGACATCCCTACACACTTTTTATTGCTTTCCTGGACATAGTGTTTCTCCTCGTCCAGATAGTGGGCCGAGTGGTCGGGATAGTGTAAGGTGCATGTTGCGCTCGTGCATGGGGGCCGAGTGGAGTCTGGTAGCTGAGGTCAGTTCAGTACTAGAGTTTGGGAGTCATGGGTAGACGGTGATCCTGAGCCGTGGAGTTTCCGACTGATGTTGTTTGTGATCGATTGTTGTTGTTGCCGATCTGATTGATCGTGGATTTGGACTATAGCCTACAGCAGTCATATTGATGTAGTACCCCGAACCCCCATGCAGCTTTTTCCCGTGAATCCACTGTTTAGACACCTGTTGATGGTGTATCTGGCCCATAGTGCATCAAAGGGATGCCACAGATGGACCCTGTGAGCTTTGGTTAGCTGTTTTGGCCTTCGGCTGCTTTTTCCGAATTTTAGAAAAGGATTTAGGCCAAACGGAGGGTGGATTTGGATTCAGCGCGGAAAAACACTTGAGATTGGCTTTTTGTTTGCCCAATTCGGAGTCCGGATGTCCAAAAGCGGACTCCCGGAAGTTTTGACAGTTTTTGGCGCTTGCGGGAGCCTCCGGCAAATTTGGAGGCGGAATTTGGTGAAACGGACCTCGTTTTTGGAATCAGCGCGCGAAAACGGTCAAGACGGGCTATTTGCTTGTCAATTTTGAGCTGCGGGTACTGTTCTCGCCGGAACAGTGTCGCCGGCGATCGCCGGCGGCGGCCGGCGGCGGCGGGCAGCGTCGGCGGGAAGCGGCGCCGCCGCGGGCAGGCGGCAGGCGGCGGCGCAGGGCGCGGGCAGAGCGCGGGCAGGCGCGCGGTCCACCGCGCGGGGCGTGCACCGAAGGCGGGCCACGTGGCGTCTTCCGGTTGGTTGGTCCTCGGCGCGCGGTCCACTGAATTGTCTGGGTGTACGGTGGACCGAAGGGGGGGACACGTGGCACTTTGTGATTGGGCGGTGTTGTGCACCCGGTCCACGCAATAGATGGAGTGGGTGCCGTACGCGACAGGCGGGCGTGCGGTGTGCGCGGTCCACGGCGCGGTGCACGGCGGGGTTGTGCCACGTGGCGCGCCGCCATTGGCGGGCGCACGTGCACCGGGCGCAGGGAACGTTTTTTTTCCCCTCAGCCTAAAAACCCCATCCGAGCTCCATTGTTTTGCATTTTTCTCTCTATCCCTTCACTTTCTGCCCGAGCTCCTCTCTGCCAAAAATCTTCATCTCTGAGTCCTGGATCTCCCTGCCAAATCTCAGGAGTTTTGGTGGCACGAATCCCGAGGTTTCCCATTTTACGGTGCGGCGCGACGTTGCTTTCTTGTGTTCTTCCTCGGCGCAGCGATAGTGTTTTTGCTCCCCTGGGCTACTCCGTGATCATTTTCCTGCGATTCTTGCACCGACAGATTCCTAAGAGGTAGGACTTCATCTTTCGTTTTGGTCGCGCTTTCCCGTTTCGAGGTTTTGGCATGGTTTTTGAGGCTACAAGTGACCCCTTTTTCTGTATGGAATTACTTGACAGCAGCGGAGTATTTTGGCCATATCTTTGCGCACGAGCGTCTGACGGAAACGAGCTTATACAACTTTTTCATCTACGGATCGCAAGGAACGCGCTCGTATTTTTAGTGGAATTTCGTGAATTTTCTTTCGAGGTGAAAATTAAGGATTTCTCTGTGAACAGTAATCAGCCCCTAATACAGATTTTTGTTTGAGAGGGCCCCCTTGCTGAATTTTTATCTTGGTGTACAGAACTCGGATTTGGGCGTGCTAGGTACCGTTGCGAAGCTATCGTCGCGAGGATCGCCGTGATATTTTTATTGGAATTTTCTGGACATTTTCTGCAGGTGATAATTTGACAGTTTGGTACTCGTGTTTGTATGTGGTAATTAGTGCTGGAATTGAGACTCTAGTGTAATTAGTGGATTCCTTGATGTACCAGGAGTGTTGCGGGTGTGCTAAATTTGTGGGAGCGAGGAATTGGAATTTTGGTATTTTCTGACTGTACGAGTTGGGACAGTTGCGCTTCAGGTGGGTGGTTGTTGTACTCCTCTCTTTGTATGCCCACTAGGAATATCCGAGTATCCTCGTTTTGACCATGCCAAATGTGTTGATTGGTAGACTTGCATGCTCTAGGAAATTGATTAATTGTTATCAGATCTCCAATATATGATTGTTAGATTAATCACTGATTTAACCGCTTATTTGATTCTGAAACTGTATATTTGGAGACATATAGGAATTGAGGACTGCTAAACCAATGTTTGTTCATGTGAAACGGTCACCCTAGCTTATGTCACTTCAATTGTTATACTTGGAAATTGGACAAAATATTGGGACACTTCATGATTAAATTGATCACATGATTATTGCCATCTTTTACTGTTACACTATTTTGGGACTTGACTTAGGAGAAACCATGCTTTTCTCTTTCTTCTTTCATTGTTGGCACTAGCGGCTTAATCGCTCAGGTTCGAGCGTATGTTGGACAGTGTAGGCAGGTATTGGGGATTTGGGGACAGGCTGAGTTGTCAGAGGGTTGCGGCGACCACGGATCTTGGGTGGTTGACCGGATTGTTTTTATTGCATCAGATTGGGTGTTCGGGGATCGGGCTTACTTTAGTGGAGGGTTGTTCCCACTTCTTGAGTCTCGATCCAGTCCTGCTAGTTGAGACAGTGGTTACAGAGATGTTGATACAGTGATATTATTTTTACTCGTGTGGGTCGCTCCCCTCGAGTGCCACTCCGGAGTAGGCTTTCCACGGTGCAGAGCGCCGGGCACCAGGCTGGGTTATTGAGTTTGATGGCAGAGCAGGCAGTGCCAGTGTTCACTGGCGGTCAGATTGGGTCCTTTGGACAGGCTTTCGGTTTTACTGAGGCATTCCTTTTTCCCATTCGGGATGAGTTATCATGTAGAGGCATATTAGGGATAGTATTTTTATCAGTTGCTTCATTTATTAGCATCCCTTCTTTTCTTCTTCCCCTTTTTGCCTCTGAGCACCTGGTGGGCATATCTGAGCTGAGGCTTTACCCACTAGGGGAGGCTACTGTTTACAGTAGTACTGACCCCCATTGTTTTTCTTGTTCCCTCCTTTTCCCTTGTTTTGCAGAGTCCTCTGTGGGAGTTGCTGGGCCATCAGCAACTGATCGGGGCAAGCGCATCGCGGACTAGTTAGAGAGCCTCCCGAGGGTCGTAGCTGCTTATCTTTTGGGTACCAGATCTTCTCAGACAGTTTTCTTGCATTTCTTTTTGGGGACTGGCATCTGCCAGCTGTATGTATTTTTGTAGTAGTGAGCTGGGAGAGACACCTGTATTTATTTTACTGTTGTACTTTTACTTCCAGCATCTGTCTGAGATACAGTAGTTTTATTTCAGCTCTGATTATTATGCTCTTTTATTATTATTTCTTATCTGAGCAGGTTACCGACGCTTCGTGTATGTGGGAAATACCGCATGCACGGCGGATCTGTGGACGGGCCCGGGTTCTGGTTTACACCCGGGGCGTGACAATTGAGCTCGACAAAGATGCGCGGATATTTTCCTCGGTGGGGTCGCTCCCCTCGAGTGCCGCTCCAGAGCTGGGCCTGTTACTTTGCCATCGTGACTTGTCGATACAGTCCGCGTGGGACGCCCTACGTAAATCCTGTTCTCTTGTGGATGCGTGGTAGTAGGTGGACGCGGGTTTGATTGGACCCTATATGGCAGTCAGGATGATTGGGTTGACTGAGCATATCGAGTAGATGTATTTATATCATCTGTATCATTCCTTGAGCATGATAGATAGAGGCATGATAGCTGTAGAGTTATTTCCCAGCTTTTATTACCACTTTTACCATATTGTTATCTTATGCCTCTAGTAGACTTAGTGGGCAGACTGTTGGTGTCGGAGACAGTACTTACTGAGAACTACTGTTGGATGTAGTTCTCACACCCGCTGCGGTGTTTTTATTTTGGAGGTATCTGTTCCAGCTTCAGCCCATTTGGAGGCTACTGATCAAGGTAAGGGCATGGCCGAGTAGGTCCATTCTGTGCATTTTGGAGAGACATAGTGGTACCCCTGTAGACTGATGTATTTGTACTGGACAGTCTGGGACTTTTGTTGTATTTATATTTTGGGAGTTGGATTTGTATATTGGACAGATGTTCAGTTTTTAGTTTATTTCTTTAGCTACTTTTCTTTACTGCTCTAATACATGTTTAGCTGTAGATCTGACTTTGTAGGTTAGATGCTTCGCCGATGCGGGGCTTCCTGTATGGGTGGCGAATCTGTTGGCAAGCCCAGGTCGCAGTTTCGACCCCGGGGCGTGACAGATTAGAGTGGTATCAGAGCCTAGGATGTTGGTCATAGTGGACTTAGAAACCCTAGGCTTGTGGTTGGACCCTAGGATGACTCACGTGAGAGCCGTGATTGTTAGCGAGAGTCCTGATTGAGTTGTAACTCCCCCAGGGGATTGGGGTGAGTGATTTTGCATGTTTATTCTCTTAAAGTGGTTATGTTGGCTGCAGACAACATAATGCTTTAGAATGGGAACATGTTTTAGACTTTCGCTTGATCGGGTCGAGTGTTCATTGTGTTTTGATGTTTGGTTTTGTTGTAGGTATCTACGTTACCTCCAAGACGTCGTGCAGTGACGAGGGCACATCCTGTTTCTGAGGAGGAGCCTGAGCAGCGGGAGGCAGAGCAGTCAGAGCATAGCGAGACCCAGGAGTTGCGGGCCCAGGTGGCTCAGATGTCTCGGGCGATGAGACGCCAGGCGGAGACCGTTAGGCGCCAGGAGGAGAACATGGAGCGCATGATGCGCATATTCGATCAGAGAGTTTCCCCTACAGTACTACCAGCGGCATCTCCGGCTGCGGCATCGCCGATTTTGGTTCTGATGGCACCGTTGACAGAGGAATAGCAGTGGGATCTGACTGACCAGTTGACTCAATTTTGTCAGCTTCATCCCCCACAGTTCTCGGGATAGAGTTCGGAGCTTTGGGAGGCGAAGAACTGGATAGCGGCTATGGAAAAGCTGTTCAAGAACTTCTTCGTGGAGGAAAAGTATCAGGTGCATCTGGCTACTCACTTTCTAGAGAAGGACGCCGAGACTTGCATGGGCTTGAGATAGGACTATTAGCTTGTGCACATGAGGTTAAGATTTCAGATCATGTTTTGCATGTAGATGAGTGTCACGCCCCGGAGGTTCTAAATAAGCGAAAAAGCGTATACATTTTTTTTTCTTTTTGAAAACTTCATCCTCCGGTGCGCGCCAGACCTGCCACATATACAAATTCACCCCGCGAACGGACGGAGTCTCCTTTGTATATGCACGGCGTCACAATCACGATACATACTTTAACCACACAGTCACGTTGAGAGCCAAAGGGGAAATACAATTCATAACAACTACTAACATTAACACAAGATTGAACTAGGATAAAACCACAAGTTTACCAAATCGGTGTCGACACGACACTAGGTTTTTAAGACGTTTTCACAATTTCTCTTTCGGCGGTGATATAACTTTAAAATGATAAATCCACGGGTTTGGAAAGCAGTGCACACTTAGTTTTGAAACCGTTTTCGCAATCATTTTTCCACTTGAAAACATGCCGCATGCAACACTAATAGGAACCTATTAAAGATAGTTCAACACTAGTCAAGAGCTCAATCCAACATCCACATAGTTCCACAATAAAGGCAATCACAAAACTCACTAACAAAATAACCAAGATAATCGAAAGTAAGAAAAGGAAGTGTCACTAGCCCCAAACGGGCTATAACCCTTTATTCGCAGCCTCACCATCGTCCCGGGTCCTATCTCGACCTAACCTCGTCCCGGGTCCTACCTCGACCTAACCTGTCACAGTGATAAGAAGAGTAGGTGCAAACAAGTACAAAGCGGTAAATGCTGAAACAAAGGCAAACCGATAAATCAGAGCATCCAAACTTTCCCTCATGAATCCCCCGCATCCCTTGTAAATCGAAACCAAGCACCTGCCAAAAGGTCTAAAGACCTCGGGTAATAGCGAACAACTTGGTCTCAACTTTGTGCTTTAACCCCTCCACGGTACTTGTGCAGCACTGTAAGTAACCGCGAGGCGTCCCCACCACCACACCTTGTGGGATACACGGGTCAACTGACCATCTATCCAAAAAAATACACCCTGTGCGGAGGCCCGACCGCCGGTGTGCGTGTAAGCAATCCTTGAGCAGAATAACCGCAGCCATTGTGTAACGTAGAGAACCGCGACGCTCAATCGCAACAGATAGCAACAAAGAGGGATATTAATGCGAAAAGGGGTTAGACAATAACAATTTGCACCTCTACTCTACTCTCACATATTACGAGATGAAACCATACTTCAAAACACAACAAAGGTACCCACCTCAAGTCGCGTCGACGGAACGCCT
The DNA here is from genome assembly GCA_029168755.2 of Tillandsia fasciculata. Lineage (NCBI taxonomy): Eukaryota > Viridiplantae > Streptophyta > Magnoliopsida > Poales > Bromeliaceae > Tillandsia > Tillandsia fasciculata. The sequence continues at coordinate 13,922,329 of CM054945.1, read as the reverse complement.
GAAGCCGTCCTGCACCCTTGCACGATTCTCGGACCCCTAAAAGTCCCAACAAAGACGTTAGAAAAGCCTAATTAAGAACCTAGCCCACCCGAGTATTGAAACGGACTAGGACACGCACGGGTAGACAACGCAGACCGGGCAGCGGGGCTAGACAACACCCCCCCCCCCCCCCCCCCCCCCCCCGTGCGGCGGACGTTGCAAAACTTTCCCACGTGTGGCCAAACTCCCTCGCGCGTCGCTGCTCGCGGGCGGCGCCACGCACGGCACCTGCCCGCGCGGGCACCGTCGCCTGCGAGCGGCGCCCCGTGTGACAGCAAGTCGCGCAGGCGTGCGTCACCTGCGGGCGGCACCACGCGCGGCACCTGCCAGCGCGGGCACCGCTGCCTGCGGGCGGCGCCTGCGCGCGGCACCTAGCCGCGCGGGCGCTGCTGCCTGCGAGCGCCGCCCCACGCGACAACAGATCGCACGGGTGCGTGCCGGCTGCAGGCGGCGCCCCGCGCGGCACTTGCCTGCGCGGGCGCGCGCCGCCTGCGGGCGGCGCCCCGCGCGACAGCAGATCGCGCGGGCGCGCGTCGCCTGCTGGCGGCGGCCCGCGCGGCACAAGGCCGCGCGGCGCGCGCCGCCTGCAAGTGGCACCCAGCGAGGCACCTGCCCGCGCGGGCGCTCGTCACCTGCAGGCGGCGCCCCGCGCGACAGCCAGTCGCTCGGGCGCTCGCCGCCTGCGGGTGCGCGTCACTTGCAGGCGGCGCCCCGAGAGATAGCCAGTCGCGCGGGCGCTCGCCGCCTGCGGGCGGCACCCCGCGCGATAGCATGTCGCGCGGGCGCGCGTCCCCTACGGGTGGCGCACCGCGTGACAGCAAGTCGCGCGGGCGCCTGCCGCCTGCGAGCGGCGCCCCACACGGCAGCAGGCCGCGCAGGCGCTCGCCGCCTGGGGGCGGTGCCCCGCGCGGCACAAGGCCGCGGGCGCTCGCCGCTTGCGGGCGTGCCCCGCGCGGCACAAGGCCGCGCAGCGCGCGCCGCCTGCTGGTGGCGCCCCGAGCGGCAGCAGGCCGCGCGCGCGCGCGCCGCCTGCGGGCGATGCACCACGCGGCAGCAGGGCCGCGCGGCGCGGTGTCTGTGGCCATGCCCGCGCGGTTCCGTCCCGCGCGGCGGCGGCGGCGGTTAGCCTGGGCACTGCGGCGGCGACGCGACGGCGACGAAAACACGACGCCTACAACAACGACGGGAACACGAAAATCAAAGCCGCATACCTTGATCTACCAGAGAAGAGCACCCGATCTCGTCCTTTGCGGTGGTGGGAAATCCGGATCCACCCTCCGATGACGGTGACGCCTCGTTCCCGGCTTCCGGCACGTTGATCGAAGAAGGTGGAAGATCCGCTCTCTGATGACGGTGACATCTCGTTCCCGGCTTCCGGCACGTTGATCGAAGAAGGTGGAAGATCCGCTCTCTGATGACGATGATGTCTCGTTCCCGGCTTCCGGCACATTGATCGAAAAAGGTAGAAGATCCGCTCTCCTTTCTCTCTTTTCTATCTCCGAAAGGGTTTCGTTTTGGTCTTCGACACGCACAAGAGGGAACGGTTTGAGGAGGCGATCTTTTAAAACTAGGGTTTTCCTTTCGGTAAACGGAGTATAAATATATCTTATTACTAATTTATTTCTTTTATTTTTTCTTTTCATATGTACGTAAAAAGGAAAAATCCCCATATCCGGTACTTTAAGGATATTCTTAATTTTAGATACAAGAGATAAAAATCGCCATCTCCTTGAAAAGCGTGCCAAACTGTTAGCATGGATTCCGGTGCACACTATGGATACCGCGACCTTCAAAACCCCATTCCGGAAGATCCGTAAGTCAGATTTCAGATCCGATCGTAGTGCCGTTCACCATTTTTCGGGCTCTATCATAGAAAAATACCCGCATGCGCCAACATTTTACCCAAAAAAACTCGATAAATTAAGCCCCTAACAACCAATTTATCCCGAAAGGGATTAAAGAAAAGCAGGATAGGTCGTGACATTACAATGAGTGTTGTCGGCCCTGCCTAGTGTAGTTAGGACCCTGGATTTTGTCGATAGATTTGTTGGTCATACGCTAGCTCCAGGATTTTGATGTAGTGTTGGGTATAGATTGGCTTTCCCGGTATTATGCTACCATTGATTGTAGAGAGAGGACGGTGACACTCCGTGAGCCGTGCCAGGTGGAGTTTGTGTATAGAGGCTGTCAGAGCACACTCTTCTCTGCGACGATATCTTCGTCCAGAGCTCGACAGATGATGAGTCGGAGATGCATTTCTTTTCTGGCGACGGTAGTCGAGGTGCCTACGGCGACGCCGGGGCTCGGGGACATCCCTATCGTTCACGAGTACCCGAACGTGTTTCCACCTGAGTTATCTTTGATGCCACCAGACAGGAAGATAGAGTTTGTGATTGATGTAGTTCCTGGAATTGCACCAATCTCCAAGGCACCCTACAGGATGGCCCCTGCCGAGTTGAGAAAGTTGAAGGCACAGTTGCAGGATCTGATGGATCAGGGTTTTGTTAGACCCAGTGTATCTCCGTGGGGAGCACTGGTCTTGTTTGTGAAAAAGAAGGATTGTTCACTCAGATTATGTGTGAATTACAAAGAGCTAAACAAAGTGACCATTCGGAACAAGCATCCTCTACCGCGGATAGATGATTTATTTGATCAGTTGCAGGGAGCTTAGGTGTTTTCGAAAATCAACCTCCAGTCCGGTTACCACCAGTTGAGGGTGAGGGCCGAGGACATATCCAAGATGGCTTTCAGATCCCGGTATCGGCATTATGAGTTTACAGTGATGCCATTTGGATTAACTAATGCCCTTGCCGCATTCATGGATTTAATGAACCGGATATTTCAGCCGTACTTGGACCGGTTTGTTGTGGTATTTATTGATGATATTCTGATTTACTCCCGGTGTGATGCGGAGCATAAGGAGCACTTGAGGATAGTGCTGTAACTTCTGAAAAAGAAGAAGTTGTATGCCAAGTTTAAGAAGTGCGAATTCTGGCTTCGGAAGGTTGCATTCTTAGGTCATGTGGTTTCAGCCGCAGGAGTGGCAGTGGACCCGACGAAAATTGATGCTATTCGGGATTGGCCTAGACCGACGACGGTTACTAAGGTCCGGAGCTTGGGCTTAGCAAGTTATTACCGTCGGTTTGTGGAGTGCTTTGCGAAGCTCTCTACTCCCCTTACCCGACTGATTAGGAAGGGGATCAGATTCACTTGGACTGAGCAATGCCAGCAGGGTAGCTCCCCTCGAGTTCCCCTCCGGAGTGTTGGGGTCAGACAATTATTGACAATTTTGTTATCACATCGGCACGGCTTTACTTGCCCGATGATGAGGGCGGCAGCAGGAGTTTTTGCTATCACATCGGCGCGGCTTACTTGCCCGATGATGAGGGCGGCAGCAGGAGTTTTTGCTATCACATCGGCGCGGCTTACTTGCCCGATGATGAGGGCGGCAGCAGGCTGTACCGATTTTTACTGGTGGATAGATTGGATTTATTTGGGACGGTTGGTTACTGATGCATACGGTTATTCCATTTCGGGATTGCATTTAGAGGCATAGTAGTGGTAGCCCCCTTTTTCAGCAGTCGTTATTGCTTACCACTCTTCTTTCCATTTTTGCCTCTGGTTGACCTAGTGGGTGCGTCGGAGTTAGAGGGTTTACCCACTAAGGGAGGCTACTGGTTTACTAGTAGTTCTCACCCCCATACTTCTTTCCCTCTTTTTATTCTCCTTTGTTTTGCAGTGTCTTCTGCGGGTGCTGCTGGGCTTTCAGCGGTAGGGCGAGGAGAGAGGACGGCTGAGTAGATAGATCTCCTGACGAGATGTGAGAGAGTTAGCTGGACTATTAGTGTACCCATTTTTTTTACTCAGACTGTTGTACTTTTACTTTTGGGTCTGGTTTTAGCCAGCTTGTATATTTTGGTGAGCTGGGAGAGGCAGATGTATCATTTTTTTACAGATGTACAGTATTTTATTTCCAGCTTCAGTTTGAAATGTAGTAGTTTTTAGTTCAGCTCTATTTTTATTGCTCTTTTATAATCTCTTATATCTGAGCAGATTTTTGGCGCTTCGTGTACGCGAAAAATTCTGTGTGTATGGCGGATCTGTAGACGGGCCCGGATTCTGGTTTACACCCGGGGCGTGACATCCACGACTCAATCTGATAATGCCCAACCCATGATCTAGAGTAAACCAATCGATATCCATGAAGGGCCCGAATATTCCGAAAGACTGACGCCTACAACACAAATCAAACAAGAACAGGCAGCAGGCACAGCCGCCCATAGCTTTCAACCCAACAATGGAACCAGTCCTCAATCTCTCACATGAGGGCCCGGAAATTCCGAAAGACTGACACCTAGAACCCCAATCAAACAAGAACAGGCTGCAGGCAGAGCCGCCCGTAGCTTCCGTCCCCGAAGTAAAACAATGCTCAAACTTTCATGACACTAGAAACTCCTCCCATAGAGCTATAAAATTCACTTGGCCCCCAGGCACGAGGATACATGCATCCCTAGCTACCCAGATCACCCATAATGCTCTCAATATTTTAAAATAATTCAAAATAGGAGTTTTAACTTAAAACCAGTTTCAGAAATTTTATGAATGTCCAGATACAACCGGAATAACAAGAAAATATGGAGTCTAGTGTCAAATCATCTCTAGATTATGCTAAAAATATCTGGGGCTCAAGGTTGTCTTTCTGTAATTTTCTAGGTAACTATCAGATTTACCAGCTATAATAACAGATAAGCTAGACATGTTAAACATGCATACAATAGCATTAGAAGGTATTCCACAAAGTTTGGAAGAATTTCCAACCCTTCTGGATCGCTTTCCACAGGCTATGCCGAAGTCGGTGAAGTGCGGGCTCGCTCACGATCGAAAATCTGCCGAAACAGCACCTCGGCACCCCGGTTGCGCGCAACTCTGCCAAGCGTCCATAGAATCCTCCAGGAGCCCTCAGCTCACACCCACAGCCTCTAACTAAGACCCTCTATGCACAGGTCAACACAGCAGCCGACTCCACCAAGCTCGCTGCGCACACAGTCCACGCTCCCTGCGGCTCCGCACAGTACACTGGGCAACTCGCGCTCACTCCTCCGCGTCACGCGTAGCACTCTGCTGCTTCACACAACATAGGGAAGAAGGAAGGATGGAAAAATCCATTTCCAAGCTCAAAATCCAGTCCACTGTTCAAAACCCGATAATCCGAGAAAAATTCGAAAACTCGGAAAGCACAGTACTCACCTCTACTGTGTCCGCACGCGCGCGAGCTCCAACCAGGCTTTCCTCAACAGGACAAGCTCCCACCCGTGCTCACGATCAGTATCCGATGCTTCGGCGCGAAGAGAACCCACCAAGAACCCAGAACCCACTCCCTCTCTTCTCACTCTCAATCTCATTTTTTTTCTTTTCCCACTTCTTTCCTCTCTTTGTTTCTCTTTCTCGTTTTCTGGTTCCAACCATGAAGAGAGGAGGAGGAGGGGTCTTATTATAAAGGGTGGAGAGGAGTTATTGCTGTGCAGGGGGTGGTTGGGATGCGAAGTTACCCTTTTGCCCTCACTCAAAATAGGAATTTACCTCTCTACCCCCAAGTTTTGGAGGCTGAGTACCGGTACTCGGGTGCTCAGTACCGGTACCCAAGCATAATCTTCCCAACCTGAGGGCCTACTTTGCGCAGTCCATCAAAGGGTTCCGGTACCCTACTCAGCGTTCCGGTACTCAATGCAATTGGGAACTAGCGTACCAGTACACACCACTCAGTACCGGTACCCAGGGACTTAGAAAAATTCCACAGCTTTCCCAAATCGAAACCCACTGTCGGTTTTCCTCCAAGAAAATTCGCTTCGGTACCCATAAACGCGTACCGGTACGCAATGACCAAAAAAAATGCAGAATCAAGCTGAGGCTTCCAATTTCGACGCCGTCAACTCACTTTTCGATCCAGAGGCTCCCGCGTCGATCCGAAACATCTCGAACTCATCTGTAATCACAAATGAAACACGCCCCAGGCGATTTCCCCGCACCACGCTATCTTGCGGAGTCGGTGCTCTACACAAAACCCCGGTACTCTACAGTGTTAGCTTTTTTATACTCCGATTGCACCCAAAAACATAAAGATACCTAAAAGGAAAATGCTAGTAAAATAGTAAAATTGTAAGGAGATCCCAGCTCTAGGGCATTTTGCAAAAGACCCTAAACTTCTTATTGACACCCCCCTCAACTTCTAATCAGTTTAATTTAAATTTGTTTTGATGAATTAAATTGAAAATTTGTTAAATTAGTAAGCTTTATTCGCTATCAGTCGTTGATGATTAATAAAATCCTCAGCTCCATAAGTAAATGTAAGAATAACTACGTAGTTAAATCGAACAAAATCAACTGCTCATTTTCATAAAAACCCCAATCCAAGTAATGAACAGAACTTAGTTCAAAAGAATCAAAATGTAAGGAAATGCCAGCGAAAAGAAAAATAGTTGGAGTCCTCGCTTTTTCTCCTTTTATGTTTCTAATATTTCAAAAATGCATTCTCAATGTGATATTCAAATTGCGGCAATCATCCCTTATCCTTTTTTCCCCTTCATAGTGAATCCATTAACATGCTCTTGACATCAATGCAAAAGACATTCATTTCAACAGCTAATTGGCCCCTCAATTTTGGCAGATATCTACCTCCACCAATAATGCTGTAGGCCTTAATAAGTGAATCAACAATCACCAATGAAAAGGTACAATAAATAACTCTTAACTATCGCCTATTTCTAAAGCACTTCTATTCTCTAAATGTGGAGAATTTCACATTTACGAAACATCAAAAAGCAGAGATTGTAAGATGCAAAAGGGAACACAAAATATTTCATCAAACTTGACTACTCTTTACCATGATAATTTTGAGTAGTCTCCGCCCGACTAATCATGACTATGTTTGTGCCCTATTTTCTTCTTGTCATGCTGCTTACTTATTTTGTGTTCCATGACTTCAATCTCTCTCAAAAATGTTCCATGCCTGCTCAATCTCTCTCTTTGTTGCATATGACTTGAGGCCGTGCTATGTCTATGCTTGTGACCGTCTTTGTGGACGCCAAGAGCATTCTCATGTCTGAGGTGTCGGTCCGGCTCAAAATGGTCATGTTTATGGAGCACATGATGAGTATTTTTTCGCCTTTTTGGTGTATGTGATGTGCCTTTATGATGCTTGCGATGACCATCTCCATGATGATGAGAATGTTTAAGTGCTCTCTTGCGCTTTGAATACTTATGATCTTGTTGATATTTGGTTCCGAATCGATCTTCAAACCAATCATAAAGTGGATCGAAGAAGCCCTTCTGATGTAGAAGCCACAAAAGAACAATCACTGCAGGTTCAAAAGCAGTTTTATCTTTTAAGAATTGGTTGAGAAGCACTGCAAAGTAAGAAATCATTAGTAGTTGATGGGGAAAAAGTACCTGTTGGTAGTATTGCTAGGAGTAATCCGAACATCAATATCCAGCTCATACATACATAATGCATGTGGCAACTAAAGTCAAAAAAGCTTGCACATTTACTCCTATCCCGAAAGAAAGAAACTAGAAATTAGCAGATGCTGCAATATGAGAAACTCTGCCTGACCATGAATTTATAGCTAATTAACTTTCGAAATTATGATATAACTATTCAACACACGCCATTTACTATGAGCAATGCTAGTGGGGACTGATATAGGATTAGAGACGTCAATGGGTACGGATACCTAAGATTTTACCCGAACTTGAACCCAAACTGGGCGGGTTTCACCTATGCTAAACGGGTATAGTTTCGGCTATGGATAAAAAAAAAAGAAGAAAACCCGACGGATTCAGATTCGGGTATGGTTTTTATCTATACTCGCGATCTGAACCCAAACCAAACCCAGACTGGTTTTATATGAGGTAATATATAGAAATTTAGATTTGTACTTTAAAAATTTACATTTGAGTATGATATGTTTTAAATAGGTAGAGAGAAATGATTGCTTTCGGGTTCAGGTTTTTGGGTACTGTTTCGAATTTCGGTTTTATTGTCAGGTTCAGTTTTGGTTATGGATTTTCAAAACCCGATGGGTTCGAATTTAGGTTCAGGTTTTGGTTTCAGTAGTCGAGTTCGATTTTGGGTTTTGAAAACCCATCCTGAATCCAACCGGTTGACATCCCTCAACATTCACATTCTTTGATTGAAATAACTGTGGAAATTCCATTATCTTTCAACTTGACAATTGTATGTACCCTAACTGAAACTATTTTAATGAGTAGAAACTAATTGATTACTCAAATTGCATCAATCTTGTAAACTAGGTACGCACAAAATATTTTTATTCACATTTAAAAAGGAAAAAACCAAAATGAATAAGTTCAATAACCCCATGTTAATAGCCAAGGTAATTAGAGTGAATTAGTTATTTCATTACTAAATCCATTTATTGAGTATTACTTGTGATGAATTAAAAAGCCAATGCCTAAGAATTTAGATAAATAGTAATTGTATGAAGAAAAGCGTTCTACATATATGACCCAAAGAGATTCCTGAATGTCCTAATTATTTTTGTTCAGACTTTTCACCTAAATTTTCCTTATCTTGGACCATGTTGCACTGATATCTTTAAGCTTAGTTGCCTCTTGAAGAAGTTAGAATTCCCAAGAGGAGAACATTCGTTTATTGTTCTTTATCATGTTTATCGGTTGTTTAAAAACTTCTATAGAAAGATCAAAGGACAAAATTTCCGCATATTGAGCTGAAAAAGTATACACATAATAAGATAGGTTCTTTTCCTTGAAAAATAATAAAAAAAGATGTTTAAGAAAAAATTGACAAACTTGAAGAAGAAAATACATCTTCCAGGCTGGAGTGCTCATGGTGGAAAGAACTTACGAAACATACCTACATGCTTTACCAGTAAAGAAGTCGATCACACCATCCCACATTGTGTTCCACATACCCTTGATAGCATCAAAGAAACCACGCATACCATTCCTCTTAGGATCATCAGCAGGAACAATCTACAAAATTATAAACTGAAAGAGATTAATGGTGATATAAGGCAATTTATACTGACAAGGATGTCAATGCTGCAAGTAACGAATGTTTTCAATATCAGAAAAATAAGAAGATAAATTAAGCAGATGCCAATGCTATTAGGACAGCTACAACATGCCAAATTAGCAAATCAGATCTATGCAATGAGACTAGAAGTCTAGTGTAGTACACTGACCAAACAGACATAGAACTCTAGGGGTAAGTCGCATTAGTAGTCCCCAAAATCAGGCAGTTGATTATAATAGTACTTGCATCATGAGGACCTAATAAGGTCACTACATCAAAAGAAGCTTGTCACAAATATGGCATATAATTCTAACGAGAGACAATTCACCATTTCAATTTGGTTGTTTACCTTATAGTTGCAAGTTGGAGTAGTCTACTAGGGATGGTAATGGTGGATTGAAGTCCACTTAAAACCAAGGAATTAAGTATCCATCGGCGCGGGCCATATCCACCGTGCCGTATCGTGCCAACAAGATACCGGCACAATACAGCCCCCGTGCCGATGGCATAATTCAAAATCCTTTTTTCTTTAAGTTACTAATTAATTTTCTTAATAAAATTCAAAATATTTGATAAAAATACATAATAAGCAATTAGAAAAAAAAATTGCTAAAGAAAATAAATATTTCATGCTATTATGTGTCGGCACACATGTATTTTTTGTGACCGGCACTCATCGGCACGGCCCGGCACGCACCGTGCCATACCGTGCCGGCAAGTTTTCGGCACGACCCCGTGCCACGGCACTTAAATCCTTGCTTAAAACCCAAAAGCTACATTATTGTTTTGGCTAACAAAGACTAAGTAACATTATTATTAATGACAAGTAAAAGCTAAAATGTTATTTGCCGGTAGTAAAAGACAAAAATTACAAAGAGTTCGAATCAGAAACAACGTTCATAGTACTAATCAGAAACAACTTTCATAGCTATTTGAGAAACCTGTGATCCATTATCAAGAATGGTAGCTGTAGTAGTGAACTGGCACTCTGCACGGTCAACTTCAGTGAAATCCGAGGCTTTTAAAATTGCTGCATTGAAGCGCAAAAAAAAGTTTTGCAAAGGGTGTAAATGAAAATAGCTACTTAAAGATAGATGGGTAAACTTAATTTATTAGTAGTCATCTTTTTCCATTTCTGTCTGCATCTCACCTGCACATCGATATTTTGCAGCTTGATCTGTTGCTGGATATAAGTAGAACGAACGACTAACAACCTCATCTGGTTTTATAATAAAGAACTGTTCCTGCAATTGAAAGGCAGATAGATAAGTGACTGATCTCAGCTTAACGTCAATAATGCTTTCAAATTATTAGAATAAGGTATTTATCTACCATCATGCAGTAGGTGGTTCAGTTAAACAAGAGACTTTCATCCAACTAAGAAAGAAATATTGGATTATTTGAGTTGACATGTCTAAGAATGTTACTTCAAAATAACCTTTAGGATATATAGCAAGAAAGAAACGATAACATAAGCTCTTATTTGAATACTATTTTTTAAGACAAAATTGACAACATCCCTAGTTAGCCTACATCAACTAGTTTCTTAATAGCTGAAGATTGTAAATCAACTAGTTTCTTAATAACTGAAGATTGTAAATCAAAGTATTTGACATAGTAAATATGTATAAAAGACGAGGCTAATTAGCTGAAGAACTAAATATCAATGTTCTGAAAGGTTAAAAAGAAAAAGAACTTCACTCTGGTATAGTGAAGGAAAGGTGAACCTCTGTTTATTAATGGCCAGCAAGGTGACAGGTGATGGGCAATCATCATTGCCTGCCAAGGAATTTTTGGGAAAAAAAGAACGGCTAGTAATAATCTATGAGCTAGAAAAGGAATAATATCTGACATGTATGATTAAGGGCTCAAATGCAACACCTTGATAAAAGAAAGTGTATTAGAAGTTGCACCAAGGTTGTTCACGCTTTCAGGCCACCAAGAGATACAAGGAAAAGCATGCTTAATATGGTACAGTCAAAAGCAGGTTTTCTGTAGTGCCCACGGTTTTTCCCTTTGATTCACTTTCGATGTGTGTGTTATTTTGCATATTTTTCGCTTTTATCGATTTTACCGGTTTTGGTTTTTATGTTGTAGAGCTCGTTAAACGGAGAACGGCGGTGCGATTGGCTCGAAAATCCGACGAACGGATCTCCTGGTATGGTTTTTCGAAGTTAATGGGTGGAATTTTTTTTTAAAATACCCATTAATGCTTTATGGTGCTTTAAAATCCGTGCCGATGGATGAAGGGTGTTTCGGTAAATTTGGCACACAAATCGAAGAAGAAACGGTTGTAAAACGGTTAAAAGCGATTACAAAAGATAAGAGCAGTTATTATTGTTACAAAATCTCTTATAAAAAAAGGGGATTCGGGGATCTGTTTCATTTTACTTATTAAAAAGAAAAGAAACAAGAAAACCCCCGTTTTCTATTTTTGAAAAAGAGCGGTTCATCTTCTTCCTCGTTGTGCGTGCCGGAGCCAGAAATTAGAAACGCCGTCATCATCGGAGATCGGGTTCGTGAGCACCATCACTATCGGAAACCGGAGACTGGAGATCGGAGAGCGGGTCTGGGCATCGCATCGTCTTCCCCGTCAGTAAAAGGAGGTGTTTTTGCTGGTTTTTCGTCGCGGGTTTCGCCGAGATAGCAGTAGGAGCCCGGACTCTTCTTTTGCCACCGAAGAGGTCCGTTGTTTTCGCCCGGACAAGGTCGCGGGGGATTGGAGAGTTTTCGGGGCTTCGTTTTCATCGCCGGTTGAGGTGGGTAACCAAAACTGAATTTGGGGACGTTGTTGAACGGTGGTGTTCAACCCTCCTCTTCCTCTTGATTTTGTTTTCGGTATTGCTATTTTAAAATGACAGAAAGGACATTGTTACGGCTGCTGTGATGGAACGGTACATACGTAATGGACATGGACAGATACTTTGACTTATCGGTTTACTTCACGAGTAAGGGATCGTAAGGTGTACCGTGATTTATTCCACGAGTATGGGATCGTGAGGCATTCCGTGACTTATTCCGCGAGTATGGGATCGTGAGGCTCATGGCACTATCACGTACACCAGTAGTTTGGCCACCGCAAGGATGTACTTTTCCGGAGAAGTGGTCGGTTGATCCGTGAACCCTACATGGCGGTTGTCGTGATAGGGGAGCCCTCGCGTCGTTGCGGTTGCGGCGGATGCAGTCAGGGGTTGAGTACCAGGGAGATGAGCATGTTTGATGTTTCTCGGGTTTTCGTGATAGGAACCGGGAAAAGTGGTATGAATGACTTGGGAGTTTCGGTTTCCGGTTTGATGTCCTGTTTACTGTATCATACCTATCTTTTGCACTTGAGCATCGTTTTATTCGTTTTCCTTCCTACTGTTTTTGTCACTGACTCCCACCGTGTGACAGGTTCGGGCGGGGACGGGGGTGATGCTACGGCTTGGGAGTGATTCGGTTTTCGTCATTTCGGTGACATTTACTCCTCCCTTTTTGGTCATTACATTTGATTGATACTATTTTGCATGAGATGTAGACATTGTGTGATGTGGATACTTTGCGATGTAGATGTGAGACATGTGGACTATGTGGATGGCTAGCAGTCTTTTGGATTGGGTTTTATTATTGTGTGATTGCATGTGGAATGTGGAGCTTTTCAAAAGGATAAAATGTTTGCGAAATCTGTTTTCAAACTGTGTCAGGTAGGCACTATTTTAAACCTTTGGTTTTATCCTTTCAACTGGAGTATGCCGTGTGGGCAATGTTATCTTGTATGATTCAAAAGACTAGTTTATCTCTTTATTTGGCACCTTGTGTATGTAAAACTGGTTGTGCTTGATGTATGTATTTTGTGCGCAGCCGTGCATATACAAGGGAGACTCTGTCCGTTTGTGTAGAGAGATCTTGTATATGTGGCGGTCTGGGCACGTACAGGGAGGAAAGACTTTGAAAAAAAAAATAGGGCTGTTTTCCGCTGTTAAATCTCTCCCGGGGCGTGACATTTTCAAACAGTTTTATCTACAGATTTTAAAGGATTAAAGCAATTAAATTGCTAATTTCAGTCAATGCTTTAATGCTAAGAGCTTATGACAGCTTAGTGCCTCAAATCAGGTGGCAGCACATTGACTTAAATCTAAAGTTTGAGTATTTCAAATGAAAAGAACAATCCAAATTAGCACATCGAAAAGAATAGTGCCCCGTGCCATTGGGACAGAAAGGCACTCAGGCATGCACCTGTGCTAATGCCTAATGGTGTGCAGAAATAGTGTGCCAGTGGCACACAGCGGCACAGAATTGGCATGTTGAGTGCCAAAGTTGGCACACAACTATGCGCCGTGTGGGGGGGGCACTGCACCAGCATGGCTGACATAGGCAATCCTTGCCTTGCATATATGAACAAAGACACAAAGAAGGCACTTCTTGAGGAAGTTTCTAAAATAAGCAAACAAGATATAGTGTATAATGTAATTAGATAATCAAGAAACATCTAGAAAGTGCAAATAATTTCCATTAGTGATAGATGAGTTGGCACCTTTTCTTAGTGAAAATCATGCAGTTGAGAGTAAGCAACGTAGTTCTGTAGTTACTGAATAAGGAATTAAGAATTATAAAGGGCAAATGAAAATAAAGAGTACCTCCATGTAACTGACACCACTCATGCAGTCAAACTGAAAAATGCTACATCCCAGTCAGAAAAGAATAGTAGAATACAGCATTAAAAATTAAGAAAATGCTGCTTGCCAAAGACAATGTAAATTCTGACATGACTCATTTGTAGATAAAGTGTCCATGATTCAATGCATGTCATAAAAAAGACCATAAGAGAAAATTGACAAATAAAGTAGCAAAAAATACACAAAAATGCTAATATGTTACGAAAATGTTAAATATAAAAATATCCAAACATAAGGGAGAGTGTTGAATATAAATATTAAAAATACCGTTCTCTGGTAGCTTAAGCTTTTGGAGAACAATGGTTGTTTCACATAATTTAACATGATATCAAAGTCGGAAGTCCTAAGTTCGAGTCTCGCCAGGCTCCTAGCATTATTAATTTCCTGTCATTTAATTCAAACCCACACATTGGGTCTATCAAAATGCCTCAAACCCAAACGTAAGGGAGAGTGTTGAATATAAATATTAAAAACGTTGTTCTTTGATATCTTAAGTTTTTAGAGAATCATGGTTGTTTCGTATAATTTAACAGAAGGAATGAAAACATACACATGACATAGGTTAAATAACTTTAACATTCTTTTAAAGAGAAGTGATTTGAAAACAAACTGACATGCTAAAATAAGTTAATTTCAAATTGACTAAATTAAAGAGAGGCTACTAAGAGTCATAAGAAAAGATGTCCAAATTTTTCATCTTAGCTTGATTGAGTAGAGGAATCTCCCAAGATTCAAGATGGCACTTTGACTATGCTAACTTGATGATGAACCATGACTAGCATAGAAAGAACATATATGGGTAATACAAAAATGCTCATGTTCCAATGAATCAAAGATCCAACTTAATGTACCATGGTTGAACTTGACGTCCCATGACTTGCATAAAAGTAAGATATATGGATACAAGTTCACGTTACAATGATCCAAACTAAGCCAACAATTTTCCTTTATTCGACAAGTACTGTACCATAGATTCTTTTAAACATCTAAAACAGCAGAACATCATCAAAAGTCAACTTATAATACACAAACACATGTGACATACACGTATTTCTATGTTCACAAGGATTGATTCATTTGCAGATTCATAATTTGGAAGCAAACATTTGAACCATAATATTGTCATTATCTACACCTATATAAACTGAAGCTTCTGCAGTTTTATTTATCTGACTATATGATACTCAAATAGCAAACGTCATGGTTCATCCTCTAAGTATAGGTAAATCTTAGGACGACTTCATGCACTGTTTTTTTCAAATATTTAAGTGTCGTGGTACAGGGTCGTGCCGAAAACTTGTTCACACGATATGAAACTATGCATGCCGTGTCGTGCAGATGCATGCCAGATTGCCAATCACAAAAAATGCATGTGTGCCGACACACAATAGCATGAAATATTTATTTTCTTTAGCACCAATATAATATAATTGTTTATTATATATCTTTATCAAACTTTCCGCTTTATGGAGATAATTACTTGCAAATTTTTTTAAAAAAAGGGTTTTGAGTCATGCCATCAACACGGGGGCCATATCAGTAATATTTTGCCGGCACCGTATGGCAGGGAAGGCACAGTTCGGGCCGACGGACACTTAAATCCTTGGTTTCGTTACTAGACTGAAGCAATCACACAAGATAAATATTTTTTGAAAGATAAACTTTCAATTTAGCAATATTGTATCAACATTTCATGTTGTGCTGTTCCAAGATCTCTATTTGCATTTAGTGAGGAATAATTAGGAGGTGAAGTCATAGGAATAATTAGGAGGTGAAGTCATAGAAAAACCAAAACATAACATTTATAAACCAATCACTGCAAGCTACTAACAAAGTTTTTGTTCCTTCACCTATGAGGAGAACTGGTCTTTATGATTCAAAATACTAAGCTCAACCTCCTAATTGCAGCACTTTTAGAAGCACTGAGGCCTCCGTGCTTCCAAGTTGTCTTCCGTGATGGGACTTCCGAATCGACGATCAACTTTGTTAGATTTGATCTAAAGGATTTGAAGTATTCAGAAAACAATTTTTATAGATTTTTAATATTATTGACCTAATGATTGAAAGGGCTTAAAATCAATAGCCAAAAATAAAAATCTCACAAAAGTGATGATACAACACTAAAATATTAGATCAAAGATATTGATCTTGTTTTGTATAGTATCTTTGATCTTGTTTTGTATAGTATAAAAAAATTTCTATCAAAATTTTATCTTATTTCAATATCTCCACAATTGAACTTTAACGGACAATTAAAATTGAGCATTTTGAACCCCCTCAATTACTAGGAAAATAATATCAAAAATGACGAAATTCGTTTTCTAGATACTTTAAATACTGTAGATCAAGTCTAACAGAACCGATCGTCGATTTAGATATCCCATCATTGAAAACAACTTGGAAGCACGAAGGTCTCCGTGCTTCTAAAAGCATCCCAGGTGGACTCTTTACTATGATATATATTAATCAAGGATTTAAGTGTCGTGGCACGGGGTCGTGACGAAAACTTGCCGGCACGGTGCGTGCCGGTTAGTGCCGATGAGTGTCAGTCACAAAAAAAATATGTGTGCCGACACATAATGGCATGAAATATTTATTTTTATTAGCAACAAAATTTTCTAATTACTTATTATGTATTTTTATCAAATATTTGAACTTTATTGAGAAAATTACTTAGTAATTTAAAGAAAAAAAGATTTTAAGTTTTACCAATGGCACGGGGCTAGGATTTAAGTATCCATCGGCACGAGCCGTATCCACCGTGCCATACCGTGCCAACAAGATACCGGTACGATACAGCTCCCGTGCCGATGGCACAGTTCAAAACCTCTTTTTTCTTAAATTTACTAAATAATTTTCTCAATAAAGTTCAAAATATTTGATAAAGATACATAATAAGCAAGTACAAAATTTTGTTGCTAAAGAAAATAAATATGTCATGCCATTATGTGTTGGCACGTATGTATTTTTTGTTAGAAAAATAATCGTATTAAATCTTATTGTGATTAAATTATCTAACTGTTTTATGTTTAAATTTGAATAACATAACTTACCTTTAATCGCTATGAAAATTTCAGAAATTGTAGACCAAAATAAATTGATCCGGAAGCGTGCGAGACACTGCCCTAAGGCGTATTTCCGTCCTTCGTGCGGATTAATCGGAGATACCACCCCAAGGTACGACCGGAATTCCTCTTCCTACGAGCACGATCGTGGAAGAAGTTGACGGAGACTCTTTCAACACCCGACGATAAATAATCAAACAAGAAAAATTGGATCAAACAAAATATTTCTTATCTACTATTCATGTAAAGCATATCTCTATATGTTTTTTTTTTTCAAAGACACTGTATACCTATATATACATAGAGTGAGGAGGTGTAAACGTCGGAGTTAGGAATCCTAACGTCGGGATCCTTAAATGGATTTTAACGTTGGATCCTTAATTGGCTTTGGGAATCCTAACGTTGTATCCCTAATTGGCTTTTCAAGTATGGAGAAACGTCCACACTTAATTAGCCAAGGAGCCGGCTCCGTGAAGCATTAAATAAGAATAAATTTAATAAATAAATTAAAAATTGATAATAAAATAATTATTGAGAATTTTGGAATTTTAAATTTTATTCGAACATTTTTTGTGACCGCCACTCATCGGCACGGCTCGGCACGCATCGTGTCGTACTGTGCCGGCAAGTTTTCGGCACGACCCCGTGCCACGACACTTAAATCCTTGGCACGGGGACTGTATCGTGCCGGTATCTTGTTGGCACGATACGGCACGGTGGATGCAGTATGTGCCGATGGATACTTAATATTGCTTTCAAAACTGAAACTGTAAAACCATTAAGAGCATAAGTCAAAATAAATCAAATACCACAAGTACTATAGATCCAAGAAGAATCTAAAGAGTGTTAAGATTTGATTCCAAAGGGTCACTTTTCCTGTACTTTCTCCCCATCAAAGACATTATGCTAATAAAAATCAACTTCTAGTGATCCATCATAACCAGGACGCCAAACAAGAGTTTTGCCATTTGCATTCAGAAGCAAAAAAAGAATACATAGACAATTTTAATTCTCTTGATTTTTTTCTAAATGAACTTATCACCACTGAGGGCAAGCAAGTGCTTTTGCAACTTCACTTAAGATTATGAAGCATAGAGCTCAAAATGGCATACATAGGCTTGAAATAAGAAGTGCAAAATAACTTGCTTACTGTGATGTGAATGAAAAGTTACTCTGAAGTTTAATAACCATCTAACAGAAATCACATACTTAATCAAACCATAAACATCTTTAACTAAACTCAATTAGAATATAATAATCTATTTAGAGGAATGTTTGATACCGGGAGCATGATAGTTCAGATGCATACCGTCAAACTATATGATGCCTCCAGTTTACCAATGTTTTTAGTCATGATTGTAGCAGTGCCAAATTGAGTTAAGGCTTCAAATGTAGGGATATTAATACTAATAATCTTCCCAGGACTCCTGAAATAATAGGAAACATAGTACAGTTATCACATGCTGCAAAGTGAAAACATGCTGCTGAATTTGTTACCTGACATTATACAGCAATATAGATGATATTGGGGATCGATAAACTGTTATTCAGAGAGGTTGATTTACGAGTTGTATTCACATCACATCACATCACATGCATTGCTAGCATGTCCAAGGGTTTGCTGGTCATTTGAACATCAATACTAGATGGTTTGACCAACGAAGAAAAATCCAATTGTACATCTAAATTATTGATTAGACACTGGGCTTATGCAACCAATGACAATCCCTACAGAAATCTTCTAAACTGGGGGAGTTATCTAGTACTTTTCACTGCTGTGTAAACATATAAGTGGGGAAAAGACAATTAAACAACTAATATGCAGCAGTAGTTACCTTTGGTAAACATACTCTATATCATCAGCACTCAGTTCTATCAGTAAATTAGTATTAAGGACTTCTGTAATCCCAACAGAGAATGAATGGCTTCCTGCACTCTGTACAGTAATTAAGTAAAAAGTTCATCTCAACTTCAGGAAACATGCATGGGTTGAAAAAAAGTATATATGTATTAGCTGAAGGGAACATTACCGGATGTCGGTTGATTCTTTCAAACCGTCCCTCCACAACATACTGGGGTGGTTGGTTCCTGCTTATCCTATTTTGATCAGCCTGCTAGCAGTGTGATAATATAGAGTTCTTTATATCATGTGTAAATAATGCAATTAGCTTTATGCAAATTCCACTGTGCTCTTCTAAGAATTAACAAAATTGATTTGATGAATTCCTTTTTTCTGCATCTCATATGACCACATGTGTGAGAATGATATTCATTAAAATGGATGAAATCTTGATGACATCAGAATGGATGACCTCATGAGTGAGAATGCTATTCATAACAGTAGATGAAATCTTGGTGATACTAGAATGGCTGACCTCATGGGCATGTTTGGTTCGCCCCTTTTTTACCCAAGATTCGGAATCGGAATGGACGAATTCGTTTGTGGGTGTTTGGCATGTGGGAGTCTCATTCCGATTCCGATTCCCGGGTGAATGGGAATCCCCCCAATCACCCCATTTTCCAATCCGGCCAAAGAGGCCAGATTGGAAGTTGAATCCAAGCGAAAAAATTATACTTTACGAAAATATCTCAATTATATTTTATACTTTATATTTAAAATTTAATTTAATTTTTTAACTTTAATTTTTAATTAAAATATAAATTTAAATTTAAAAATTAATATTTTAAGTCTAGAAATTGATTTATAAATTAAATTAAAATATAAATTTGATCTTTACATTTAAATTTGAATTTGAATCAAATCAAAAAATAATTTTCTATTTTAAATTACCCACTCAATTTTAAATTTTAAAATTTTAAAAAATTTACATTTAAAATTTTGGATTATCATTTCAATATTTTGATGTAAATTTTTAATATTTACCTTTTACTTTGAATTTAAATTATAAATTTAATTTTCTATTTTGAGGTGCAAACTCATTTTAAATTATTTTATATTTTAATTTTATTTTAATTATTTTTTGATTATTAAAATTTTTTAAATATTAAAAATATGAATCAACCATACCGATTATTCTGAAACAAACATATTAGAGGTTTTATCATTCCGTTTTCGATTCCTGTACACTCTGATTCCCATTCAGATTCCATTTCCTCTTTTGAACCATACGCGCCCCATGTGTGAGAATGCTACTCATCACAATGGATTTGGTGATATCAGAAAGTTAATGTAATGGTGTTGTTTCTAGAAATGTTGCCCCCTTTATCTATCAAGTAATGCAGTAAGTACAAAGTAATAATAAAAGCTTTATGGTAGAATTTATTGCAGAACTTTTTAAACAAAATCATTCTAAAAATTTCACCAGGTTTTTCAACATGTAGATGCCTGAATCCTTCAAAAATTACAAAAAAATATGAGACTTTGTAATTTCATCAAAATGCTTAAGTACACATTTAAGAATTTGTTTATCGAGCTTAATGGAAAAAAGGTTTCATGGATGCGAACTTACTTCCCAAAAATGCCAAAGTTGATTATGCAAACAGCTCCATAGTGGCGATGAGCAAAAGTTTGGCTGGCCTCTATAAGCTTCATAACCTACGCCAATTTTGTTGCATTCAAGTCCATCTAATGTAAACCGAACTCTCTCCAAGAGCATCCACTTCGAGAAATTTCTCCCTAAGTCTTGTGGTTGACCAGCAGTACCCTTCATTGTAATGAATTCAAGCAAGCAAGATGGGTAAATACTAGATGCACTATGAGGTCACCAAAGTAAACGAATATCTACACAACAAAATACATGGCTGCTCAGCAAAATGGAAGTCAAAGAATGTAAGGCAATACCATGCCATGTAATACCCAAGGAAACTAGAGTACACCTAAAAATAAAATTTGAATATATCATACGTGAAATCAGCAAGAGCTAGGTTTAAAAGTTCCTAAATCCAGTTATGGGCTAAATTAGGAAGATGATAAAAATTTAAAATCCAACTTAGGTTATTAAGTTGAAAGCAAGGATTAAAGTGTTGTGGTATGGAGACGTGCTGGTAGGTAGCTAGCACAGTACGGCACGGGCACGATTCCGTGACAATGCGGGGCACGATTGCATGCCGATGGGCATGCAAAGCCTCCTAAGGGCACGCTTTGTCACGACCTTATTTTAGAATTTTAGGTCTCAACAAAGTCTTACAATGTTGTATTGAAAGTTTTAGGGTAATTATTATGAATCTTGGCTATGTATAAATTTGTCTCGACCTCTTGGCAAGAATAGCTTACTACACTTACTAGTTAATATAGTGGTAGGATTTTTAAATGTAAATTAAAATATAATTATAGTTCATAGAGAATATAAATTAATAAAGTGGTAGGCTTCTACACAAGTTTTTTACACAAAGACAATTATTACTGGATCCATTCAAGAAAATTAAAAAAGGAATTACATGATAAGAAAATCGTGTGGATCAGAATATCAATTATTTTGATTTTATCCTTATATTTTCAAAATTTTCAAAATTATAAATTACAAAATTAGAGATAATCATTTTTTCTTAAAAAGTTTATGTTTGCAAGATCCATCCATATTAACTCGAGAGGGACCGTATGAAGACTAGATTAACTAGATGTAGAAATTGCTAATTTGAACTCTGTAATTTAATTCAAATTTTTTAAATTCAATAAAGAAATAGAATTTTGTATTCAAATTCGAAAAATCGAGAGAGAGAGAGAGAGAGAAGGCTAATTTTGTGAATCAAAAACGGTTTTCGACGAAACAAAATCACCACTTTCATGATCTGGCAATACTGGAAGTCGTGGTGAAGTCTGTTTTTGGATTTGACACGTCAAAAGCGGGGAAAAGCATGAAAATCGAATAGTGGCCAAAATATGGAAATCATTTTTTACGGAAAAGTGTGACATTTTATGTGTGGATTCACGCGAAACTACTAAGGAAGGTGCTTATGCACAAATTGCACACACTATGGAGTAAAGTTAAAATAACAAGGTTTGAGGGGCAAATTTGCAAATTGTCCAAATGCCATTATATAGCATATTAGGGTTTCATTAACCCTAATCCCCTCTAATCCCCCTTCCTCTCAGCCCACCCACCACAGAGATCACCCCCACCCGTGAAGCTGCCGACTCCAACAACCTCTCCAACTCTCTCTTTCTCCCTCTCAACCAACAGAGCCCTACCTCCCTTCAGCTTCGGCCACGCCGCCAAGAACCCTCACCGCCGGCCTCCGGAAGGTTCAACGACCCTCCTCCGACAGCCCCGGCACCGCTAAGCTTCCCCTTGCAAAAATCTGCAATCTTGAAGCAGTTTAGGGCAAGCCCGGGCCGCACCAGTTGATCCGGCACCGCTGCTGCTCCCCGTCGGCCTCCAAGGACACCGGAGAATCTCTCTAGCGCCACCCCATCGTCCCCAACCTCCCTAGAGCTCGGGATCCCAGCCGAACGCAAGTTGGTGGAGATCTCGGCCGTGGCTCTAGATCCGCCGCCGCCGCACCCCGTCGCCGGCCACACCTACCCAGACCTTCTCTCATCGGCCACAACCGCCCCTGGCCGACGCAACGCGCCCCCTGGCCGCCGAAGCTCAAGAAGGAGCCAACTCCAACCTAGCTCGAGCTAAGGCATCCCTTAGCCAACCTCACTATTCCGACCTTCCCTAATGCCGGCGACCCCCCCGGAAGGTGAGCACGACCCTCCTTAGGTGCTGGGGACATCCATGCTCACCTTTGTTGCAGTCCGAGGGGCCTCAGATTGCGGATCCTACTGTGACGCACCTGAGGACTTCGAAAACTAAAGTTTAGGTAGCCCCAGTGCGCTCCTCAGCCATCGCTTGCGCTTCGTGTTACAATATATTTAGTATGATTAGTCTAATAGGATATATTGTATACTACTGCCATATATAGTATGCCATGTATGGTATAGTTCTATATGGCATTCTGGTTGTATTATTACTATAATAGTTTTACCTCTTGTACTATATATTGTCATCAATACAACCCTAGAGGGTAAGCTCTTTTGCTCCTCTTTCATAGTTTCAGAGTAGGAATCCTAATTAGGGAACATCGATCTATAGCCACCATTTACCACAAACCTCACATTCTTTCATTGGTGATTTCTTCTTCGGTTCGCACAGTGTGACGATTAGCCTTCTCTATTGCTCTTTCTCTAGTTCTTTAGTGTCCCTTGAACCTTCTTGTTGCCGCTCGGTTCCTCTCTGGTTCCCTGGTGCCGCTTAGCCTTCACTGTTGATTTTTACTGCCGCTCAACCCTCTCCGTGGCTTCTTGGTACCACTTGATCACTCCTCTTGGTTGCTCGGTTCTTCTCTGGTTCTTTGGTGTTGCTCAGTCCGATCCATTGCTTCTTGATGCTCCTTAGTGCTGCATGGTCCTTCCTCTTGTTGCTCGGTGTTGCCTGGTGCTCTTCGATCCTTCTTTAGTTCCTTACTGCCACTCAGCCCTCTCAATTGCTTCTTAGTGCTGCTTGTTAGTTAGAATTTATTCTTTGTGCCGCTCCACTTTATCAGACACTCTCAGTTAGTGGTCTCTATTTCCTTTTTTCATCTATTGTGGCGAAATTTTTTTTGGTGGCGAATATGCCTTCTTCTATTTCAACTTTACCTGTTGTTAACATCAAAACTCTCATACCATTAGAACTCACTGATTCCACATATCTGGTGTGGAAACAAGTATTTCTCAATGTCTTAAGAGTTTTGGTGTCACTTCGCATTTGGATGGAATTGGTATGGATGGAACTGGTATTATTCCTTCTCATACTATTGATACTGTTGATAAAAAGATAATTATGAATCCCGAGTATTTAATTTGGAAGAAGGAAAACACCACCATACTTTCTTGGATTAATGCTACCTTATCTCTTAGCATACTACAAATGGTTATTTCTAGTTCACCCAAAACAGCTCGTGATGCTTGGAAAATCATTGAGACATTTTTCTTGACAAAACTGCTTCCACCGCTTTCTCTTTAAAGTCTAAATTACAAAGCATTAAGAAAAATCGATAGGCATGAGTGAATACATGCAAAAAAGTAAAGTCAATTGATGATGCTCTTCAGGCGATCGGTGAAACCGAGTCAGATCATAATTTAGTCATAACTGTTCTTCTAGGGCTACCGGCAGAATATAGAGGTTTTGTTAGTGTCGTAAACAAACACAAGAATAAACCTACTTTTGAACAATTTCGCCCAATTTTAATGCAAGAAGAAACTAAAGTTCAACGTCGTACTAACTTTCGAACAATTTCACCCACTCTTAATGCAAGAAGAAACTGAAGTTCAACGTTGTACTAGCTTGATGACATCACATACTACTCCCACTATTGATAGTGAAGCATTTTATGCAAATCGTGGACGCAATACTCGTGGAGGCCGTGGGGGTAGATATCGCGGAGACCGAGGACAACATGGTAGATCTCATGGAACCTACCCACATAGAACCCACCCACATCCTCAACCTACTAATACTCAACCTAATCAACAACCTTATACTCCAAGATCTGGCACACAATTTCAGATCTGTGAGAAGTTTTATCATTCTTCTCTCCAGTGCAGACAACGCTTCAACCATACCTTCGTTGCTGATGACATTCCTCAGATTATTGCTGCTACGAGCCTTTATGAATCTGGTGAGGAAGTGTGGTATCCAGACATCAGAGCATCTAATCATATGACCACTAATTCTAGTATTCTCTCATCTTCTAAACCTTATACTAGGCAAGAAAAAATTCTTGTTGGTGATGGAAATTTACTTTATTACTCAAACAGGTGAAACACAACGACATACATCCTCCAATTCTTTTACTCTTAAAACCGTTCTTATTGTTCTTTCTATTAAAAGGAATTTACTTTCTGTTCGTCAATTCTACCATGATAATAATTCTTCATTCGAATTTGACTCTTCTGATTTTTCTGTGAAGGACGAGGAAATAGGAACAGAGCTTCTTCAATGTCGTAGTTCGGGAACATCACTCTATTCAATCTCCTCTAAAGTTGCAAGTGTAGGGAATAAGCAATAGCTAGCCCTTGTTGCATCTAGATTTAGTGGTGACATTTGGGATAGACGGTTAGGTCATCCTAGTCTTCCTGTTCTTCTTAAATTTATTAAAAATAATAAAATTATTTCTTATAATGATTCTGCTTTAAAAGTATCTGTTTGCAATGCTTGTAATATGGACAGACATGTTAAACTTTCTTTTTATGATTCGGAATCTAAGTCTACTTCTCCTTTTCATATTGTTCCCTTTGATGTATGGCAATCATGTAGTGCACCGGCTTCCGCAAAATAGCGAAGTGCGGTCAAATTGCTCCTAACATGTCTAAATTGCTGATTCGAATGAATTTGGAGTGTTTTGATTGAAGCAAGTCTTCGGATCAAAGTTGAGTTGTGGAAGCATGGTTGGAAAGCTCAAAATATGAGATTTCCAGATTTTTGACTAGGGTACCGGAACCACAGGGTGGGTACCGGAACCATGTAGAAAACAGGGAAGATCCAACTCTCGAGTTGGAGAGATTCAGAAAATTTTCTAAGTCCTGGAGTACCGGAACTGGTCATTGCGTACCGGTACTCCATGCAAAGTTGGAAAATCCAGCTCTCGGGTTGGACTCAAGGGGAAAACTGGCTAAGTACTGAGGTACCGGAACCTGATATTGAGTACCGGTACCTCATGTAAAAACAGAATTAAGAAGCTCTTGGGTTGGAAAATTTCAGTGCTGGGGTACCGATACCCCAGCCCGTGTACCGGTATGCCAAGCCCCTCACTGCAGGTGCAGAGTTGGTAAACCATGGTTAATTGGGGGTTTAGTGGGGGTATTTTGGTCATTTCACTTTCCCCCTGCTACACCCAACCACCCCCTGGCATAACCCATCTCTCTCACTCTCTCTCTTCTATCTCTCTGACTCTCCAACACTCTCTCTCTCTCTCTCTACGCGTGCTGCTTCAGAGAAGAAAAGAAGAAGAGGTGGAGGCAGTGGAAGCTGGGAGCTCCCTTGTGCTTGGGATTTGATCTCCACATAGCTTGGGGATTTGAGAGGAGACTCCAAGGAGGCTTTAGAAGAAGAGTTTCAACCCTTCCCCTCTCTCTTTTGGCCAAGAACTCAAGAAGAGGTATGTGGAAAAAAATTTAAGGTTTTGGATTTCTTAGAGTTTTGTGAGTTTAGAAGACATAGAAATGATCTTTTATGGTTTTCATCCCATTTTTAGGAATTTTCTTGAAGACCTAAGATATCAAGTCCCACCCTCTTACAAGAACCAATTGGAGGTGGGGGATTCTACCGAAAAGAGTGTACTTATCCCTTTACCTTTGCTTTTAATCTTCAAAGCATGCTAGTAAGAGTAGGATTTTAAAGTATACATGGAACAATTAGGGTTTTACCCTAAGAGATGTTATGTTGAAACCTAATATAGGTTAATCTTGTATATGGTTGATTGGAAATGAACTTGGGAGAAAACCTAGGTTAAAGAAGTCAAGACGTGTGGCATTAAAATTAGGAGATAACTCTATATTAATCGAGTGGCATTGAACTTAAGGGAAAACCTAAGGTGAAAGTGTAGAGTTTTTAACATAGAATTAATAAACTCATGGGTTAGAGTGCTTATGTGAGTTGAGGTCTTTGGAGACAACTAGCTACCCTAGCGCGATGAACATAGGGTAAATGTAATGAAATGGGCAATTGAGAATCTCTAACCTAAAGTGGTGACCTAGGGGCGCCCGAGCTATCCTAGAGTAAATAACCTAGGATAAAAGAGAAAGGAAAGTTTATACCTTCGGAATTGATGCTTGCCAGTTGGTAGAAGAGCTACCTTGGGTTGGAACCCGTTTGGGACGAGGTAATTCCGAAAGGTTTAGAAGATGAAAAGAGTAAAAGTGACACATCCGGATTTGACGCTTGTCAGTTGGTCGAAGAGCTACCTTGGGTTGGAACCCGTTTGGGACGAGGTACTTCCGGAATGTTTAAAAGGTGAAAAAAATTAAATCACTCCCTTGGATTTTACGCTTGCCAGTTGGTAGCATTACTACCTAGGGTTGGAACCCGTTTGGGACAAAGCAATTCCGAAAGAATAAATAACTAAAAGAAAAGTGTTAAGTGGCCGAGGTGGCCGGGTTTAGATGTAACCCTTATGTAGCAGCATAGTGGCCGGTTGTGTTATGGCATAGTTGTTTATTATATGAGCATGATAGTAGTATAGCGGTTTTATATCAGCATGCTAGTTAGCATTTACCGCTTTCCTTATTATATATCATCTTGCTACTATTGCTTCCATTGGACCAAGTGGTGTAGAACATGTTTCTCGGTAGTTGAACCCACTAGGAACTATTCGTAGTTCTCACACCACGTTTTGGTGACCACATTACAGAGCCAGGTACATCGGGCAAGACGCACGACAGGGGCAAGAGCCCGACAATATAGAGACCTAGAAGATCTAATAGTTATACCCTTTTTGGACATTTTGAGTGAACTTGTATTGTGAGGAAAAAGAGCAAAAATTGTAATATTGTTTTATATCCATGTTGAGAGAAAACTGTAATTAACTCTATATTTTGTGGTTCACTCATGTATTTCACTTTCCGCTTTTCATACTAAACTTGTTGTTTATGTGAATGAAGGTTTTAGTTGTTTAGCTTCATACTCTGATATTATCTCTCTTTGATCACTTATAATGCATTGAGATGGATGTTTCCGTTCCTTTCAGGTATAGAGAGGTCATGCCCGATCGGCGGGTCTGTTAGCGTGCCCGAACTGTCCAAATTTGCGGTTTTGGGCCGTGACAAATCACCTGTTCATTCGGTTTCAGGTTATAAGTATTATTTTAATTTTGTTGATGATTATTCGATGTATTCTTGGCTTTACCTTTTAAAATTTAAGCATGAGGTTTTTGAAAAATTTCTAGAGTTTAAAACTATGGTTGAAACCATCTTTCATAGTTCAATCACAATTTTTCTATCTGACAATAGTAAGGAGTATGTGAATGAAAAGTTTTTTACTCTTTGTTCACAAAATGGAATTATTCAAAGATTTTCTTGTCCACACACACCTCAACAAAATGGCCTAGCCGAGAGAAAGCATAGACACTTATCTAATATTATTAGAAGTTTGCTTTTTCAAGCATGCTTGCCTCCTCTATTCTGGGATAATGCCATTCAAACTGCTATTATCCTTGTAAATCGTGATCCTTCTCTTTCTGTTTTGAAAGGACAATCGCCATACGAAGTTTTGCATGGTTGTGCCCCCCATAACTTGCAACTTATCAGAGTTTTTTGATGTTTGTGTTATCCCGATCGCTTCCTTGTGTCTTCATAGGACTCTCTGATAAACATAAAGGTTTTAGTTGCCTCTATCCAAGCACTGGTAAGGTTTTTATTTCTCGGTATGTTACTTTTGTTGAGATTGTTTTTCCTTATTCATATCTTTCAAAATTTTCTGTCTCTTCTGCACTTGCCTCTATTGTTTCAAATTTTCAAATGTTTCAATTTTTTTTTTAATCCTCCTTTGCTTGGTGAGAGTCCTACTATTGATGCAATTTCTGACTTCTACTTCACACGCATCTCTTCTGACGCTGGTTCTCCTATTTCCTCTTCGACTGAACTTTCTCCGTCCGTTTCACCATCTGAGTCTTTATCTCCATTTCCTGCCATCTCGAATCATGATGCTAACCAGGTTAGAAATGAGCATGATGCCACTGTAGCTGGTCAACCAGCACTACAGGTCTACAGCAGACGGAACACCTTCCAGCATGTTTTAACCACACCACCTACTGATCCGGAACCTTTCCCATCTGACCCTTCATCTTTCACTCCACCTGCCACTGCTTCCTCTTCTTTACCTACTGAACCCGTTTTACCCACCCGTACGCATTCTATGCTCACTCGATCCATGACAAGGGGATTGCCTAAGTCTACCGGCATCGTGGCTTCCATGAGTTCTACTCTTCCTACTGAGCCTAACTCCTTTACTGAGGCTTTTCAGGACGCAGGTTGGCATGCCGCCACGGCTTGATGGGTTTGATGCCTATTTGACTAATTCTACTTGAGATCTTGTTCCTCCTTCATCTTTCATGAATCTCATTGGATATAAGTGAGTGTACAAAGTCAAGCAGAAAGCGGATGGTTTTCTTGAGCGTCTCAAAGCTCGATTTGTGGCTCAAGGCTATAAACAACAACAGAATATAGATTTTGATGAGACGTTTTCTTTGATCCTGAAGCCAACTACTATTCATATTGTTCTTTCTGTTGCATTCTCGTCTGGATGGTCACTTCGGCAACTTGATGTGAAGAAAACTTTTCTTCAAGGTACTCTCTCTAATGAGGTTTATATGAAATAGCCACCTGGCTTTATGCATCATTCTCTTCCTCATCATGTTTGCCGTCTGCGAAAAGCAATCTATGGACTCAAGCAGACACTATGGGCTTGGTTTCAGAGGTTTACTTTGTTTCTTTCTGAACTTGGTTTCATTGGAAGCATTGTGGATCCCTCGATGTTTATTTGTCGTTCGTCTTCAGGCATTCATTTTCTTCTCTTATATGTGGAAGATATTATTGTCATTGGAAACTCCTCTCTTTTAGAGGCTCTTATAGCTACCTTACGACAGGAATTTGTGATGAAGGATTTAAGGCCATTACATTATTTTTTGGATATTGAGATTAATCGCTCTTCCTCTAGTCTCCATCTGACTCAACAGAAATATACGTATCATCTTCTTAAGTGACATGGCTTTCTTGATAGTAAACTTGTTTCCGCTCCGTTTTCTCCAACCACTCGTCTCTCGTCTCATGAGGGGTCCCCTTGAATCTCGTATGTTGTCAATTCTATTGTTCAGTATTTACATGCCCCTCGTGAGCTACACATGCAAGCTGTTAAACGTATTCTCCGTTATATTCGAGGGATGCTAACTTTGGGTATTCCTATTTCCCTGTGTCAATCCTTCACTCATGGCTTTTGGACATACTGATTGGGCCGGTTGTCCAGACACGTGCCGGTCTACTTCGGGGTATTGCATATTTCTTGGGCCTAATCTCATCTTATGATCAGCTAAGAAACAACATACTATTTCTCGCTCTAGCTCTGAAGCGGAGTATCGCTCTGTGACCTACACACTTGCCAAGACAGTATGGATCTATCATCTACTTCGTGATCGTGGTGTATTCTTATGGCGCTCCATTTGCATCTATTGTGATAATCTAAGCACCACCTATCTTGCAGCCTATCTTGTTCTCCATGCTCATACGAAGCACATCGAATGGGATCATCATTTTTTTGCGGGAAAATGTCCAATCCGGTGCTTTGGAATTGGTTCATATCTCTTCTGATAAGAAACTTACTGATGTCTTCACCAAATCTGTCCCCTTCTCGATTCTCCATGTTGTGGCTCAATCTTCGCATCCGACCAATAGATGCTTAGCCTGCGGGGGGATGTTACAATATATTTAGTATAATTAGTATAATAGGATATATTGTATACTACTACCATATATAGTCTACCGTGTATGGTATAAATCTAAATAGCATTCTGGTTGTATTATTACTATAATAGTTTTACCTCTTGTACTATATATTGCCATCAATACAACCCTAGAGGGTAAGCTCTTTTGCTCCTCTTTCACTCCGGACAGCGAGCACGGGCTTTAGTACGTCGAAACCTTCTAGGTCACACCGTTGGTTGGTTTCCAAAGCACACGAAATTCGGTAACAATTCAAAACCCTTGTTTTATTTATATTATATGAAAATAGAAAGCACGTTTAGGAATTTTTATGCAATTAGGCATTGTAGGCTGCCTCAGGAAGCGTGAACCCACTGTGTGACCTCTGGATTGATCGTCCTATGTCCGATGGCCTTTGCGAAGAGTAATTAGGGTTTCGTTGCAATTATCGATAAAATCGCCGATCGATCGGGGGTTTCGGTTCGGGATTTGCGTTCAATCAACGTGAATGACTTGTATTTGTCACCGAGCCTTGTCGGCTGGTTGCCCTCCTTGTTTCGCGTGTCCGGAGAAAGCAGGAGGGCGGTGGAGGGTTTCGGAGCCGAAACTAGTATTTTCGGGAACTCGATATCATGTAGTTTTTATTAAACACACTTATTAACGTTATTTTCATGTGTTGCTGTCCGAGCACCTAAATCGATGCGTCTCAGGGCAGAGGTTGGTTTATGGTGTGGATTGATACCTTTTAGGCAAGGATTTAAGTATCCATCGGCACGGGCCGTATCCACCGTGCCGTACCGTGCCAACAAGATACTGGTACGATACAGCCCCCGTGCCAATGGCACAGTTCAAAACCCTTTTTTCTTAAATTTACTAAGTAATTTTCTCAATAAAGTTCAAAATATTTGATAAAGATACATAATAAGCAATTAAAAAAATTTGTTGCTAAAGAAAATAAATATTTCATGACATTATATATCGGCACGCATGTATTTTTTGTGACCGGCACTCATCGGCATGGCTCGGCACGCACCGTGCCGGCAAGTTTTCGGCACAACCCCGTGCCACGACACTTAAATCCTTGCTTTCAGGGCACTTCGTGGGTTTAGGAAGTGTTCTGATGAGTTTCCAAAAATTACGACGGGTTTCGGGAATCGGTAAAAGGAACCAATTTCCTGATGGTTTCGGGAGGTGTGATTAGTGACTTTGGGTCACTCAGGGTTAATCTTCTTTAGAGGAGTAACTTGTGACTATAGATCTTTCGTAGATCCGGCCGACGGTTAGGAGCGCCTTGGAAACTAGGTGCCTCGTCAGATTCAGGTGGGTATTTCGATCCAAAGTTAGTATTGTGGTGCTAGCTCAGTGACATTCCTTTCCTTTTTTTTTCTTTTCCTTGATTACACACATTGCATGTTGAGCACTTGATTGCTCACTTGACTTCATGTTTTGTTTGCTCTACTTTTACCCTTACTTTGTTCATCATGACTTAGTGGTAGGGCGGTACTTGTGTGGACGTCATTACATGACTAGATTGACCTGATTGATAGGTGTTATATATTTGTGAGATTGGGTGACCTGATTAGTCAGTATTTTCCTTTATGGATCACGTGTTGGCTACTTGCCGATGATTGGCTATTGATCATATTGCATCGATCGCCGCAGCTCCTGTGCATTTCACGTACACCAACGGTTTGACCACCGCAATGGTATTCTCTTCCGGAAAAGTGGTCGTACTTCAAACCCGTGAGCCCAATGCAGCCTAGGGGTGGCAATCCAGCTCTCTGTTTGTGAGCCAGCTCGTGTTTGGCTCGCAATGAGCTCGAGATCGAATCACTTGTTTAGTAAACGAGCCGAACACGAGCCGAATTTTTCAGCTCGTTTAAGAAACGAGCCGAACATGAGCCGGGGTCAGCTCGCTCATATTCGGCTCGATAACAGCTCGAATACATATATTTTATATTTATATAATTTATATTATATATATAAATTATAATTTTATATATAATACAGATTTTATTATTTGATTTTTACCCAACTTTAATAAAGCCCAACTCAATTATAAAGAGACTCTTTTATGTGTAAAATTTCAACCATTACATCAAAATTTAATGGACAAGATCTCACAATTTAATCACAAGACTCATAAGTTACAACCCTAATTCCTCTTTCCTCTACAGACTACAACCTTTTGTCATGCAGTCTTGCAACTCCTGCCTCGCTCTGCAGTCCACCTCTCCACCGCTCGTTGCCTTACTCGCTCATTGTTTTGCTTCGCCGCTCCACCGCTCGCTGCCTCACTTGCATATCCTCCTCCCCACCTCGCCACCTTCAGTTTCCCCCGGCGCTGCTCGTGGAAAACCCTGCTGTTTGGTGCCGCAACGTCCCCGTAAGATCTTTTCTTCTTCCTCTCCCCCTTCTTTTTCCCTCTCCTCCTCTTCATTGCATTAGTTCCATTCCTCCTCTTCATTTTAAATTTTTTAATTTGAACATTGATATCTCTTTTCCATTTTAAATGTTGTATTTATCATTCTGCATCTTTTTGAAGTTGACAATCGTTTGCAGCAAGCCAAAATAGTGGAATCTGAACTTTCCAATAATAAAAAGATATTTAAAATACTTGAGGACGTATTAAGTTGAACAAAAGAGACAAGTTGAAGAAAGGCACGTAGGAATCAGTAAGTTCACATTTACCATTTCTTGAAAGAATCATAATTTTTTTTTTCCATATTATTGTTCTTTAGTATGTACTTATTTGTCTCTCCATATCTGTTTTTTTAGTTATGTCTTCTCCAACTTTTCCACATTCTCATTTATCTCAACAATCAGCATCTGTTGTTGACACTAATGAACCAAGAGATACTCAAGAGAAAGATGAAACAACTGATAATAATGATATCGAAAAGATTGAAAATGAACTAGAAGGAAAGAAAATTAGTAAAAAAATTTCTAAGGTTTGGGAATGTTTTGAAGTAGAAGTTCTTGAGAATAAAGTCTTAGTAAAGAAGATCAAATGCAAATATTGTACAAAAAAGTATTTAAAACCAAAGACGGGCACCACCTCAGAACTAAAAAGGCATATGAAAAAGTATTTTTACTTGAAAATTCAGCCTAAAGATCAGGGTTTAATCAATTTTACACCAAGTGAAGCTCTAGATAATGAGAAAGAATTTTCACATATCTACATCCAATGACACCTTTAAAATTTGAGAAATAATGGCTAAGATGATTATAGTTCATGAATATCCATTTACGATGGTTGAGCACACATGGTTCAATATATTGTACAAGGCATTGAATCCTAATTTTCAAAAAGTGACTAAAAACACTATTAAGAATGAGTACTTAAAAGTCTACGAAACTGTAAAGGAGAAATTGAAAAAAGTACTAAAGAATGTTGATAAAATATCACTTGTGATTATTGGACGTCCAAACAAACAATCGGGTATATGGCTTTGACTGCTCACTCTATAGATTCAAAGTGGCAATTGCAAAAGCGTGTCATTAATTTCATTGAGCTAGAGCCACCACATACTAGTTTGGTTATTTCCGATGCTATTTCTAATTGCTTTTTAGATTAGGGGATTCAAGATGAAATGTCTACAATTACCTTAGATAATGCTTCAAGCAATGACGTAGCAACTAGAAGTTTAATATTGAACTTCCAAAGGAGAAACAAGCATCACTTCTAGGCATGTTCTTTCATATTAGATGTTATGCACATGTCTTGAACTTGATGGTTCAAAATGGCCTTAAAGAGATTGCTGAAATAATTTATAACATAAGGGAGTCAGTAAAATACTTCAAGAAGTCTCTTGATCGACTTCAGAAATTTGGTGAAATTGCTAAGCACTTGGGTCTCTCAGTTACTACACTCACCAATTAATATACTTGTTAGTTGTGACTCAAAATCAGAATCGCTTCGATATTATGATTCAAGTTCGCCGACGGTTCGCGGTGCGACTTCGAAATTTTGTGGATGTCTGTGGTGGAAGCGAAGGGCTCGGCCGATCGGACGGGGGGTGCGGGGGCGGAGCCCCCCGCGGTATGGATCCGATCCGCTAAGGAAAAACCCTAATATAATTACTATGCATTTATAATTATAAAGAAAAACAGGAAACAATATAAAGAAAAAACAAAAAAAAAAAACAAAAAAAAAAAAAAAAAAAAAAAAAAAAGGAAAATGGGGCCGTGCCGGCCGGCACGGGCCGGCACGGCCTGCGATACCCCACAGGGTATCGCTCCGTCTCGAGCGATACCCTGTGGGCAAGGTTTTAAGTATCCATCGGCACGGGCCGTATCTACCGTGCCGTACCGTGCCAACAAGATACCGGCACGATACAGCTCCCGTGCCGATGACATAGTTCAAAACCCTTTTTCTTAAAATTACTAAGTAATTTTTTTAATAAAGTTCAAAATATTTGATAAAGATACATAATAAGTAATTAAAAAATTTTGTTGCTAAAGAAATTAAATATTTCATACCATTATGTGTCGGCACGCATGTATTTTTTGTGACCGGCACTCATCGGCACGGCTCGGCACGCACCGTGCCGTACCGTGCCGGCAAGTTTTCGGCACGACCCCGTGCCACGACACTTAAATCCTTGGTAGTAAGCTATATATAGTCAATATTCATAATTTTTATTCTCTATGAGATATAGTTATTTCTATTCTTTATGAGATATAGTTATTTCTATTTAAAATTTATTTATTATATTGTTATTTCTATTCTCTATGAGATATAGTTGTACTTTATATATTAA
The DNA here is from genome assembly GCA_029168755.2 of Tillandsia fasciculata. Classification (NCBI taxonomy): domain Eukaryota; kingdom Viridiplantae; phylum Streptophyta; class Magnoliopsida; order Poales; family Bromeliaceae; genus Tillandsia; species Tillandsia fasciculata. Next base: position 13,887,356 of record CM054945.1, on the reverse strand, counting down.
AAATAATTATCAGTATGTCAATTGGTAAGTGTAGTAAGCTATATATAGTCAATATTCATAATTTTTTGACTAAACAGTTCAAAACAATATTATAAGAGCTTATTGGGAACAAAAAAAACAAAAAAAAGCCGTGCCAGAGCGTGCCACTGGGAGGTCATGCGTATCCATCGGCACGCAAGCGTGCCACGTGTCGGCACGGGGGCGTGCCGGTACCGTACCGTGCCAGGCGGCGAGCGGCACGCCCCCGTGCCACGGCACTTCGAACCTTGGTCTCTCTACAGAAAGAGAGTTATCAAATGATGCTCCTACCAGATGGAACTCAACATATAAAATGCTTGATACTGCTTTTCATTATAAATTGATTTTTGGTGAATATGAAAATAGAGATCCATGTTATAGATGGTGTCCCTCTGAAAATCAATGGAAAATATATGAAAAGATAAGAAAATTTTTAGAGGCATTTTATAATGTGAGCAATACTTTTTTCGGAAAAGATTATCCTACATCAAACAAGTTCCTTCGTGAAACTTACCGAGTTAAGAAAGTGATAGTTGAACAAGCTATATCAAATGATTATTTTATAAGAAACATGGCGAAAATGATAGTAGAAAAATTTTATAAATATTAGGGTTCTGGCAACTTGTTAATGGCAATTGCGTTAATTTTAGATCCAAGATACAAGATGTTATTGGTTAAATTCTGCTTTCCGAAAATATATCCAAGTCATGAGGTTGAAAGAAATATAATGACAGTTCAATAGGCTTTATCTGATCTCTATGATAGCTATACTTCAGAGCACTTTTCTTCTATTTCTGAAATAGTTGTTAGCGGTGAAGCAACCCATTCAACTACAGCATCAAGTGTCGACATTAATCCAAGTTCAGATAAAAGACAAAAAGCAAGCGATGACGACGATTTTGATGATTTTGTAAAAAGCAGTTCATTTGTCCAACCTGAGAAATCAGATTTGGAAATATATTTAGAAGAAGGTTGTGCTCTGATTGATCATAATGACCCAAGAAAATTTGATGTGTTGGGTTGGTGGAAAATGAATAACATCAAATTTCGTGTTTTGTCCAAGTTAGCTCATGATGTTCATAGTATGCCAATTGCCACTATCGCTTCAGAATCAGCTTTCAATGCCGGGAGAAGAGTTTTATATGACTACTAGAGCCAATTGGCACCAAAAACGATAGATGCTCTAGTATGTGCTGGAAATTGGATAAGAGCTTCACAAAAGTCTACAAAATCTAAATTTGTAAATATGAAGTGACTTTGAAATTTTATTTTTTTTACTACTTTCATATTATATATTGAATTTATAATTTAATTTAATTTTTCAACAAGAGATTACTAAGTTTGAAGATCTGCATATTGGTATTTGTTAAAGCAACACACCATTTCATATCATGTAATTATTTGTATGCTATGCTACTGAGCTCTATAAAGGATATTAACTAGTTCACATTTCTGAAATCGTTTCTCTATTTTGTGCCTTGAAAGGTTGGAAGTACGAAGTAATCAAGAGCTTTGCTTGTTGTATACTTTTCAAGATGGTAAAAGTTTCTACATTTGAATTTAATAATAATTGTTTTTATTCATAACTTGTATTTTTAATCTTTTTCAGGATGCTGACAATCTTAACAATCATTGAAAAGCAACAAAAGAAATGAAATGTAACAAGGACTGCACATTTTCCATTTCATTACGAACTAAAAGAACTTAAAACATATTTTAAAATATTTGATTGTGGTTTGTATTACTATTATATTGGGATTTGCAATTTTATGATTTTGAATTGTGGATTTTGATTTGTTGGGTCGTAACTTTATTTGGATAATATGTTAAATTTTGATGGATCTTGAATTATTATATTGTGATTTTGCTGTAGATTGGTTTCTTTCTGCCTACTCTTTGTTGTTAATGTTTTTTATTATAAAATATATTTTAAATTGTTGTGTGGTAATGTGTTTTCATTTGGACAATATGTTATATAGTAAAAGAATTCACACTGTTATGTTTACTTCAAGGAATAAAGTGCCGTGGCACGGGGGCGTGCCGTTGTCCACCTGGCACGGTACGGTACCGGCACGCTTCCGTGCCGACACGTGGCACGCTTGCGTGCCGATGGATACGCATGACCTCTCAGTGGCACGCTCTGGCACGTTTTTTTTTTATAGTTTTTTTGTTACTAATAAACTTTTATAATGTTATTTTGAAAGATTTAGTCAAATAATTATGAATATTGACTATATATAGCTTACTATACTAATCAATTAATATAGTGGTAAATTTTTTTAAATGTAAAAAAAAATTATACCTCATAGAGAATAGAAATTAAAATATAATAATAAAATTTACTAGTAAAATTTATTTAAGAAGTTAGAAAAAGAACAACATACTGAAAAAGAACAACATGAGCAATAAATTAAAAGACAAATAAATTAAACAAATTTAAGTATCAATTGATTTAATTTAACTTTTAATTTTATTAGTATTTTTAATTTTTTAAATTAAAAAATAAAATCTTTAAAGTAAAAATTATTTTTATTGCAAATCTTATATAAAATACTAGATCTATCCAAAATAATTAAAAATTTAACTATAATAATTAAATCAAGTATATCTATTTCAACTTTTTATAAACAACAGATAAAAAATTATCAAATTTTATATATATTTTTAAAAAAATCTTTACAAATTAAAAATATTCAAATACAAAAAAACTACGTGGGGATACAAAGGCCAATCCCCAAAAAAAAAATCACAAAAAAAAAAAATCGAATAAAGAACATAAGGACCTATTAAAAAAAAAAAATCTACCAAAAAAAAGAAAAGAAAAAGATGAGAGACACAAAACCCACCAAATAAATAAATAAATAAATCTAAAAAAAAAAAATACTCAAACAAAAAGACAATCAAAACTACTTTGAGTGAGAGAGAGAGAGAGAGAGAGAGAGAGAGAGAGAGAGAGAGGAAGGAGCGGCATTAAAAAAAAAAAAAAAAAAAAAAAAAAAAAAAAAAAAAAGGAAAAAAAAAAAAGGGCACGGGTGGAACGTGCCGCCCGTGCCGCGCGATACCCACGAGGGTATCGCGCTGTCTCGCGCGATACCCGCGAGGTGGGTATCGCGCTGTCTCGCGCAATACCCTCGCGGGTATCGCGGCAAGGGGGGGTGCTGTGGCACCCCCCCTGTACCGTGCCCCCATATTGGGGGCACGGTACGTGCCGCCCGGGCCGCAGCGGCACGGGCGGCACTTGAAACCCTGGTTTACTTGTAAATTATTGTGATTTGCTGCAAATTAATTTTTTTAATCTATTTTTTGTTGTTAATGTGTCTTTTACTTGTATATTAATTTCTAATCGAGCTAACGAGTCGAACACGAACACGAGCTAACGAGCCGAGTCACAAGCTAACGAGCTACTAAACTAATAAGGCTGCATTGATTAATCAAGCAAACAAGCCGAACACGACCAAGCTCAAATACATTTATCCATGAAAATTTAACAATAAACCATACGACGAATAAATTAAGAAAAATTAAATATCAATTGCTTCAATTTACTTTTTAATTTTATTAGAATTTTAAAAATTGTAAATTCAATATTAGGTGATTGCATAACCTTTCATTTTCAAATTTTAAAAATTATAAATTATAAAATTGGATAAAAACATTAATTTGTCAACTTTTTATGAAAAAAGTAGGAGTTTCATCTATGAAAATTGAGGTAAAAACTGTATGATGACAACAATTGGTAGAATAAGACATCAATTGCATCAATTTTGTCTTTTTATTTTCAAAATTTTAAAATCTATTAATTCAAAATTGTAGAAATTAGAAAATTATTTTCTATTGAAATTTCCATGAATAATTTTTAGACCTAGAGAAGAAAATTATACAAGTGACTTTCAGATGACAAAATCTAGACAGACTACAGAGTAATTGCTTTAACCTTATCTTTTGATTTTTGGAAGTTTGAAAATAGAAAGTTAATCAACTTTTATTGTAAATCTTGTGCAAAATGTGAGATCTATCCAAGAAAATTAAAAACCGGACCACATAATAACTAGATCGAGTGGATCTCTTATCAAATTTTTGTAAACTATAAATAAAAATTTTAAAAAATTATATTTCTTCAAAAATGAGATTTACAAGTAAGAAATATTTAAAATCTATGGACGAAGATTTGATTTATAAATTTTTTTGACTTATGTAATATGTAGATCCAAGATTTTGGTATTTCTTAGCCTTTCCTCTTAAGATAGAAGAGATCAAAAAGGAAAGAGAAGGGATTTAAAGAAGAAAATAAAGAAAAAATTGTAAAAAGAAAAGGAACGAGTAAATAAAAAGAAAAATAAAGAAAGAAATATAAGAAGAAAGATGAAAGAGAGAGTAGAAGAGAAGAAAGAGAAAAGAGAGAAAAAAGAAAGAGGACAAAATAATAACAATAAAAAAGAATAAAAGGACCGAATGGCAAAACAAAAAAACTTCTTGTGTTCCTCTGAGAGACGTGCCACAGAACCTACACAATATCATGCGGTCTCGCGCCATACCGCATGGGTCCAGTGACACGCAAGGGCCCCACGATTAACCCCTGTACCATGCCCCTAAATTAGGGGCATGATATTGTACTCCCATATGTTGAGCGGCACATGCGACACTTTAAACCTTGGTTGAAAGATATCAAATTATTTAACGGAGACTTCAAACCATCATATAAAACGTACTGTTTGAACAAGAACATTATTTTCAGATTGATCCTAGAGTTTCATGTATTTCTCACACCTTAATGGTTAAAACGGGATTCGAATACGACTCGCAAAATTTTTGCCTAGTAGGACATTAGTAAGAAAAGTTTGTTTGCAAACTTAATAAAACATTCCAATTATCACTACTAAATTTTAGTTGAGCTCAGATATCGAAGTTGAGCTTAAATCGACCACTTGAAGAACCCCAAATATATCCAACAAGCTTAAGTTAGATTGAATTGTAATTTTTGAAAGGTCTAAAAAGTATCTATAAAATAAACTATGTGCAGAATGCTGATTATGAAAGAGATGATGAGCATATAAAGACACCAAAATCAAACTAATAATTACCGATCTAGGAGTCACAAGATAGAAGTCCTCAAATGATGGGATACTTGTATAGCCAACAAAATCACCAATAAGATTTACTCTCAAGAAGTTATCACTAGATAGTACTGTTCTGTTTTCAGGACCCACAACGACCTCCTGCAAGAAGGCATCAACATGATGAAAGACACAACTAGATTACTTTGCAAATTAATCAACTAATATATTAAAACTCATGAAAGTTTTCAATATAGCTATTTTCAGGTATGACATGACTCCATGCAGATATTCTATCACGACAAATTTGATCATAGCTTTGCAAAATAATGAGCATTGCAAAACAAAAAAAAAAAATCACAATAATGCAAGATATGATCATTTGATGTTAGCAAAAATATCAGAGTATTCCAAGAAATAAAGAAAGAAAGTCAAAATTCATATCACATGCTCAATTTTGAGTGATTAACCTTTGGTTGTTGTTCGTTACTTAGCAACTATTGTCAATGGGCAACAATGATCAAGGTCTATACCAAAAAGAAAAGAATGAGTATCAAAAGAAAACTAATAAAGCAATATCCATTTTGGTGGTATTAGAAAGTAAAACAAAACTACAAAGGCTGTATGACCTCACTCTATTACTAGAGTGAATTGAACAGTGGGACAAAGAAATTGATCCTTTTAGTTATCTAATCCATTATTTGATTTGACCAACAGCCTCTTAATTATAAAAGACACATTACCAACCTCTAGTTTAAGGGTTGAGGAAAGAGGCAGGGCATTTATTGTGATAGCAAACATAGAATAATTCAATTAAAAAACAGACTGATTTTAACAATTAGGTGAAACTATTCTATTCAAGAATATTGTGCATTCACCAAGAAAAGTTAAATGCATGAGGTTTTGTAATTAGGGCCGATTTTTGGGTGAAAATACATTAAATCATAACATTTTTTGTGATATCACAACTGTGGTAGATATTGGTGTTATTTTTTCTTATAACCTATAATGGAAATGTTCATCTATATATATATACGTAGTGAGAGACATACATGTACATGTAAATGTGTATGCATGCTTAATCCTACAACGTATATACATTGATGAACCTCAAATAAGTAAGGATATAACTCAGAATTATGTAAAGCATAATTTCCGATGCCAGTAAATATGCCATCTATGTACCTCCATTCATACATAACTACAACATAACCACATATGATGTGTCAAAAGAGAATGCAGGACAACCCTATTAGAATGAAATCCAACGATTACAATATAACAATTAGAACCTGGTGTAGTGCAAGGTTTGACACTAACCGATATAGAAGATCCTTTCTTCACTTGTATCTTGACGCTAAATCCGAGTGACCTTCTTCCGATACCAAAAACATGAAACCTTTCCAAAAAATTGTTGATGCAATATCAGTGAGAAAACATGAAAAATTTTTGAACAAGCAAGGCTCATTTGGATCGGAGAAAGATTAGTAAACGAGACTACCCCCTAATTTTCCAATGTTAAATCATAATAATTCCAACGTGGATTACAAAATGACAAAGTAATAACAAAAACTCAGTCCAAACAGAGATGCAATTACACATTGTGAAATCTTTTTTACTGAAACTTAAACATCACAGATTTATATCACACGCGATAGTTATAACAAAGTTTATAGAGAATAAGAATCAGTGTGAAGAAATTCAGATTTTATCTAGTAAAGCAAGAATAAGTGCGCCTTTCAGATGTTTAACAGATGAATTAAGAAGCCTAATATTTTTAGTATCCGAAACTATCTAACTTACGTCCCTGTTTGGATGCACAAATATCTTGTTCAGCCCATCTCTTTCATTAGCTCAAAAAACTTGCAGAATTTGGTGATGAGTATGATCAAATCTTTTGAAAAGCATACCATATTTACGGTTCATGTCATTTAATTGGAACAACATAAATCAACTCATTAGTGAAATATGCTATTCTACCAAATCATGCTTGTCAAGACCTTCCAAAGAGCTAAAATCAAACTCCCAACTTGCAATCACAAAAGAAAATCCTCATGGAGTAAAGTTATCAATGGATAACTTGTTATTTAATTCAAACAGGGCCTAAATGTGCTTGTCAACTACCACCCAGGAAAGCAGCAATATGTTATGATCATCATACCAATCACCTGGAAACCGTAGACAGTGAGCAGTATTTGCCTTCCCTTTCACCAATTTGTCGACTTCTTGGACAGATATATTTCAAGTCAGAGGAATCAAAATGATAAACAACTATTAGAGAGCAGAAGATTAGATTTGGCACTTACAAAAGTTTCCACATGAAGAAGGAACACGTCTTTGAGGCCCACAAGGACAACAAATTGGCTGTTACGACAGCATAATAGACATAAATAAACTAATCAAGCATCAAAAAATTGAGTAAAATGCAGAAATCATAGCAGATATGCATCCAGAAAAAGCCTCATGGCAAAATAACTAAAAGGCCAAAAGTTAAAGCATGCGTGTAAGACAAAGCTCGGTGTTTCAGCTGAGGGAATTTCCAATAAATGGAATTAAAATCCCTACTGAAAGCCAAGTGGAATTGATAATAAAGGAGACCAGTGGAAAGAACCTTCCATATTATTATGGAAACCTTGCTTATATGGTAAATTTTTGTGGCAATTTATGGTCGCTGTTGTGCTCTTCAATAGCAACTAAAACATACCTTCCCAAGAAAAGAGAGAAGAATGATCCAATTGTTGGAAAAATTTATCTTTTCAAATTAATTCTTTTAAATAATTTAAACTAAATTTAAACTCGAAATACTATATAGCAAAGTTTAGATGAAGCCTGTGAATGTCGAGGCGTGCGTGAGCACTGTCCTAGAAGCGAGATTGCCCCTCCGTGTGCGAGGCTCCGGCAATCACCCCTAGCGATACAACGACCACTGTTCACCCCGTCGGCAACGACTCCGGGATGGTGCGTAGCGAACCCAACAGCTTTCGGAGATCCAGCAAAAAAGGAAAAATCTCAAAAAGAGTAAATCTCAGTATGGTTGTACTTTGTAAATTAGAGGAGAGAAAAATGTAGCTCAGGTAAGGTAACCAAGCTCCCATTCTCTATGCATATATAAAGCCCAACGGAAGAGAGCCCACAGGGGACAAAGTCCAACGGCTAGCTCTCTCGGGCAGCCCACAAGGCCCTTCCCAAGAAAGGCCCTTGGGTAGCCCGAGATGAAGTTCCCAAGGAAGGCTTTAATGCAAAAAGTAAAAGTCAAAATAAAATAGAACCGTGTCAAGATCGCGCGCGCCGCCGCCCGCCCGACTCAGCTCGACTCGTGCGCGCGTGTGTATTGGTGAAGCCTTGCTCTCACTTTCTCCTAACCAATACATGCACAAGTGAGGGAGTAAATATACCCACTCTACATGTGATGAGTTTCCAATGTGGGACTAAACATCACATGTAGAGGGGAAAAGTGTTTGGGCTCCCAGGCAAAACCCATGGATATTGGGCCGCCCAGAAAAGCCCAAAGGCCAAAAATACAAGTTTAAAATCACATTAAATCCAAATAAAATCCAACAATCCCCACATGATTTAAAACTTGTAAAAACGAAATACAAAATAAAGTAAAAGAAAAACAAAACTAAAACAGATGCTGGATCCCTTATACCACGTATTCGGCGAAGGTACCTTTCGAGTTTAAACCTTCACTTAGTACAAGTCTATGTACATTCGAGGGCACAATGGTGGACTTCGCCTTGAACCAAGGCCGATGAATCGGATTTCCACAAACATTACACATGGTACAGCCGCTTATGTTCAATGCGGGTTAGCGCTTTTTATGGCCATGCGCTCATATCGATTCATGTGTGTTTTTAGGGAACCGCCCTCTTCCCACAGTCGCAGCCTCACGACTACACACATATAGTAGGTCCTGATAAGGGTGCCTGCAAGGTCACACCTTGCCTCAAAGGTCTCGGAACCATTCAGGGTAAGAACCCTTACTATCCACTTGCATAAATGAGCACTGTCGCCATAGGTATGAGTATATAAAAGCAGTGCTCCGCACAACTACCAATTCGACTTGTTTCTACCCATTGAACCTCCAAGAGGTTGGGTTGCCATCGCCGGTAGTTTCTATTGTGGGCTAAGCCCCATCTCCCTCAACGATTCTAGAATCACTGTCCTAGACAAACCTTTAGTAAGCTGATCAGCTAAGTTCTTCGCAGATCTCACAAATTCCAATGCAATTACATTTTCTTTAATATTCCGCCGAATATACTTTTGTCTTACTTTCATAAATCTATTCATCTTTGTTTTCACATTTTCTTGAGCACACTTGTCAATAGCAGATCTATAATCACAATGTATACATACTGGTGCCAAAGGTCGCTCCATCAGTGGCAAGTCATACAAAAATTCTCTAATCCACTTAGCCTCTGCTACAGTGGTATCTAAAGCTATCAGTTCAGATTCCATTGTACTTCTAGCTATCAATGATTGTTTTGATGACTTCCAAAAAACAACAGCTCCACCAAGGAGAAAAACAAATCCAGTAGTTGACTTCACATCATCTGTATCACTTATCCAGTTAGCATCACTAAATTCTTCTAATACAGCAAGGAATCCACAAAAATGCAATCCATAAGATACAGTGCCTTTCAGATATCTCAAAACTCTTTCTAAGGCATTCCAATGTTCTCTATTTGGGTTATGGGTATATCTTCTCAATCTGTTCACAGCATATGCTAAATCAGGTCTAGTGTAATCTACAAGATAACCTAGAGATCCTATAATCTGAGCATATCTATTCAGTCCTATAGGATCACCTTTATTCTTCTTAAGATGTACACTAGGATCATAAGGTGTTACAACAATCTTAGAATCAAAATATCCATACTTCTTAAGCACTTGTTCACTGTAGTGAGATTGGATCATAATAATTTCATTTGATTTTCTTATGATCTTCATGTTCAGAATCACATCAGCTTGCCCAAGATCTTTCATATCAAAGTTATCATTAAGTAATTTCTTAACATCCATTATTACATCCATATTAGTTCCAAAGATCAAAATATCATCAACATACAAACATAGGATCACTATCTGTCCATTGTATTCCTTAGAGTACACACATTTATCAGACATATTCACATGAAAACCATCTTTCACTACCAAAGAGTCAAATTTCAAATGCCATTGCTTAGGAGCTTGTTTAAGTCCATATAAAGATTTTGTCAACTTGCAAACTTTGTTTTCATGTCCAGCAACAATAAATCCCTTAGGTTGTTTCATATAAATCTCTTCCTCTAAATCACCATTTAGAAAAGCAGTCTTAACATCCATCTGATGAATAATCAAATTATGGACAGAGGCTAAAGCTAGCAGAATCCTAATAGAAGTAATCCTAGCTACAGGAGCATACACATTAAAATAATCTACACCAGGCTTCTGGGAAAAACCCTGAGCTACAAGTCTAACCTTATACTTATCTACAGACCCATCTGGTTTCAACTTCTTCTTAAAGATCCATCTACATCCTACAGGCTTACAACCTACAGGTAAATCAGATAACTCCCAAGTATGAATCTGTAGAATAGATTGCATCTCCAACTTAACAGCTTCTTTCCAAAATGATGTATCTACAGAAGTCATAGCTTGGTCAAAGGTAGATGGGGTATCTTCTACAAGAAGGACACAGAAATCATCACCAAAAGTCTTCTCAATCCTAGAACTCTTACTTCTCCTAGGTTCATACTCTTCTATAGGTTCACTAGTACTGGGTCTACTAGATCCACCTATAGTCTCAACAGAAACATATCTATCTACTCTAGTTCTAAATGGAAAGATATCCTCAAAGTATACTGCATCTCTAGCTTCAATAATTGTATTGTTAGAAATCTCATTAACCTCAGAATTTACCACCAAAAATCTATTAACATTACTACCATCTGCATAGCCTAAGAAAACAATATCCACAGTCTTAGGACCAATCTTTCTCTTCTTATTTTCAGGAATCTTTACTTTTGCTAGGCACCCCCACACTTTAAAGTAATTCAGATTATGTTTCCTTCCCTTCCAAAGTTCATAAGGAGATACAGAAGAACTCTTGTGGGGAATCCTATTAAGAACTACACAAGCAATCATCAAAGCTTCCCCCCACAAGTTCTCGAGTGCACCAGAACTAATAATCATTGAATTTACCATATCCATCAAAGTTTTATTTTTCCTTTCAGCTACTCTATTAGATTGAGGTGTATAAGGTGCAGTCACTTGATGTACAATTCCAAATTCTTGACAGAAAACAGTCATCTCATTCGATGAATATTCACATCCTCGTTCAGATCTTAAAATCTTAATTTTCTTATCCAATTGATTTTCAACCTTAGCTTTATAAATCTTAAATTTATTCAAAACTTCATCTTTATTCTTAATCAGATAAATATAACAAAATTTTGAATGATCATTAATGAATGCTACAAAATATTTGCTTTCACCCCTACTGGGTCTACATTCATCACAAACATCACTATGTATAAGTTCTAGCAGATCAGAATCTCTATCTACAGATCTAGATGGTTTCCTAGGTTCCTTAGCTTGTACACATATTTCACATTTATGATCATTTGAAACAGATTTAGGAATTAAATCAAAATTCATCAATCTCTTAATAGTATTAAAATTCACATGTCCCAATCTTCCATGCCAAACATCAGATGAAACAACATTCAAAATAATACTTTCATTAAAAGTAGAAGTCATCACAAAAAGCTTAAATAAACCATCACTCAAAAATCCTTTCCCAATAAAGTTCACACCTTTAGTAATTACTACCCTATTACATTCAAAAACAAACTTAAATCCTTGCTGAACTAAGAGAGAAGCACTAATCAAGTTCTTCCTCAGATCGGGAGCATGATACACGCCGTGCAAGGAAAGAGTTTTCCCAGAGGTCAACTTTAGGTCCACTCGACCAGTCCCAAGCACGCGCGAAGATGCTGCATTCCCTATGTTCACCGATCCTCCACTTGAGTCCTGATAAGTGAAAAACCAAGAACGGTCAGAGCAAGCATGTACATTTGCTCCAGTGTCAATCCACCAATCAGAAGAACTAAGAGCAAGGTTAACCTCGGGTAGGCTAGATCCTAACCTGATAGTGGAGTCAGAAGGGTTGGATACATCAGTCAACATATTCAGCTGACGCTCAGGAGGAGCTCCCTTCTTCTTTGGTGCGGAAGGCCAAGTCTTGCAATAATAGCAGTCCTTCGCAAAGTGGTTCGTCTTCCCACACAAAGCAACAAGAATTCACTCCACTCCCCTTAGGTGCAGGCTTCTTAAAGTTTGGGTTGAACTTTCTATGTTGGAAAGGCTTCTTCTTAAAGTTCCTAAAGGGTTGGAATTTCTATCCTTAGGTTTCGGGTTCTCTACTAGGTTGGCTTGGGTAGAAGGCTCGCTCGGCTTCTTATCCCTAGCTCGGTTGGTTTCTTCTATCCTAAAAGATCTTAGGACAAAATTCAGGGAAAGTTCTCATTGATTGTAGTTCAGATCATTAGCATGGTTGGACCAAGAAGGAGGCAACTTATCTATTAGAGTGGCAACTAGGAAACTCTCATCTAGATCTAGACCACTAGATCTAAGCTGCTCAATAATATACTCAAAATCCTGAAGTTGGTCATACATTGGTTTACTATCTACCAATTTAAACTTAAGCAAATCTGAAGCTTGGTATCTCTTCTTAGTAGGATCAATCTGGCCATACTTCTATTCTAAGGAAATCCAGAGTTCCATAGCAGTCTAAATACTACAGTAAATATCATAAAGCTTATCAGATAGGGTGCTAAGGAACCGGTTCAGACAATGATAAATAATCATATTAGGATCAGTAGGAGACACAGGTATAGGAGTAGGTGCAACAGCAGGAGGAATAGGAGCACTCTGAGACTGGCTGCAAGTCTGAGGGCGATGTGCCACAGACTGAATAGCACCATCAGGTGTAGTTTCCTTGTCATTCTCAACAGGATCTGAGATGGCAGAAATAAGCCCAAGCGTGGTGAGCCAGAACCGCATTTGGTTCTGCCACCTTCTAAAATTACGACCATCAAAGGTAAAAGGTTTCGCCAAATACGAATCCTCCATTAATCCCAATCTGTTTAAACAATAACCTACTATAATGTCACAAAATTGTTCTAGGTTTAAAAACAGTTTAACAGTTAATCTAAATTGACGGGTTAAAATTTAATCAACAATAATTATACTATTTTAATTAACAGTGTAAAAATCAAACACTATGTAAAGATGTAATTTAATTAAAATAGTAACAGTGTAACAGTTTAACAGGTTAACCCTACTGTTTATTATACTATCACAATAATATATAAAAGTACTAACAATTATTTAAACAACTATATTAACATAGATCTATTCGTATAGATAACAGTGTAAATAAATATACTAGCACAATAATACTTTAATGAAACAGTGTAGGTTAGTTAATTATACTAACACAACATTACGTAACAGTGTTCACAAAAGTACTAATAAAAATAAATATTAGTACTAACAGTAAAAGAATTAATATATAACTGTATAGTGTGACAAAATGATTTTATGAAGTATACTAACAACGTAACAGTATACTAACAATTATATAATACTAGTACTAATATTATTAACACAATATTAGAATAAATAACAATGCAATAGTATTTCACTAATTATATGAAAAGATAATATGAAATCAATCTCGCTTCTAGAATGTTGGAAAAATTTATCTTTTCAAATTAATTCTTTTAAATAATTTAAACTAAATTTAAACTCGAAATACTATATAGCAAAGTTTAGATGAAGCCTGTGAATGTCGAGGCGTGCGTGAGCACTGTCTTAGAAGCGAGATTGCCCCTCCGCGTGCGAGGCTCCGGCAATCACCCCTAACGATACTGTAGTGGTCCAGATCCCCGTGTAGTTTTTTCCGTGAATCCACAGTGTGAAACACCTATTGTTGGTGTGTCTGACCCATAGTGCATCAAGGGATGCCACAGATGGACCCAGTGAGGTATCTAGAGCTAGATTGGCCTTCGGTTGCTTTTGCCGAATTTTAGAAAAGGTTTTGGGCCAAACAGAGATTGGATTTGGATTCAGCGCGGAAAAACGCTTAAAAACGGCTATTTGCTTGTTTGTTTCCGAGTCCGGAGGCCCAAAAACGGACTCCCGAAAGTTTTCAGTGGATTCTGGTGCATGGGGGGGACCGTAGACCGCCGAAATGCCACGTGGCGGTCTGTCATTGGCCGGTTTGCTGCGCTCGGTCCACAAAACGGCGCGGCTGGGTGCATAGACCCGGCGCGGGACACGTGGTATGTGCGGGTTGGCAAGCGCACGATGCGCGGTCTACAGGGCGGCGCGGCGGTGCATGGACCCGGGCGGGGAGACACGTGTCCATTCCCGGTTGGTCGGCGCACGCGGCGGGTCCACGAAACCCAAAAGCGGGTGCGTGGACCGGGCGCAGGGACAGGTGGCAGCGTCTCATAGCGGGTTCACCGGCTGCGGTGCACAGAGGGGCGGGGGGGGGGGGGCGCCTCAGGGTGTGTGCGTGGCAGGGCGGTCAGGCTGCGCCTGCCCGCACATGCAGCCCGTGACGGGGGGCGAGGGTGGGGGGGGGGGGGAGGGGGCACGTGGCGCCCCGCTATTCGGGGGCGCCACCTACCCCTGTTGACCGTCGCGGACGCGTGGCAGCGCCCGGCTGGGCTTGCACGGCTGTCCCGTGTTCGGGACACGTGTCAAGCCCAGGATGATCAGGGCGCTCGCTGCGGGGGAAAATGCCCGTAGATTCGGGCGCCCGAATTCGGTCCGAGCGCCCGAATCCGGGGACCCGATAGGGATTTTTGGAATTGTTTTATTGGCCTATAAATAAGCCCGAGCCACTTCTTTTCTCTCTTTTCTTCCTCTTCGAGCCCGATTCTCACTGTGACTCCTTCAGCAAAGTTGCTCCCCCCTTCGTGCTGCATCTACTGGAAAATTCCTGGGATTTTAGGAGGCACGTACTTCGAGGTCTACAGTTCTTCGGCGCATCGCAACGTTCCTTCACCGGTGATCTTCTCCGTCTCGTTTCGGTGCGCGGGCTCCCCCGGCCTACTCCGACCATCTTTTTGGACGATTCTTGCGTCGTTGGCTTCACGACAGATAGGGCTACGATTTTCATATTTTTGGCTCCCCCTCATTTCGAGTTTTTCTTGCAGTTTCCGAGCCCTCTTGTGACCTCTTTTCTGCGGCGGAGTTTTTGGACAACGATACGGTTTTTCTGCGATTTCTCCGCGCTCGAGCATCGGATTGAGGCGTGCGAATACTCGTTTCGCATCTACGCATCGCAAGGAACATCATCGTATTTTTCTTGGAATTTTCTGAGGTTTTCCCGAAGGTATAAATTCCATCTTTTCTGGGCGGAGTGCTACAGTTTTTGTGCTTGTAGAATTTCGCGCTCATCGCGTTGCGTATTTTGTAACTTGGCCTACAGGACTCGGTTTGGGACGTGCAGATACCCGTTTCGATCGGCTCGACGCGACATCGCAGCGGTATTTTTGTCAGAATTTTCGGAGTCCATCCTACAGGTGAAAACCGAGCATCTTCAGGACTGTTATTTTTGGACAACGGTTAAATGTAGAATTGTATGTTTAATTGGGCACCGTTTGGACACTTTTGCAGTTATCGCGGCGGGCGACGTTTTTCTTGGGCGAGAGTGCTTCCTGGATTTGGAGTTAGCGATCGAGGTGGGTGTCGTTGTGAACCTCTTACTTTTGACCACCCACTAGGCATATTGGAGTAATTCCTATGTTAAAAAGCTAATTGCACCGTACGGATAATAATTGCATGCTTGTTGAGATCAAAAGGACATTATGTTAGAACTTGCTTTTATGAGGGTTTTGGTTATTAGAAGGGGTATTATCATGTCAAAAAGAGAAGGCCAATTTATATCTTGTGAGCATGGTGCATGAGGTATAGGCAGGCATAGGCTATTTTGTACTTAATGTTCATATGCAATTATCAATATATTGGAATAGCATGCTCTATTAAATGTAAGAACATCGATACCTGTTTTCCTTTTGTATCATCTTGGGACATTTGCATGCTGGAATTTGACTTAGGAGAAACCATATTTCCTGCTTTTCTCCTCTCATATTAAACTTAGGGTAGTTGTAGCTCGTGCGTGAGCAGAGGGTTTTGGGATAGTGTAGTCAGATTCTTGGGATCTGGGACAGGCTGGCTTGAGGGCAGGGTATTGCGGAGACCGCGGACTTTGGGCGGTCGACCGGGTATTTACGGTTGCATCAGATCGAGGGATCGGGCTTTCTTTAGTGGATGGCTTTTCCCACTCGATTAGAGTCGTGATCCAGTCCTGCTAGATTATGACACTTATTACAGAGATATGTTACTCTTGTGGGTCGCTCCCCTCGAGTGCCACTTTGGAGTGTGCGACCGTGCCGGTCAGCGGTCCGTTACTTTTGGAGTGTGCGACCGTGCCAATCAGGAGCCGGTCCGTTACTTTTGGGATGCGACCGTGCCGGTCAGGAGCCGGTCTGTATCCCGCGGCCGAGTTTTTGAGTTCAGCAGGCAGTATCAGTATTTACTGGTGGTTGGATTGGGTTTATTCAGGCAGGCATTTATATACTGATGCATACATTTAGCTATTCTTTTTT
Source organism: Tillandsia fasciculata (assembly GCA_029168755.2). Classification (NCBI taxonomy): domain Eukaryota; kingdom Viridiplantae; phylum Streptophyta; class Magnoliopsida; order Poales; family Bromeliaceae; genus Tillandsia; species Tillandsia fasciculata. The sequence continues at coordinate 13,870,618 of CM054945.1, read as the reverse complement.
GGCTCGGCATTTAGAGGCATATTAGTGGTAGCTTTTTCTTCAGCAGTTATATTCATAGCATACTACCTCCCTTTCTTTTTCGCCTCTGGTTGTCCTAGTGGGCTTGTTAGAGTTTGAGGCTTAACCCACTAGGGAAGGCTACTGTTTTTATAGTAGTTCTCACCCCCATTGTCCTTCTTCTTTTTGTTCTCCCCTGTTTTGCAGAGTCTTCTGCAGGAGTAGCTGGGCCATCTTCGGTAGATCGAGGTAAGAGGATAGCGGACTAGATAGTCGTCTACCCCGTCTGCAAGCATAGCAGTATTTTGATTGTATCCCTTATACACTCAGACAGTTGTATTTTCTTTTATTTTGGGTCTGGCTTCAGCCAGCTGGTTGTTTTTATTTGGTGAGCTGGGAGAGACATATGTACTTATTTGAGAGTTATATTGTACTTTTACTTTCCAGCTTTGGTCTGAGATGTATTAGTTTTAGTTCAGCTCTGTTTTTATGCTCCTTTATTATATCTTTTATATCTGAGCAGGTTACCAGCGCTTCGTGTACACGGGAAATTCTGTGTGCACACGGATCTATGGACGGGCCCGGATTCTGGTTTACACCCGGGGCGTGACAGATACAACGACCACTGTCCACCCCGTCGGCAACGACTCCGGGATGGTGCGTAGCGAACTCAACGGCTTTCGAAGATCCAACAAAAAAGGGAAAATCTCAAAAAGAGTAAATCTCAATATGGTTGTACTCTGTAAATTAGAGGAGAGAAAAATGTAGCTCAGGTAAGGTAACCAAGCTCCCATTCTCTATGCATATATAAAGCCCAACGGGAGAGAGCCCACAGGGGACAAAGTCCAACGGCTAGCTCTCTCGGGCAGCCCACAAGACCCTTCCCAAGAAAGGCCCTTGGGTAGCCCGAGATGCAAGTTCCCAAGGAAGGCTTTAATGCAAAAAGTAAAAGTCAAAATAAAATAGAACCGAGTCAAGATCGCGCTCGCCGCCGCCCGCTCGACCCGGCTCGGCTCGTGCGCGCGTGTGTGTATTGGTGAAGCCTTGCTCTCACTTTCTCCTAACCAATACATGCACAAGTGAGGGAGTAAATATACCCACTCTACATGTGATGAGTTTCCAATGTGGGACTAAACATCACATGTAGAGGGAAAAAGGGTTTGGGCTTCCAGGCAAAGCCCATGGATATTGGGCATCCCAGAAAAGCCCAAAGGCCAAAAATACAAGTTTAAAATCACATTAAATCCAAATAAAATCCAACACCAATCACATAATATTATAGTCTAGCAAACACAAATTTAACATATGAAAATCATGAAGTTAAAGCCAACAGATGCAATTAGACCAAAACTACATCAGCTATTCATCATTCTGGAATGACATGAGCACCCCTTTATGTGTATTGCACAGGGAAAAAAAAAACCCTTACGTAAATGCAAAGGTATCTTTAAAGCTAAAACAATTACAGCTCCACTGCTCCAGACATATTTAATAAATAAAATCTTTTCTACTAGTAAAGACTTCAATTGTAAATGATGAGTAGTAATCAGATTTATAAAAGGATAGGAACTTAGAGAATAGCAATCAAATGAGTAAAAAAAAAATCATATAAAGAAAATGGATACATGGTTGAATGTGAACAACCTAGAAGGAAATGTCATCAATTGGATGTTAAGAATTTGTTAATTATTAATACACCGTTTGGTTCGGGTACAAAGGGGGTTATTCCCCACTTTGTACCCAAACAGCAAAGGAATAAGGAAGGGAAGGGAACAAGAGTTCTCCCCCCCCCCCCCCCCGGAACTACTTTTTTTGTTTTTGCCCTTTCCCTTTGCACGCGTCCCGAGGCGACATTATTGCTCTCCTCTTTTACTTTATTATTTTTTTATTTTTTAAAATTAAAATTTTTAAATTTTAAACGATATTTAAATTTATAAAATTTAAATTTTTTTATTTTATAAATTTTAAATTTTTTAACTTTACTTTTTAATAAATCTAAAAATTAAATTTTATTTTAATTTTTTTAAAAAAAATTATTAATTTTAAAATTTTAAAATTTATACAATTTTTTTATAAAATTTTTTGAATTCATATAAATTTAAAAATTAAAATTTTTGCTCCCACTTAAAATTTTAAAATTAACTTTTTTGCTCCCACTTAAAATTTTTATAAAAATTAAAATTAATAAAAAATATATTTTGAACAAATTTTTGAAACTTTAATTTTTAAGAAAAAAATAAAAGAGGAAAGGTATATTAGTCTTTTTTAAAAATCATAATAAATTTTTTTTTTAACCTTTTTAAATATAACAAATCTTATATACAGTATTTAACAAATTTGATGTTATGTAAATTAATATTTAATTTTTAATAATGTAAAAAATTAATTGTATTGTCCAAGAAATTAAAATGTTTATATTTTGATAAGTTTATATAAAATTAAATTTTTAAAATGTTTATATAAAATTTTTAAATTTATTAAAAACTAAAGTTAAAAATTTTAAAATTTATATAAATTTTAAAATTTTATAAATTTTCAAATTTATTAAAAATTAAAATTTTAAAATTTGTATAAATTTTAATATTTATTAATTTTAATTTTTATAAAAATTTTAAGTCGGAGAAAAAATTTTAATTTTTAAATTTGTATAAATTTTAAAAATTTTATAAAAAATTTGTATAAATTTTAAAATTTTAAAATTAATAAATTTTAAAAAATTAAATTAAATTACATTTTTTAATTTATTAAAAACTAAAGTTAAAAAATTTAAAATTTATAAACTAAAAAAAAATTAAATTTTAAATTTTATAAATTTAAATATCTTTTAAATTTAAAATTTTTTAATTTAAAAAGATAAAAAAAAATAAAGTGGGAGAAGCAAGCCTTGGTTCACGTGCATGAGGGCAACAACAAAAAGCAAGAAGAACCTCCTTGTTCCGGGGGGGGGGGGGGAGGATTCTTGTTCCCCCCCTTTATCCACTTTTTGTTTGGGTACAAAGGGGGTTAGCCCTCTTTGTACCCAAACCAAACAACACCTAAGGATATAGACTTAGTTACTAGAATACCATTTTGTTTCACGCCTATGAAAAATATTTCACCGATTTGTTAAAAGATTAAACAATCTGAAAACTCGAGTTCTTAGGTGCAGTATTTGCAGTGGAAATCTGATATTCTATACTCATAAGTTTCTTAATGGAGGACATGAGTTCAAACTTGACTATTCGCTAGTCTAATCCACCAAATTGGCAAATCAGCATATTACTAGCTACTGAGTATTATAAGCATGATATATAGTAACTTAATTTTTTATGCGCCCATCTCCCTTTCTCCCAATTACGAGCCAATATCCCAACCATATCTGAACTCATGCTTACACTAGCTTGCAGAAAATGACGAGTCACTTCAGGTATGTCTATCCATCACTTATCATTCAAGTTTTACATCTCACACTAGTTTGCAGTGTGAAGAAAATGAACAAATGACATAAAACATATCTGACCTGTGTATGCTCAATAATATGGCCATTTTGATCACGCAACCTACAATATTGAAAAAAGGGAAAAAAACAAATAGATAAATTTTTCATGCTATGCAAAAGTACCACATGAAAAGTGTATACAAGTACCACTTGAATGGGAAAAGATTATATTCAAACATACAAATGCAATTTACTTTAGAAACAGCTTGACTTTGCAACTTGTATGCAGACAATAAAGTTAACAGTGACCAAAGATATTGCAATGAACTAAACAGGGAAAATTCTAGAGCAAACAGATGGTATAAAAATAAAGAAAGAGATATTTATCCTACAGCATAGTATAAAACTACTGGCTAGCAAGATTCAGGTTCAATTTTATGTTGCATGAATTCCTAGCTAGCATGCACGTCGCCCAGGTAAGCTCAGAGAAGCATGATATCACTAACATCACGAGAGTGATAAGGTATAAAACTGACCCCAAAAACAAAAAAACAAAGAAAAGATAGCCTGTATAGCGAGCTTAATGTAATTACCATCATACATCAAATTATTATCATGTTCTACCGTGAAATTGTGATTGTACAAAAACAAAATAACAAAAAATAAGCAATGTCATTTTCAACTCTTGCAAAGGGAATTTAGAATATGCCTGTTTATCTGACATAGCTTACTAAATAAAGTAGGCATGAAATTTGCATTCCTTATGTATCTACGAAAACTATAATCAGTCCTTTAGATGCCTTATATTACCCTCAGATCTAACCAAATAATCACTTACATTAAAATGGTTGCATATACCATGCAAGAGAAAAATGAGGATGACTAGAACAGAGAAAGTTGAAAAACCAAATATTTTTTATTAGTAGTTAGGTCATTCATGTCTGTGTCAACTACACTATTGAAATAAACGAGCCCTAACCAAAACTATGACTTCCCAAGCTAGTAGGTCAATCTGCCACAATGCTGGAATAACCCATTTAACATATGAGGTTAAATAAGTCGAATTGTAGCAGGAAACATAAACTGGATTTATCAAGTTTGCACGAAAAAACCTACATCTGAAAGGGAAAGAAACCAAAATTTACAAGGATGCAGAAGACAGAACGAGAAGTTCAGAGGAACAGAAAATTGCACCACACTTTAGGGTATTAACTCAAATTATTCATCATCAGTAAATGAGGAATTGTAGAGGTATCAATTTATAATACAAGTTCTCAACCTTTAACTAGTTTTCAGGGTGTCAAGCAAGGCAGCGATCAAGTTGCTTGAACAAATGAGCATGTTAAATTGCCACAACAGCCTTAGGTCAAAGGAAAAAAACCATGACAACAAAGAGAAAATAACATGTTATAACTATTGCCATATTGTTTTTTACCTTTCACAAATTTCAACAACTTCTGCACTAGCATCTGGTTCACATTTACGCGTTTTGACATAGAATTCCTCGGGTTTATAAGACACATCCTGAAGAAAATAACAAATAATGCACATTAAACAAGCAAAAGAGGCAGTATCAATGTCTGGAAACCTAAGCATCTATGCAAGTAAGGTCAATGCACAATTAAAATTATAGAGGAATATGTTTCATTAGTTGCTACCATGACCATTCTTTTCTATCAGATATGAGATATCACATGAATAAAAGGGAAAAAGTTAGAACACAAGTGGCATATTTCCAATCAGAACCCCTTTTCTATCTGATGTGGGACTATTGGGGTGTTACAGACTCCTCCCATTTAGACCCTAACATCATCATCAGGACCAAACCCAATCATATGTATAAATCAGAATTGCCAGACGATAGGAAATTTTAGAGATGATTCCTGTAGGTTCAAAAGGTGGCTCTCATCAAACTAGTGGTGTAGTACTTTGCCCCGCATAGTACTTAGCTCTCACACTTCGAGCTGGTATTCAGCTCTAATACCAACTGTAACAGCCCGATCAACTAGCAATAATAACTCATAAGACCCAAACCACTTGTCCAAAATGCTTAAGTCCGGTTATTATTACTAGGATGTGTAGCCCTTTATATTCCCAATCAAAACTCCCCTTTTCCATCTGATGTGGGACTATTGGGATGTTACAATTATAAATAAGGGAGATTGGCATAATAGAAGAGATGTCACTGATAGCCTCATTGGTACTCCAAGAGAAGCAAAGCAAGCTGCCAAGTGGGGAAGTTGGCGAAAGTTGGCAATATTGACAATACCACAGCAGTGGTGGTCAGGAGGCCTCAGTAGATTGGCCAAGATTGAGCTGATCATTAGCTACAGTTGGGGAGGAGCTAGGACTCCAATTGAATGAAGGGGGATTTTTTTTTTTTTTTTTTTTGTTTCTTTCTAATCAATGCTCTGATTCCATAATAAGAATTTCAGAACAAAGGAAATATGGTATGGGTTGAATGGCTCGTGTATAGGAACAAATATGTCATTTGGATATTGTGGCAAAGATAAAAAAAAACCACTCAATACTGCTGGACGATTAATTGACTTAACAATCTTGCTGACCCCTCTTTTATTTTGCCTTCACTCCTATACTGCTTCCCATCCTCATCTCTTTGTTCAATTGTTATCTGCATCTGCATATGATCGAGTCAACTCATAATCCTAACTGGTTTTAGATTTTGAGAATTTAACACACTCTATCCACAACATCTATTGAAAATGCTACTTGACAAGCACGCAAAGAAAAAGCATATCTTCATGCCTCAAAGTTCCAACTTCCTAACATGATGTTGCTCATGGATTTATCCAGTCTTTTCTAAAAGGTGAAGTCCCCCACAAAAGCAAAAAAAAAAAAGAACAGATTCTCCAAGTGAAATATTTCCTTACCCTTATGTACATCAATTCGTAGAGTGCATACGCAGCCGACTTATTGATCGTGATGACTGGCGGTGACCGTATGGTCTGCATCTTCTGCGTGTCATTCTCCTCCACCTCCACCAGTTCCGCGATGATAGAAGCCTCTCCACCACTCTGTCATTTCCCAATTTCAATTGAAGGCCAAGTTTTCAAAATTTTTATAGCAAATTTTGTGAATCGCAGTTCAGAACCAATCGAATTTGGTAAGTTCAGAAACATTAGTTTTGCCATTGACCACAATAATGCTGAAGAGATCCGCGACCATCATGGTCGATGAGAAAACTAATGTCCTCACTCTTACTAAACTAAGTTTTACCACCAAATTACAGTCATATCAATCTGAACGCCTTCGTAATCGAAGAACAGATGATAGGATTAGAGTTAGGGTTTTTAAGGGGCAGGAATTACAGATCCGCTGGGGACGGCCATATTGACGACGATTTTTCTGCCACAGTTGAGGTCGTCGGAGCCGGAGACTTTGACGCAGGTCTCGAGGCGGGACTTGGCGAGGATCTCGACGGCGAGGGGCGGGGGAAGGAAAGAGAGTAAGAGGGGGAGGATGAAGAAGAAGAAAAGAGGGGCGAGAGGACGCATTTTGGAGGGCGGCTAAGGGCGAGTAGTGAGTCGACGAGCGAGGGAGAGGGGGTGGTTCGGAAGGAGGGAAGAGGGAGAGTGATCGTGGGAAGTAACTGTCGTTTTTCCCTCGCCCCGCGCGTCCATATCCCTTCATTTGAATTAGGGTAAAGTACCGACCTTTCTTTTTTTTTTTTTTATTAAACAGGAGTGTACCCTGTTTGAGTATCATACAAGAAGCGAGCAAGGAAGAGAAAACCCAGAACATGATGTTGGTTCGGCACCCAAACAGGTCCACGGAACCAAAACAGAACACAACATCAATACAAAGTGTTGCCCACCCGAGATAACACAACCAGGTTCACCTAACAACAAAGCCCACAACCGAAAAAAAAAACCCCAAAAACAGGCCTGTGACTAGGGAAGTCGAAGTCGGCAACGGAGTTCAGTTGCTGTGATCTTGAAGGTTAAGAGAGTAGGCTCGGAACACCAAACACCATAGTTTGACAGAAGAAAGGCTCGGAACACCAAACACCATAGTTTGACAGAAGAAAAGCAAGAATGATGCGTCGGAAACACCAAACTCCATGGGTGAAGGTTACAGCTTGCACCAGTTGCACCGGTTTCACTTAGAGGCAGACATGAAATGAAAACAGAGAAAGTCAGCAAGAGCAAAACTCAGATGGCCAACAAGTTAAACCTCCAATGACGTCCGCTAATACCAGAGCACAATAAATTGGTCAGAGAAGCCAAAAAACCTAAAACTAGAGCCTTTAGATAGAGCATCTACACTCTTGGAAAAGCTCCTTGAGGTCGCAGGGACACAACTTGAATAGCCCTAAGAGCAGCTTGACAAACACATCTGGCGCCAACAGAGATCCCAAAAGAGAGCATACCAAAGTACTATAGAAAAACAAAGAGAACAGTGTAGCCTCCTCCTTCGTCAAGCTAACAAGGAGAAACAGTTGCATGAAGAGTCCCTCAAAGAACACCAGTAACCACCCAAATAGCGAACCCCTCCCTAGGAAATGAGCCAACGAACGACACAAAAGGGAAGGGAGAAGGTGTATCCGATGAAAAGGAGGAAAAAAAAATTCAGTCCCAAGCTTGGTCACCCAGCGCAACGATCCAGAACTTCGCAGTCTTGTCCACTCTTCTTCCGCAAACTTCGCTCGATTTAGAGATATAATCAAAGATTCTCCTATTCCGTTCATTCCAAATTTCCCAGCACGCCGCTGCGAACCAAATATCGAAATTACTTTGCAGACGGTCCGGCTAGGGGTGGCAATCCAGCTCGCTGTTCGCGAGCCAGCTCGTGTTCGGCTCGAAATGAGCTCGAGATCGAATCGCTCGTTTAGTAAACGAGCCGAACACGAGCCGAATATTTCAGCTCGTTTAATAAACGAGGCGAACACGAGCTGGGGTCAGCTCGCTCGTGTTCGGCTCGATAACAGCTCGAATATATATATATATATATATATATATATATATATATATATATATATATATATATATATATATTATATATATATATATATATATATATATTGTCACGTCCCGGGTGTAAACCAGAACCCGGGCCCGCCAACAGATCCGCCGTGCACACGGAATTTTCCATGTACACGAAGCGCTGGTAACCTGCTCAGATAGATAATATACAATAAAAGAGCATAAACAGAGCTGAACTAATAGAACTAAAAATAATCTCAGACTGAAATAAACTATAAACTGACATAAAAGTACAATATACTCCCAGCTCACCATAAATATACAACCAGCTGGCTAAAGCCAGTTCCAAAAGTAAACTAATGTAGTCTGAGATACAAAAGGGGTACAATAAAAGTCTAGCTACTCTCACTATCGGGGTAGATGATCTAGCTAGTCCGCAATTCTCTTACCTCGATCCTCCTCTGAAGGCCCAGCAGCTCCCACAGACGACTCTGCAAAACACAGGGAAAAAGGACAGAAAACAACAATGGGGGTGAGAACTACTAGATAAACCAGTAGCCTCCCCTAGTGGGTAAAACCTCAAATGCTGACAAACCCACTAGGAATAAAGAGGCAAAAAGAAGGGAACAGTAGTAAGCTATAAAGGCTGCTGGAAAAGGGAATGCTACTACAATGCCTCTAAATGCACTGCCAAAAAAGATAACTGTATGCATACAACTGTAAGGCTAACCAGTAGCCTCCCCGGGGTCGAAACTGCGATCCGGGCTCGCTAACAGATCCGCCATCTGTACGGAAACTGCCGTACAGACGAAGCGTCTAACCTGCAAAAGATAGAACTACAGCTATACAGATATCAGAGCGGGTAATAAAAGCTGTAATATAAAATCTCACTACTAAAAAGCTGAAAATAAATGCAGTCTATCTCCCAAAATACAAGGTGATACAAATAAGAAAATCCACCTATACAACATCTACAAATCTGAAAGGGAGATAACTAAACTGGGAAATACAATACATAACCAAACTCCCACAGTCCGGGATGGTACATCTACCTCACTCTAAAGTAACATATGCTGGTAGGGAACTATCACGTGACTCCCTGTCCTCGGTCCGTCCAGTCAGCTCGGCAGGAACGGAAGAAAAGCCTCAGCAACCTGTCACCGACAGAGGGTGTGAGAACTACATCCTACAGTAGTTCTCAGTGTGTACCGTCTCCAAGAACCACGGTCTGCCCACTAAGTCTACTAGAGGCATAAGATAACAGAAAAAGACTGTGGTAATGAAAATAAGCTGGAAAAGTATCTACAGCTATCATGCCTCTATCTACTATGCTCAAAGAGAAAGAGAACACAGAAGATGGTATGCATCCACTCACTACTGACCATAAGTCATAAGTACTATACTCAAAGAAAACTCTACTATGACACATACTATGCCATCACTCTCTCAAAGTCAGCCAATCTCAATGACTGTCCCACTTTGGACCAGTCAAACAAACCTGCGCTCACCTACTGCCACTACGCCCAAACAGGACTTGGTCTTACGTAGGGTGTCCCTCGAGGACTATCTCAATCTCAAGCGAACTCTAGTGTATCAACTAGTCGCATCATCGCAGCCTCGTCAGGCTCGGTATCATCATCGCACCCGGGGCGTAGCTCGAGGGGAGCGACCCCACCGAACTCAAGTAACTCAAGTATCTCATAACTGGCAAAAATGCCAGGCTCAGCAGGCTATAGTCCACGATCAAACAGATCGGTATCACGATGCTCAAACACAACTCAATCTCACAACACTGACTCTCTCAAAGCAAGTACCACATAGCTGGGACCGCCGCCACTCCCAACGGCTCCCACAACGACACCCCACTCATAGGCGAGAGGAACCGACTGATGCAGCAAAGGTCCGAGAATCCCGATAGACCGGTGCCTAAAACCCCAATCAAACAAGAACAGACTCTAGGCTCAGCCTATCGAAGTTCTCGATCCTTTACCGTTCAGGGATTTCGGCCCCTCACGGTTAAAGTGGGAAGCTATCTCAGCTCAAACTCATAACTCACGGCTGGAGATGCTCCACAGCAAGAACTGCACAGAGTCCGAAAACCCCGGGAGTCTACTACCTACGACCCCAATCAAACAAGAACCGGCTATAGGTGTAGCCTCCCGTTGTTTTCGGCCCAAGACGAAACCAGCCCTTAGAACCCAGATCCCCCGCCCCTGGCGGATGAGGGAATTTAGTAAAAAGATGACCTTTATAAAGAAATATCATTTCTCCTCAACCCCCTTGGGGTGAGGGTAAAATTTACCCTTTTGAAAACTATCTTAAATTGAGAAAAACCAGCTTTTATGGATTTTAGTTCTTGAGAAAATCAGCTGAAAACGAGTTTGTTTCCCGAACTCCCAAGGGTGACACCTTCGCCCAATCAAACAAGAACAAGCTCCGGCGACTCTTAGGAATACGGAAGGAAAACACTGGTATACCAAAATCATGAGAGTTCAAAAGCATTCTGGGTTCAAGGTCCTGATAGCATACGTACTCCACGATCACAACGTGGTAGTAACGAGAAAACGACGTCACAACTAGAAATCCGGGACCATCGTTTACTCTAAACGGTTCCCAAACCACCAACACTGGCCTAACACAGCCACCAGACCCCACTCGGCCCCCAGGCCCGAGTGTAACACACATCCCACAAAAATTCTGACCACTCGGCCCACTACCCGGACGAGGAACCTTACGTCCAGAAGGAAATGCATGGTGTGGGATGTCTAAAGCATAAGAAAACCTAGCCCAGATCAGAGTTCTCTATTGGTCTGGTTGAATACATGCAACATATGACGGGGGTGCTAGTCAAGTTCCAAGAAACACTTAAACTAGCATGCAATCCTATCATAATAGAATTAGAAGGAAGTCCGTAGACTTGGAGAGAAAATCAACCCACCTTTGCTCGCCACCAATTGCTTGTCGACACTTGCAATTGGGCTTAGCGGAATTACCTTGCCATCACGTAGTTCGCACGCAAAACGAAGCCACAAGATCGCGCCTCCAATGGATGACCCGAAGCAAGTCCGCGGCTTCACGCAGCGGGGAACACTCAACCGCCCTCGACAGAAGCTAAAAACCACACTGCAAGCTGCCGGGAAGGAGGAAACCGCAAAATAAGTCAGAACGGTCAAAAATCGAGCATCCGGCGGCGAAAAACAGCCTCCGTTAGCGAAAAACAGCGCGCGGCGCGAAAACAGCCCTTCATCGGCGAAAAACAGCGCACGGCGCGAAAAACAGCCTTCGTCGGCGGAAAACAGCCTTCGTCGGCGAAAAACAGCCTTCGTCGGCGAAAAACTGCGACCGGAGGCGGAAAACAGCTCGCGGCTGCGAAAACAACGGTCGACGGTGAAAAACAGCGGTCGACGGCGAAAAACAGCTCGCGGCGGCGAAAACAGCGGTCGACGGCGAAAAACAGCGGTCGACGGCGAAAAACAGCTCGCGGCGGCGAAAGCATCGGTCGACGGCGAAAAACAGCGGTCGACGGCGAAAAACAGCTCGCGGCGGCGAAAGCAGCGGTCGACGGCGAAAAACAGCGGTCGATGGCGAAAAACAGCTCGCGGCGGCGAAAACAGCGGTCGACGGCGAAAAACAGCAAGCGGCGGCGAAAAACGGCCTCCGTCGGTGAAAAACTGCGGCCGACGGCGAAAACCAGCACGCGGCGGCGAAAAAAGGCATCCGTCGGCGAAAAACTGCGGCCGACGGCGAAAACCAGCAAGCGGCGGCGAAAAACGGCCTCCGTCGGCGAAAACTGCGGCCGACGGCGAAAACCAGCAAGCAGCGGCGAAAAACGGCCTCCGTCGGCGAAAAACTGCGGCCGACACGCAAAACGAGGAATCGCCGAAGTCCCGGGGCACGCCGGGCGGCGAAAACCTCAGCCGCGCGGCCCGGGAGGCCGGCCGCGCGGCACACGGCCCAAGCCGAGCAGCGTAGGGGCTGCTGCGCGGCGCCGGAGCGCGCCGGCGCTGCGCGCGGCGCTGCGCGCGCCCGCGCGGGCCTGCGCAGGCCCGCGGGCCCGCGCGCGGCCCGCTGGGCTGCGCGCAGCCCACAGCGCTGCGCGCACCCTGTGGTGCGCGCGGCCCAGCGCTGCGCGCGGCTTGCCGCGCGCGCCTGCGCGCGGCTTGCCGCGCGCGCCTGCGCGCAGCCAAGCAGTGCCGCGCGCAGCAGCGCTGCGCGCGCGTGCATGCCGCGCGCGGCAACGCAGTGCCGCGCACAGCAGGGAGCTGCGCGCGGCGCTGCGCCCAAGCGGCGGAAAAAAAATAAAAAAAAATTAAAATAATTTATTAAAAATTAAAATAAATTATTTTAAATCACCCAAAAATTAAATTGAGCCCAAAAATTTTCCAAAGCTCAAAAAAAATTCCAAAAAAAATCCATTTCCTTGCTTTTTAAAAAAAAACCATCAAAATCCCAAGGCTCCATAAAATTCTAACATCAAGTCAAAAACCAAAAAGCTCCAAAATAGCATAAACAACATCCAAAAATCAAATCTACCATTAAAACACATAAATCTACATACCTTGAAGAAGCACGAAGCTCGCCCTCGCTCCCCACGACCACCAACGGAGAGGCCACAACCAAGAGTAGCATCCAAAAATTCCTTGCTCTTCTTCAAATTCATCTTCTCCTTCCATCTTCTTGTTTTCTTCTCTCCTTTCCTTTCTTTCTCTCTTTCTTTTGCTTTCTTTCTCTGCTTCGAAAAGCAACAGGGAGGGGGCTTTTTGGAGAAGAAGGTGAGGCTAACTCTTAAGGTGAGGTTACCTCACCTTAAGCATCATGGTGCTTAATTAAGAAAATCTTAATTAAGCCCCAACTAAGCAAAAGCAACATACAAAATAATATTAAAACAAAAACAAAATCACTTACCTTAAATCCAAAGCCCCCAACCCACTTTCACTGCCACCAAGCAAAAAGGGAGAACTAATTAGCAAAACCACTTAATTAAATTAATAAAATATTCCAAAAGGCCCAACTCCAACTCACTTTTTGACTTTGGGCCCTCCGCCGCTGTCCGGAACCTCCCGAACTCCGCTGTAATTTGAAAATACACGTGTCCACAGCTTTTTCTCTTCAAAAAGCTCATCCGTTGAGTCGGGGTGCTCAATCCAAAAATCGGCTCCGAAAATGTCAGTTCCGACTCACTTTTTACCTCCGGATCCTCCGCGTCAGTCCGGAACCTCCCGAACTTCGCTGTAATTTGGTAATATACCTGTTCCAAGTGTTCCCGAATTTCCTGCACTCAATTGTGAAGTCCGAAATTCCCAAATCCAGTCTTTAGTTGGCGAACAATGCCCGGAAAAACCCCGAATCGAGCTGGAGCTTCTACGTTGATCCGAATCAACCCGGCTTCAACTGTAATCACAAACGCAACATGCCTAAGGCAACTCTCTGCTCCAAGCCATCTGTGTGGTCGGCGCGCTATCCGAAGACCCGGTACTCTACACACCAACTCACAATGGTGCCCGGCGCTCGGCACGGTGTAAAGCCTACTCCGGAGTGGCACTCGAGGGGAGCGACCCACACGAGTAAAGTATGTAAAGTATCCCTGTATCAAGTATCTCTGTAACCAATGTCTCACAATAGCAGGACTAGTAAAGTATGTAAAGTATCCCTGTATCAAGTATCTCTGTAACCAATGTCTCACAATAGCAGGACTAGTAAAGTATGTAAAGTATCCCTGTATCAAGTATCTCTGTAACTAATGTCTCACAATAGCAGGACTGGATCATGACTATGATCAAAGTGGGAAATATCCATCCACTAAAGTAACCCTGATTCCCAATCAGATGCAATAATAATCAACAAGTGGGAAGCACTATCCACTAGGAAAATCTGAAACCCAATCTGATGCATAAGTGAACATCCGGTCAACCGCATAATGTCCGCGGTCGCCGAAACACCCTATAAGTCCAAAATCTGATAAAGTAATCAACATCTGGCTAACCGCCTCAAGTCCGCGGTTACCACAATGCCCCACAATATATATAATCGAGTCAAACCTGTCCCAGACTCAAGCCTCAACTACACTATCCCAAACCCTGCTCTAATCGAGCAACATATATCCGAATGCGAAGGAGAAAAGTGAAACATGGTTTCTCCTAAGTCAAGTCCCAAAGATAGTGTAGCAATAAATAGTAGTCCATCTAGATGTCCAAACAAGCATGCAAAGGTTCGCATTTAAAAGCAGAAGGAAAGTATCGGATATTTATTTAGAAAAAAGATGGTTTTATGATAAGACTTATGCATGCGATGATAGGTTACAGCATATGTCCAGCAACAGTGTCCCAGTTTATCATAAATGAGCTGTCATATTATTTGTGGGGTTTACTTATGCATTTCATGATTAAAAGTACTGATTATCAGTTTAAAATCGGGAGTCTCTAATACTCCTAGTGAGATAGTCAGAAGTGAGGTAAGCAACAACCACCCACCTCGAAAAGCGTGCACAACACACCAAGAAAATATCCGCTGTCCTCTAAGCACACCGCCAGCTGAAACAGTATCCTACAACATCACATAAGTGTACACGATGTAAAAACTACAAGTCTCAAAACAGATTTGCTGTTTTTATAATCAGCACGCAAAACGAGAAATTTCACCTCTGTCCCGAGCTCCTAAAATCCCAGAAAAATCACGGTTACGTTCCTCGCGAAAAGTAGCCCAAAATCGACTATTGAATCGCCTCGATCTGATATTCCTACGCGGAGAAACAATTCGTCGAAGTCACCGCTGTCCAAAAACCCAAACAGCAAAAGAGGGGGTCAAAACACCTCGGGAATCGTGCCAAGGAATCGGAATCCAGAGAAATGACCAGCACGGAAAACGAAGCCCTACCTCTTAGGAACACACTGGCGAAGAAATTGTCGAAAAAGGACTCCTGTACTGCGCAGGGGACTCCTAGGATTGAAATGCGACGATAACGAGCCAAGATTGGGAAAAAACGAGGCACACTGAAAAATCCGGATCGCCGCTGACGAACTTCCAGAAAATCTGGGAACGTACCACGAGGTAGAAAAATCAGTGAGGAACAACTTCTCTTCAATGGCCTCTCTCTGGTTCTCTCTCTATCTCTCGGAAAACAGAGAAAAAGAAGGGAGGGGAGGCCTTTATATAGGCCCAATAAAACAATTGGAAAAATTTCCTTTATGTCCCAACTTTCGGGCGCCCGGTCTATTTCGGGCGGCTACAGTGCGGCCCGGCCCAAGAATTTCCGGGCGCGCACAGTGTGGCCCGGCCCAACCCGGCCCGCACACGGGATCCAGCAGCGTCCAACCGTCCGTCCGACCCGGCCCAGGGCCCGCCACGTGTCCGCCAAACAAGCGGCAGCCGTGCGGCCCAACGGCGGAGCGCCATGTGTCCCCCGTGATTGGCGGCGCGGTGGGCGCGCCCGCCAATCGTGCGGCGACACGTGGCCCGCACCCGACACGGCTGTCGGCGGGCGCCGCTGCCCACGCGCGCCCACGTGCGCCCACGTGCGTACGGCCGCAACCGCGCGGCTCTGCGTGCGCCACGCGCACATGGGCCGACCAATCCGGGGCCGCCACGTGGCGCGCCCCAGTCCACCGTGCACCGCGCACGCGCCGCACCTGCCAGGCCTGCCCGAGCTGCCCGCGCCTTCCCCCGCGCGCCGCGCGCACTGCACCGGGCCAACCGCGTGCCGCCACGTGGCCCGCCGGTCCACCGTGCACCGGCGGTCTTTTCCGTGGACCGAGAGTGGCGCGCCGGCCCAATAAGAGCCTGCCACGTGTCTCCGGCCGGTCCACAGCTCCCCCATGCACCATTTTGCGCAGGAAACTTCCGGGGGTCCTTTTTTGGGCATCCGGACTCCAAAATAAATAAGTAAATAGCCGTTTTCAAGCGTTTTTCCGCGCTGAATCCAAATACGGCCTCCGTTTGGCCCAAAGCCTTCTCTAAAATTCGGCAAATACCTCCGAAGACCAAACCAACAGTAAATACCACACTGTGTCCATCCGTAGCATCCCTTTGATGCACTGTGGCCTAATACACCAATGATAGGTGTTTCACACCAAGAATTCACGGAAAAAACTATACGGAATCCTGGACCACTACATACATACATATATATATATATATATATATATATATATATATATATATATATATATATATATATATATATATATAAACTTTACTATTTACATTTTAGGCCATTAATTTTTTGTGAATTTTAATTATTAGATTAAAATTTTAATTTTTTAATTTTTTTTAAACTTTACACCTAATAGTTGAATGAAAATTAAACTTATTGTTCGCGAGCCAGCTCGTGTTCGGCTCGTTAATAAACGAGCCGAACACGAGCCGAATTTTTCAGCTCGATATTTAAACGAGCCAGCTCGTGTTCGGCTCGTTTATTAAACGAGCCGAACACGAGCCGACCCCAGCTTGCTCATGTTCGGCTCGTTGACACCCCTAGGTCCGGCAGAGACAACCTGGCTCTCCTCCATCTATTAGCTAGATCGCCTGTGTCAATGCTTAGTCGCTGCCTTGAAGTTGGAAAATTCTGGAGGAGCCTGTCCCACATAGATTTTGCAAAAGAACAACGGAAAAGAAGATGATCCAAATTTTCTACGTCAGCTCCACATAACGCACAAATCGAAGGGCCATGCCAACCACGTTTTGCTATAAAATCCGCAGTTAAAAGCCTATATCTCCCAGCCAACCAAAGGAATAATTTGATTCTAACTGGAATCTTGATCGACCAAAGATGAGAGACTTTGCGGTCGTCAACTCCGTCGAAAGAAATAAAATTATATGCGCTGCTGACAGTGAATGTCCCATTACTACACCATTTCCAAGAGATTGAGTCCATTTCCTCGTTGCGCGTAACACCTTCAATCAGGTTGCGAACAAGCATGCTGTCCAAGAAATCGAAGTACCGACCTTTCCAACGTCTATTGTTGTTGCAGAGAGAGCGTGCTGTCCCAAACATTATTATTTTTTTTATATGTTTTTTATTGATTTCGAACTCTAAAAAAATGACTGCGGGAGATTTTGCCGAAGTCTTCTAGGAGCATATGTTCGAATCTCAAGACTGCAAATGAATGTCGAAGGGTCTAAGAGTCTCTTAGGCTGTGTTTGGTTCGGACATAAGCAAAAACTGATTATTTTCGGGATAGATAAAAGTTCAGATACAAACAGAAACTAAACTAATTTTGTGTTTGGTTGAGTATAAGAGTTGTTGTCACGCCCCGGGGTCAAGACTGTACCCCGGGCTCGCCAACAGATCCGCCGTCCCTACAGGAAGCCCTGTAGAGGCGTAGCGTCTAACCTGCAAAAAGGAAGATACTACACTAAACAGATATCAGAGCAAAATAAACTGCTAGAAATAAAATAAGTACAACTCTCATAATACAATAAGTCCTCACCAACAAATACAAAAGTCTCTCAAAGAAAGAAGAAAAGTACAACTCGATACCTCACTACATAATCTCTCAAACATGACACAACCAAAATATAAGGGTACCTCTATAACACACTGAAGCTGAAGGGGGAAGGGATCTATCTCGCGACTCCCTTACCTCGGTCTGGAAGAGCAGGATCAGCAACTGGCACCGCAGGAACTGGAGCTGAAGTCCCTGGGGAAAAGACACCACGACGGGTGTGAGAACTACCTCCCACAGTAGTTCTCAGTGGGTGCCGCCAACAAGCCCGACGGCCTGCCCACTAAGTCTACTAGAGACAAAAAGTAACAAAAGAAATGCAGTATGAAAAGCTGGAAAGTAAACATCTACTGCTACTATGCCTCTATCTACAATGCCCAAGGGAAAAGAACAGGAGGACGATATGCCACTACTGATACTCAACTCAGAACACCCAATCCAAACTGACTGCCACAACGGGTCCAGTCAAACCTGCGCCTACCTACTGCTGTAGGTATGTCCGGTACTCCAACCCGGTATCTAGCTCAATCTCAAAGCCGGTACTACAACCCGGTCTCGCCTACTCCGGAGTGGCACTCGAGGGGAGCGACCCGCTCGAGTCAAATAACTGCGCAACACTGTCAAGCACAAATGTGGCACATGCAGGCTATGATCCAATCACTATCTCACTCACTGGCTAAAAATCCACACTGTCACTATGACCATGTCCCAAAGATCCCAGATCCACTATCACTATCACTATGCAAACTGGTCTACAGCCTGCTACAGACGCCACTCGGTCCCCAGACGCGAGTGCAAATGCAATCTCCAGCTAATAAACCTCCCGGCCCACGACTCGGGGAAAAAATCACTATGACCAGAGTGACAAGAGCACTACCACTGTGGAAAAGCTAAAGTAATAAATAAATCTGATGTATGTTCAAATTACTGTAGTTTAGTGGCGCATGATAATTAAATAACAGGCAATTATGCTAAGTTAAGTTCCCAAGTTGCAGAGTTCATCAAGAGATCGACAGATTTAGCAATTAGCTACAGTGGTTTTCAACATACAGTTTACACATATTATCTAGCTCATATACTATGCATGCTACTATATTTGTAGAATTAGAGTGCAGTCCATAGAATTTGAAAGCAGGATCACCCACCTGATCGCGCTAACTGTCCAGGACGATACAGATAACAAGTCCAGCAACCGACAAATTTCCAAGTCCACAAAGCGAAGAGCACAAGAACGGTGCTTACAGAGTCCTGGGTACAACAACCATTCCCAATTACACACAATTCACACACAAAATCAACATTCCCAAAATCTGCATACACAGCTACTGTTCACACGAAAATTTCACCTGAAAATAATTTTTCAGAAATTCCAATAAAAATATCACGGCGATCCTCGCGAAGTGTAGATGTCGATAGGCTCTTGAATCATCGAATTCCAATGTCCGGATGAGGAGATAAAAATCCGCGAAGTGAGTGCTGTCCAGGAATCTCACAGCAAAACAGCGGCTCAGTAATGCCTCGAAAACCGTGCCAAAAACCCAAATCTAGGCAAAACACTCAACACGAAAGTCGAAGATTTACCTCTCGTGAATCCAACGCCGCAAAAATCGCAGAAAACGACTGTCGGGGTAGCTCTGTGGAATTTTTAGACTGAAAAGTGACGATGGCGGGCCTCCTACAGTAGAACGTCGCTCCGCACTACGAGGCAGAAAACACAGTCGTCGCGGCTTCCAGAAAATCTGAAATTCCACCAGGAGATTCTCAAGAGGGAGAGGAAGAAATTTGGTAAAGGGAGCAATGGCTAATTCCCCTGGGAAAGAGCACAAAATCGCGGCCCAAGGGGCCTTTATATAGGCTCTCCCCAAAAAGCAGCCCAAAAAGCCAAGTGACCAACTTTCGGGCCCAACTTTCGGGCGCCCGAAAGTTTTCGGGCTGCTACAGTAACGGGCCGGCCCGTTACTGTGCGCGCCCGAAACTCCCAGAGGCCGACACGTGTCCCATTCCTGCTCCCCGCACCCGGCGCACGCACCGCGACGAACCACGGGACGCCACGTGTTGCGACCAGAGGTCGTGCACCGGTGCGCCCGACCAACCACGGGGCGCCACGTGGCGCCCCCACGCCGACCCGGTCAACGCGCACGTCGCGCGACGTGCGCGGCCGCGCCGCCGCCGGATCCGGGTCGGGCACGCGCCCCGAGGCACCGCCTCAGCCGCCACTGCTGAGTGGACCGAGTGCACCAGAACCCGCCAACCACACAACGCCACGTGTCCACCGGTCTACCGTGCACCAGAGCCAAAAATTCGTGGACCGCGTGCACAACACCGCACCAACCACGAGATGCCACGTGGCATGCCCTCGGTCCACCGTGCACCCCGCCAAGGCCCGTGGACCGCGCCCGCTGCGCCGGCCAACCGCAGCCCGCCACGTGGCCCGCGCCCGGTGCACACGCCCCGCGGTGGACCGCGCGCCTGCGCCGCCCTCCGCCGCCGCGTTCCGCCGCGCTCCGCCGCCGCCGGCGCCTCTCCGGCTGCCGGAACAGTAACCTATGCCTCGATTTCCGTGTTTTTGCGTCCGAGCTCCGAAAAATTCAAGTAAATAGTCCATTTCGCTCGTTTTCGCGCGCTGAATCCAAATCCGAGGTCCGTTCAGCCAAAATCCGCTTCTAAAATTTCCCAAAATTTTTCGGAAAAGTAAACTTGATCCAATTTTCGTGCCGGGTCACATTCTTAGCTCCAATAAGCGCGCAAACACCTCACACACCCAAAATGGACTCTCAGCAAAGAAAATAAGCTCCAATTTCACCAGAAACCCAAATCTGGGGCCCGACACGCACACACACGCTCCTTGAAGCCTCCAAACCAACAGTAAACCCTAAAGTGGGGATTCGGGTCCTCACAGTTGTACCGAAAATAAAAAAAAAATTATATTTGGTAAGTTAAAGAGAAATAAGAAAAATAGAAGGGATTAAAATTTTAATTTAAGATTAAAATTTTACTGATATGATTTTAAATATTTAATTTAAAATAGTTATTAAAAAAATTATTAAAATTTATATTTTACTTATATATAAAAAAATTTATTAAAAAATTTTTGGATTTTGAAAATTTATAAATTTTTAAAAATTCAAAATTTTGTATATAAAAATAGGTATAAATTTTAAAATTTTTTTAAATTTTGGTATAAATTTATTAAAATTTAAAGTTAAAAATCTAAAAATTTGTATAAATTTTAAAATTTTATAAATTTTTAAATTTATTAAAAATTAAAGTTAAAAATTTTAAAAACTATAAAATTTAAAAATTATCTAAAGTTAAAAATTTATAAATGTTAAAATTTTTAATTTTAATTGTCTCAAAAAATTACAAATGTGGGAGCAAAAATTTTAATTTTTAAATTTGCATAAATTTAAAAAATTTGTATAAATTTTAAATTTTTAAAATTAAAAAATTTAAAAATAAAAATAAAAAAATTAAAATTTTAGATTTATTAAAATGTAAAGTTAAAAATTTTGAAATTTATAAAATAAAAAAAATAAATTTTAAATTTTATAAATTTAAATATCTTTAAATTTAAAATTTTGTAATTAAAAAAAAAAAAAAAAAAAAAAAAAAAAAAGAAGAAAAAAAAAAGAAGGAAGAAGAGGTGGAACACTTGTTCCACCCAAGGTGGGAACAGCTTCCCCCTCTCACTTAGTTTTGTTTGGAGATAATTTCGGTTGCCAAACATAATTTTAGAGTTTTGGCTTGTAATCTTGCATCACTTAGCATTTTTTTATTTGTTAGTTGGGCGGCGAGTACCATATATAAGCGTGTGGTCTTCACCCCCAATCCTTAAGAATTCAGTTATACTTTCTACTCTTAAGTAATATAATATCATTCTTCAAACACACACACTCTCTCTCTCTCTTTCTCTCTCTTTTTCTCTCTTAGCTTTAGAGTGAGTAGGTTCAACCTAGCAAATAGAGAGGTAGTAGGTAGACCTGCTCACTTTTGCAAAGAAGGCCAGCGTCGAACGGGCTTGACAAACGATTTCGCTTAAGTCTGTGACAGTTGGTATCAAAGCGAGTTCGGAAGCTGGGAGCCATGTTGTCGTCGGATGCTGCCGTTATCAACGCCACGGTCGAACCACCCAAGCAGTCCAAATGCGGCAAGAGCAAGGAGCCACGGACTCATATGAGGGAGTCCGCTTCGCTTGAGGACCGCATAGGATTGATAGAGGATGTTGTTGCGAGAGCAGAAGAGCACTATTCCATTCTATCCCAACATATAGGGATGATGGACGATGGGTTGCATGCCATAGAGGACAGCGTTGTTGTCCCGCCCTGAGACTGCAAATTTGGTCAATTCGGGCACGCGCCCAGACCTGCCGAACAGGCAGAATTTTTTCTATCCACCCAAGGCGTCACAACTTATACAATTTAGCGAGTTCTAAATAGGAACATAATGCATACAAGGATTGTGAAGGAGAGTACAGAAAAATATTAAACATATATTTTATTACACGCATTCGTCACATTTTTACATATACATTTTTCTTTTGGCTAAATTATAGAAAACACTCCTGTAAAATCCCGCTTTTTCACTTTTTTCTATGACTTTTAAAAACCTACATTTTACCCCCTCATAATTACGGAATTATACACTTACCTCCTGTTGAGACAAGATTTTTTGCCACTTGAGAGAGCAACATGTGGCGTCTATCAGCGGCCAAAGGCATCAACCGACGAAGTGAAGAGTCAACCAATAGAAGCAGACTCGCATCTCAATTAAGACCGGTCTTAGTCGCATAAGAAGACAACACGCGACGTATGCCATCGGCTAAAGGCATCAGTCGATAGGAGAAGCAGCCGACAAGAGGAGTAATGCCTCATCCAAGGTCGGCTTCGGTCGTTACTAGACCACTCCGGTCATGCGACGAGGAAGGCGAGAGACCAAGACAGCTTTCGGCTGCTCGAGCTGGGAAGAGAAAGATCTTGGAAGGAAGGAGTACGAGATTCAGGCGTGAATCTCACAACTGACTCGAAACGGCCGGCAAGCCGCGCCCAATATTGGAAAGCGCCGAGGATCACGCTCCTGGCGCGTTAATGAAAGGATGAACCTGGATGGAGAAGCGACTACTATCTTAATTGAGAATATTCGGCTCAAAAGGAAGTAGTTGTTGAATATCCGATAACTTCCCCTAAATCTCATCGATATTTCAAATCGGCGCCTAAGTAACTTAGTTAGGAATTTGTATAAATACCCGAACCATCGAAGGAAAAGGGGTCCGACAATCTTGTAAGCCCAGTACCACCCCAGCTACTTCATTTATCTAGGAGTAGGTTGACTTAACTTTTCATACCTGCATTTACTACTTTCCTATGAGTAGGTTTACTTGTAATCCTTCCATCCCTACCTTCTTCCTTGTATCCCTTTCTCCAAAATCAATATAAAGTGTAAACCAGCTCATTCGGCCGTGTCTTTATTTGTATTTCTTGTGCTTTAAAGTTATAATCGGTTCCTTAGTCGTACCATTATTTCTTTGCCCGATTCGGCTATTCTAAGTCGAAACCGGCGATCCCTCTCTACCTCCATAAACCCGACTCGGCTGCCCCGGGCGAGCGGTCGTTAGAGTTACCAGAGGAGAACCTGGCCGAGTGGATCCCTCCTCGGCCCAATCTCTTGATCTATTGGCACGCGACGCATTTGACTTCTCTGAGGGTCACCACTCAAGGGCCGATCGCATTGCAACCATTTTTTTCCCCCAATAATTTTTTTGGCACGCCCGGTAGGACCCTCGGGTACTTTTACCTATCTCCTACCGTTAGCATGTCATAGTTCCTAGAGCTATACGGGGAATCGACACTACCAGAACCGTCCTTGTTGGAATTATATGGGCAACTAGCCCAAAAAATGAGGTCTCTGGAGAAAAGAGTCAGAGCTTAGGACGCTGACGTAGTGGCCTCGGAAGAAAATTTCTCCAGATTGGGGCAATTTTTAGCCTAAGAAGATTTACGGGGGGGCCCCGTCAGTCCCGCCACAACCGCTACCGACACAGACGGTGTTGTCTGCGCCGGCGATGATGAAGACACCGCAGGTGGCACCCCTCACGACAACGCCATCGCTAGGGGCAGTGCAGCCACAAACGGCTCCTATCCCAGCACAATATGGGCCGATGGATCCGAGCATCGACCACCATAGGAGATTGATCAAGGTTCACCTGAGTCGCCCCTTCCATCAGTACGTCAGCCCCATGCTGGGGGCAGGGAGACTAGAGGGCATGTCCCGGAGGAGGGATCAGTCCGAAAATAGGCAGGCTCAGGCATACAGCCGCCTGTAGACGTAAGAAAGATACGACTGGTGACGCCGATTATCCTGGCGGAAAACATTGAGCTACATGCTCAGAAGAAAGTGATAAAAAATACGGTCAGCGTAAAGGCCAGGCTGGATATGCTGCCGGCCCACGGACCTTCGTATTTCGAAAAAACGGGCATGGTGTGCCCGTACTCGGCCGATTGGAAGATGCCAATGTTTGACAAGTTTTCGGGAGAAGTAACCGAGGATACAGTCGGACATACAGTCCGAGGTTAATTCGGTCTTAGTTTAGAAGACCATTTTTGACCAGATGGGACGAAAGTGGGTAGGTTAGCCGAAGATGTTCTGATGGAACGCTTCGATGAAAGGGCGCCAAGAAACGACGATAAAGCGCTGGCTGAAAATCAAAGCCATTTGCTTATAAAGGGATGAAGGTCGGCTTTTGTTTGCCGACCACTAGAGTAAATAAAAAATCTAACTCTTTTCTCCCGCAGGTAAACATGATCGGCCCCAAAGGGAAGGAGCCAACCCAAGAGCTCGAGCCTACCATGGAGGAGAATTCAGCTCGGAACATGCTTCGGCTTTGCACCTGTTGTAAAGCCAAAATGACGGAGAAAGATTGGGATGATCTCCTCGTTCGCATACCCGAGGAGGTAGAGGATTGGTTCGCCTTCATCTTTGGTGTTAAAGGCACGAACCGCTTTGATCACCTGCCGAGCCCAGATTCGGCTGAAGGATCAACAGACAGTCCTCCAAAGAGAATGACGATAAAAAAAAACAATGCCCTCTCATCCATAGGACTCTGCGCGAGTCTCATGATCGGGAAAGGCCAGGGCCGACTCGAGACGGCCAAGAGGGGCCACAGGCCCCACGGCGACAACAAAGCCCCTGTTATGGACACGAGCAAAATCGAGACCGGGGGGTGCCCCGAAGACCTTTTGGCCAAAGGATCGAAAGGGGAGTGGCATGTGAGCTCTCACAACACTCAACGCGGATCAGGCCGTATCAGAAACACGGAATGCCAGGGGCAAGAGAAGTTCCTGAGAGCCCCGATACCGAATTCCCTTGGCTCACCAAGAGAGAAGTGGAGGCCCTGGGCGTTTAGCTAACCTGAGAGCTCAGGATATAGCCTTGGCCCAGGCCATGGCAAAGAAGAGAGATCCTCAAGGAGCACATGAGGAAGATGAACCCGCCGATAGACGTACCCGTGGAACAATTAAACTTGCTCAACTTTAGAGTTTTAATTTTTATAAATTTTCATTTCAAAATTTGGGATATTTTGATAGATTTATCATAATCTATTTTTTGTTATATGAAACGATAATTTTTGTATAAAGTTGATATGCAAGAATGCTATGACGCCCCACTTCCCAGGGGGTCAACCATCCTAGAAACTACTCTAGCTGTAGTACACTGAACTTTATCAAATTGCGAAGTTCGAGTGTGTGGAGGGTTGAATGATACCCTTAGAATGTTTTTGTAAGCTTCCGGAAGGTTCTAGAAGGTTTCCGGAGAGTTTGGGCGCAAATCAGAAATTTTTGAAAATTTTGAAATTTTGGGGTTTTTGGCTTCGGGATCCGGATCGGATAGGGGCGATCCGGATCGTCCGCGCGAAACTGGAAATTCCACGTTCGGGATCCGGATCGGATAGGGGCGATCCGGATCGTCCGCGTGAAACTGGAGATTCCACGTTCGGGATCCGGATCGGATAGGGGCAGTCCGGATCGTGCGGGTCTGGACAGCACAGTAAGAAATGAAATAACATTTCTTGCAGGGGTCTTTTAGGATTTTGTTACATTAGGGTTTTTAACCCCTTCACTCCTCTTTTCCTCTCATTTGGAGAGAGTAAGAGAAAGTGTTAGAGAGAGAGAGAGGGAGAGAAAATCTTGGATTTCTTCTCCAACACATCTCTCTACTTGGATTCTTCTTCAACCTCCTCTTCTCCACCATTGAAGCTTGCTACAAGAGCTTGGAGGAAGGCTTGAACTTGAAGAAGAAGGAAGTTTGGAGCTCTTGTGCCTATCCTTTGCTTTTCCAAGGTGGGATTTGAGCTAAAAGAGGTTTGGAACACTTCTTTTTCCTTTCTTTTGGGATTTTTGAAGAAAAAACCTAGGTTTTGGAAAACTAGGGTTTATTTTGGGGCTTTTTGATTTATAGCTTTTGGGGTGGAATTGATGGGTGTAGAACACTCTTGTAGGTTGGTTTTGAAGCTTTTCTTGTTTGGATTTCAAGATTTAGCAAGATTTCTCAACCTAAGGTATTTTCCACCTATTTTCCTTATGATTTTAAGGGATTTTGTGATTAGGGTTTTGTGATGTTTTAACCCTTTGGAAACTTCTCTTAGGGCATAAGAGGAAGTGTGGGCTTCTTGGTTGGGATCCTTCACAAGGATTTGGCAACTATCCGGTGGGTCTGACCTCACCGAAATGGGTGAACTCCCCCTATGTCTTCTATAGACTTTTAGGGCATCATTGTTATATTAAACATGCATCGTTTGATTTATCATGATTTATGATCATGCATTTGAACCCCTTCATGTGTAGAAAATTTCATACTCTATGTAGTAGAGGTAAACATTGTAGGTGCATGGGCACTTTGAGGGGGGATTGAATAGGAATTTTCGTGAACTTAAGCTTTTGGATATGAATAGAGAATAACTATACATGTTATAGAATTATTGAGATATGTTATGCATATGATCATGAAGAAAATGGACATTATGACATTAGTGCCATCTAGTGTAGTGAGATACAAGTAGAAAACTTCTAAACTTGTACAATCAAGATGAAATAGTTAGATTCCATGTTTGAGACATGAGGATAACTTGTAAATGTTTTACTCTTTCATTATGCAAAATAATGTTAATATTGTACATGAAACATTGACACTTGAGATACTATACCCCGACCTAAAGGTCGATGATGCTTTTCCGTGTTTTAGACACGATGACTTGCTATTCCGTGTTTCAGACACGATGATCGAGACTTGCTTGCTTGCCGTTTGTGCTCATTCGCACATGCTTGGTAGGGTCGCTCCCTCCAAGCCGGCACTCCGGAGTTGGCCATTTGCGACATTATGATCGCCGTGCGGGATTGGGTGCCGATTGGGACGCCGTTGGATTGGCATAGCTCCTTGGGGGGTGCCACCACGGGACCATGAGGCGTGGCTCAAGCTTAGACTCAAAGAAAGTCTTCAAGAGAAAAGGATTAAGTTAACCAAACTTAACATTGAATATCACATAGATGATACATTAATGGTAGTTGGACATACATGATAGCAAACTTGACATTGGACACCACATAAGTAATACTACTCATTGTAGTTGGACATTATGATAGCATGATAGATTCATATCATCATCACCTTGTACATGAGCATAGAGGCATGATAGTAGTAGAGTACTTTACTTTACTTCAGTTGTTTATTTTCTGCATTTCATTTCAGCAGTTTACTATCTTATGCCTCAGTTGACCTAGTGGTGTATTTCGCTTCTCTCGGCGGCTTACCCACTGGGAACTATTGTTTAATAGTTCTCACCCCATTTGGGATGTTGTTTTTCAGAGCCATCCGCAGCGGGAGGGGCTCGGGACCGTGGCAAGGGGTTATCGCATAGCTAGCTAATCCCCGTCGCACCACTCGAGGTGGTTACAGGACACCTTTTCTTTTGTTTTTGTTAGAGAGGTGTTGGTGTATTTTGGCATAGAAACCACCCATGTATTTTGATAAGTTGTATTTAAGGGAACTACATGTGTATTTTGGATTTTAACTTCTTGTATGATAGTTGTTATCTACTTTCCTCTTTATGTATAGTTTAGTTGTGTTGTGCTCTGATTACTAGTAGGATGTGTTTATTGCCTTCCTTCCGCTTGTTGTTGTAGACGCCTTGTGTGTACCGGGGGGTACCTTGTGCACACGGCGGGTCTGTGCACGTGCCGGGTAGGCTTCCGCTGGGGCCTGGGGCGTGACAGATTATTTTGGTATCAGAGCCTAGGGTTAAGTCTTAGTGGACCTAGCAAACCTTAGGCTGGTTGGACTATAAGGATTAAGAACGTGAGAGACGGGGTCTTATATGATTACTTGGCGAAAGTAACCTGATTGGGTCAATACTATAACTTCATAAGAGTTGGAGTTGATCGAAGTGATTGCACCTTCTATTTCCTTGGAAGGTCTGGTTGGCGGCCGACAACCTGACATCGGGAAATAATTGTGGCATGCTTCATTTGCTTTCGCATGATTGGGATATGTTTTGAGTGGGGATGCGTTTCGCGTTGGTTATCCTAACCTACGCATTTTATGCCTGTTACAGTTTGTGATGCCTACGACTCGCTCCATGACGGCCGAGGAGGCCGATGCGGAGACATCCGCTACTTCCGGATCCAGTGAGGTCCGAGATTTGAGAGAGCAGCTGGCTATGCTAGCTGATGTAGTGGAGCGGCAGTCGGCTGCGGCGCGAGAGCAGGCTGAGGCTTCGCGTCGGCAGGATGCAAGGATGCAGAGATTGGAGGCTCTTTTGACCCAGCAGTTGGCGGCAAGGGGAGCTCAAGACCCTTCGCACCCACCAGTGCAACCACAGGAGCACATGGGTGGAGCGACCGATGCACTTCGACCTGAGGTGCCCGAGTCTTCACATCACACTCCGAGTGCTGGGCGCCGGGAAGAGGTTGTGATGTCACCGCCAGTTCAGACTCCACCGGCGAGGACGGTTTTACCGATGATGGTAGCAGGAGAAGAGCGGGACCGACTCATGGCTCGTTTGAGGGAATTCCGGGAATCCAAGCCTCGGACATATGATGGAGAGAAACCCGACTATTGGGTTTTTGAGAAGTGGATTCTACACATGGAGAAACTTTTCCACGATACCTTCGTAGCGGAGGGAGACCGGGTGTGGTTGGCAACACACCATCTTGAGGGCGATGCTTACCAGTGGTGGACGGACATTCGGGATGACCCCACGACCGATTTGGCAGCAATCACATGGCCGCGGTTCAAGAAGATGCTTGCAATGAAGTATTTTCCGGCGAGCGCAAAAAGGCAAATGGAAAGAGATCTCCGCAACTTGAGGCAAGGAGACAAAACCGTGGCGGAGTACGAGAGGGAATTTACTCGACTACTTAACTGTATTCCGCACGTTGTGAGGGACGACGAGGACAAGGCCCGTATGTTCGAGAACGGCCTTAGACCGTCCATTTTCAGATTGGTTCAGACCCTAAACCTCCAAACCTACCGGGAGGTTGTGGACCGTGCCTTGATAGTGGAGAAAGGCGCGGAGATTGCTAAGGAAGAGAGAGAAGCTCTTGATAGAACGCGAGGCAAGAGGTCGGCGACCGAGGGCGCAAGTCATAAGCCCTATTCGAAGAAACCGCCGAAGCACCCGAGGAGCCAGTCTGGAGGACGCGGCTCATCTTCACACCGGGGAGGACCTGACCGTCGGCGGCCCCCGCGTTGCGTGATTTGTGGTGGACCCCATGTGCCGCCGCAATGCCCGCAGCGTGGAGGCAAGTGCTATCTTTGTGGCCAGGAGGGCCACTTTCGATCAGAGTGCCCGCGAGGCTCGACACCGACACCTTCATCAGCATCGGCACCAGTTATTCAAGGACAGGTGACCCCGCCCACCTACTCTCAGTCAGGGCGACCACCGGCGTCGCGACAGTACGAGGGGCCACGGCAGGCTCCGAGCGGGCGCATGTATGCGGCCCAAACTGAGGAGGCTTCAGCGGCAGAGGACGTCGTTGCAGGTATTATCTTGATTCATAGCATTCGAGTTCGAGCTTTATTTGACACTGGTGCATCTCATTCATTCATTGACCGGCTGTTTGCCGAGTTGCATGGCATTGAGTTAGTTCCTACCTTGCATCCGGGACGAGTCTTAGTTCCCGATCATACTTTGGAGATTCGGGAGTTTTCCCCTAGTTGTCCTATTAGGATTGGGGATTGGATTTTGCCGGCAGATTTGTTGGCCCTCCATCGACTTGGAGAATTTGATGTGGTATTGGGCATGGATTGGCTCACAAGATATCATGCTACCATTGATTGTGAGAATCGACTCGTGAAGTTTCGAGAACCGGGACAAGAGGAAATTGTGTTCAGAGGCTGCAAAAGTTCACTGTTTGCGATGACTATCTCTTCCACCAGAGCAAAACAATTGATTAGGAGTGGATGTGTCGCCTACTTGGCTACTGTTGTGGATAGTAGCAGTGAGACTCCGAGAGTAGAGGATATCCCAGTTGTGCGAGAGTTTACTGATGTGTTCCCGGCAGAGCTACGGGGGATGCCTCCGGATAGAGAGATCGAGTTTGTGGTGGATCTGATCCCTGGAACTACCCCAATCTCGAAAGCACCATATAGGATGGCACCGGCAGAGTTAAAAGAGCTCAAGGCACAGCTTCAAGACTTGTTGGAAAAAGGCTTCATCCGACCGAGCGTTTCACCTTGGGGAGCACCAGTTTTGTTCGTCAAGAAAAAGGATGGATCGCTTCGCCTTTGCGTGGACTATCGCGAGCTTAACAAGGTCACAATTAAGAATAAGTATCCATTGCCGAGGATTGATGATTTGTTTGATCAACTCCAAGGATCAAGAGTGTATTCGAAGATTGACCTTCAGTCTGGATATCACCAACTCAAGATCAAGCCCGAGGATGTTCCTAGGACGGCTTTTAGGACACGGTATGGACACTATGAGTTTACTGTTATGCCGTTTGGGCTCACTAATGCCCCGGCAGCTTTTATGGATTTGATGAACCGTGTCTTCAAGCCCTTTTTGGATAGATTCGTCGTGGTGTTCATCGACGACATTTTGGTGTACTCTCGAAGTGATGAAGAACATGAGGATCACTTGCGGCAAGTATTGCAATTACTTCGAGAGAAAGAGCTCTACGCCAAGCTGAAGAAATGTGAGTTTTGGCTACGAGAGGTAGCGTTCTTGGGTCATGTAATATCAGATAAAGGAATAGCTGTGGACCCCAAGAAAATTGAGGCAATCAAGGATTGGCCAGACCGACGAACATCACCGAGATCCGGAGCTTCATCGGTCTAGCCGGCTACTATCGGCGTTTTGTTGAGGGATTTGCAAGGTTATCTACTCCCCTCACGCGACTAACGCATAAAGGCACCAAGTTTATTTGGAATGATGCGTGTGAGAGAAGCTTCAGGGAATTGAAGGAACGGTTGACAACCGCCCCGATCTTGGCTTTGCCTACTGCAGGAGCGGGATACGTGATCTACAGTGATGCTTCCTTGAGTGGGTTAGGGTGTGTTTTGATGCAAAACGAGAAGGTTATTGCTTATGCCTCTCGTCAATTAAAGGACTACGAGAAAAACTATCCCACTCATGATTTGGAGTTAGCCGCCGTGGTATTTGCATTGAAGCTGTGGCGACACTATTTATATGGTGAACATTGTGAGGTATACACTGATCATAAGAGCCTAAAGTACCTCTTTACTCAGAAGGAGTTGAATCTTAGGCAGCGCAGATGGTTGGAGCTGCTTAAGGATTATGATTTGACTATTCTCTACCATCCTGGGAAAGCAAATGTAGTGGCAGATGCTCTAAGTCGCAAATCGATGGAAAACTTAGCGATGATGATCACTTACCAACAACCATTACTTCAAGATATGAGACGGTTGGAGTTGGAAGTTGTGGCACCCGAGACACCCATGAGATTGATGGCATTGGTGTTACAACCGACTCTTATGGAAAGGATCAAGATGAAACAAGTCCAAGATCCTAGTTTGGAAAAGATTCGGGCTACACTTGTGGATGGCCGAGCCGGTGAGTTTCATGTGGATGATCATGGCATACTTCGTTTTCGAAGTCGACTTTGTGTACCGGCGGATTTGGAGATCAAAGAAGAGATCCTGAAGGAAGCGCACCGAGCACCTTATTCTCTTCACCCAGGTGGCACCAAAATGTACAAGGACTTAAGGTTACTTTATTGGTGGCCCGGCATGAAGAAAGATGTTGGGAAATTTGTGGCTCAATGCTTGACATGTCAACAAGTGAAAGCCGAGCACCGACTTCCCGCAGGCAAGTTGCAGAGTTTACCCATTCCCGTGTGGAAGTGGGAGAGGATCACCATGGATTTTGTTGTTGGATTGCCTCGCTCTCAGGCTGGGCATGATGCTATTTGGGTGATCGTGGATAGGTTAACCAAATCTGCTCATTTTATCCCTATCCATACTACTTGGTCTAGAGAGAAGCTTGCACAAAAGTACCTTGATGAGATTGTGCGATTGCATGGAGTGCCTGTTTCTATAGTTTCCGATCGAGATCCAAGATTTGCATCTCATTTTTGGAGGAGCCTTCACGAGGCCCTAGGCACGCAGTTGGATTTCAGTACAGCTTTCCACCCCCAGAGTGATGGGCAGTCTGAGCGAACCATACAAATCTTGGAGGACATGCTCAGAGCATGTGTTTTGGATTATCAAAGTGGTTGGCATCAATATCTACCGATGGCCGAGTTTGCCTATAACAATAGTTATCAAGCAAGTATCAAGATGGCGCCATTCGAGGCTCTTTATGGGAGAAAGTGCCGATCACCTCTTCATTGGAGCGAGGTGGGAGAACGATTGATTTTAGGCCCCGATGTACTTCAAGAGGCCGAAGACAAGGTTCGACTAGCTCGGGAACGTTTGATTTCAGCTCAAAGTCGACAAAAGAGTTACGCGGATAAGCGTCGGCGCGATTTGGAATTTCAAGTTGGAGACCATGTCTTCCTAAAAGTATCGCCGACTAGAGGAGTCAAGAGATTTGGCATCCGAGGGAAGCTAAGTCCCCGATTTATTGGACCTTTTGAGATTTTGGAGCGTATCGGCCCGGTGGCTTATCGGCTTGCTCTACCGCCTAACCTATCGGGAGTGCACAATGTGTTCCATGTATCGACGCTCCGGAAGTATGTTTTTGATCCATCTCATGTGGTGGACTTCGCCCCGTTGGAACTACACGAGGACTTGAGCTTTGAGGAGCAACCGGTGAAGATTTTGGCTCGTGAGGTGAAGAAACTTCGGAATCGCGAGATACCTTATGTGAAGGTACTTTGGAGCAATCACGAGGATCGCGAGGCTACATGGGAACTGGAGAGCGCGCTGCAGGAGCGTTTCCCTCATCTTTTTCAGCTGGAGACTTGAGGTACTTCACTTCTAGTTTCGCGGACGAAACTCCTTTTTAGGAGGGGTGAATGTAGTACACTGAACTTTATCAAATTGCGAAGTTCGAGTGTGTGGAGGGTTGAATGATACCCTTAGAATGTTTTTGTAAGCTTCCGGAAGGTTCTAGAAGGTTTCCGGAGAGTTTGGGCGCAAATCGGAAATTTTCGAAAATTTTGAAAATTTTGGGGTTTTTGGCTTCGGGATCCGGATCGGATAGGGGCGATCCGAATCGTCCGCGCGAAACTGGAGATTCCACGTTCGGGATCCGGATCGGATTGGGGGCAGTCCGGATCGTGCGGGTCTGGACAGCACAGTAAGAAACGAAATAACATTCTTGCAGGGGCTTTTAGGATTTTGTTACATTAGGGTTTTTAACCCCTTCACTCCTCTTTTCCTCTCATTTGGAGAGAGTAAGAGAAAGTGTTAGAGCGAGAGAGAGAGGGAGAGAAAATCTTGGATTTCCTTCTCCAACACATCTCTCTACTTGGATTCTTCTTCAACCTCCTCTTCTCCACCTTTGAAGCTTGCTACAAGAGCTTGGAGGAAGGCTTGAACTTGAAGAAGAAGGAAGTTTGGAGCTCTTGTGCCTATCCTTTGCTTTTCCAAGGTGGGATTTGAGCTAAAAGAGGTTTGGAACACTTCTTTTTCCTTTCTTTTGGGATTTTTGAAGAAAAAAACCTAGGTTTTGGAAAACTAGGGTTTATTTTGGGGCTTTTTGATTTATAGCTTTTGGGGTGGAATTGATGGGTGTAGAACACTCTTGTAGGTTGGTTTTGAAGCTTTTCTTGTTTGGATTTCAAGATTTAGCAAGATTTCTCAACCTAAGGTATTTTCCACCTATTTTCCTTATGATTTTAAGGGATTTTGTGATTAGGGTTTTGTGATGTTTTAACCCTTTGGAAACTTCTCTTAGGGCATAAGAGGAAGTGTGGGCTTCTTGGTTGGGATCCTTCACAAGGATTTGGCAACTATCCGGTGGGTCTGACCTCACCGAAATGGGTGAACTCCCCCTATGTCTTCTATAGACTTTTAGGGCATCATTGTTATATTAAACATGCATCGTTTGATTTATCATGATTTATGATCATGCATTTGAACCCCTTCATGTGTAGAAAATTCATACTCTATGTAGTAGAGGTAAACATTGTAGGTGCATGGGCACTTTGAGGGGGGATTGAATAGGAATTTTCGTGAACTTAAGCTTTTGGATATGAATAGAGAATAACTATACATGTTATAGAATTATTGAGATATGTTATGCATATGATCATGAAGAAAATGGACATTATGACATTAGTGCCATCTAGTGTAGTGAGATACAAGTAGAAAACTTCTAAACTTGTACAATCAAGATGAAATAGTTAGATTCCATGTTTGAGACATGAGGATAACTTGTAAATGTTTTACTCTTTCATTATGCAAAATAATGTTAATATTGTACATGAAACATTGACACTTGAGATACTATACCCCGACCTAAAGGTCGATGATGCTTTTCCGTGTTTTAGACACGATGACTTGCTATTCCGTGTTTAGACACGATGACTTGCTATTCCGTGTTTTAGTGCTGATCGCACTTGCTTGGACGTTTGTGTCACGCCCGGACTCCGGGCTCGTCAACAGATCCGCCGTGCACACGGGATTTCCCGCGAACACGAAGCGCTGGTAACCTGCTCCGATATAATATGAACAGTACAAGAGTATAATATCGAGCTGAATAGAAGAACCACATAGTATTTCAGACTGGAAATACGAATACAACTGTAATAAGTACAATAATCTCCCAGCTCAACAAAATAGTACATCCCAGCTGGCGGGAAGCCAGACCCAAAATAAAAGGAGAATATACAGTCTGAGTGGAGGGTGCATTATCTGTCTAATAGCTCTCAGCCTCACAGGAGATCTATCTATTCAGCGATCCCCTTACCTTTATCAGCTGCCGATGGCCTAGCAGCTCCCGCAGATGACTCTGCAAAATAAAGGAGAAGAAAGAAACAGAAAACAATAATGGGGGTGAGAACTACCAGATAAACCAGCAGCCTCCCCTAGTGGGTAAAAACCTCAACTCTGACGCACCCACTAGGACTACCAGAGGCGACATAAAAGAATAGTAGTAAGTTACAAAGGATGCTGAAAAGAAAGGAAACTATCACCACTATGCCTTAAATGCCATGACTATATGTAACAATAACTGATATGTCTGCTATGCCTTGCCAAATCGGGTATGCTGGCCATTGCATAACACCGATGGGGATAGTTGCCAAATCGGGTACCGATAGGGGATAGGAGTCTCAAAGACTCTAAGCATGTCTGCAACACACTCCGGAGTGGCACTCGAGGGGAGCGACCCACACGAGTAAAATATTCTGTCATCAGTATCACAAGTATCTCTGTAGCACCTGTCCCACAAGTATCAATATAGCAGGACTGGATCATGACTATGATCAAAGTGGAAAACTCCATCCACTATAGAAACCCAATCCCCAACTGATGCAATAAATAAACCAAACTCAACCCCAATCTGATGCAAGGATAAACATCTGGTCAACCGCCTACTGTCCGCGGTCACCGCAATACCCCACAAGTCCACAATCTAGCACAACCTTGGCTACACTATCCCAAACCCCTGCTCACACTTGAGCAACAACATACGAATGCAAAGGACAACAATGAAACATGTTCAAATCCCAATATGATAGTGTAGCAATAATAGTGGCCTTACCTGATGTCCGGGCATGCATGCAACTGTCTTTATTTTTAAAAGTTGTAAAATAGTGTCAAAGGTTTAAAACAATTGATTTACTGAATAAAAGTCATTTGCATGCGAGATCATAGCCTTTGTCTCAATCACAGTGTCCCAATATAAGTCATCATATTATTTGTGGGGTTATATTAAATTTTAGGGGAGTTTGTCCCAGCGGTCCTTGTCATTTGTCATATTAATTTGTCCCAATGGTTCTCATTAATTGTCCTGTTAGTTGTCCTGTTAGTAGTCCTGTTAGTAGTCCTGTTAGTAGTCCTGTTAGTTTGTCCCAATTGGTTCTCATTAATTGTCATATTTTAGGGGATTTCTAGTAATCCCAGTGAGCTTGTCAAAAATGAGGTAAGCAACAACCGCCCACCTTGAACAGCTCAAACAACACCCCAGGTAGTCTCCTGGTTGTCCGCAGTCCTCAATTCCTGCAAACAATGCTCCCGGTATAAATACAAACCCCAAAAAGCACAATATTTGCTGTTTTTCAGACAGCACGGGAAAAGAGGAATTTTTCACCTCTAAAATGAGCTTCTAAAATCCCAGAAAAATTACGGTTGCGTTCCTCGCGAAGAGTAGATCAAAATCGACTCTTAAAACGCCTCGATCTGACGCTCCTACGTCAAGATAAAAATCGGAGAAGTCGGTGCTGTCCAAAAACCATCACAGTAAAAAGGGGGGTCAAAGAGGATCTGAAACTGTGCCAAAAGTACGAAACGGAGCAAAATGATCAACACGGAAATCGAAGCCCTACCTCTTACGGTCGCGCTGTGCAAAAATCGTCCAAAAATTCCACCTGGTTAGCCCGCAGTGAATTTTCGACGGAACTGCGACGGGAAATGGGCCTAAAAAGAAAATCGTCGCAGTGCGCCGCGTCGCAGATATCTTGCTATCTGTAACTCCTAAAATCCTGAGATTGTAGAGAGAGAAAGAGAAGAGAGAGAGGAAGATTTTTCGTAGAGGGAGTTTTCTCTGATTCTCTCTCTAAGGGCTCGGAATCCAAGGTGCAAAGAGAGGGGGTGGGGAATCTCTTATATAGTGGGCCAAAAGGGAATATTCCCACACGGGATCCAGATCCGAACAGGAAACACCGAAACGGGCCAACCAGAACGCGCCACGTGTCCACAAAACAGGGAACAGCGGTGCAAGGCCAATAAAAGGCGCCACGTGTCCACGTGGGGCGTGTGTTTGCCCCGTGCTCCGGGTTTTCCGGATCCTGTCGGCCAATAGGAGCACGCCACGTGTCAACATCCCACGTGCTTCTAGAAGCCGGCCAGCCAATGGGGAAGCGCCACGTGGCATGGGAGGTTTTCGGTGCTCCCGGTGCACGCCATGCCGTGGACCGCGCACCCGAGCTGCTGCCCGCGCCTGCCCGCGCCTGCCCGTGCTGCCCGCGCCTGCCCGCGCCGCTCTCCTCCGCGCTCCGCCGCTGCCCCGCCGCTGCGCCGCTGCCCGCCGCCGTGCGCCGCCGCCTGCCGGTCGCCGCCGTCGCCGGAACAGTAATTCCGGCGGCCGGAACTGTTCCGGTGAACAGTAATTTTGCCGAAAAAAATAAAGTGAATATACCATTTTGACCGTTTTCGCGCGCTGAGTCCGATTTCGCCGTCCGTTTCGCCAAATTCTTGTCCGAAATTTTGCAAAAAGCTCCCGGAAAATCCCATTTTCTCCAATTTTCGCGCAGAGTCTCTTAAAAATATCCAATTTCGTTTCTACAAGCTCCGATGCACAGTACAAGCCTTCTACAGTCATTATTAAAGTTGCGGAGGTTCTGCGGGGGTCCGGATCATCACAGTTTGTGCTCATTCGCACATGCTTGGTAGGGTCGCTCCCTCCAAGCCGGCACTCCGGAGTTGGCCATTTGCGACATTATGATCGCCGTGCGGGATTGGGTGCCGATTGGGACGCCGTTGGCTTGGCATAGCTCCTTGGGGGTGCCACCACGGGACCATGAGGCGTGGCTCAAGCTTAGACTCAAAGAAAGTCTTCAAGAGAAAAGGATTAAGTTAACCAAACTTAACATTGAATATCACATAGATGATACATTAATGGTAGTTGGACATACATGATAGCAAACTTGACATTGGACACTACATAAGTAATACTACTCATTGTAGTTGGACATTATGATAGCATGATAGATTCATATCATCATCACCTTGTACATGAGCATAGAGGCATGATAGTAGTAGAGTACTTTACTTTACTTCAGTTGTTTATTTTCTGCATTTCATTTCAGCAGTTTACTATCTTATGCCTCAGTTGATCTAGTGGTGTATTTCGCTTCTCTCGGCGGCTTACCCACTGGGAACTATTGTTTAATAGTTCTCACCCCATTTGGGATGTTGTTTTTCAGAGCCATCCGCAGCGGGAGGGGCTCGGGACCGTGGCAAGGGGTTATCGCATAGCTAGCTAATCCCCGTCGCACCACTCGAGGTGGTTACAGGACACCTTTTCTTTTGTTTTTGTTAGAGAGGTGTTGGTGTATTTTGGCATAGAAACCACCCATGTATTTTGATAAGTTGTATTTAAGGGAACTACATGTGTATTTTGGATTTTAACTTCTTGTATGATAGTTGTTATCTACTTTCCTCTTTCATGTATAGTTTAGTTGCTTTGTGCTCTGATTACTAGTAGGATGTGTATATTGCCTTCCTTCCGCTTGTTGTTGTAGACGCCTTGTGTGTACCGGGGGGTACCTTGTGCACACGGCGGGTCTGTGCACGTGCCGGGTAGGCTTCCGCTGGGGCCTGGGGCGCGACAGATTATTTTGGTATCAGAGCCTAGGGTTAAGTCTTAGTGGACCTAGCAAACCTTAGGCTGGTTGGACTATAAGGATTAAGAACGTGAGAGACGGGGTCTTATATGATTACTTGGCGAAAGTAACCTGATTGGTTCAATACTATAACTTCATAAGAGTTGGAGTTGATCGAAGTGATTGCACCTTCTATTTCCTTGGAAGGTCTGGTTGGCGGCCGACAACCTGACATCGGGAAATAATTGTGGCATGCTTCATTTGCTTTCGCATGATTGGGATATGTTTTGAGTGGGGATGCGTTTCGCGTTGGTTATCCTAACCTACGCATTTTATGCCTGTTACAGTTTGATATGCCTACGACTCGCTCCATGACGGCCGAGGAGGCCGATGCGGAGA
This sequence comes from Tillandsia fasciculata, assembly GCA_029168755.2. Lineage (NCBI taxonomy): Eukaryota > Viridiplantae > Streptophyta > Magnoliopsida > Poales > Bromeliaceae > Tillandsia > Tillandsia fasciculata. The sequence continues at coordinate 13,831,479 of CM054945.1, read as the reverse complement.
CATCCGCTACTTCCGGATCCAGTAAGGTCCGAGATTTGAGAGAGCAGCTGGCTATGCTAGCTGATGTAGTGGAGCGGCAATCGGCTGCGGCGCGAGAGCAGGCTGAGGCTTCGCGTCGGCAGGATGCAAGGATGCAGAGATTGGAGGCTCTTTTGACCCAGCAGTTGGCGGCAAGGGGAGCTCAAGACCCTTCGCACCCACCAGTGCAACCACAGGAGCACATGGGTGGAGCGACCGATGCACTTCGACCTGAGGTGCCCGAGTCTTCACATCACACTCCGAGTGCTGGGCGCCGGGAAGAGGTTGTGATGTCACCGCCAGTTCAGACTCCACCGGCGAGGACGGTTTTACCGATGATGGTAGCAGGAGAAGAGCGGGACCGACTCATGGCTCGTTTGAGGGAATTCCGGGAATCCAAGCCTCGGACATATGATGGAGAGAAACCCGACTATTGGGTTTTTGAGAAGTGGATTCTACACATGGGAAACTTTTCCACGATACCTTCGTAGCGGAGGGAGACCGGGTGTGGTTGGCAACACACCATCTTGAGGGCGATGCTTACCAGTGGTGGACGGACATTCGGGATGACCCCACGACCGATTTGGCAGCAATCACATGGCCGCGGTTTAAGAAGATGCTTGCAATGAAGTATTTTTCGGCAAGCGTAAAAAGGCAAATGGAAAGAGATCTCCGCAACTTGAGGCAAGGAGACAAAACCGTGGCGGAGTACGAGAGGGAATTTACTCGACTACTTAACTGCATTCCGCACGTTGTGAGGGACGACGAGGACAAGGCCCGTATGTTCGAGAACGGCCTTAGACCGTCCATTTTCAGATTGGTTCAGACCCTAAACCTCCAAACCTACCGGGAGGTTGTAGACCGTGCCTTGATAGTGGGGAAAGGCGCGGAGATTGCTAAGGAAGAGAGAGAAGCTCTTGATAGAACACGAGGCAAGAGGTCGGCGACCGAGGGCGCAAGCCATAAGCCCTATTCGAAGAAACCGCCGAAGCACCCGAGGAGCCAGTCTGGAGGACGCGGCTCATCTTCACACCGGGGAGGACCTGACCGTCGGCGGCCCCCGCGTTGCGTGATTTGTGGTGGACCCCATGTGCCGCCGCAATGCCCGCAGCGTGGAGGCAAGTGCTATCTTTGTGGCCAGGAGGGCCACTTTCGATCAGAGTGCCCGCGAGGTTCGACACCGACACCTTCATCAGCATCGGCACCAGTTATTCAAGGACAGGTGACCCCGCCCACCTACTCTCAGTCAGGGCGACCACCGGCGTCGCGACAGTACGAGGGGCCACGGCAGGCTCCGAGCGGGCGCATGTATGCGGCCCAAACTGAGGAGGCTTCAACGGCAGAGGACGTCGTTGCAGGTATTATCTTGATTCATAGCATTCGAGTTCGAGCTTTATTTGACACTGGTGCATCTCATTCATTCATTGACCGGCTGTTTGCCGAGTTGCATGGCATTGAGTTAGTTCCTACCTTGCATCCGGGACGAGTCTTAGTTCCCGATCATACTTTGGAGATTCGGGAGTTTTCCCCTAGTTGTCCTATTAGGATTGGGGATTGGATTTTGCCGGTAGATTTGTTGGCCCTCCATCGACTTGGAGAATTCGATGTGGTATTGGGCATGGATTGGCTCACAAGATATCATGCTACCATTGATTGTGAGAATCGACTCGTGAAGTTTCAAGAACCGGGACAGGAGGAAATTGTGTTCAGAGGCTACAAAAGTTCACTGTTTGCGATGACTATCTCTTCCACCAGAGCAAAACAATTGATTAGGAGTGGATGTGTCGCCTACTTGGCTACTGTTGTGGATAGTAGCAGTGAGACTCCGAGAGTAGAGGATATCCCAGTTGTGCGAGAGTTTACTGATGTGTTCCCGGCAGAGCTACCGGGGATGCCTCCGGATAGAGAGATCGAGTTTGTGGTGGATCTGATCCCTAGAACTACCCCAATCTCGAAAGCACCATATAGGATGGCACCGGCAGAGTTAAAAGAGCTCAAGGCACAGCTTCAAGACTTGTTGGAAAAAGGCTTCATCCGACCGAGCGTTTCACCTTGGGGAGCACCAGTTTTGTTCGTCAAGAAAAAGGACGGATCGCTTCGCCTTTGCGTGGACTATCGCGAGCTTAACAAGGTCACAATTAAGAATAAGTATCCGTTGCCGAGGATTGATGATTTGTTTGATCAACTCCAAGGATCAAGAGTGTATTCGAAGATTGACCTTCAGTCTGGATATCACCAACTCAAGATCAAGCCCGAGGATGTTCCTAGGACGGCTTTTAGGACACGATATGGACACTATGAGTTTACTGTTATGCCGTTTGGGCTCACTAATGCCCCGGCAGCTTTTATGGATTTGATGAACCGTGTCTTCAAGCCCTTTTTGGATAGATTCGTCGTGGTGTTCATCGACGACATTTTGGTGTACTCACGAAGTGATGAAGAACATGAGGATCACTTGCGGCAAGTATTGCAATTACTTCGAGAGAAAGAGCTCTACGCCAAGCTGAAGAAATGTGAGTTTTGGCTACGAGAGGTAGCGTTCTTGGGTCATGTAATATCAGATAAAGGAATAGCTGTGGACCCCAAGAAAATTGAGGCAATCAAGGATTGGCCCAGACCGACGAACATCACCGAGATCCGGAGCTTCATCGGTCTAGCCGGCTACTATCGGCGTTTTGTTGAGGGATTCGCAAGGTTATCTACTCCCCTCACGCGACTAACACATAAAGGCACCAAGTTTATTTGGAATGATGCGTGCGAGGGAAGCTTCAGGGAATTGAAGGAATGGTTGACGACCGTCGTGCGGGAAAAAATCTGTTACAGTCAGTTTTTTATTCTTATCCACTTCCAATGGTTTCTAACCTATAAGTAAACCCTAATTTTATCTTTTAGGGTAATCCACAATAAGTTTTGTATTCCGTAAATGACCGAGAAAAATTAACGGAGAAAAACTTATAAATCCACATATAGAGAAGAAAGAAAATAACTAGATCTATTCTATGTTTCTTCATCTATATTGATTAATTTGATTCTAGGATTTCAAACTCAGATTTTGAGTAGAATCAAATTAATGAATACTTAGATGGTATTTCCGATCTATCTTTGATCTAAGTATTCGGCGGATTTTCACCACCAACAAAACAACGATTTTCCCAAAAATCGGCGCGTGGATTCGCGTGGCCTTGTGGACTCAAGGTGCTACCGCTCTCGTGGATTCGGAGCGAGGTACATTCGTGTGATCGAGACGTACTACTTGGTGGAGACCGTGGATTCGGTCACACGTCGTGGACTCGACGTTGGATGCCGTGGATTCGGCGTTGGACGCAATTCGTGGATTCGAGGCGCGTTGCGGAGCGAGCGGAGAAGATCTACTAGGAGCGTATGGAAAAAGGTTGAGTCGTGTGTGAGTACGTTATATCACCTTTGTACGTGTTTGATTCTAGTGGATTTCACCGTGTGATCGGTCCCGTGGTTTTTTACTCCTGGTTTTGGAGTTTTCCACGTAAAATTTCTGCGTGTTATTTACTTTTCCGCATTGGGTTATTTTTACGCAAAGATTTTGGAGTGTTTATTGTTTACACCTATTCACCCCCCTCTAGATGTTTTTTTTCCTGTTCAGATCCATATTTATCATAACCCACAAAGACACTCACAAATCTCGAGTGGAGTGAGTCGAACACGGGCGAGGGATCCAAATCAGACCTCCCCTGAGCTGAGATGAAAAACCATGAGGACTCCAAAAAGAAAACGCAGGGGAAAGAAAAACGACAAGCTCCAACAACACACCCAACCAACCAAGAAAGGGAAAAGCCCCAACATTAGGAACATCATCAACCCCAACTCTCTATTTAGAAAGCAGAAAATAGCGAAAAGTTCAAAAATTCTGAAAAGCCAGTGCCTTCACCCCAGTCAAACAAGAACAGGTTTCGGCACTGTCTCCATTTCTGGAGTAGCCTTTTGAAGTTTTCGTCCTGTTCGCGAGCTTCGGCGTAAAGACGAGAAAAAGGAAGAGAAGTGTTGAAGCTGTTCCTGCTGTGGCTACACAAACGAAGACTACGATCTACACAACCCCCTAGGGACACAACCCCAAGCCCTAACGTCGCCTCTGCTCCAGTAACGGCGAAATACCCTCTAGCTTGTAAAAGTTTTGAGGACCTCATGTTCTGTGTCATGTATATTAGGGTAGGCATTGCTAATGCAATGTGTGATCTCTGTCGAGCTTGAACCGAAGTATATTTCAATGGTGAAAACCTTTTAGAACATCTCCGGATATGTTCTCCAATTATCACTAAACAAAAGAGATTGCGGACCAAGATATTGGTGCATCCAAATTGGCCTTATTGCTATGAATTTTTTTATGCTAGTATTTACAGGAAGGGAAAGAACAAAAAAGAAAAAGAAATAAAAAAAAAAAGAAGAAGAAATAATTTCAGAGTAGCCATTGGAAAAGAAATAATTTCTGTGTTGTTATGTGAATGTTTAGATTTTAGAAAGAGTAGTCAAAAAGCCTTCTATGTATGGCATTGAGTCGGAATCGAGCAAGGTTCGAATCGAATAGCCAACCTTACTCTCTATAGTGTATTTTGTACTCGACGACTGTCTTGACTGCGGACTGCTAGGCCGTTTCTTTTGCACCTGAAGGATGTTTTTGTTAATAGGAAAATGAAGATAGGAATGATGGACGGAATCACCCATCAATTCAAAAGATGTAGGGGCCACCAAATCATATCATTATTTGGCGGTATTTGTCGTGCTGTCAATGCAAGGTCCCATATGGCCTGATGAGACTAGGGATCATGTCCATGGGCAAATTTAAAAAAATTCAAATTCAATTCGAAGCAAAATTTGAATCCGAGAAATTTAAAAATTCATATTCAAAATTAAATCGGACCAAAAATTCGAAACTCAAATCTGAATCCCAAACCGAAATAATAATGTTGCTTTACCATATTTCAAGACATACTATATTAAAATTTAAATTTTAAAATACAAATTTAAATATAACATCAAACATTCATATATATTATTATTATTATATAATATAAAATTTATTTGGGTTTGGGTCGGGTTTGGATTCACGTAGGATGAAAGCAAAATCCATATCCGAATTCGAATCGCTCAAGTTTTTGTATTTTATATTTATATTCTAAATCCGTTTAGCATTGGATAAGCTAGTTATGCTCATATGCAGTATTACCCTCCTGTTTTAACTCTTTAGACTTTACTAGGGCATGCAGATCTCCCCTTTTCTGCCTCCTCCTTTAAATCCAAGTTCTAGAAATAAATGCATAATTTTTTAAAAATGCACTATGTACATTAATTTATAAGTGTAAATTTTATATTCCACACATTTTACGGTTCACAAAACCTCATGAGTTATTAGTTAGATATATGGGCATGTTGCTCGTGCTGATTTGATTTATGAGATAGTTGATTGAGATATTTAGCCATATGATCAGTTTATAAGATAACTTATTTACTAATTAAAATATTCTATTTTATAATATTACGGCTTTTATGGCTTTCAAAAAGGAGCTAAAACTAAATTCATAGTTTGTAATCACAAAAAAAGAAAAGAAAAGAATATAGTAGGGAGATTATTACTGTCTATACACAATGATAACTTGTTGGGATAATATACTATATATATCTGTCAACACTTTAGAAATATCTTATTTACTTTTTTTTCTTAAATTTCAAATATAACTTTTATATATTTTTCTGTTATTTCAAAATATTATCGCTGTCGGTAGCTGTTAAGTTATTTCGAATTAAAACCGATTTAAATTTTTACTAGAATAGAAAAAATTATCTATTTTGCCTTTAATTTGTAGGCAAATAAGAAAAGTTGGTGACGGTAGAAGAGTATATATAAAATGGCAAAAATTTAAAATATTTCTATTGCCCCTAACAAAAGTTGGTAACGGTAGAAATGCATATTTGAAAGGGCAAAATAGTAATTTTTCAAAGATAACGATGGTTTCTAATCGTTTACTAACCGAATTTAACTTTAAGAGTATATTTGAAAGAATTTGGAATGTTAAAAGAGTATTTTTAATATTAGCCTTCTAAGAAGGGTAAATAAGAAAGTCGAAAACTTTTTAGAGGTATATAAGTAATTGCCCAAAATTTATTTGATAGAAAGATATTTTTGTGTGAATTAAAACGAGAAGTTTAATTTTTGCTTGTTGAAATATCTCAGCATCCATGATTTTTGTAGGATAACACATTTTACTTTATAAGGTGGTTTAGGTCTTATTTAGATGCATAAATATTTTATTCGGTATATTTTTTTTATTTACTAAGAAGTATGTAGTGTTTGGCTATGCCAAAATTTTTGGAATAAAATAAAATATGTAAGGACTCGAAAATTCAGGTGGTGAAATTACCACAGTGGCAATAACAAGACGACATTTTTTTCGAGTGCCGGATGAGCAGGAGACGTTTGAGCACAAAATGGGCGCAAAAACGGACTCGGAGCATTGATTTTGGTGTAGAAGTGAAGTTTTACAGGTTGCGGACACCCTAAATAGGATTCCGGGAGTCCTAAAGTGCGTAAGGGGCTGCTATGCTGGTTGGGCACTTTTGGGCTTTCAAGCACCCTATAGTTATTGTAGCAATTCGGAAGCTACTGTCTGGCCATCTTCGTGATCTCCACCGATTCCTGACGCGTGGCAGAGGGTAGGTGGAGTTTCCGCCGCAGGTCCCAGGTGCCCATATTATTTCCGGACGCCCTGGCAGACCTCTAGCATGGGTGCGCAGTGTTTCGGACACCCGAATCAACTCGCGGGCGCCCAAAACTATTTTTACAGAGTGTGACCTAGATAGCCTTATGTTGTTCTTGGGCTTATTTTATCCGACCAGCTTGCCTATAAATAGGCTCCCTACATTCCTGAAACTCCCTTTGCCATCTTCTATCACTGAGCCTTCCCTTGGCTGAGAATTTGGAGCTTTCTTCTACCATTCCACCATTGTTCTTCACCTTGGAGCTTCCAACAGCACATAACAGCAGCAGCCACCTAGAGTTTTCTTCTTCCCCTAAACTCTAGGAGTGGATTCGAGGCTTGAAACTTCTTGGAAGGCTTCTATACTAATAGAGCTCAAGGATTGGAGCTTGTAGAAGGTTTTCCTACAAGTTAACATCAAGTATTTAAGGGTTTCTTGGAGCTCTTGTAACTGTTGCTGGATTTTTGAGCTTGTTGAGATTTTTATGGATTTTCTTTGAATTTTTCTCTCATAGCTAAACTTTGAAGTGGTTGGGGATGATCTAGATTCCATTTTGAGCAAGAGGGAATTTTGTTTCAGCTGATTTCAAGGTTGGTTACCTGTGGATTTTGGATTTTAGTGACCCTCTTAACTAGAAAACTGTAATTCTGAAATTTCTGGGTCCTTGAATTGTGATCACTTTTTTAATGCAATTTCATGACTTTGATGAGTTCCTTTTTACGGATTAGGAGCTTGGGGACTTTCTCAGAGGTACGATGAGCATTGTTGTTAATGGATTTATCTTGTGATTTCGCTGGACTCTTACTCCCCAACTTGGAGAACTCAGCTTGATATGGTAGACATGGAGAACTCAGACATAACAAACTATAGAATTTTTCTCTTGAGAAGGAGGTCCTTGATTATTTGAAATTTTTTTAAATTGAGGTCTACCACTATTCTTTCCAATTTCCTTCTTAGGCTTCAAATATGTATTTCTAGAATGATTGTTATTAGGTAAAAAATGAGATGATACTAAATTTACCTTAGTGCCGCTAGCATCATTTTCTTTTGCTTCAAGTGCATCTTGACCTCTTGCCTTCTCTTCCACGCGAATGCGTGCAATTAATGTCTCGAGAGACATCTCCTTTTGTTTATGCCAAAGGGTCTATTGGAATTCCCTCCACGATGGTGGTAATTTATCGATGATCCCTAGCACGATCAAGTTGTCTTCGAACTTAACTCCTTAGGATTGAACTTCATGGGCGATCATCTGAAAATCTTGAACTTGTTCCACCACGGATTTTCCTTTGATCATTTGGTAACGAAAGAAGCAACTAGCAGCGTACTTCTTTGCACCAGCTTGTTCTGTATCATACTTAAGTTGCAATGCCTTCCAAATCTTCTTTGCAGAGGAGTAAGTATTTTCATAATAATCATAAAATTGGTCTGAAAGGAAGTTGAGAAGATAATACCGACAGTTATACTCATCCTTCTCGTATTTTTCAGTTTTTTCGTTGTGTTCGTAAAGATCATCCTCCGTCATATTGTCGGTGTTAATCTTCTTTGGATTTTTTTTCTATGAGGACATATGCCACTTTAAGTAGATTTAGGTAAAATAGCAATTTTCCTTTCCACCTCTTGAAGTGGGCTCCTTTGAAGCGGAAAGGCTTGTTAAGATCCCCGGTAGTATTATTGGACTTTTCATGTGTAGCCTCCATCTTATGATTCTCCTTAAAATTGTTGGTGTAAATGCACAAAATAGAGATTAGACTACAAAAATATATGAAAAGTATCAATGAGTCGATCAAGCCGAGGCACGGATATCTCGCTCTCTTTAAGGAGATTCAAGCCCTCTGCGGTAGGCAAAGCCTTCGAACCGATGCAGCAGAACACTGACTTGTCCCCTTCACGATACAACGGCTAGACCCTCGTCGTGTGGCTTCACCAACTCTGCATAAGTAGATGAGTCCAAAGCTCCACCAAAAGAACACTTTTTTTTGACCTCTTTCCTCTCTCAAATTGAATAGTTATTAGTCTTCTTATTAGTGTGTAGGTGTGTCACAAGAGAGTGAATTAGCTCTCGATTTATAGGCTTCATAGGACTTAAAGTTACTACATAATTAACTTTAGAATTAATTACTAGAGTTAAGTTTCGTATACAAACTCAAAGAGAAAGAAAAAACTAATGCAAAAGTAAAGGAATTGTAACTCCACCATGAATGCATATTTAATATAGTTATTTAATATTTGTTAATAAAATGTAACGACAGTTGCTAAACATTAATTGAGATAGTTTTATCAAATTAAATTATCCGATTAGTTAGTAACCATTGTCTTATATAATTTTACTCCCTAAAGAGTGATTAAAGTCATAACTTTATTTGCTCCAAAATTATTAAAATTATTAAATTTGATGAAATTATCAATAAATTTGATAAAAATTCATAAAAAGTGAGCTCTTTATATGTACTGCATTAAAAAGTTAGCTCCTTAATTGCTGTGCAATTCATTCCTTAAAACTGTTCTGAAAATGAAAAGCCTTGTGGTACTTAACTGCAGCTTGTTTTAATATATAGCTTCCCCAGATATATATAATTGCCATAGTATACATATATAATAAAATTATACTTTTGAGTTATAGTGATTTACTTTTGTAATAATTACTTGTGTTTTAAATTTTTCGTCCATTGCTGTGTAAAGATTTTGTCACTTGTATGATCAGAAGAAGAGTATTTATTGGACTTATTTGAGAATGAGGTTTCTAATTAACAAAAGACATTATAGGTTTTTAATTTTATTACGAGTAGATAAGCAATAGGTTAATAATCAAATCATGTAAAATATTTATATTTTTTATTTTTTTATTTTTTTCAATTTTTTTTAAGATATTTTATATTTGAAAAATTCAGGTTATTCGGCTTTAATTCATCATGACAACAATTAAATGGTAGAATTTTATTATTTTTCGTTTTATGAAGATTTTTTTTTTTCTTTTTTTGATTGAACTGTTCACTTCGTTTTCTAAATCCTAGTCAATCATGTTATCCTTGAATTACAAGGATAGCCAATTCCTAACAATGTCAAAAAAATAATTATTAGAAAAAATATCTAGCTTAAATTTGAAGCACAAATTAATTAGCGAGAGAGTTAGATGTGTCTCAAAATTGGTAATCTTTTCGATTTTATATTTTCGTTTCGCCGACAGTTTTTGCAGTGCGGTAACCTTTTGAAAAAATATTTTGACAAAATATAAATAAATGTCTGTGGCGGGAACCAAGATTGGACCGATAGCCTCCGTAGTACAGATCATATCCGACAAGAAAAATATGTTAAAAAATATTTGTACTCTATTTTTTTTTACACTATCGTACGATGTACTATGAATAATTTTTTATTTCCTCTTTCAAATAGTGAAATTTTTTTTTTCGTCCGTGTATTTTTCTTAAATTTTTTTTTCACATAATTTTTTTTTTTTTTATTTTCAGTAGTCTTTTTATGGTTTGTTTGTTTTGTGATCTCTTAAATGAACTACTGCAATCTGCACGGACGTGCTCTCATTGATATTTAAATAATTTTAGTTGTTTGGGCCAGTCCATTTAATCATGGGGTTGCCCGATCCGATCTTTTTGGACTGGGCGTGGGCCTAAAGTATTTAAACAATTTATAAATTACGTTTGGGTCGGGCAAGGAGAATGTTGTTGCAAAGTCCACTTGAAACACGATCCAAGTATTTAAGTCATTAGCAAGTCGCTCAGATACCTATACACTTGGGTCATTTTTTAGCCATCTTAGTAAATTCTTATAACCATCTCTGCTTAGGGTGTGTTTGGCCATAAAATGTATATTGAAAATTATTTTTCGGTTTAGTTTACTTGTAAGATTTTTTTTTATATATAAATTTGAGAAAAATTGAGTGCTTTTATTTTCTGTCGATTTTCAACGAAATACAAAAATTCAAACTGTTTATTTATTTATTTTTTTTTTTCTACCTAATCAAATAAATATAATTTTTTTTAACCAAATAAATGTTGATGAAAAACTACTTTATTTTCCCCTACAAGCTAAACACTATAAAATGTAAAAAAAAATTTACACCGAAATTTTTTTTCTATGAAAAATTATTTTAATGATTTTATGTACAACCAAACACTCTCTTAATAAAGCTTATAATGCTAACTTCTTATAACTTTATCAATCTTAACTTTTCGTATAGTAAACTATTTCTCCTTCGCTAATAATTTTTTTCCTGCAAAGAGTTTTTTTACGTAAATCTGTGTGTTTATTTCTTTATCGTGTATTTAAGATATATTTTTGTGTGGTGATCACTTTCAATCTCGTTAAGTTTGTACGTTCGTTGCTAACATTTACCGTATAAAAAGTATGCAAACGAGAGAGGTTATTGAACTGTGGAGGTGTTGTACATATGAAGCTTAAATAAGAAAGGTTGAGATAGCGAAGGTTAGATAAATTGCTAAGTTGATGGGGTATCTTACCACCGGAGAGATCAAGATGCATCAAGGTTTTTAACGAACCGATGAATTCTGGAATGTTGGTTCCATTAAAATCGTGGGCAGCATGGCGATGCTCCGGAGCCACGCTCTGGCCGCTTAAGACTTAGACTGGTTTTATTTCTCCTTATTCTTCTCTTTGCAAGTTTTAAAATCTGTTTATGTAGGCTACATTAGCTAAAGTCGGTCTGTTTCTTGACAAGGTTGCGATGTCGAATGTTTATACATGTTCCACACTCTGCAGTTTAAGTCTTGAAGGCCTTTTACTTTTGGAGTTTTAGTACTCTAGCAGCTACAATAATTCTTCAATCTATTGGAGCGGAACCACAGGATTTCCGACGTTCGTCTTACAAGTGCAGTGGACAGTGGCAAGGGAATTGCTACTTCTATTAATCTGTGGTGTATTGATCTGGGAGGGTAAGAAACTGAGAAGTGGGTTTTGTTTCTGGTTCTGGCTTTAGTTTGGGTAATTTTTCTGTTTTAGTTTGGGTATTAGTGGGCTTTTGGAGGGTTCACAGGGCGACTATGTTGAGTTGATCGCGAGTAGCTTGGTTATATTTTTTTGCTGCAGCTTGTTGGGAACCAAGGATGGGACGACTTGGTTTCATTACATTGGATATTCTAAGCAGCCAAACTCTGGAGTTCTGCGATTGGAGCTTTGGGTCTAATCTCTTATCCACTGAGGATGCGGCTGCTGAAATTCACACTCGCTCGTCTACTCCAACTCCTCTATTTCTAGGCTTTACTTTGGAGTTACCGGGTTGTAGCTAATTTTGTTTGGTTTTTTTGGTTGTGCTTTGTTTTGGGTGTGAACTCCTGTTGTTGTTGTTGTTCGGGGCTTCTCCATTTTCCTAGTGAGGGGGGAGGGGGGGGGGGGGGTGTGGACCCACCCCTTTACTCCGGGTCTGTCTTCCTGCTTCACTTCGTGTACTTCCCTCAAATAGGGTGTGTCTCTGTTTAATAAAAAAAAAAAAAAAAAAAAAAAAAAAAAAAAAGTATATTTTATATATTTTATATTTGAAAAATTAGGGTTATTCAGCTTTTATCGTAACAATAATTAAATAGTAGACTTTTTTTTTTTTTTTTTCCTTTTTATGATGCTTATAATTTTTTCCTTTTTTTTATGGAACTGTTTCTCTTCTAAATCCGAGTCAATCATGGGCAACTTTAAAAAATCCTTCAATAACAAGGTTAGTCAATTCCTCACATTAATGTCAAAAAATGATTATTAGAAAAAATATCATGCTTAAATTTGAATCATACATTAATTAGCTAGCAGGAGCACAAAAGAAAATCAAAAAAGAGGTAATGCATATGCTGTTAGGATTTCCACCTAATTAATTATATTTAATTTGGATTTACTATAGATAAGGTCAATCCTAAAAAATATAGAATTACTTGATATGGTATATCTTATCCCTTTCCTATCCGTTTAAATTAAATAGAATCCTAACCGACTTTGATGGGAAGTCGATCTGGAATCTATATAAAGGGGTACTGGTCCTGCCACCTACTCATGTGCATTCTGGTAAGATTATCCATTAAATCCACACCTACCTAGTTCGGTCGGTACTGTTTGGTATTACAACCGAATTTTGCTTCCGCTCTTTACTAAAGAATTTCTTCTCGATGGCGCTCTGTAAGTTATTTTACAGTTTTATTTATGATCCTGGATATTGGTATTTATTGGTTTAATATTTTATGCCATATAAATTCTATCAATTGGTATTAGAGCCAGTTAGATAAATTTAATATTGTATGCTTTATTAAATTGAATTGAATAATGATGAATTTATTTTTAAAACGGATTTTAGACTTTGAATCTAATTATATATAGTCAAGATTTTCTTGAAATATTGCCACGTCGTATGATTTGTTCATGGCCATCTTATTGTTGTTGATGTGCTTTATTTTTCTTTTTTTTTTAATTTGGATATCGTTATTTCTTAGTTTCCCAATTTTGAAAAAGACGTTATAAGGTCACTCGGTGTGACCTTACTGTACGACACCACTACATCATTTTGGTTTGTCGTAATTTTGGGACTCTATGGGTTGTTTGGATGAAATCCAATTAATTGAAGAAAAAATAAATTTGATGTTTGTGCCTCTTTTGGATCCGAGGCAATATAATTCTTACGATTGTGGCTATCTTTCTTTTATTGGACTTTAATCTGTTATTAAAATTTATTTATTTGTTCCGAATTCATAAAAGGATTACTTTTAATTATTATGTTTATTAATTCATCTTATTTCGATTCATGAATTAATAAAGTATTGTGAACATAAAGAATCCGTTCACATAAGGATTTAAATTTTGCATACAATATTAATTTATCATAAATTTATTTATCTGATATTTATGGTAAAATATGGATATACATAAATTTTATGAATGCAATATTATATTTTAAATTATTGCATGTATATTCATGTATATCATAAAGTGTTATTTTGATCAGACATAACATGAAAATTAAATAATCATAATTGTTGTTAGATTATTTAAATCTAGACGCTAAGTTAAATTAATTTATTACTTCGATTAATTAGGTGCAAGCCAAAGCGGCCCTAACTAAAGAATAATAAATTAATTTACTTTAAAGTAGCGTTCTTTTGGATAATTTTCATGTTAATTATACGGCACTAAGTCAAATTAATTTATTATTTCAACTGTTCGGGTGCAAGCCAAAGCGGCCTCGTTCAGAAGAAATAGTGAATTAATCGCTTTAAAGAAGTGCATGTAGAAATTGCACCCTATTGTTTAGTATGATTCTAGACATAAAGGTATGTGGGTGGTGTAGGATGGTAATTTTCTTGTAACTCGTTTGGAGAAATTTGCCTGGCCAAAGCTGACAATTTCTTCATATGAGAAACTTGAAATTATCACGATCTACAAAAAGTCTAAATTAATTTCTGATAAAGAAATTGCATATTTATGCTCGTAACTCTGCTCCCAAAGGAGGGGTTATGATGTCATATAAAGTATATGCATAAAGAAAGAAAGAAAAATATTTATGCTCATAATTCTGCTCCCAAAGGAGGTGTTGTGATGTCATATAAATTATATTTTTCTAATTTTGGTGTGGAATACTATGATGTGGTTTTTTATTAATAAAGACATGCATTTTATTTTTCAGCTATGACTTCATCCTTTGTTCCTATTGGTGATTCTGTTCCTATGCTTAATGGTTCTAATTACTCAGAGTGGAAAGAACAGATTATGCTTACATTAGGGTGTATGGATCTCGATTTGGCTCTAAGAGAGAAAAAACCTCTTCCTCTTACAGATCAAAGTACGCCAATCCAAACAGCATCTTTGGAAAAGTGGGAGCGCTCTAATCGACTTAGTTTGATGCTGATGAAGGCGCGTGTCGGTAAAAATATTCGGAGCTCTATTCCTGAATGTAAGACAGCCCGCGATTTCTTAAATGCTGTGGAGCAACAGTTTGTAAGCTCCAGTAAAGCTTTGGCAAGTACCCTAATGAATAAACTGTCTTCCATGAAGTACTCCGGAAATGGCTCGATTCGCGAGCACATTATGGAAATGCGAGATATTGCAGCGCAGCTCACTGCACTTGAAGTAACCATATCTGATTCATTCTTAGTGCACTTTATTTTGAACTCCTTACCATCTGAATATGGACCATTTCAGATCTCTTATAACACACATAAGGATAAATGGTCAATCAATGAATTGTTGACCATGTGTGTGCAAGAGGAAGGCAGATTGATACAAGAAAAACAAAATACAGTTGACTTTATTTCTCACAAGGGACAAATAAAGCGTACTAAGAATGGTAAAGGCAAGAATGACTCAAAAAAGAAGAACATGGAAGTCATGTCTGGTTCACAAAGCCAATCAAGTAATTGGACTCCCAAGTGCTTCTTTTGCAAGAAAAAGGGTCATATAAAGAAAGACTGTCTAAAGTATCAGAAATGGCTCCAGAAGAAAGGGATTTCTAAACCGCAGAAAACCGAATAAAGATGAAGCCACTATCTATACTGCTGAAGGAAATTCAACTAAAGTTAAATTTGTAGGAACATTTAGATTAGTTCTTTCTGGTGGTTATGTTTTGGATCTAAGTGATACTTTTTATGTTCCAAATTTTTCAAAGAATTTAATTTCTATTTCGAAACTTGTTGGTTTGGGATATAGTTTCAATTTTGATAATAAAGTTTTTTCGTTATCCTACAAATCTGAGATAGTTGGCTCTGGTGTTTTGGAAAATAATCTATATAAAGTATCTTTAGATCATTCGTATAGTGAAATCCTTCTTACCATGCACGGAAATGTTGAATCAAAACGTGGCATTAATAATGAAAAGTCATCCATGTTATGGCATAGGAGGTTGGGACACATATCGAAACAGAGAATCCAAAGGTTAATTAGAGAAGGAATTTTGGATGATCTTGACTTCTCTGATTTTGGAACGTGTGTGGACTGCATAAAGGGAAAGCAGACCAAAACCTCCTCTAAAGATGCCAAAAGGTGTGATGGAACATTAGAGCTGATTCATACGGATATATGCGGACCTCTCCCTCTTACGTTTACTGGCCATAAATATTTTATCACATTTACTGATGACTACTCTCGATATGGGTATCTTTACTTGCTTAAAGAGAAATCTGAAGCATTAGATGCCTTTAAGGCATATAAGGCTGAAGTAGAGAATCAACTCGAGAGAAAGATAAAAGTGGTCAGATCAGATAGGGGTGGTGAATATTTTGGTAGACAGACAGATAAAGGCCAAGTTCCTGGGCCTTTCGCTAAGTTTCTAGAGCAGTGCGGGATTGTTCCACAGTACACCATGCCAGGCACACCTGAGCAGAATGGTGTTGCTGAAAGAAGGAATCGCACATTAATTGATATGCTCAGGAGTATGATCAGTAATTCTACCCTTCCGATATCATTGTGGGGTGAGGCGCTCAAAACTGCCATATATATTCTTAATCGGGTCCCTACTAAGGCTGTCACTAAGACTCCTTTTGAGCTTTGGACAGGTAGGAAACCCAGTTTAAGACATTTTCATACATGGGGTTGTCAAGCTGAGGCCAAATTGTATGACCCACAAATAAAGAAATTGGATCCTCGAACCATTTCAGGATATTTTATTGGTTATTCAGAAAGGTCCAAAGGGTATAAGTTTTACTGTCCATCACTTCCTATAAAGATTGCAGAAACTAAAACAGCACGGTTTATTGAGGATGAAACAGTTAGTGGGAGCTCTGAACCTCGATTCGTTGAATTTGATGAAATTCAAGAGCATTTAGATTCTGTACAGAATATACCCATTATTGTTCCTAATAATTTGATGGTTCCAGTTCCAATAGAACAACAAGTTATTTTGGAACCACAAAGTGAAGGTGAACCTATCATTGATAATCCACATCAAGATTTACAAGTGGATGATCAGATAGATTTAAGAAGATCCTCAAGATAGAGAAGACCGGCTATGTTTAGCGATTATATTGTCTATCTTTATGAGAATGGTCAGAACTTTGATGATCCTCTTAGTTTTTTCCGAAGCCATAAATAGCAGTAATGCAACAGAATGGTACAATGCCATGAAAGATGAGATTGAATCCATGAACCACAATAAAGTATGGGATCTTGTTGAGTTACCTATAGGAGTTAAACCTGTAGGATGCAAATGGGTTTATAAAATCAAATGGGACTCCAAAGGTAACATAGAGAAATACAAGGCCCGTCTTGTGGAAAAGGGTTTACTCAGAAAGAAGGCATTGATTATAAAGAGACTTTCTCTCCGGTATCGAGAAAGGAATCTTTCCGTGTGATTATGGCTCTGGTTGCTCATTACGATCTCGAGCTATACCAGATGGATGTAAAAACTGCTTTTTTAAATGGAGATCTTCATGAAGAGGTATATATGAGTCAACCTGAAGGATTCTCGCAAAAAGAAAAGGAGCACTTGGTATGCAAATTAAAGAAATCAATATATGGACTAAAACAGGCCTCCCGACAATGGTACTTAAAGTTTAAACAAACCGTTTTAACCTTTGGTTTTAAAGAAAACATTGTTGATCAATGTATATATCTGAAGGTTAGTGGGAGTAAAATAATTTTCTTAGTCCTTTATGTTGATGATATTTTGCTTGCCAGTAATGATCTCGGACTATTGCATGACACTAAAGAATTTCTTTTCCAAAATTTTGAAATGAAAGATTTAGGTGAGGCCTCATATGTTCTCGGTATTGAAATTAAAAGAGATAGACATAAAGGTTTACTCGGTCTATCTCAAAAGGCCTACATAAAGAAAGTTTTGAAAAATTTTGAAATGCATAATTGTAAACCGAGTGTTGCTCCCGTTCAGAAAGGGGATAAGCTTAATGCTTTTCAGTGTCCCAAGAACCAATTAGAAATTGAACAGATGAAAACCATACCATATGCCTCTGCAGTTGGTAGTCTTATGTATGCACAGACGTGCACACGTCCGGATATTGCTTTTGCCGTTGGATTGCTTGGCAGGTATCAAAGTAATCCAGGTATGGAGCATTGGAAGGCTGCTAAGAAAGTTATGAGGTATTTGAAGGGTACTTTGGATCATATGCTGATATACAGGAGATCAGATCATTTGGAGCTGATCGGATATTCAGACTCTGATTTTGCGGGATGCCCAGATACCAGAAAGTCTACAACTGGGTATATTTTTCTGCTTGCTGGTGGAGCGATTTCATGGAAGAGCAGCAAACAAAGTATTACTGCTCCTTCGACCATGGCTGCAGAGTACATTGCATGTTATGAGACCACATCACAGGCTATTTGGCTTAGGAATTTTATCACAGACTTAAAGATTGTGGACTCCATTGCTCGTCCAATAAAGATTTTCTGTGATAGTTCAGCTGCAGTTTCCTTTGCCAATAACAACAAGATTACGACGGGGTGTAAACACTTGGACACCAAGTATCTTGTGGTGAGAGAAAAGATAAATGAAGGATATGTTAGAATTGAATACATCAGTACCAAGTGTATGGTTGCAGACCCAATGACCAAGGGGCTAGCACCTGGGTCATATAAAGATCATGTTTGTAGCATGGGTCTAATGAGTTCTTTTGATGTATAAGATTATGACATTATTTTTATCTTTTTCAATAAAGTTACAGTTTTGATGCAGCTGTATTGGACCGTTTAATAGACATAAAGCTTTGTCTGTTAACGAATGGACATAAAGTTTTAGTTCATTCATAAAGTTGTGCCATATAAAGTGCTTGGCTAGGAGATGAAGATTATATGGTAATTATGGAAGGAAAATTTCAATATAGAGAGGTGGACCGCCATAGTTCCTATCATTGTAGTCTTTTAGTTTGAGTTAAGGATCAAGTGAGTTCTAAGGTATTTGACCATAAAGTTTCCAATAATGCGCAATAAAGTTTGGAATATAGAAATCCGTTCATGAAATATAATTAATATAAGCCAAGTGGGAGATTGTTAGGATTTCCATATATGTGGCCTAATTAATTATATTTAAATTTGGATTTACTATAGATAAGGTCAATCCTAAAAGATATAGAATTACTTGATATGGTATATCTTATCCCTTTCCTATCCGTTTAAATTAAATAGAATCCTAACCGACTTTGATGGGAAGTCGATCTGGAATCTATATAAAGGGGTACTGGCTGCCACCTACTCATGTGCATTCTGGTAAGATTATCCATTAAATCCACACCATACGGAAGAACGCCTGAGAAAGGAGGAGAAACCAGATTACCTAGTTCGGTCGGTACTGTTTGGTATTACAACCGAATTTTGCTTCCGCTCTTTACTAAAGAATTTCTTCTCGATGGCGCTCTGTAAGTTATTTTACAGTTTTATTTATGATCCTGGATATTGGTATTTATTGGTTTAATATTTTATGCCATATAAATTCCATCATATGCAACATACAACCCAATTTCTCAATCCAGAATGACATATGACATAAAAATATTAATACTCAAAAAAAAGGGAAAAAAGAAAAAAAGAAAATCTCACAGTAGACATTAATTATTATTAAGCTATTATCACAATTTTTTGTCATGCAAAAAAAAAAAATTATAGAAATCAGACTTCATACGCGTATTTTTTATTCAACCTTCTCATACTTACTGCTATTATCACATATATTTTGTCGTATAGTCTATCAATCATTTGAAAATAAGCGATACTCCAGGACTTCTTAAATATTAGGATACCGCACACGCTCCAGAATCCAGCGACGAACCCTAATCCCATGCTGAGGTATAGCCATGTTAATTCAGATTCGTCGTCGTCATCTCCAACAACATTAGGCATTGTTTCATTTTCAAGACAATTCTTTTCCGTCGGAGGTCCACAAAGATAAGTGTTGCCAATATAAATTGAAGGGCTATCGAGTGTGCTCAATTGATTTCCTATCGGAATCCTTCCAGATAAATTGTTATAAGATAAATTCAAGTAATTCAAAAATGTCAAAGTCGACAAGCTTTGTGGAATAGCACCTTGAAGTTCATTTATTGAGAGGTCCAGCCATTCCAAGGAGCGCATTTTACCCCATTTTTTTGGAATCATTCCAGTTAGACGATTTTCTGATAAATTCAAACTACGCAATAACACAAGTGCTACTATCTCTTCTGGGATTTGACCACTTAGATTATTTTTCGAGAGGTCCATAACCTTGAGAAGGTAGATCGTGGTAGAATATTGATACTCTTCTCCTTTTATTACCACAAGCAAGTTATTACTATAGTCAATGCTTGTAAACATCCTCTCATCAACAGAATATATATTTCCATGATGACTGGGAATTGTATTATATATCATAGCACTGAAATTACCAAAAGAACGTGGTATTGATCCGGTCAGATTGTTATGCGCAAGATCCACGAATTGGAGGTATTCAAGTTGTGCAAGTTCTGATGGAATTTCGCCCACAAACATATTTGATCTCAACACGTAGAAAAGTTAGTTTGTTTAGAAAATATAATAACAAATTTATATACACAATTTCAAAGAGAAAGAAGATTTTTACCTCTGCGCGAACCCTTGCAAAGCTCTTTGTGCCTGCGGTATGCGTGATATCTTGCTTTGCACGAGTAGCTTTATTTTTTGCACTACGGTCCTATAATGAGGCAAAGATATAAAATTTAAATCCAATACAGTCAAACTAGTAAATTATCAATATGAAAAATATAGAAATGATGCTAAATTGTAATTTTCTATGTATATAAAGATATAAAAGACACAACAATTGTGATTTCTAAGTATCATTTTTTATACCAATGCTGCTTCAGAATTCCAATACTTGACAAGAAATTCCCATTCATTTGGTAAGACCCGTGAATCACGGTCTGCTATTCTTTCCGCGTAGGTTGTATGAGGATCATAGTGTCGTTTCTTCAACATACATTTGTACTCTCTCCATTTTTTACCAATAGACATCATAATCCATCTTTTTTCTTTTTCTGGAATTTTGAACTTTCTCTGCATCAAAGATTAAATATGTATATTGACAAATATCAAATAATAAGATAGGAATCGATATAAATATTAGTAAATCTACCTGTACTATGTTCCACATTAAGTTTTTATCCGTGCTTGGAACTTGTCTCCAATCTTTATGACTAAGAGGAGTTATTTGTCCGTTTCTGGCTATGAGCCCCAAAAAATTGCTAAGGGTGGCTGCTGATTTTCCAATCGGTTGTCCATATACATTGAATTTGACTTTTACCGATTTTGTTCTTTTAAACAATTTGAGCAACTTAGTACGCCCTCGTGTATTCTTCGATGCTTGTGTTGAACCTGCTTAACGAAAAATATATAGCAAGAGAAATCATTATTATTAATATATTTCATCAATTAAGAAATATAATTGTACAAAAATTCAACTCAATAGTTATTATTTTATACTATAAGAGAATAAAAAAAAATATACCATCTATCGCATTATCATCTTCTTCAGAATCATCATGAGAGTCATCTTCTTCAGAATAATTTTCTTCAATGTTAGCAGGATCATTATTTTGATTCTGCAAGAAATCATCATGTCAAAAAGGACTAGAAATTGGATTAGATAGAGTTGCATCATCACGAAGTAATTCAAAGGAAGGTTCCTGAAGTACAGTTGGATTGGTTTGAGGCTGACGAAGTAGGAAAGGATTAGAAATCTTTCGTTTTTGGGGCAATGTTCCTTTCGGCTCATGATTTGGTTCACTTTGTCCAGCTTGACTTTGTTTGTGATGATTGATAATTTCATTGGTAGTCGGGGACTGATTTTGGCGTAAACTTGAAACCAACTGAGAAAAATACATATGAAGTTGTTGCTCAAGGTTTTGATCTGGATTTGATGGAAACTGATCCTGGTTTAGGAGCATTTCGTCATAATCTCTTTGATCAAAATGTGGTCCTGTTGAAACTTTTTCTTTACCATTCTTTTTCTTCATTGTGATTCCTGTATTAAAAAAAAAATCAAGACATATAAAGTATTTGTTAGTCAAGTTCATATGAACAAAATATCATATAATAATATAAATATCATAACTACGTGGATGAACTCACAAGATATCATATAAAATAGTAAAGTGTTAATCAAATAAGATATCGCATAAAATCAAAAAGTATGATACACCTATATTAAAGTGGAGTCATTTACCTCATTGTCATTATGAAACTCCGCGTCATCAAAGTATTTGTGTCCAATAAATGAGTATTTATTAGAGGAGTATCAATTGTAAGTTCAGAAACATCATTTCTGTTCCAACTAAATTCTTCTTCTGCATCATTTGCATTACTATCAATTATGATATTATCTAAATGCACGTCTATGTCATCTGTGAGAACTTCTGGTTGCATATCAAAAAAGTCTCTTGGCTTTGTATGAATAACAACTTTTCATTCTTTCTCGACAGGGTCTTGCACATAAAAGACTTGTTTTGCTTGACATGCTAGAATGAATGGTTCATCTGACAATTGATCACCGGTAAATAATAGTCGATTGAAATTACTAGCGTAAACCCAAAATCGTCTCTTCTCACTCCCTTGCGATAGGAGCGAGTATCTGCCCAATCACATTTGAACAATGTTACTTTGAAGTGCTCACAATAGTTTAGCTCTATAATATCAGTGAGAATACCATAGTATGTAACATCTCCTGCTACTGGATTTTGATCTTTTGCACTTGCGTAACTTGATGTACTAGCAACGACGACAATGCCGCTATTTTGAGTTTTTCTATTTACTTCACGATCTTTAGTGTGAAACCTAAAGCCATTGATCACATAACCTTTAAATCTCTCTGTGACTCTATTAGGGCCTCGCGCCAGTGCAATGATTTCTTGTGAAACAGCTTCGCTCGTTGACTCAACTAATCTGAAAATCTACACGTCAATTTATAATTATAGTTAGCGCATTTGTAATATCACATAGATACACTTTAAACTATACACACTTATAGAACTCAATTTGCAAGATCTCTCCATCTACCCAGTCAATTGCTGAAGTAGAGTGAGCATCAAGCTCAGGAGTCTTGCAGGAGTCGAATGCTCACTTGCTGGATGACCAGAACCAATTTGGCTCACTCGGGCATTTCTCCGAACATAAGGTGGGCATCAAGCTTAACACATAACCCTTGAAGACAACAATGGTGGATCCCTATACCTAGGCTCTGGGTCTCAAGCACAAGCACCAGTAGGTGCTAACTGACTCCACGAATCTCGCCGGACACATGGCCGGCGGCGAGGAGCATCAGCAACGGCGGCGGCGCAAACTCGGCCGGAGCAACACCATTAATGGTGGAATCATCACAGGCCAGCATGGGTTGCCCGCAAGGGTACCAATGGCTCTGTCGTGACATGATGAAGCAAACTGGGCAGGTGGCCGGCGGCAACAAGCGGCGGCGGCGGCGTACGACCATGCAAGAACTGCCCAAAACTAGGGCATCAAACTGCGACGCGCATCCTAAACGGAAAGCCCTAAAACTTCATGGAGAGTTTCACAGAGACCAAAGGAAGGTCCCCATGCATTTAGATCTGATCCCAAGACCCCGGGTGCATCACTTGCCCGAGGCGGAGCAAAAATGGACTCCGGCGGGTGCAACTCCCCCGCCGGCGACCGGGTGCATCTCGGGCGCTGGGATTCGGTAGAGGTGATCTCCAGGATGTAAGGAAGGTGCACCAAGGGTTTAGGTAGCAAGAAAACAAAGAACAAACGAACCTCACCTTCGCCGGATCCGAGGAAGAAGGAGATGATCTTCCCAGCGTCGCGCGGCCACGGCGGTGCACCGGCCTCCACGGCTTGTCTTCTGGATGAATATCACCACCACAGAAGGGTCCAGGCACAGTTTACAAGGTTTTGGTGCTCTCCTTCTCCAACAACCTCGGGAACAAGAATGCTCCAAGAATGTCTTGCTTTTCCGGCGATCTGGGGAGGCGGCCGGCGGCGCAGGTGCTCTGAAAAGGTAGCAGAGGAAGAGGAGGAGTCGTGGGTGGCTGCGGTTACCAGGTGGGCTGCGGCTAGGGTTTGCTGAAGCAACACCAAGTTGCAATAAAACTTGACAACAAATGCAAATAAGTCCCTCTACAATAAATATTTAGGTCTGGGTCCCTGACTGTAGAACCAAAACACAGAGAAGTCCCTCTCCAAAAAGTTTGGATCAACTTGACACATAAAATATAGCTCTTTGATGCAAAATACTGTGATTTTTCTCAAATTTCACACTTTTTGAGACAACCGGACTGTCAAACTGAAAAACGGACACCACCACGACGTCCGGCTCGACGAAACCTATCAGGTAGCGATTTTGGTTCGCTTAAATTTAGCTCCATAATTTTTAAATTCCATCTTATACTGTAAATTATACAGTTCGGCATGTTTTACGATGCTTTAGGCTCGTCAAATGCAAATTTCGTCAGCGCTACTGCGCTTAGAATGATGAAGTGGTTAAAATCGACTACCTGGACCATCAAATTCGGACTCCAGACAGTGAATCGGTCAACGTTCGCTCGGCGGGGAATTAAAACAGGAGGTTACTATTCACGACTTAAGTCGTGGGCCCCACTAGCTTCTTCACTGATTTCTGAACAATCCGACCGTCGGATCGAAAATCGGTTTATATCGTTTTCAATTGATTCGACGAGACGGTCGCACTGGCGATTTCAGATTTTCGAGATCAGACTCGAATCTGAAAGGCAGACATCGTGCTCCGAAAACTGTGCAATTTGTACATCGGTATACAACCCATAGGTTCAACTTTGCCATTTCTCATTCATATTCACATTTGAACTTTTTCAAATTAAATTTTGAATTTCTAGATTACTACAAGTGCCCTAGGTTCCATACACCATAGGAACTTGTACAAAATGCTAGATAGTCCTTTAACTCTCAACATAAAAACCTAGGTCCTTTACTGTAGAACAAAATCACAGAGAAGCCCTTTCTCTACAAGTTTTGTGCAATTTGACACATAAAATATTGGACTTTTTCGCAAAATACTGCAAATTTTTATATATTTCACATATTTCGAGACAATCGGGTTGTCAAACTGAAAAACGGACACCACCACGACGTCTGGCTCGACGAAATCTATAAAGTAGTGATTTTGGTTTGTCGCATTAATCCCCTAAAAATTTAAAATTCATAAAATACTATAATTTATACCGTTTGGAACGCTTTACGATGCTATAGGTTCGTCAAATGTAAATTTCGTCAGCGCCACTGCGCTCAGAATGATGAAGCGGTTAAAATTGACTACCTGAACCGTTAGATTCGGTCACTAGACAGTGAATCGGCTGACGTTCACCGCCGAAAAAACCGACTCAGGGGTTACTATTCATCAGTACTATAAACTTAAGTTGCGGGTCCCACCAACAACTTCGCTGATTTCTGGACAATCCGACCGTCTGATCGAAAAACGGTCTATACTATTTTCAGTCGGTTCGACGAGACGGTCACACTGGTGATTTCAGATTTTCGAGATCAAACTTGGATCTAAAAGGTGAACAAATATTGCTCTGAAAAATGTGCAATTTGCAGGAATAAATCTAATATTATTTATCTATATCTTAAGTAAGAATTTAAGATCTTTTACCAATATTTGCTTTTAAATTGCATAATAAAATTTTTAGTGGCATTAAAAGTGATTGCCGGTATTTAAACTATCTTTTACCAGCATTTAAAAATAAATATAGCTAAATATTCATATTTACCAAAAATAATTTGTAAATATCGATAAATGATATATTTAGCAACAATTTTTAATAAATGCCTGTATATTTTGTATTTAGTAACATTTACTTAAATATTGCAACGAATAGTGCCGCTGTATGTCATATTCACCAACAATAATTTGTTAATATCGATAAATGATATATTTAGCAACAATTTTTAATAAATGCCTATATATTTTGTATTTAGCAATATTTACTTAAATATTGCAACGAATAGTGCCGCTGTATGTCATATTCACCAACAATAATTTGTAAATATCGATAAATGATATATTTAGCAACAATTTTTAATAAATGTCTGTATATTTTATATTTAGCAACATTTACTTAAATATTGCAACGAATAGTGCCGCTGTATGTCAAATTTCTAGTAGTGAATATTATATTATAAATTGTTACATAAAATAACTCAATATAAAATATACTGATATAAATTAATTATTTTAATTTATAGAGCATATTAGATATTATTTTAAATTTTTTATCCAAAACGCTACTAAGAATTTCTAAAATATTCCTGAATGCATTCAACCATAAGTTTAATGTTGTTCTAACTAATTAATACCGGAATATTTCCTAGTTTCGAAAACAATAAAAATTATCTTCCAATATTTAGATCTCGTACCTGGAGTGTTCACGAGGAAATCTAGGGTACGTAGTTCTCGTTAATATTTTAAAATTTGAATTAAACAGTAATTTAAAGATATTATTGGATCAAAAGTTACTAGCTCGATCATAAAGTGGTTCAACCACTGATTTACCATTGATTTCAGTATAATATCATAAATATTTAATTTTTATATTTAATTTTATTATTTATATAGAAATAAAGTTTTTGCGTAATATTTTTTTTTTTTTTGCGTTTTTGCCAAATGAAGCCATATTTTTTAAAATTGCAAATCAAGACTGAATTTTTTTAAAATTTCTAAAATGCCTTTATTTTCACTCCCGGCCCTTTTGGCTCTTTCCTTTTGAATTATTGAAGAGTGTTGTTATTGCATATACTTTTTCCTCAAAAATCACTCTCTTACACAAAAGTACTTAATGACCTCACAAGGTTTGGTGCATAAATTGTCATAAAGTCGGCAGCGCAGGATGCGTCGCCGCCGACTTAGTCGAATAAACAGAAAATGCACACTACGTACGTACACTTTTCTTTATGTAATTAAGGCTGGCTTGCTGCAGATCCGTTATGGGTGTATTAATTTGATGTCAAGTTCATATCCGGCAAAAAGGTTGTTTCGATTTCGCGTGTGTAGATGTAGTCAGCGCGAATGCATATATATATATATATATATATATATATATATATATATATATATATATATATATATATATATATATATATATATCTTTGCTGGATTTTATAAATTACAAAATAACAAGATTATTGAAATATATCATTTTATTAGTCTATTTAATAATGACAGATTCTTATAATAAAATAAAGACAAAAATTATACTGTGTACGTACGTAGTAATGTAAAATGAGCTAACCACTTAATTATCCTATTTAATCACTTTATTAACCTATATATTTATTGGTGCCAGGGTCTACGTACTACATCCCTTCATTAATTTGTGCATCTCGCTCTACGCAGTCCTCGTCTATGTCTCGTAGCCTGTAGAAGAGGCAAAAGACTCCAAGGTCAATGATATATAAGAAATATTATTACATGCACCAGGTGCACCGGATTGTTTACCCATCCTTAAATATGTATAATAGGGAGGGGTATTTAAGTATAATCCTTATAATTATTATGTAATAATATCAAACTGCATGTCCTGATAGGTGTGATCTACAATTTCAAAGTGCCTATTTAAAAAATATATAAAAAAACAAAAAAACACATATGCTTTGAAAATATATTTTCTGAGCATAAAATAGTTCAAAATTTAAAGATATAGAAAGGTATATATTAAACTATTTCACGCATAAAAAGTCAGTACTTAAAACTTTTTAATGTCGTAGAATACAGAATATATATAATTAGAATTTGATTTGGATTTAGTAATATAGCTCACCATATATATATATATATCTGTCAGTTGTGTGGAATAATTTTTTTTTATGATAAGGGCAAAAGGAAAAAAACCTTTCCTAGCAGATGTGGACTGCAGATGATCAATATGTGACTAGCAAATTAACTAGAAAATCCTGTGCAAAGCAATTAAATCTTGAAAAAAAAAAAAATATTTTAAAAAAATTAAATTTAATTCGACCGATCAGTTGGGTCGAATTGAAAAGTAATAACTAACAACTGGGCCGTGAGAGACCCCAATAAAACTAGCTTGAAATTTTCAATTCATTTTGTTGCTCGATCAGACCAAGTTGACATAAATTTTTGTTCAATCCGATCTGATCACTTTTGAAACTTAGATGTTCATATAGAAGAAAATCTATTATATATCCACTCAATTTTATATATATATATATATATATAAATATATATATATATATATATATATATATATATATATATATATATATAATAAAATTAAAATATTTTAAAAAATTATGATAAAATAAATAAAATTTTAAAAATAATTTAATTAATTAGAAACATCACATCATTCGTATGGCTGTTATACTAATAAAAAAAAAAAAATTTTAAAAAAAATTTCTATGCAACGTACCAACCTGCACGGCTGTACGTATACTAAAAAAAAATTTTATAAATAAATTCTAACCCCTAAATAAGAGTTTCAAAGAAAAAAAAAAATTGGAGTCTCTTTTATACTATATTATTGGCTTCAAAAATTTTAGAGATAATTGCCTGTGTACCCCTGAAATATGAAGAAATATCTGATTTACCCCTCTTATTTTTTTCTTTCCAATATACCCTTCATACGTTCCACCGTTATTAAAAATACCCCTACCGTTTTCCTTTGTTAAGTTAACTAGGGTTAAACTAGAGTTAAATAATAATCGGAGTTGAAAACTATCAGATATACCTATTTTGCCCCGGTTTAGGGTTTAGGGTTTAGGGTTTAGGATTTTTTAGGGTTTTATGGTTTAGGGTTTAGGGTTTTAGGGTTTAGGGTTTAGGATTTTTTAGGGTTTTAGGATTTAGGGTTTAGGGTTTTAGAGTTTAGGGTTTAGGATTTTTTAGAGTTTTAGGGTTTAGGGTTTAGGGTTTTAGGATTTAGGATTTAGGGTTTTAGGATTTAGGGATTTAGGGTTTTAGGGTTTAGGGTTTAGGATATATTTGAAAGGACAAAATAGTAATTATACACAGATAACGGCAGTTTCAAACGGTACACTAACAGAGTTTAACTTCATGGGTATTTTGGAAAGAAGTTGGAACGTAAGAAGGGTAGTTTTAATATTAGCCTTCTAAGAGGGGTAAATCTGAAAACAGAGAAATTTTTAGGGGTACGTAGGAAATTGCCCCATATATTTTTATATACTCTTAAAGAGAAAGAAGAAAAATATAAATTTTGAAACTGAATCTCACCCGTTTATTTTCTACCTCTTCGCGATTGCAACGGTTGAAATTTATTTTTTATTTTTTCTTAAAATTTGATTAACAGTAGATAAATCATAATATTCAGTATTTTTTTGATTTTTTAAATTTATAACCTATACGTAGGATGAAAAATATTCCGCGTATTTTCCAAATTTGTAATTCACGCGTAACATGAAGAAAAAAAGCTGCATTTTTTAAATTTATAACTTACGGTAGTTTAAAGATGGAAAGAAGTCGCATCCTTTCGATTTTTCAAATTTATAATCTATGAGTAGAAAAAAAAATATAGAATTGAAAAGGGTGAAGAAAAATTTGTCATGCAATAAAAAAATATTAATAATTCATATATTGTATAAATTGTTACAAATAAAAATATAAAAATATATCGTCTTATTTTTAAAAGTTTGAGGTCTAGTTTGGTATTAAATTTCAATTGAGGTTATTACATAAAATAAAATTAGGATAAAAAATATGTATGAAATATTTATCGTATTATGCGAAATATGATATTATGTACATATATTATATACAAAAATAAATAAAATATTTTTATATTATAATTTTTTACCACACGCTGCAATTTCAAATAAAATATGAGCTAGAAACCAAACAAGTTGGGACCCGCTGAATTAAGGAAAACAGCATGGGAAACACTTGGACGTAAAAAATCATGAATTTTTAAAACCTTGTCATCTTGGCGAAAAGTAGTCCAAAATTCAACAATGCACCAATGGATTGTTTTTGCTTTACATAAAAGAAATTGGTACCTAACAACTTTTGGGTTTTTGCTTTTACATAGAAGAAATAGGTACCTAACAACTTTTGAATAATTATATATAACTCTTTTAATTTTGTAGAACACATTAAATAATTAGATTTTAATTTTAAAGCAACTATGATTGAGTTTTAGAAATGCCATATAGAGGAGGGATAGTAAACGAATTTCATTTTACATCTATTTATTTTTTTATGATGAAGTTTTTTCAACATCTGTAAATATGATCTAAATCATTTAAATTAAACTATATGAAAATTAAATTTCATATTTTTTCGATATTCTTTTTTTATTCATCAAATAGACACAAAAATGAACGGCTGAAAATAAATATCATTCAAAGTGTCTTATAATCAAAATTAAAAGTAAAAATTTTGTTTTAAAAAATTAAATATATATATATATATATATATATATATATATATATATATATATATATAATATGAACTTTTGGGAGAAATAATGCACTTTGTGGGGATGTGAATTGTGAATGAGGAAAATGATAGTTTTCATCAATGTCTTAAAAGTCAAGTCAAACAGTAGTAAATGGTTGGATTTTAATATGATTTGATAAAAAAAAACTCAGTTTAGAGCGATTTGATGGTTGAATTGTCGGTTCGAATAGTTTAAAGCGATTTTTCGACTTATTTGATTCAAAAAATTTAACTGAACTGCTTCATAAATTGGATCAGGGTGGCACCATCAATCCTGCCAATAAGATCTGATTTTTAAATCATTGATCCTAATAATTTAAAGGTCTCTTTTTAGACCTTAGAGTTTTATAAAAAAAAGCTAACCTTTTTGGAACCGTTGAAAGAAAAATGTGCGCCCACATTCACTTGGGCCGGGGTCAGTCCAGCACGGCCTAGTACGGCCTTATTGGGCTAAAGTTCTTGGACCTACCACCCAGCACGGCCTGCCCTGCACGAGCAGTGTCGGGCTTCGGGCCGACTCATTATTTTTTTATTTATACATTTTATTTAAATTATATAATTTTTTTTAAAAAATAAAAAATTAACGGATTAATTTTTAAAACAATTTTAAAAAATATTTATAAAAATAATAAAATTTTATAATATTAAATTATTTTTGGTTAAAAATATCCTTCCAATACAAAAAGAGATTTAGGACCAAAATATCCAACTCTCAAGAATCTGCCACAACAGACTGGCGGGAGTACCCCTCCCAACTCCAAAGTATTGGGAGTAGGGGTGTATTAACAATAACTATTTACATTTATCTTTTAGGATTCATCTATTCTATTATAATTTTTATAAAAAAATTGTATCATATTTTTTATTAAAAAAAAATTATTTAATTTGTTGAGGTATGAATAATATGGTGTGACTATCAGATAGTAAACTTTCTAGTACGGAAGAGCCTAAGGACTCTATGGTCATAGATCGGACATAAATACTACATGCGCTACATGCACCATATTATTTATGCATTATTAACTGAAATTCTTACAATGAAATAAAGCTTAAAATTATAGAATAGAATAGTAAAAAAAAAAAAAAAAGCTAACCAAAGGGGTTTATTTGAAGTTTTTTCTATAGTTTGATATTTGAAGTAGAGATTTGAAATCGACAGAAAAGTTAAGAATTGAAGATATAGTTAAACCGGAATATGCTAAATTAGACAATTCAAATAAAATAAATTTTCACAGTGAAATTATTTAGAAATATTAAATATTAATTAATTGTTATAATTTTGTACAATGTACGAATTAATTGTTAGTTTGATAAATAGTAGAATTAATCTCATTAGCAAGCATCAATTAATTAGATAGCAAGAATTAATTAGTTGAAAAGACAAAAGAAATTCTCGCCCTACTTCAATTTGAGCTCTTTTTAATTACAACAACCCAAATCTCTGCGGGCGCCCGAATCCAGCGCCCCTGTTCTAAAAATCCCACCTTTGCACCTTCTCCGAGCCCAAATTCCCCCATTTCCTCCTCCTCCCTCAATTCTTCCTCGGAGAAGGTAGGGGCATTGCTGAACATCGCGGTGGCGTGCGTGGTGGTGGATCCGGAGAAAAGGCCAGCAACGAAGGAGGTGCTGAGGATGATACGGGACGCGCGGGCGGAGTCGATGGCCGTGTCGTCGAACAGCAGCGACCGATCCCCCGGGAGGTGGTCGGACACGGTGCAGAGCTTGCCGAGGGAGCAGGGAATGGAGTGTTTCACCGGAAGAGATTGATCGAGGGGGAGGTCCTTTTAAACTCTCTCTTCGATCCAAATTGGCATTTGAATTGTAGAAAATGGTGTGTAAATGTTTGAGATTTAGAAGAAGAATTAGCTGCTAGGTTGAGTGAAAATTTTCATTCTAAATCTTTAATTCAAATTGAAAATATATTTTCTACCTCCCTCAGATTTGGTCACTTGCATGAAAAATAACATACTTCAATAATAGAACTATATTAACCACTCCCAAATAAGTATCCCAGGAATAAACAAGAGATGATTCATTTATCACCTAGGAAAGCAAGATCCTTCTGGCATGTCAAGAACATCATTGCTGTACTCATCGAATATAGCCAATGAAGAGATTACATAGGGGATGAGAGAGAGGTAGAGAGAGAGAGAGGGAGAGAGAGAGGAAGAAGCAGTGTGAGAAGTGGGGGGAATGCTACCGACCGAGCGCGCGAGCCCCCCACCAGCCGATGTGCGCGGGAGAGCGGTCGGTCGCGCGAGCGCGACTGGGCCGGACAAATCAGAGCATCTCCTTGTACTGCCTCGGCGAGACAGAAGAGAGTGCATGGGAGGAGGGTACCTGTCGTCGCTTCAGCCTCAAAATCCTCTTCGAACAAAGGAACTTGGATAAAGCTGGTGGGTTAGTCAACCCACCTGGGCAAGATGCTCTCGGGCAGCAGCGAAGACAGGGACGAGGAAGAGACTTGGCTCGTGGGTACGGAACGAAGGAATCCTGCGCTCGAGCAACCTCGTCTGGTCGACCTACTCCAATGACGCTGGCGGATCCCCCTGTCGTATTGGCCCCATCAACTCCACCTCGCGCTCTTCACCCAAAGTGACTTGGGCAGATCATCACGGGGACCCCCTCTGCTTTAGCCTTGCTTCAACCCATGTCGTGCTACCCCCTTCCCGTGATCCCCACTCCACCTTGAGGGGATAGGACGCTTGCCCCCAGCCCCCTTACTTTACGCACCAGTCCGAGCAGGCCCTCTCGAGAGATTCCGGGACTCCACCATTGATTGGTCCCCACACATATAAAGAGGCCTTGCTTCAATCCTCGTCTTCATCGAAACACCTCGAGAGGGCCCACCTTCGGAAACACCCACTTCATTTCTCCTCCACTCTCGAATCTAAGAAGTGCTTCAGGTGCCTGGCTGGCGACCACCTGGTGCGCAGCTGCAGGGATCCGGTGCGCTGTGCGGCGTGCTTCCGAACCGGTCACCGAGCGAGGCTTTGCCCTCTACGCCGGCAGCGTTACAGAATGCACAGAGGCCGAGGCTTCAGACCGGAATCCATGAAGGTATTCATCCCCTTGACGGAGGATTTCCGCAACCGCCAAATCCAACGAAGGAGCGCAGTCCTGGCAGACATCGTCGGGAGATCAAATCTAGGACACTTTCCCCAGGGCACGATCGCAGCGAACCTGGCGGCCAGATTCGGGGGCTTCCCCACCGACTTCCTGGTGGCGCGATACCAAGAGCGCGACTACGTCATCCTCCTGCCTGAATGGGTTCGCCCTGATGACATCATCAACAGCGGGCTTATCCACTTCCTCCACTGCCGGCTCCGATGCTACCCTTGGGAACCTTACCATGAAGCCAACCAATCAAGACTTACTCACAAAGCATGGATCAAGATTATCAACCTACCCTTTGAATGTTGGTCAACTCACCGTGTGAGCGCCATCGTCGGCGGCTTCGGCCACTTCATCCGAGCCGATGAGAACAGCAACAACGTTGTGGACATGACCGGCTTTAGGTGCTTGGTGGCGGTCGACGATCTCGCGGACATTCCCAAACTCCTTTCTATCTCGATAGGGGACGTGGTCGTCTCAACTCCGGTGAGAATCGAGAGCACGTCACCCTTCGGAGGGGAAGATCGCGGCACACCGTTCGGGGGGTTGGGGGGGACCCAGCGAGGGTGGGGACCAAACGGACCACCAGGGCGCGCGGCTGGCCAGAAGGGTCTCCCTGGTCGGACTCGGCGGCGACAGCAGCAACTCCAGGGATGCCGCACGCGCCGGACAAAGCGAGTCCTGGGACTCCTCTGAAATCCGAGACAAAAGACGCCGACCCGCAGAGCTTCCGGAGAGGCAACTGGGACCGGACCCACTCCACCCGTCGAGGAGAGGGACGACGGTTTCCAGCGAGGGGACTCGCGCTGGACCGATGGTTGCTCCCCAAGCGAATTACCCCCTTTACCCAGGGGGCCAGCATCGAGAAGCCAATGCTCCCCCTCGGGGCGATCTTGGACTGGAGAGGAAAGCCGAGGTCAGGCAACCGAAGGCTCTCGGGGAGCGTTCTTTGCTTTTTTCAGGAACTTTTTCAAATG
Source organism: Tillandsia fasciculata (assembly GCA_029168755.2). NCBI lineage: Eukaryota > Viridiplantae > Streptophyta > Magnoliopsida > Poales > Bromeliaceae > Tillandsia > Tillandsia fasciculata. Next base: position 13,797,279 of record CM054945.1, on the reverse strand, counting down.
GATTTCACAGGGAAGGGATGTAGGAGATATCCTTCCTGGTAGGGGTGCAGGATAGTACGACTGCAAAACCCTTGCAGTAAAGAGAGTAGCGGTGCGACTCTCTATACAGGTTCCTCGACCCTTGTGCGCCTTTCCTCGACCCTCGTGCGCCTTTCCTCGACCCTCGTGCGCCTCGACCCGCGTGTGGAAGACGTGTTGCTACACTCTCCACTCAGCCCTCTCGCCTCCCACGGGTGGGCCCGGGGCCTGGGAGGGCCCCTTCTCCGCTGCTGGGCCAGCCTCGGGGACTTCCGCGGGCCACTGGGAGGGCCCCCTCTCTACTGCTGGGCCAGCATCGGGGACAACCGCGGGCTAGCCCCTCCGCTGCTGGGCCGTCTCTTTTGGGATTTCTTCGCGGGCCCTAGCTTCAGACGGGCCACTGTGCCCTACCTTCTCCAAGCCTCTAGGAGAGCCCACTCTGAGCTGCCCCCTAGGCCTCTCTTAGTCATCTGGGCCAGGCCTCTTCACCACCCCCTTCGGAACCCTCAAAACCTCTGCGGACCGCCACCCATCTCTCCAGGCCCACGTCTCTCTGTTCACCCAGCGGCTGGCTGGGAGCACAGAACTTGTGGAGTGCCTCCTCTCAGGTGACTTTTCCCCCGCAGCGCCCACTTGCGTGGAGCTAGAGGCGGCTCATCGCCGCATAGTTCTTGTGGGATCACTAGTAATCGCCAAGGTCAGACTGCCTGCAGACCACCAAGTTCTGATCACCAAGCCTCTCCTCTCGCCGAGCGAAGCTCCTGCTTCCTTGGGCGACGCCTCTAACCTTGCCCGGATCACCAGGAGAAGCCCGTGGCTTGCAAAGAAGGCGGGCAAACTAGCGCTGGACCTCGCGATGGCCCGCAAGACTGTTCTCATGGGCGAGGGCGCGCCCGACAGCTCACCCGCCCCTCCGACTGATGACTCTGGCTGTTCTGGCGCTTCTTCGGCATAGAGGAAGATTGTCCTTAAGTGCGCCAAACAGGCATCAAGATGAGCGACGCGGACGCCTCCTCGTTCTTGGACTTTGCCAGTCCTGTGTTCTGATCGACTTTCCGATGGAGTCCCGATCATCGGTGGTTTCCCTTTTATTATGTTACAAATCTGCTCCTGGAATGTTAGAGGTCTGAACGATTTAACAAAGCGCGGGCTTGTTAAATCGGTGGTAGGTGGTCTTAGAGTGTCTGTTTTATGTTTCCAAGAAACCAAGGTGAGCTCGTTCTCACGTTCCTTCCTTAACTCTTTTGCTGGACCGGGCTTCGACAAATGTCACTTCATCCCTTCGTCTGGGGCTTCGGGCGGTCTTGTTACATGCTGGAACTCCAAGTACTTCATTTGCTCCGAAGTCCTCGTGCGCGATCACTCACTCACGTTGCGCCTGAAAAACGCTTACAGCGGCATCTCCTTTTACCTAACGAACGTGTACGGACCCCCTACCTGGGAAGGAAAGGCCGAGTTTTGTCGGGAACTAGTCACGCTTAAAACTGCCTGCCCTGGACCCTGGGCAATGTGTGGGGATTTCAATCTGACGCGATTTCCAACTGAGAGACGAGGTCGTACTTGGTGCAACCAACTAATGAACATGTTCTCTAAAATGATCAACGATCTGGAATTGGTGGATCTTCCAATGCTCAACCAAAGCTTCACGTGGTCAAACATGCAAAGCTCCCCCACTTTAGCAAAACTTGATCGCTTTCTGATCTCAACCGACTGGGATCTAACCTTCCCCCTCTTCTCGGTCTCGACGCTCCCCAGAATCATCTCGGATGACTCCCCCCTCTTCCTTAAAACGCAAAGGAACCAGGTCCCAAACCTCTTCAGATTTGAAAAGGTATGGCTCACCCGGAACGACTTCAATTCATTGGTGCCGATCTGGTGGCAGAAAATTGAAGTCAGGCAAGGGAGGCAAGGGAGTATCCTCACATTTACTGCAAAACTACGACACTGCCGCAGGCGAATCAAAGAGTGGCGATCCTCAAACTTTTATAGCATCTCTAATGCTAAGCGGGCAAAAGCGGAGAAGATCCAAAGGTTTGATTCTTTGGAGGAACACCATAGCCTGACCCCCTGCGAGCAAGAGTCGAGAGAAAGGCTCAGAAGTCACCTGAAAGAAGTCATAGGGGAAGAGGAGATACTTTGGAAGACCAGAGCCAAACAACATTGGCTCAAAGAAGGGGATGGTAACACCAAATTCTTCCACGCAATGGCTAATGGTAGACACAGGGCCAACCGGATCAGGGTCATCGAGGATGAGGGCATCAAACTGGAAAGGGAAAAGGATAAGAGCGATTACTTCTACCACAAGTTCAAGAACCGTTTTGCGCCCGAAAATCTCCCAACTTCTCTGTGCGGAGACTGGAGTGACCTATTCCAAGATAATTCCGCGCTGAGTACGGAAAATCTCACCTCCCCCTTCACACTTGAGGAAATCAAGAAAGCAACCTTCCAGATGAGTGGGGACAAGGCGCCGGGACCCGACGGCTTTAGCATGGTTTTCTACCAGAAGTTCTGGGAAGTGATCAAAGAGGACCTAGTCAAAATCTTTGACGACCTATTCAAGGGTTCTCTGAATAGTGGCCCCATTGACTACACGCACATCTGCCTAATACCCAAATCAGAAGGGGCCAACTCGGCAAACGACTTTCGGCCCATCAGTCTCCTCAACTGTGTTCAGAAAATTATCTCCAAGGTTCTCACGAACAGGCTTCTCAACGAATTGGACAAGATCATCTCCCCCGTGCAGTCTGCCTTTGTTAAAGGTAGATTTATCCTCGATTCTTTTGTCACAGCTAGCGAACTAATCAGCTGGGGCGTGTGCAAGCACATCAACTGTGTTGGCGTCAAGGCGGATTTTGAAAAGGCCTTTGATAAAGTGAGCTGGGGATATCTCAAACATATTCTCCGATGCCTTGGCGCAAACCGAAAATGGTGTGGATGGATCGACCAGTGTATCTCCAACGGCAAGGTCGTCATTCTTGTTAACGGCACCCCCACAAAATGGTTCAAAATGAAGAGGGGCCTCCGCCAAGGGGACCCCCTATCACCTTTTCTCTACCTGCTGGTGGTAGAAGGTCTGGCGCGTATGACAAACAGAGCCGTTCAAAATAACCTGCTTACAGGAGTTGGACCAATGAGGGATGCGAAAACTTTCCTCATCCAATTCGCGGATGATACAATCTTCTTTTGCGAGGCAAAAGTCAGACAAATCCGCAACCTCCGCTTTATGTGGCAGATCTTCGAGTGGGCCTCTGGACTCAAAATGAACAGGACCAAGTCAAAACTGTTCTATCTAGGCAACAGAAACAATAAAGGCGAGATGCTTGCGGCGATCCTAGACTGTAAGCAGGGCTCGTTCCCGATCAATTATCTTGGACTACCGCTGAAGAAGGGCAGCATCCAGAAGGAAGATTGGCATCACATCATCTCCAGGATTGAACAAAGAATTGCCGGGTGGCAAGCAAAATTACTCTCACAAGGGGGAAGGCTCACCCTAGTTAACTAGGTGCTCTCGAATTTACCCCTCTACTACTTCTCAGTCTTTAGAGCACCTGTCTGGGTCCTTAGAAGAATCGACTCGCTTCGGAGAGCCTTCTTTTGGAAAGGCCAAAGCTCCGTGTCAGGGGGCAACTGCCTGGTTAGCTGGAAAACGGTCTGCAGAAATAGAAAGGACGGGGGATTAGGTGTCATGAACTTGGAGAGCATGAACACAACTTTACTGGTGAAGTGGTGGTGGAGATTCCTCTCTGCAGAAGCGATCCCTTGGGGACCTCTTGTCACGCCCCAGGGGTCGAAACTGCGACCCGGGCTCGCCAACAGATCCGTCACCTATGCAAAACCCGCATAGGCGAAACGTCTAACCGGCAAAAGATAGTACTATAGCTACACAAATATCAATACTGAAGTAAAATGCTGTAAAATAAAATCCAATCACTGTACAACATGAAATAGGGTACAATATCCATTTCCTCAAATACAGATAATCATCATACAATGTCCTCAGTACAACATCTCTTAACTATAAAAAGGGAGATAAACTAAAACTATAGTACATCAGTCTCTCAAAATACAAAAGATCCCTCTCACAGTAAACAATAAAAACCAGCGGTCAGCTACAAGGAATCTCCAACCAGGGGATACAGCTACACTCCTCGGGCGGTAAGGATCTAGCTCGTGACTCCCTCGCCTCGAACAACGACCGAAAGATCAGCAACTCCCGCAAAAGACACTGCAAAACAGGAGGAAGAAAAGAGGGAAACAACAATGGGGGTGAGAACCACTAGTAAACCAGTAGCCTCCCCCTGTGGGTAAAGCCTCAAGCTCCGGCGTACCCACTAAGTCTACTAGAGGCAAGAAAAGGGACAAGTGGTAAAGCTGTAAACAGAACTACTGAATAAAAGGGGAAACCACTACTAGTATGCCTCTAAATGCAATACTGGAAGAAATGACTGTATGAATGCATCAGGAAACAGTATATGACCAAATAAACCCAATCTGGTACTACCAGTAAAACTGGTACTGCCTGCTCAGCGGAATCTGTACACAAGGCTCGAAACCGCGGGATCGGCCCGCACGGCTCGCATCCCAAAACAAGTATCAGACCGGCCACACAAGGCTGGGTCCGAAAAGCCTACCTCCGGAGTGGCACTCGAGGGGAGCGACCCACACGAGTAAAGTATCTCTGTCATCAGTATCACAAGTATCTCTGTCAAGTATCTCAATATAGCAGGACTGGATCAAGACTATGATCAAAGTGGAAAACTCCGTCCACTAAAGAAACCCCAATCCCCAATCAGATGCAATAGTACTCAACAAGTGGGAAACTCCATCCACTAAAGAAATCTGATACCCAATCTGATGCATAAGTAGACATCCGGTCAACCGCCTAATGTCCGCGGTCACCGCGACACTCCACAAGACCCAAAAATCTGATAAAGTAGTCAACATCTGGCTAACCGCCTAATGTTCGCGGTCACCACAATGACCCACAATCCACAATCGGGGAAAATAATCAATATCCGGTCAACCGCCTACTGTCCGCGGTTGCCGCAATAACCCACAAATCCAGCACCAAGTACACCCTGTCTCTGACCCTAAGGTCCCGGCTACACTATCCCAAACCTTTGCTCGAACCCGAGCAACATGACTCAAAAGTCTAAATGAGAAGGAGAAGGAAAGCAATCATGGTTTCTCCTAAGTCAAATCCCAATATGATAGTGTAGCAATAAAATAGTGGCCTATCTAGATGTCCAAACAAGCATGCAAAAGTCCTCATGCAATGTGAAAGGGAGAATATCAAATAACAGTTCTGCAGGTGTAACAAATAATAAATCCACATAAATATAACAATCATGCTAAAATCATCAGTCAACTACACATGTATATGATCCCTGATCCACGATAAATTCCAAGGTGGAACCCGCACATAGATAAGTCATCATGTCCCGATAATTAGTCCATTTAATCAATTTCCATAGGATTTATGTGCTAATACGGCATGTTAACTATCACTATTAAATTATTCTACTGATCATGTTCCAACAGCAATATTATCCCAATAATATCCCCAACATGCTATATCCACAAAATTAATCTCAGATGATAGGCTCACATTTATATTAGTCAATCATGCATGATAATCAATCAATATGTTCAATAGTGGGGTTCTCTAATAAACTTAGTGAGCAAGTCAGAAGTTGAGGCATGCAACAACCACCCACCTCGAAAAGCGCGCACCGCACCAAAAGAAACCTCTCGCTGCCCGCAGTCCTCTAACACAGCGATCCACCGAAAATTGTGCCCCACTGCACAAAACATCGCACCCGGTGTAAACATACCACCAAAACAGCATTTGCTGTCATCCAAACAGCACAAAAAGGGTAAATATCACCTCTGTCCAGTCCTCTAAGAAATCCAGAAAATTTACGGTCGCGTTCCTCGCGAAAAGTAGCCCCAAAACGACTACTTAAACGCCCAGATCCGATACCTGTAGGCCAAGATAAAAATAAAACACCGCTGCACACTCAAAACCTCCCACAACAAAATTCCTGTAGCAATCTGTCCAAGAAAAGCTTAATTATCACCTTCGAAACAATTTCCTAAAATCCCAGAAAAATGACCACTGTGTTCCTCGCGACGAGTAGATCAAAATCGAGTTCTTAAACTCCTTGATCCGATGCTCCTAGACTGAGATATAAAATTGACAAGCCGGTGCTGTCCAGAATCCAACACAGAAAAATGGGGGTAAAAAATGCCTCGGGAACCGTGCCAAAAGTGCGAAACGGAGCGAAGCGATCAACACAAAAATCGAAGCCTTACCTCTTAGGAACACGTTGTCAAAGAAATCGCCCAAAAAGTTTTCCTGGTTTGCTCACGGTGAATTTTTGACTGGACAGTGACGGTAATGGGCCGAAATGGGGGAAAACCGAGGCGAACTGTAAAATCGATATCGCCGTTGCTGAGCCTCCAAAAATTCTGAGAATCCACCACGAGATCAAGGACACCAAGGGGAACAAACTTCATGTAGAGCTCTTCCTCCCATTCCCTCTCTAAAGCTCGAAAAAGGGGAAGAAAGAGGGAGAGGAGGAGGTATTTATAGGCCCAACCAAACATTTCCAAAAATAACGGTATCTTTCGGGCCCCGAAACCGGGCCCAAACAGTAGCATGGCCCACTCGGCCCACTCCCGCACACCAGATCCGGCCGGACCGCGCAGCCGTCCGACCCGCTCCGCGTCCCGACACGTGTCCCCGAACACAGAACAGCCGATCCAGCCGATCTCCTCGCGCCGCGTGGCCCTCCCCTGGTCAACGTTGCAGTTGGCACCCGCCAATGGCGGGCCGCCACGTGGCGCACGCGTGCGCCACGTCGGCGCCGTGGCCGCCACGCCAGCCGCCACCTGTCGCGCCACCCTGCCGCCTGCACGCGCACAGTGACGCGCCCAATCCCCGCGCGCCACGTGTCCAGGCCACGCGCTTGCTGCACCCGGTGCACGACACTCCAAAAACCGAACCAATGACGTGCTGCCACGTGTCTTCCCGCCCAGTCCACCAAACACCGCGCTGCTCCGTAGACTGCGACCCGTGAACCACCCAAAGGGAAGCCGTCACGTGGCCCCCGCTCCGGTGCACGCCGGCCGCGTGGACCGCACGCCTGCCCGCGCCGCGCGCGCCCTGCCCGCCGCCGCTCTCCGCCTGCCCGAGGCCGCGCCGCTGCCCGCCGCTGCCGCGTCGCCGGCCGGTCGCCGGAGTTACTGTTCCGGCGGTGAACAGTAACTTTACTGTAGCAAACTCCGAAAAAAAATGTAAATAGCCCACTTTGACCGTTTTCGCGCGCTGAGTCCAAATCCGGCGTCCATTTTGCCAAATTCCAATCCTAAAAATTGCCGAAGGCTCCCGGAAAGGCGTTTTTAATCCGAATTTCGCGCTGAGTCTAAATTTGATATCCGTTTTGCTTGAAAACACCTCTAAACATCCGACTGGGTCCCCCGATTACCCACGCGATCCGTTATAAGCCCGGAGTCCATCACTTGTGTCCAAAATGGCGCACACACACCGCCGACATGCCCCATAGGCCTCCAGAAGCTGCCGGTCACACTGTAGAAGCCCTGCAAAGATCCGGGTCACCACACCTCTCGTCAAGGGACTTTACTACCAACGCAGAAGACCTCTGAACGAAGGGTCCTCGTTCAAACCCTTCTCTCACTGGTAGAGAAGTGTGCTAGGCACGAGGGAACTCTTCAAGTGCGGCACGACCCACTCGGTGGGAGATGGAGTTTTGACAGGCTTCTGGTCAGATATTTGGATAGGAAATTCGCCTCTATTGACCCAATTTCCAAGCATCTTCGACTTGGCTTGCAACAAAAATCTTCGTGTGAATGAATGTTTTGGACGGAACGGCTGGAACTGGGTGAAAATCCTGGAGGGCTTAGGGGATGGCCCCACAGGCCTCGACGATGTAATTCGGGACTTGAAGGCGACCACATCTAGCCTATCCCTCACAAACAGCAAAGACGGATTCCTCTGGCGCTGGACCAACTCCAGACTTTTCTCTGTTAAGTCTATGTACCGCTTCTTACAAGATAGCGGGGAAGTTGACGACCGATTCTGTGGTGATCCGGATTTTTTTTTTTTTTTTTTTTTATGAAAGGTTTTGAGGCATTAACGGCGATTAGAAGAAGCCACTGAGTGTAATGGAGCTTGTAGCGTTGAAAACGGACTTCAGAAATGAATCCGGCGCGAAAATCGGAGCAAGTGGGCCTTTCGGGAGCTTCCGCCAAAATTTCGGTTGAGAATTTGGCAAAACGGACGGCGGATTCGGACTCAGCGCGCGAAAACGATCAAAATGGTATATATAACTTAATTTTCGGCATAAAGTTACTGTTCACCGGAATAGTAATTCCGGCAACACTGTTCCGGCGACGGCGGTCACCGGCGGGCGGCGGCGCACGGCGGAGCAGGGCCGCGGGCAGGCGGAGCAGGGCTGCGGGCAGGCGCGGGCAGGCGCAGGCGGGCGCGGGCAGGCGCGGGCAGGGCGCAGGCGGCGGGGTCCAGGGGCGATGCGTGCACCGGGCGCATGGAAGAACAGGAATGCCACGTGGCATTCTCTTATTGGCCGGGCGGCGTCAAGGCTGGCGGCCTGTCTCTGACACGTGGCGGCTCCTGATTCGCCGACACATTCCGGAAGACCCGGCGCGTAGACCGGGCTCGTGCGCCCCGTGGACCACGTGGGACACGTGGCCACTGTTCATTGGCGGGCTCACGGCCGCCCACGTGCACCGGGCGCGTGAAACACGTGGGCGGCGGGTGACACGTGGCGCAATATCATTGGCCCTTCATGGCTGTTTCGTGTTCTGGAACACGCGGCGCAACCTGAGTGGAGGGTTTTGGTGTTTCCTGTTCGGCCTGGGATCGGGTGTGGAGCCCGAATAGGATTTTTGGCCCATTATATAAACCCCTCCCTCTCTCTTTGCAAATTTCGAGTTTTAGAGAGAGAATTTGGCAGAGAGCCCTCAATGAAAGTTTCTTCTCTCTCTATCCTCTATCTCCCCTAGAAGTTTCAGAAATTTAGGAGTTTCCGACAGCGAGTTATCTGCGACGCATTACGCTCCGACGTTTCCCCTTTTTCGGCCCGTTATCGTCGCAGTTCAGTCGGAAAATCCCTGTACCCTAACCAGGAGGAATTTTTGAACGATTTCTGCGACAGCGCGACCGTAAGAGGTAAGGCTTCGTTTTTCGTGTTGATCACTTTGCTCCGTTTCGCACTTTTGGCATAGTTCCCGAGGCATCTTTAAGCCCCTGTTTTGCTGGTAGTTTTTCTGGACAGCAGAGCCTTGTCGGATTTTTATCTTCGCAACCGGACATCGGAATTCGACGATTAAAGACTCGATCGACATCTACGCTTCGCAAGGATCGCCGTCGTATTTTTATTGGGATTCTTGGAATTTATCTTAAAGGTGATAATAATGCTTCTTTTGGACAGAAATTTCAGCAACACTGTATACATGGAATTTTGCATTGTTTGTGATGTTTAGGATATATCTTTGTACCCAGGAGGAGTTTTTGGGCGTTTTTAGGCTCGTTGGAATCGTGGGAATCTGAGGATTTATCCCCGTGCAGTTTCAGCTTATTTGGATCTTGGTTTAACGCGCGTTACAGGTGGGTGACCTTGTCTTCAAAATCGATGGACTGGACATTAATTCTATTATAGTAGGATTATGCATGATTGTGAGTTTATTGGATTTTCCTCCAAGTCTGCGGACTTCCCCCTAATTCTAGCAGTGTAGCGTTGATCATACTAGAATAGATGTTATCTTTGATATGAGTCACGTGATTTGACTAGCACCCCGACATATGATTACATTTATTTAGCCAGACTGTTAGAATATGCTCACATGGGCAATGTTCTTGTATGTTCTAGTCCCCATCCCTTTGGATTCCTTTCCTTGGATATAGAGCTTTTCTCGCCTTGATAGTGGGCTGAGCAGTTGGGTTAGTGTGGGAGGCATGTTACACTCGTGCCGGGGGCCGAGTGGAGTCTGGTAGTTGTACTTGGGCGTTTATCTGTGGTGGGAGCCATTTGGGTAACGGCAGTCCCGAGATGTCTTGTTTTTACTTGTCTCCACTGTGTTCATGACAGTTGCATATCGGTGTTAGTAGGACCTAGGACCCAGACTGATTTCAGGCACACATGATTTCCGTAAACTAATGCTTTTCTTCCAAAATTTTGAGGGGTCGCCGGAGCCTGTTCTTGTTTGATTTGGGTGAAGGCAATAGCCCTTCGGAGTTTGGAAAATAAGACTTATCTAAACGGATTTTCTTAAAAGAACTAAAATATATTAATTTGGGTTTCTCAGATGAAAATAGTTTCAGTAACAACTGTCACCTTTTTATTACAACTTTCTCACCCGAGAGCGTTTGGGTGATCTGGGTTCTAGGGGCCGTTCCTCTTCGGGACGAAAGCTACGGGGACCGTGCCTGGAACCTGTTCGTGTTTGATAGGGTTGTAGGTGTTGGTCTCCCGAAACTTTCGGACCCTGGCTGGTGTCTTCCGCATGTTGTATCAAGGTTTTTGCATTCCCGAACTGTAAGGAGGTCGGGAACCTTGATGGGCGGAGCCTGGAGTCTGTTCTTGTTTGATTGGGGTTCTAGGCGCCGACTTATCGGGGTTTTCGAACGCTTATGGTGTCGGTCCTTTCGGTGTTATCTATGAGTTTGGGTTCTATGTGGGAGCCGTTGGGTTGACGGTGGTCCCGGCTGTGAGTATGGATTTGGACTATCGCCTGCATGAGCCATTTGAGCTCGACAGAGATGCGCGGGTACTTTGCTCGATGGGGTCGCGCCCCTCGAGTGCCACTCCGGAGTTGGGCCTGTTACTTGCTATCGCGACTTGTCGACGCAGTCCCTCTGACTGGGCCAGCTTTGGCAGTCACGGACACCCTACGGTAGACCCGTCCTGTTGAGGATGTGCGGCAGTAGGTGGGCGCAGGTTTGTCTGGACCCTTTGTGGCAGTCAGGTTGGTTGGACGACTATACTTCAGTGTTAGTAGATGCATCATGTCTCCCTATGTTCCACTTTTTGAGCATCTAGATAGAGGCATAGTAGCTGCAGAGTTTATTTTTTTCCAGCTCTTTACTTTCAGTACTGTACTTGTTACTTTATGCCTCAAGTAGACTTAGTGGGCAGACCGTCGGGCTTGTTGGCGGCACCCACTGAGAACTACTGTGGGACGTAGTTCTCACACCCGTCGTGGTGTATATTTCCCCAGGGCCTTCTACTCTTGTTCCTGTTACTCCTGTTGCTGATCCGGCTGATCGAGGTAAGGGAGTCGCGAGATAGATCTCTACCAGTTGTCGTCCAGAGAGTAGATGTACCCCCCTTACTATTTTGAGAGAGTACATTTTGAGAGACCTTTGTAGTGAGGTTCACTTGTACGTTTTCTTTTATTGTTGAGAGATTTTGTACTTTTGTAAGGATTTGGGTTGTATTATTTTATTTCAGTAATGCACTTTTCAGCTCTGATATCAGTATAGCTATAGTATCATTCTCTTTGCAGGTTAGACGCTTCGTCTATACGGGGTTTTCCGTATGGGCGGCGGATCTGTTTGCGGGCCCGGGTCGCAGATTCGACCCCGGGGCGTGACAGATTAGAGTGGTATCAGAGCCTAGGTTGTAGGTCATTGTGGACTTAGAAACCCTAGGCTTGTGGTTGGACATTAGGATGACTACGTGAGAGCCGTGACTTTTAGCGAGAGTCCTGATTGAGTTTATACCTCTCCCAAGGGATGGGATGAGTGATTGGCATGATTATTCTCCTAAGTGATTATGTTGGCTGCAGACAACATAATGCGGTGGAATGGGTGACATGCCCTAGACTTTCGCTAGATTGGGTCGAGTGTTGTCCTGATGTTCGAATGTTGCTGCAGGTGTGTACGATGCCTCCTCGACGCAGGATGCTGACGCGTTCTCAGCCTTCCTCCTCTGATGAGCCTGAGCAGGAGGAGTCAGCACAGGGTCAGCAGAGTGAGGTGCAGGAGCTTCGGGCTCAGATGACCCAGTTGTCGGAGGCTGTTCGACGTCAGGAAGAGACTTCACGACGCCAGGAGGAGACCATGGACCGGATGATGCGCTTGTTTGAACAGAGGGCGAACCCTGTCACAGCACCCCCTGAGAGTTTCCCTACACCTTCTTTCCCAGCTGTGGCACCTCCTGTTGTACCAGCGGCACCGGCAGCCCCTGTTGCACCAGTGACTAGCAGACAGCCGTCCGGGACGGCAGGACAGTTGACCCCTGCAGAACGGCGTGAGGTGGTTGATTTGTTGATAAAGTTTCGTCAGTTTGACCCACCTCGTTTCTCGGGACAGAGTTCGGAACCGTGGGAGGCGGAGTCGTGGATCACGGCGATGGAGCGACATTTCGAGAGCCTGTTTATCGAGGAGCGATTTCAGGTATTGTTGGCGACAAACTTCTTGGAGCACAACGCCGAGGCCTGGTGGCGGCGTGTTAGACCTGTTGGTCCACCTGGGAGTCAGCTTCTTACTTGGGCAGAGTTCCGCAGTCTACTTCTTGGAGCCTTCTTCCCGGAGAGCGTCAGGCAGAGGTTGGAGGAACAGCTGAAGAATCTCCGACAAGGAGATCGGCCCGTGCATGAGTACATCGCAGACTTCAACCAGTTGTTGGCCTGTGTACCGCACGCGGCCAGGGACGAGGCGCATCGGATTTATATGTTTGAGCGGGGTTTGCGCCGGGAAATTTATCAGTTCGTCCGTTCGCGTAGATTGCAGACGTTAGATGCATCCATGGAGCAGGCACTTTACGTGGAGTGCGGAGAGGCGGTGATGGATGAGGTGGCTCCAACTCTCGCAGTAATTTCAGGGGCAAAGCGCCCAGCACCGGATGATGAAGGACAGACGAGTCGACAGGCACCTCCGAGACCTCCACGATCTCACCCTGAAGGTCATGGGTTTCGGAAGCGCCAGAGATCTGGTGGACCCCCGCAGCAGCCACAGCATCAGCAGCGGCAGCAGTACCCCCGACAACAGCATTATCGGCAGCCGCGACAGGAGCGGTGTGTCATCTGTGGCGGGCCCCATCCACCGTCGCAGTGTGACCAGAGACAGGGACGGTGTTTCCTGTGTGGAGAGTTGGGACATTTTCGAGCAGCTTGTCCCCGAGCCATTCTATCAGTGCGACCACTTGCTACAGCACCTCCCCTGCCTGTTCAGGAAGCGGAAGCGCCTCCGGTACACCGTCAGACGGAGTGGGGTACGACGTCAGGACAGACGGGACGACGATCTTCAGCACCCAGTGGATGGGTTTATGCAGCCCTGGTGGAGGACACCCCGGCGGCAGATCGTGTTGCCGCAGGTGAGACAGCTCCACGACACAGATTGAGCACGCGGGATGGATCAGCTGGTGCGGTATCGTGCAACGACTGATTGTGGAATGAGAACGGTGACCTTCCCACGAGTAGGACAACAGGAGTTCATTTTATAGGTCCCCGGGTATTCTTCCTGTAGCAGTGGCTTCAGTGATTATGGGTTAGGTGCTACGTTTCAAGCGTAGGTGATGATTAGGACTAGAGGTTGCGTCCTTAGGAGACACGATTAGATCGTAGCTTTTGTTTTTGTAACCACAGCAGGAATGACTTCGACACTTCTCTCACTTTTTCTTGCCTTAAACTGAAAATTACGAACAGGACGAAAACATCGAAAAACTGCTCCAGAAATGGAGACGGTGCCCGAACCTGTTCTTGTTTGATCGGGGCGAAGGCACTAGTACTTTCGAAATTTTCGGACTTTTCGTTAATTTCAGCTGTTTTCTAAATTGAGAGTTAGGGTTGACGACTTCCTGCTGGTGGGACTTTCTTTGTCCTTTATCTTTTGGAGTTCCTGAAGTTTTCTCAGCTTTTGGACTCGCTTTGCGGAGAGTGGGTAGCGACTGGGGAGCTAGGGCCGGAGTTGATGGACACCTACCCTTATTTGTTCGGGGCATAGACTGGAGTTGTTTAGTTTGGTCTCGTTTCGAGGACGAAACTTTTTTTTAGTGGGGGAGGATGTGGTGATCCGGATTTTTTTTATGAAAGGTTTTGAGGCATTAACGGCGATTAGAAGAAGCCACTGAGTGTAATGGAGCTTGTAGCGTTGAAAACGGACTTCAGAAATGAATCCGGCGCGAAAATCGGAGCAAGTGGGCCTTTCGGGAGCTTCCGCCAAAATTTCGGTTGAGAATTTGGCAAAACGGACGGCGGATTCGGACTCAGCGCGCGAAAACGATCAAAATGGTATATATAACTTAATTTTCGGCATAAAGTTACTGTTCACCGGAATAGTAATTCCGGCGACACTGTTCCGGCGCCGGCGGTCACCGGCGGGCGGCGGCGCACGGCGGAGCAGGGCCGCGGGCAGGCGGAGCAGGGCCGCGGGCAGGCGCGGGCAGGCGCAGGCGGGCGCGGGCAGGCGCGGGCAGGGCGCAGGCGGCGGGGTCCAGGGGCGATGCGTGCACCGGGCGCATGGAAGAACAGGAATGCCACGTGGCATTCTCTTATTGGCCGGGCGGCGTCAAGGCTGGCGGCCTGTCTCTGACACGTGGCGGCTCCTGATTCGCCGACACATTCCGGAAGACCCGGCGCGTAGACCGGGCTCGTGCGCCCCGTGGACCACGTGGGACACGTGGCCACTGTTCATTGGCGGGCTCACGGCCGCCCACGTGCACCGGGCGCGTGAAACACGTGGGCGGCGGGTGACACGTGGCGCAATATCATTGGCCCTTCATGGCTGTTTCGTGTTCTGGAACACGCGGCGCAACCTGAGTGGAGGGTTTTGGTGTTTCCTGTTCGGCCTGGGATCGGGTGTGGAGCCCGAATAGGATTTTTGGCCCATTATATAAACCCCTCCCTCTCTCTTTGCAAATTCCGAGTTTTAGAGAGAGAATTTGGCAGAGAGCCCTTAATGAAAGTTTCTTCTCTCTCTATCCTCTATCTCCCCTAGAAGTTTCAGAAATTTAGGAGTTTCCGACAGCGAGTTATCTGCGACGCATTACGCTCCGACGTTTCCCCTTTTTCGGCCCGTTATCGTCGCAGTTCAGTCGGAAAATCCCTGTGCCCTAACCAGGAGGAATTTTTGAACGATTTCTGCGACAGCGCGACCGTAAGAGGTAAGGCTTCGTTTTTCGTGTTGATCACTTTGCTCCGTTTCGCACTTTTGGCACGGTTCCCGAGGCATCTCTAAGCCCCTGTTTTGCTGGTAGTTTTTCTGGACAGCAGAGCCTTGTCGGATTTTTATCTTCGCAACCGGACATCGGAATTCGACGATTAAAGACTCGATCGACATCTACGCTTCGCAAGGATCGCCGTCGTATTTTTATTGGGATTTTTGGAATTTATCTTAAAGGTGATAATAATGCTTCTTTTGGACAGAAATTTCAGCAACACTGTATACATGGAATTTTGCATTGTTTGTGATGTTTAGGCTATATCTTTGTACCCAGGAGGAGTTTTTGGGCGTTTTTAGGCTCGTTGGAATCGTGGGAATCTGAGGATTTATCCCCGTGCAGTTTCAGCTTATTTGGATCTTGGTTTAACGCGCGTTACAGGTGGGTGACCTTGTCTTCAAAATCGATGGACTGGACATTAATTCTATTATAGTAGGATTATGCATGATTGTGAGTTTATTGGATTTTCCTCCAAGTCTGCGGACTTCCCCCTAATTCTAGCAGTGTAGCGTTGATCATACTAGAATAGATGTTATCTTTGATATGAGTCACGTGATTTGACTAGCACCCCGACATATGATTACATTTATTTAGCCAGACTGTTAGAATATGCTCACATGGGCAATGTTCTTGTATGTTCTAGTCCCCATCCCTTTGGATTCCTTTCCTTGGATATAGAGCTTTTCTCGCCTTGATAGTGGGCTGAGCAGTTGGGTTAGTGTGGGATGCATGTTACACTCGTGCCGGGGGCCGAGTGGAGTCTGGTAGTTGTACTTGGGCGTTTATCTGTGGTGGGAGCCGTTTGGGTAACGGCAGTCCCGAGATGTCTTGTTTTTACTTGTCTCCACTGTGTTCATGACAGTTGCATATCGGTGTTAGTAGGACCTAGGACCCAGACTGATTTCAGGCACACATGATTTCTGTAAACTAATGCTTTTCTTCCAAAATTTCGAGGGGTCGCCGGAGCCTGTTCTTGTTTGATTTGGGTGAAGGCAATAGCCCTTCGGAGTTTGGAAAATAAGACTTATCTAAACGGATTTTCTTAAAAGAACTAAAATATATTAATTTGGGTTTCTCAGATGAAAATAGTTTCAGTAACAACTGTCACCTTTTTATTACAACTTTCTCACCCGAGAGCGTTTGGGTGATCTGGGTTCTAGGGGCCGTTCCTCTTCGGGACGAAAGCTACGGGGACCGTGCCTGGAACCTGTTCGTGTTTGATAGGGTTGTAGGTGTTGGTCTCCCGAAACTTTCGGACCCTGGCTGGTGTCTTCCGCATGTTGTATCAAGGTTTTTGCATTCCCGAACTGTAAGGAGGTCGGGAACCTTGATGGGCGAAGCCTGGAGTCTGTTCTTGTTTGATTGGGGTTCTAGGCGCCGACTTATCGGGGTTTTCGAACGCTTATGGTGTCGGTCCTTTCGGTGTTATCTATGAGTTTGGGTTCTATGTGGGAGCCGTTGGGTTGACGGTGGTCCCGGCTGTGAGTATGGATTTGGACTATCGCCTGCATGAGCCATTTGAGCTCGACAGAGATGCGCGGGTACTTTGCTCGATGGGGTCGCGCCCCTCGAGTGCCACTCCGGAGTTGGGCCTGTTACTTGCTATCGCGACTTGTCGACGCAGTCCCTCTGACTGGGCCAGCTTGGGCAGTCACGGACACCCTACGGTAGACCCGTCCTGTTGAGGATGTGCGGCAGTAGGTGGGCGCAGGTTTGTCTGGACCCTTTGTGGCAGTCAGGTTGGTTGGACGACTATACTTCAGTGTTAGTAGATGCATCATGTCTCCCTATGTTCCACTTTTTGAGCATCTAGATAGAGGCATAGTAGCTGCAGAGTTTATTTTTTTTTCCAGCTCTTTACTTTCAGTACTGTACTTGTTACTTTATGCCTCTAGTGGACTTAGTGGGCAGACCGTCGGGCTTGTTGGCGGCACCCACTGAGAACTACTGTGGGACGTAGTTCTCACACCCGTCGTGGTGTATATTTCCCCAGGGCCTTCTACTCTTGTTCCTGTTACTCCTGTTGCTGATCCGGCTGATCGAGGTAAGGGAGTCGCGAGATAGATCTCTACCAGTTGTCGTCCAGAGAGTAGATGTACCCCCCTTACTATTTTGAGAGAGTACATTTTGAGAGACCTTTGTAGTGAGGTTCACTTGTACGTTTTCTTTTATTGTTGAGAGATTTTGTACTTTTGTAAGGATTTGGGTTGTATTATTTTATTTCAGTAATGCACTTTTCAGCTCTGATATCAGTATAGCTATAGTATCATTCTCTTTGCAGGTTAGACGCTTCGTCTATACGGGGTTTTCCGTATGGGCGGCGGATCTGTTTGCGGGCCCGGGTCGCAGATTCGACCCCGGGGCGTGACAGATTCAACAAACTTTGGAGCATCAAGCTACCGCTGAAAGTTAAAATCTTTGTCTGGTTAGTACTTCGAAGGAGGGTCCTGACTAGGGACATCTTACAGAAAAGTAACTGGATCGGGCCCAGCTGCTGCGCCATCTGCCTAGGCCCCGAGGAAACAGCAGATCATCTCTTCGTCTCCTGCACCTGCGCTAAAACGTTGCTAGAGGCCTTGCTGCCTAATAAATTGGAGATTCGTAACTGTCCATCCGTCGACAGGCTGTGGGAGGCGAGTGCTCACAAGAGGGGGGCCTGGGGCAAAAGGACCCTAACCACCATCGCGACCACCTGATGGATGGTTTGGTTGGAAAGAAATAGAAGGGTCTTCGAAAATAAGAATCGTAGCCTAGGTGCTATCCTCGCCGAAATCAGACTCTCCCGCTCGTATTGGACTAGGTTCCGTGCCTAGGCTCAATCGGACTTTCCTTTTTTTTTTTTTTTTTTTTTTTTTTTGGGAGGGGGGGGGGGCGGCTGCTCTACTGCAGATACCGGCTCAAAAAAAAAAAATAATAGAACTATATTAAGATTGATAGATATTCAGGGGCCTTTTGTTAATTGGGTAACCTAATTCATTAAATGTTTTATTTAATTTCTGAAAAGGAGATTGCACAGCTACTAACTTGACTCAGCTTTACCCAGAAGATGCTTGTGAAGAAGTAGCTTTTTAGGCAGCATTACTAACTCAGAAAGCAAAAGAAAATTTTGCCAAATTAGAAACAAAAGGATAAAGCAATCACCTAACTCCCATTATTGGTAATGCATATGCTCTTTTTTCTTTTTGCTGAGCTGCTCCATATGCTTCTATTTCGGTTTCTACTATTTATTGTTTTAAGTTTGCCTAATTTCATCTAATCAAAAGGTATCCAGTATTTGAACTCAAAATAAAACAATATAAACGAGAAGAAAATCTGAGAAAGAATTTTTTTTATTTTTTTTATTTTATTTTTTTTTTTGATTAAACAGGGGTGAACCCTATTTGAGAGTGATACAGAATGTGAACTAAGGGAGGAAGACCCATTACATGATGTTGAGTCAGCACCCAAACAGACCCAAGAAACCAAAAAAAACCACAACAATGATATCTCGAGCTGCCCGCCCCATAAACAAACACCACCAGATGCACCTAAGAAACTATGCCTTCAACCAGAAAAGCCCAAAGATAAAGTCTATGACTAGGAAAGTCGAAGAAGGTGACTGGGGAATTTCAGTAACCGCAGCCTTGGAGGTTGAGTAATTAGACCCAGAACCCCAATCGCCAGAGCATGACAGAAGAGTATAACAAATATGATGAGTCCGAAACACCAAACCCCCCAATAAGAAAGATACATATATCTCTAGTTGCGCCGGTTTCACTCAGGGCTGGCCAGTGCACGAAAACTCGTCTAAACCGTTCAATCCATAAAACCCAACAAACTGCAGCGTATTAAAGCTCGAAAAAACCGCGGTCGACCCAACAAGACCACCCTGGAATCCCTCCATAGGCTCGTTAAAACCCAGAGTGTCGCCCTTATACAGCCGTGTGGGAAGACTAGCAACCAAGCCAGTCCCCACCCGCTTAAAAAAACCCCGAAAACGAAAACAATACCAAAACATAAACACTCCAAAAAGCTGCAGCAGATGAAAACTCGAAGAAAAAACTTGCGGTTGGCCACCACCCCAGCTTGCTTACCCTCCCAGAGCATTACTCCACAAATTAATAGTATTAACTATTCTCTTACCGTAGTCCTACAAGCGATCGTCGAAAATAATGAGAAAGAAAATAATGATTAGGCTACATATATAGTACTCTTCTTCAACTCAAAAACTCATATAAAGCAAAACATCACAATGGATAACACGTCAAATTATTACAAGATACATATGGTGCGCAGTTGTGGTGACAAATTCCATGCAGAATAAAAACAAGAAACACACACAAAATTAGCATGATATAAGAATTAAAACAGCAAGATAATAAACAAACCTCATGTGCCATTAGCCTACTCCTTCAAGAAATTATTCTTTGTCCACCAAATTTTCTGCTCAACCTCCTCCAACTTAATACTACCATCACATATATATCGTCGAATAATTTATCAGTCATTTGAAAATAAGCAATCATCCATGATCTTTGGAATAAGAGAACAACGTACACACCACAAAGTCCGATCGTAAACCCTAGTCCCATCCCAAGGTATAACCACATTGTCTCAGTTCCGTTGTGGTCGTCTCTTTGAGGAGAAGGGTTTGCATCATTTTCGAAACAGTTGTTCTCGGTAGGAGGTCCACAAAGATAATAATTGCCGATGTAAATTGACGGATCATTAAATTGGTCAAATTTACTCCCAGCTGGAATCCGCCCGGATAAATTGTTGTAAGGTAGATTCAACTGGATCAAGTAGGCCAAATCTGATAAGCTTCGCGGAATAGCTCCTGAAAGCTCATTTAGTGAGAGGTCAAGAGATTCCAAGTAAAGCATGTCGCCTATTTTTTCCGGTATCCGTCCTATCAAATGGTTTCCCGAAAAGTTCAGACTCTGCAACATGCGAAGTGCGACTATTTCTTCCGGGATTTGCCCACTTAAATTGTTTCCTGAGACATCGATAGTGTAACTTTAAGATAGAGGATGGTAGAGTATTGAAATTCATTTCCTTTCATTACAAGAAGTAAATCATCAATGACGTTCACTAAAATATCCAAGTTTAGGTTAATCTTATGTTCGACTGGATTATAATTGTTTGCCGATGGATGAATCATAGCACTAAAATTACCACAAAACAACGCGGTACTGGTGCCTACAGCTTGTTAGCTGCAAGATCCAAGACATGGAGGATTGGCAGTTGTGCCAATGCATCTGGAATATCGTCAGAAAATATTTTTGATCACAACTGTAGAATTACTAGATTCTGTAAGTTCTCACCTATGCATATTGAAATTTTTCCAGACAATTTATTTCTGCTAAGATCAAGGTATTTTAGATGCTTGCAATGCTACAAATTCGTAGGCAGTTCTCCGTGGAAGCGATTATCGTTGAGATGTAATGATGTAAGCGAGCTCAACAAGCCAACGGAAGCAGGAATTTCGCCAATAAGGTTATTGTTCGACAGATCCATATTTTGGAGAGACGAATTTCGCCAACACTGAGGTAGTTCTCCCAATAAATAGTTGTTCGATACATTCAGCAGTTGTAGAGAATCCAATTCACACATATATGATGGGATACTACCATTAAACATATTGCTTGACAAAGATAAAAAGCTTAACGTTGAAATATTCAATGATAGTAGAAGCGGTCCTGAAGGAGAATTTTCGGAGAGGTCTAAAATATATATATATATATATTTTTGAGAGAAAGGTAGTATGCTATCCATTTCGTTTATTTTTAAAATAAACTTAGCTGAAAATATGAAGCAACTAGGCTTCGAACTCGGGTCACAGATATCAACCACCAAGCCCTTTGCCACTTGCAATAGAGGCAGGTATCAACTGTGTTTAGTGCAAATGGCAAAGGGCTTGATGGTTGATACCCGTGACCCGAGTTCGAAGCCTAGTTGCTTCACATTTTCAGCTAAGTTTATTCAAAAATAAACGAAGCGGGTAGCATGCTATCTTTTTCTCAAAAAGGTCTAACATATTTAGATTCTCTGGCAGATATGGTATCGGACCTTCGAATCTATTGAACTTCAAAATAAGAAACATTAGATATATAGATTGCAAAGTTACTGTCAATTTGCCTACAAGTTGATTATATGAAAGATCTATGATCATAGTTGATGGCAAGTTCCATAACCATTCAGGCACGGTGCCTGCAATGAGTGTGTTTGAAAAATCCAAATATTCAAGTTGGGTCTGCCCCCAGGGCCATGCCGGAAACTGGGAATCAACCAGTTTACAGGAACCTAACATAAGAGCCTGAAGTTGAAGTGGAGGGACCCAGTTGTCATCTACATCGATGATCAGAGAATTGGAAGAGAGTGACATTCTGTTTAAATTAGATAGGCTAGCGAGATGAACTTCAGATATGACACCTTGCAAGAAATTATAATAGAGGTCTAACCATTGCAAATTTGAGAGTTTCCCAATTCTAATAGGAACCGACATCTAGATTCTTCATAAGTCTATAGATTGTAGATTGCACAATTTTTTAATTGATCTTGGCATGGTGCTTTCCAAATTAAAGTCATTTTACCTAAATACTGAGAGAAGTTTCCAAGTGAGTCTGGGATCTTTTTGGAATGTTAGTAAGATGACAATCCCATAAAGACAATTTTGTTAGAAAATGCAATGTGTTTACTACTTATAATTGAAGGGGGATCGGCCGTGGGGTTACCGAGCACACCTCAACCCACACAGCACACGAGCGCAGCGGAAACAGAATCTTTCGTAGATGAAAGTAGGCGAAAACGATTGTAGAAAACAAGTACGAGAATAACTAAAGAAATAAAACAAATAAGGGAATGCAAGGACACAAGAATTACGTGGTTCGGCCAACAATGTGTCAACCTACGTCCACGGGCAAGACCACCTCAATGCGTTATTCGATTAATCCACGACACAAAAGTACAAGGAGTAAAATTGGATTACAAGAAACTCTCTCACGGAGGCTCTCCACGTTTTTCCTCTCAATTAGGATTTTTCAATGAAGCGCTAAAAAATAAAAGATGAATCTCAAGAGTTAATATAACTCTAAAAACCTAATTCTAATAGGAAACGATCTCCACCGTCCATTAGAGTTTTTAAATCACTTCTAGTCGTCCTCCATATCCTCTTAAGAATTATCTTTAAGATATTCCTAAATCATCCCTAATCTTTAGGAACAAGATTGGATCAAATCCATATGGACTCGAAACATGATTTTACATAATCCAACAATTCTCCCACTTAAAAACATGTGCCGAATTTCATAAAACACAAAATTGAAGATCTTGCCAAATTCCCACTCTCCTCATGTAGCTCCAAGACCGAGAGAAGTCATACTCCAATTGAACTTCTCTCGAGTCACCGGTTTCGTTAAAATATCCGCCGGATTCGCATCTGTGTGAATTTTCAACAATGAGATAAAACCCTCATCCACCACATCTCTCACGAAGTGATAACGAATATCAATGTGTTTCGTTCGAGAGTGAAACGCCGGATTCTTCGCCAAGTGTATTGCACTTTGACTATCACAATTCACTCCCACCACATCTTGCTTCACTTTTAATTCTCCTAAAAGTGTTTTTAGCCAGATAGCCTCCTTACAAGCATGTGTCATTGCTATGTACTCCGCCTCCGTCGTCGACAAAGCGACTACCGACTGAAGCTTCGACTCCTAGCTAATAGCACCACCGCCTATGGAGGAAACATAACCCGTGGTAGACTTTCTTCTGTCTTTATCTCCTGTGAAATCTGCATCCACATATCCGACGCACTCCAAACCCGCAGAACCATAACAGAGTGAGAAATCTACAGTACCTCTCAAATATCTAAGAATCCACTTCACTGCATTCCAATGTTCACAACCTGGATTCGCCATATACCGACTCACTGCTCCCACTGCTTGAGCAATGTCGGGTCTCGTGCACACCATGGCAAACATAAGGCTCCCTACTGTAAGAAAAATACGGATATTGTAAGAAAAATACGGATATGCGCAGCGGAAGAAAGAAACGCAATTAAAATTTTTCTTAAACCAAGATCACCTCATGTTTTGTTTTAGATCGTAAAAAGGTAATCTAATTGATCTCATCAATTAGGATTTAATTTTTACCTTGCGCGGGTCGAGATCACCGCGAAGCCGACGATCGTTGGTAAAAATTGTTCGTCCTTGATAGCCGCGCACGCACCCGGCCTCTACTTGTGTCCACACGGAATCACGCCCTTGATCGATAAACCGATCGCCTTGATTCGCGATCCGATCACGAATTAATTCTTGCGTCGATGTAAGGAGGATGAATCAATCTTCTAATTGTGCTAGCAATCTTTCGAAGATTGAGAACGATTAATTATGGAGGACTTTAGGAAGAGGGAGAGGATAGGCGGCTAGGGTTTTCTCACGTTCCGCGACCAACTTAATTAATTTCCACTTTATCTTTCTCAAAAATTGTTGTTACGTATCACATACGTACTACCTATTCTTATAATAGGAAGTTGGTCGGCTATAACAAAATAAAGTATATTAACTAATCAAATCTTATAATTAGTTACAAAGAAAGATCTCCTAAAATATAGTAACTAATTAAATCTTATAATTAGTTACAAAGAAAGATCTTTTAAATTAAATCTCAAGATAAAATCTAGTAACTAATTAGATCTTATAATTAGTTACAAAGAAAGATCTCCTAAATATAGTAACTAATTAAATCTTATAATTAGTTACAAAGAAAGATCTTTTAAATTAAATCTCAAGATAAAATCTAGTAACTAATTAAATCGAATCCTAATCCGATTGGATTATCCATTATCCTATGTGTGTAACATTTACACATAAGTCCTCCAAATATTTACTAACGATTAGTAAATACACCATGCAACTTTTGCACTTAAATACCTCTAATTTACAATAATTGCAAATTAGTCCTTTTACTAATAAATTAGTAAACTTTAGTATTGTGATTATAATTAATCCATTCTATAAACTTCTTTATCATCTCCTTGATATCGATCATGCGCGATTCCTTATGTGTGTGACCTAATAGGTTCAATTCTGTCTGGTAGTGAGATATGATGCGATCCCCATCGACATCATCATCGAAACTCCTTTTGATGGATCAAACACTTTTGATTCTTCCATCGTATAATAATTATTCGCCTATAATTATTCTTATTGGTTCCCACAATCCACCAGTGACGCCTAGCAGCATATGGTGGCAATCCAGTCAGAAGTGAATATTGGACTGAACCTCAAGGTGCAGTTACCGTACAATACAATCCTTCTATCGCATAGTCCCAACTGAGTGGAGGTCATGGAATACTCGTCAAACCCCATCACCCGTTATATGACAAATTTGATAGGACAGAAGCTCATATGGTTACTCTTGGAAACACCTTTCCATGAACCATATTACCCCGGCCGAGGATTTCTGAGCTTTGCCTTACAAATAGCATAGGACTAATTATCTCTCTACCGAGAGCGATAGATCCCCTATAAACAAACACCCATTCCTAATATGAACCGACTGCAGCCAACATATACTACTAAGACCCGTGACTAGGATCAGAGTTTGCATAGTCAAACTACAGTAGCCTCATACTGAATGGCCGTGGTGTCGCAGGTCTAAGGATCAGTTGTACCACTGCAACATCGAATCAGTTACTGACGAAAGAGTAGACATCCAAGTAACTATTCGTAATTGGTCACGCTCAGTGCCCTTGTTCTATAACAACCACCTGCACGTTCGCTCCAGTGTCCCCACACTAATGACTTGAGACTCGTCATCCTAAAAGAGAGCGACACATACATCAATCTTGCCGGATCAATCATCGTCCCCATGATGATCCTCCGATTGAGAGCATTTATGACTTAATCACTAATAATATGTATCTCAAATTCTTAACTCTTAAGAATATACATTATCATCTCATTAATTCAAAGGACGATTCATGGACACATCAAACATGAATGGCATAAAATGCCCAAATTATAATAAAGATCAAGTACAAATATGTCCCATATAATAAAATGCGTCAGCCTGATAGGCTTTTGGGGCATACAACTAACAATCTCCCACTTGCACTAAAGCCAATCAGTCATATATCTAATGCCCATCTTCTCAAGATGAGTCTCTAGTTTTTGCTGAGTCAAAGCCTTAGTTAGCGGGTCCGCCACGTTATCTGCGGAGGCAACCTTCTGCACTTCAATATGTTTATCTTTGATGTACTCTCTGATCTTGTGATACCGCCGCTCGATATGTTTGGATTTCTGATGAGATCTCGGCTCCTTAGCTAATGCTACGGCGCCATTATTATCACAATATAGTGGCAGGGGATCCCTACTAGAGGGAACCACGCCAAGCTCAGTGATAAATTTCTTGATCCAAACAGCTTCCTTGGCAGCTTCAGATGCAGCGATGTACTCTGCCTCCATAGTAGAATCAGCAATCGTCTCTTGTTTAGAACTCTTCCAAACTATTGACCCACCATTGCAAATAAATAGATACCCAGACGTAGACTTTCTATCGTCTATATCAGACATAAAGTCTGAATCTGTATAGCCATTAACTTTGAGTTCTCCACCTCCAAGAACCAAGAACATATCCTTTGTTCTTCTCAAGTACTTAAGGATATTCTTCACCGCTACCCAATGCTCTTCGCCTGGGTTCGACTGATATCGACTAGTGACGCTCACAGCCTGTGCTATATCAGGTCGAGTACATAGCATCGCATACATTAAACTCCCTATTGCGGAAGCATAAGGGATCCTGCTCATGCGACTTCTCTCTTCAGGTGTCTTAGGAGACATAGTCTTAGAGAGGTGAATTCCATGTCTTAGAGGTACCATACCCCTTTTGGAATTCTCCATGCTGAACCTTTTCAACACTTCATCTATGTACATAGCTTGCGATAAACCAAGCAACTTCTTAGGTCTATCCCTATAGACCTTTATCCCTAGGATATAAGATGCTTCTCCAAGGTCTTTCATAGAAAACTCTTTGGATAACCATAACTTCACCGATGTTAACATAGGAATGTCATTCCCTATTAGGAGTATGTCATCCACGTACAATACGAGGAAGGTAACAGCACTCCCACTAACCTTTTTATACACACACGGCTCTTCCTCATTTCTGATGAAATCGAACGATTCGACTGCATCATTGAAACGAGTGTTCCAACTCCGAGAAGCTTGCTTCAACCCATAAATGGATCGTTGAAGCTTGCACACTTTATGACTTCTATCTTTGGCAGTGAAACCCAAAGGCTGCTCCATATAGATTTCTTCTTCAAGATATCCATTCAGGAAAGCAGTTTTTACATCCATTTGCCAGATCTCGTAGTCATAATGTGCAGCAATAGCAAGCAGAGTTCTGATAGATTTAAGCATGGCTACAGGTGAAAAGGTATCCTGATAGTCAATGCCTTCGCGTTGACTATAACCTTTTGCTACCAGCCTAGCTTTATAGGTCTCTACCTTTCCATCAGAACCAATCTTTCTCTTGAAGATCCATTTGCATCCAACGGGTACAATACCCTCCGGTGGATCAACCAAAGTCCAAACTTGATTGGAGTACATTGAGTCTATTTCAGACTTCATAGCTTCCAACCATTTTTCGGAGTCGATGTCTGACATCGCCTCGCTATAAGTCTTAGGATCATCTCTATGATCCTTGTCTCCCACTAGGAACATTTCCTCCATGTCCTCAATAAATAATCCCATGTATCTATCAGGAGGATGAGAGATTCTACTAGACTTGCGAGGTGGCAACGTAATCTCTGGTATCACAGAGTTATCAGGAAGGGCTCTTGGAATGCTCGATTCTAAAGAGACTTTCTCCTCTAGTTCTATTTTTCTCCCACTGCCTCCTGCTAAAATAAATTCATTTTCAAGAAAGAAGGCATGTCGGCTCACAATCACATTGTGACTTTCTGGGAGATAAAAATTGTATCCAAGTGATTCCTTGGGATAACCAATGAATCTTCCCTTGACTGATCTGCTTTCCAATTTGTCCGTCTTTAATTTCTTAATATAAGCCGGACACCCCCAAGTCTTAATGTGAGTAAAACTTGGCTTCCTACCGTGCCACATCTCATATGGTGTGGTGGGAACAGATTTGGAAGGTACTCTGTTCAAAATATAAATAGCCGTAAGAAGTGCATAACCCCAAAGTGACGTAGGTAAATCTGTAAAACTCATCATAGATCGAACCATATCTAATAAAGTTCGATTCCTCCGTTCAGACACCCCATTCAGTTCTGGTGTTCCAGGAGGAGTCCATTGAGAGACAATACCATTATTCTTGAGGTAGGTTAAGAAATCCGTGCTAAGGTATTCCCCTCCTCGATCGGATCGAAGAGCCTTAATCGGTTTTTCCATTTGCTTTTCTACTTCTTGTCTAAACTCTTTAAACTTTTCAAAGACTTCAGACTTGTGTTTAATTAAATACACGTACCCATACCGTGAATAATCATCAGTAAAGGTAATAAAGTAGAGATAGCCGCCCCAAGCAGACACATCGAATGGGCCACATACATCAGTATGTATCAGGGCGAGTACTTCGGTAGCTCTCTGTCCTTGTCCAACAAAGGGAGACTTAGTCATTTTTCCTTGAAGACATGATTCACAAGCTGGGTATGGTTCAGGGAGTAAGGATCCTAAGATACCATCCTTAGCCAGCTTGTTAACCCTATCTTCTCCAATGTGACCAAGCCTCAGATGCCACAAGTATGTTTTGTTTACCTCCTCTCTAGGTCTTTTAAAACCAATAGTATTCTCATTCATGCCATTGTGAACTGTATTCATACTAACATCCATATGTAAGTAATAGAGATTGTCTATTAAAGAACCACAACCTATCAAATTATTTCTCAAATAAATTGAACAAATGTTTGATTCAAAAATAAACTTATAACCGTCCAATACCAAACGTGAAACAGAAATAAGGTTTCTAGTCGCACTAGGAACATAAAGACAATCTCTAAGTTCTAAAACTACTCCTGTCGGTAGACATAAAGGATAAGTCCCTACAGCAACAGCAGCAACTCTTGCTCCGTTTCCAACGCGTAGGGTAAGCTCTCCATCCCTAAGTCGTCTACTTTTCTTTAGCGCCTGCATTGAAATACACAAATGCGAGGTGCATCCCGAGTCAATGACCCATGTAAGAGTAGAACAAACCGATAAGCTAGTAGTTTCAATGACATGAATCTCGGACATACCTTCCAAAGTTTTATTCTTCACCTTGTCCTTCAGGCTAGCCAAATAGTCCGGGCAATTCCTCTTCCAGTGGCCATCCTTTTGACAGTGGAAGCAAGTTCCTTTGGCGGCCTTCTTTTTGGGATTTGCCTTGACAGTGTCAGTCTTTGGCTTCTTTGCAGGCTTCTTCTTTCTCCATTTAGACTTTCTTTTGGAGGAAGCCCGTTCAACAGCCAAAACTGAGCCCTTATTGACTTTTAGCATTCCTTCAGCCGTGACCAACATATTCAACAGCTCGGCGAGAGTGCAAGTAATTTTATTCATTTGAAAATTTAAAATAAACTGAGAAAATGAATCAGGTAATGATTGTAAGATCAAATCAATTTGAAGTTCTGCGTCCATAGTCATTCCGAGCTTCTCAAGCTCCTCAATGTCCTTAATCATCGCCAAGCAATGATTATTGACTGAGTGACCATCAGACATCTTAGTCCTGAACAGTCGCCTTGACACTTCGTAACGAGCTGTTCGACTTTGCTCATCATACAACTCTTTAAGATGAAGCAAGATGTCAGCAGAACTCTCCATGTGCTCATGCTGGCGTTGCAACTCATTACTCATAGACGCAAGCATGTAGCATTTTACCTTCATGTCATCATCAGTCCATTTATTTCTAGCATCTTTCTGTTGAGCTGTTGGATTTGCGGGCACTGCTGGAGCCTCCGTGTCCAACACGTAGGCTAATTTCTCAGAATTGAGAACAATTCTCAAATTCCTCAGCCAATCGGTGAAATTCGGTCCAGTTAGGCGATTAGTATCAAGTATTTTGACAAGTGGGTTAGAGGCGGACATTTTCTGCAGATGGTTAAGATTCTAATTAGTTGTGTACTTAATCATAATCCCTTTTGATTAGGGGCTTTAAATCTAAATGGTGCCTCCCACTAATTTTAACGAATCTCCACACTCCCCGAGTGGAGAAAACGGAAACTTTACTAAAAGTTTCTAGTGGGAATTGCGGTCCCATCTATTTGCACACTACCTCATCCTAACAGATTCTTGGCAATGAGTAAAGAAATGAGTGAACAACTCTTGTTCAATGCTTCTCAAGCAAATCGCAATTTTATCTTTGGCCTCCAAAAATATAGGCCTCATCCTAACAGATTCTTGGCCTTATCTTTTGGTTAAGTTAGACCCACCGTTCATCATGCAAATAAAAAAAGTCATTGAATCTTCATCCTGACAGATTCTTGGATTCAACCCCTTTCTTACCACATAGCATCTCATGCCAATAGAATGGTTGCGGCTCCCTAATGCAACTGACCCCCGTGTCCGGGTGCATCAATCAACACTAAAGAGACGCCCACACCCTACAACGATGGAAGGCCACTAATGGGTTCATAA
This sequence comes from Tillandsia fasciculata, assembly GCA_029168755.2. Taxonomy (NCBI): domain Eukaryota; kingdom Viridiplantae; phylum Streptophyta; class Magnoliopsida; order Poales; family Bromeliaceae; genus Tillandsia; species Tillandsia fasciculata. The sequence goes on along the minus strand of CM054945.1, from coordinate 13,767,446 downwards.
CACCATTAACTTAATATTTTATTTAGGGAGATTTGTTATCTCATCAGTTTTAATTCATTATAAATTTACATCTCATGCAAACCATCGCATCATATGCACACATATATCGCATATATATATAAAAATAACTACCGGTGATGATCATGGATTTTAATTTGATTCGGGCCTGAGCCACCAGGCCGGAATCGGGTCAGAGGGTATTACACACAAAAACTTGCTCTGCATCTTGATCAGATTGGAGTAGATCAACTCTTGTCGGCTCCCTCGATCAATATTTGGTCCAAACTTGATCTGCACCGCATCAACTCTTGAATGGAACAAATCGTCATGGAATCTAAACTACCCCTTTACCCTTTAATTTTGCAACAATTACAATACAACCCATAATAATAATGAGACACGCAGGTCTCCAAATTACATAATTTAATTGGTGCACGCAGGCACTCAAAAAATCTAACACTGGGTCCTTATTAAATTACACCCATTCACATCATCACAAGGTTGCTATCCATGATCATCACCTCATACACATCACAGGCATATAATATAAAATAAAATTCTCTAATTCGATTTCTAATTAATTGGGTTTCAAATTAATTTTAAATTGCGATCTTGCACAAAGCAACCACAAGGCGCGCATGATCACATCATGGAAAAATCCGTCATGCAAGGCAATGCCAATCTAATTAGCATTGTAGCCCTTGCCTGCAAGTGTGCTAATTTAATTAGCATTGCGGTCCTTGCCCGCAAGTGTGCTAATTAATTAACGTTGCGGCCTCTTGCCCGCAAGTGTGCTAATTAATTAACGTTTCAAAACAATCAAAAATATACTCAAAAACAATCTTCATTGTTTTGATTTTGATCGTTCCAGAAAAACCCAATCAACATCGAAAAAGAGATTAGATCTAAAACAAACGATGAGGGTGGCTCTGATACCACTGTAAGAAAAATACGGATATTGTAAGAAAAATACGGATATGCGCAGCGGAAGAAAGAAACGCAATTAAAATTTTTCTTAAACCAAGATCACCTCATGTTTTGTTTTAGATCGTAAAAAGGTAATCTAATTGATCTCATCAATTAGGATTTAATTTTTACCTTGCGTGGGTCGAGATCACCGCGAAGCCGACGATCGTTGGTAAAAATTGTTCGTCCTTGATAGCCGCGCACGCACCCGGCCTCTACTTGTGTCCACACGGAATCACGCCCTTGATCGATAAACCGATCGCCTTGATTCGCGATCCGATCACGAATTAATTCTTGCGTCGATGTAAGGAGGATGAATCAATCTTCTAATTGTGCTAGCAATCTTTCGAAGATTGAGAACGATTAATTATGGAGGACTTTAGGAAGAGGGAGAGGATAGGCGGCTAGGGTTTTCTCACGTTCCGCGACCAACGTAATTAATTTCCACTTTATCTTTCTCAAAAATTGTTGTTACATATCACATACGTACTACCTATTCTTATAATAGGAAGTTGGTCGGCTATAACAAAATAAAGTATATTAACTAATCAAATCTTATAATTAGTTACAAAGAAAGATCTCCTAAAATATAGTAACTAATTAAATCTTATAATTAGTTACAAAGAAAGATCTTTTAAATTAAATCTCAAGATAAAATCTAGTAACTAATTAGATCTTATAATTAGTTACAAAGAAAGATCTCCTAAAATATAGTAACTAATTAAATCTTATAATTAGTTACAAAGAAAAATCTTTTAAATTAAATCTCAAGATAAAATCTAGTAACTAATTAAATCGAATCCTAATCCGATTGGATTATCCATTATCCTATGTGTGTAACATTTACACATAAGTCCTCCAAATATTTACTAACGATTAGTAAATACACCATGCAACTTTTGCACTTAAATACCTCTAATTTACAATAATTGCAAATTAGTCATTTTACTAATAAATTAGTAAACTTTAGTATTATGATTATAATTAATCCATTCTATAAACTTCTTTATCATCTCCTTGATATCGATCATGCGCGATTCCTTATGTGTGTGACCTAATAGGTTCAATTATGTCTGGTAGTGAGATATGATGCGATCCCCATCGACATCATCATCAAAACTCCTTTTGATGGATCAAACACTTTTGATTCTTCCATCGTATAATAATTATTCGCCTATAATTATTCTTATTGGTTCCCACAATCCACCAGTGACGCCTAGCAGCATATGGTGGCAATCCAGTCAGAAGTGAATATTGGACTGAACCTCAAGGTGCAGTTACCGTACAATACAATCCTTCTATCGCATAGTCCCAACTGAGTGGAGGTCATGGAATACTCGTCAAACCCCATCACCCGTTATATGACAAATTTGATAGGACAGAAGCTCATATGGTTACTCTTGGAAACACCTTTACATGAACCATATTACCCCGGCCGAGGATTTCTGAGCTTTGCCTTACAAATAGCATAGGACTAATTATCTTTCTACCGAGAGCGATAGATCCCCTATAAACAAACACCCATTCCTAATATGAACCGACTGCAGCCAACATATACTACTAAGACCCGTGACTAGGATCAGAGTTTGCATAGTCAAACTACAGTAGCCTCATACTGTGTCACGCCCCGGGGTCGAAACTGCGACCCGGGCTCGCCAACAGATCCGCCACCTATGCTAAACCCGCATAGGCGAAGCGTCTAACCTGCAAAGGACAGTACTATAGCTACACAAATATCAGAGCTGAAATAAATGCTGTAAAAATAAAATCCAATCACTGTACATCAAGAAATAAGGTACAATATCCATTTAATCGAATACAGGTAAACAACATACAATGTCCTCAAATACAGCATCTCTCTACTATAAAAAGGGGGATAAACTAAAACTATAGTACATCAGTCTCAACTCTGTCTCTCCAAATACAAAAGATCTCTCTCCAGAGAAAACAGTAAAAACCGACCAACAGCTACCAGGAATCTCCATCCAGGGGATACAGCTACACTCCTCGGGTGGTAAAGCTCTAGCTCGTGACCCCCTCGCCTCGGACAAGGACCGAAGATCAGCAACTCCCGAAGAGGACTCTGCAAAACAGGGGGAAGAAAACAAAGGGGAAACAACAACAATGGGGGTGAGAACCACTAGTAAACCAGTAGCCTCCCCCTGTGGGTAAAGCCTCAAGCTCCGGCGTACCCACTAAGTCTACTAGAGGCAAGAAAAGGGGCAAGTGGTAAAGCTGTAAACAGAACTACTGAATGATAGGGGAACCCACAACAAGTATGCCTCTAAATGCAATACCGAAGGAAATGACGGTATGAATGCATCAGAAAGACAGTGTCTGACCAAATAGACCCAATCTAGTGCCACCAGTAAAAACTGGTACTGCCTGCTCTGCCGCGACGGGTATGCCAGCCTACGCATAACACCGAAGCAAAAGGAGTCCCTAGGACTCAAAGTCTGTACTCACCGTGGTGCCCGGCGCACTGCACCGTGGAAAGCCTACTCCGGAGTGGCACTCGAGGGGAGCGACCCACACGAGTAAAGTATCTCTGTAACCAATGTCTCACAATAGCAGGACTGGATCATGACTATGATCAAAGTGGGAAACTCCGTCCACTAAAGAAACCCCGATCCGATGCAATAGTACTCAAAAAGTGGGAAATACCATCCACTAGAGAAATCTGATACCCAATCTGATGCAATAGTAAACATCCGGTCAACCGCCCACAGTCCGCGGTCACCGCAATAACCCACAACCCACAATTGGGTACAATAATCAAGATCCGGTCAACCGCCTACTGTCCGCGGTTGCCGCAATAACCCATAATCCAACATCAAGTACACCCTGTCCCTGACCCTCAGGTCCCGGCTACACTATCCCAAACCTCTGCTCGAACCCGAGCAACATGACTCAAAAGTCTAAATAAAAGGAGAAAGAAAGCAATCATGGTTTCTCCTAAGTCAAATCCCAATATGATAGTGTAGCAATAAAATAGTGGCCTATCTAGATGTCCAAATGAGCATGCAAAAGTCCTCAGCAATGAAAGAGAGAATATGTCAAATGACAGTTTTACGTGTGTAATAACAATAATATCCAGATAAATATCACCATCAGGCTAAAATCATCAGTGGACTACACATGTATAAGATCCCTGTTCCATAATAAATTCCCAGAGTGAAACCCGCACATTGATATATCATTATGTCCCAACAGTTAATCCATTTAATCCACTTTCATACAAATCTAGGTGCTAATGTGGCATGTTAATCATCACTTATTAAATTATTCCAAAGACCATGTTCCAACAGCAATATTATCCCAATAATATCCCCAACATGCTTTATCCACAAAATTAACCACAGATAGTAGGTTCACATGTATATCAGCCAATCATGCATATTAATCAATCAATATGCTCAAAGGGGGATTTTCTAATAAACTTAGTGAGTAAGTCAGATATAGAGGCAAGCAACAACCACCCACCTCGAAAAGCGCTAACTGTCCGGGTCCGTACAGCTGAAAATGCCAAAAACTCCAATCCCGCGCTCCAACAAGTACAGTACACCCAAAACACTCCTGGCACAACACAAAGTCCACTAAATACACTTAGGATCCCAAATATTGCTTTTATTAACTCATACAACATCAGTCCCGAAACTGATAAATTATCACCTGCTGAAAGTGCCCAGAAAATTCTAAGAAAAATATCACGGCGATCCTCGCGTCGATAGCTTCGCAACGATACCTTGCACGTCCAAAACTGAGATCGGTAAGTCAAGATAAAAATTCGGCAAGGGGGTATACTCATACAAAAATCTGTGCTAAAAACTGTGCACTGTTCACTGAGAAAACAGTGATTTTCACCTCGAAATAATCCTCTAGAAAATCCAAGAAAAATACGAGCGCGTTCCTTGCGATCCGTAGATGAAAATCGAGTCCTGAAACGCCTTGATCCGATGTTCCTAGGCTGAGATATAAATTCGACAAGTCGGTGCTGTCCAAAATCCACCACAGAAAAATAGGGTCAAAGATGCCTCGGGAAACATGCCAAAAGTGCGAAACGGAGCGAAGCGATCAACACGAAAATCGAAGCCTTACCTCTTAGGAACACGCTGTCGAAGAAATCGTCCAAAAACTCCTCCTGGTTTGCTCACAGCGAAATTCCAACTGAACTGTGACAGTAATGGGCCGAAATGGGGAGAAAACCGAGGCGAACTGTAAAACCGATATCGCCGTTGCCGAGCGTCCAGAAATTCTGAGAATCCACCACGAGATCAAGGGCATCAAGAGGAAAAACTTTCATAAAGAACTCACCCTCCCATTCTCTCTCTACAGCTCGGAAAAAGGAAAGGAAATGAGGGAAGTGGGCTGCCTTAAATAGGCCCACCAAAACAAATCCATTAATACCCGGGGTGTCCCCGGTTTCGGGCGCCCGAAACTTTTGGGCCCCGAAACCGGGCGCGCACAGTAACTCAGCCCGGCCCGGCCCACTCCCCGCACGCGATCCGGTCGGACCGCACGGCCGTCCGACCCGCTCCACGCACTGACACGTGTCCCAGAACACGAAACAGCGGATCCGGCCGCTCCTCTCACGCCACGTGGTGCACCCTGGTCAACGGGGCCGTTGGCGCCCGCCAATGGCGGGCCGCCACGTGGCGCCCGCGTGCGCCACCCTGCTGCCGTGCCCGCCACGCCAGCCGGCCGCCGCCTGCCCCGCCTGCCACCGCCGCCTGCCACGCCGTACGCGCACAGTAGCACACCCAATCCTCGCTCGCCACGTGTCAAGGTCCCCCACTCGCTGCACCCGGTGCACCCACTCCGTGCACCCGACGAACCCCGCTCTGCCACGTGTCAACCTCTCGGCCAATAGAACGCTGCCACGTGGCACACCACCAGCCTGTACCCCCTGCGCCTGCCCGCGCACCTGCCCGGCCTGCCCGGCCTGCCCGCGCACCCGCGTGCGCCGCGTCCACTGCACCGAACCAATAGGAAGGTGCCACGTGTCCCCTGCTCTGGTCCACCGTACACTCCGCTATGCTCCGTGGACCGCGACCCGTGGACCATCCAATGGGAAACTGCCACGTGGCCCCCCGCTCCGGTGCACGCCTGCCGCGTGGACCGCGCGCCCTGCCCGCGCCCACGCGCCCTGCCCGCCGCCGCTTTCCGCCTGCCCGAGGCCGCGCCGCCGCCCTCCGCCGCTGCCCGCCGCCGCCGGCCGCCGCCGGCGATCGCCGGAGTTACTGTTCCGGCGGTGAACAGTAACCCGTGCCCAAAAAGTCAAGTAGGTAGTCCATTTTGACCGTTTTCGCGCGCTGATTCCGAATTTGACGTCCGTTTCGCCAAATTCCAACTCTAAAAATTGCCGAAGGCATCCGGGAAAGTGTTCTTAGGCCAAATTTCGCGCGGAGCCCAATTTTAATATCCGTTTCGCGCGAAACCTCCTCTAAACCCTCCACGGGGTCCTCCGATCACTCCCGATCACCCACAAGCTCCATTTAAGCCCGAAGTCCAACACTTGTACCGAATTATGCTCCAAACACCTCCAACACATGAAGTAGGCCTCCAATAGCCACCCCAACGCACTGCAGCAGCTCTGCGGAGATCCGGGTCATCACATCCTCCCCCACTAAAAGAAAGTTTCGTCCTCGAAACTAAAATCGTTCCTCAACACGGAATCTTAACCAAATAAAAGGGGGTAAGTATCCAATCATCTACCACTCCAGCTCCCAAGGCTGACAAATACCTCCTCCAGGGACGCGATGCGGTCCTCGGGTCTCTAACAAGAACAGAACAAAGGCGGGCACTCTAGAAAACCGTACCAACTCAACCAAGTACCGCTGGGCTAACCGCTCGAGCTACCAAGTAATCTGCATCGATACCAGCCTCCGCTCCCCCCAGGGCCCCAGATAGTCCAACCACAAGTCCATCGGCACACAAGCTCGATCCGGATATCTTTGTACTCCCGAGGTATCCAATATAAGTCCTCCAACTGATCACGTAAACTCAGATCTCTAATCCAAACCATTAGGGTGTAGAAACACCTCCCTAACACTCGGCATCAGCACACAACTATAAGCAGTTGGAAGAACCAGATCACAAATCAATCCTCGAGAAGATCCAGTACCCTTGCAGCTGGTAAATCTAATCCTCTAGGCTTGAAAAAGGGTACATGCTCCAGATGATCACTTCAACAGATTCCAGGAGTTGTGTCCTCAGCTTCCAACCCAGTGACATGCAAGGCAACTCCGAAAGAAAAGAGCCCTATTCAGGAGGGGCTCCTCGCCCGGTCGTTCCCAAATCTTGACCAACCGAGCGAACCAATCAGCCATGGTCTATCATCCAAAGATTCCTCAGTGACACCATCATACGCCACATCTGCCTCGACAGTCCACACAGCGCCAGCTGCGGAGTCAACAAACACAACCCCAAATAGCTCTCCTGCTCCGGGTATCCGCCACCACAGTGGCCCTATCGGGGTGATATAGGATGCTTGCCACAAATCCAACTGTAACTTCATAGCTACTATGGGAGGTATCACTGTATCACACAAATCCATCTCCCAACACTGGCGATGCTGAAATCAGGGCTGGTATCAATCTCATCACCAATTCGTCAAGCTCTGCTGGCACCATCCGGCTCACAAGCTCCTCACCTCAACAAATAACTGCCGGTCTCAGCCATTCTCGCATAGCATCCATTTTGGCTGGATTCCACCACCGCCTCTTATGGCTAGACTAAGTGATCCACGAAGATATGCTCTCGAAGCTAAAACTTGCACCCCAACAACTCGGCATACAGCTTCTTCCTCATAGACCTTGTTACACCATCTACAAGTACTCCACCAGTTCTAAACCACACAGAGATGGGGTAAAATCAAGATATCCCGGAAGAATATCTCAAATAATTCTTCCAAGTGCGGCAAGAATACACAATTCCTCAGATCTCAAAGACGACATGGCATTAGTCATTCCAGTTGTCCTTACTGCACTCACAATGCCCCTACCGGGTCCAGAACACCAACTTGGCGGGATACACAACTGTATGATCCCAAGAAGATACCTGCATCCCAAGCAGACCACTGTCGGGGTATAACTCCATCAAAGGTCCTAAATAACATCCAGACCTGCCTGCGGTCACCCCACACAAGGACCCTCACTGTCCTGTGCCAACGACGTGGCACTAGATCGAACAGACCCTCGATCCATCAGCTCCTGCGACTGCGCCATCAGCTCTGTCAGCTCTACAGGTGGTATCCAATGAGGTGCTATCGGGGTTGGCGTGGTTCCCTGAACCACGTCAACCGCAATCTCAATCTCCCTAATCGACGGCATCATTATCAGCTCCGGGGGAATCACACCCGGGATCTCATGATAACAGGGATATCCTTGCGTCCCGGTGCCGCCGTAAGCACCTCGCGCATCGTCACTGCAACCTGTGTGCTCTGACTGTCTCAAGGAACAAGCCTCTAATGCCTGCCTGCAGAAGATCATAACCTTCCCTCTCCGCAGTTATACCCATGTGGCACTGTGCCAACCAATCCCACGCACTGGGTCAAACACTGACCAGATACAAATACCAATAAACCTGCCGATACCACTCGGGGTCTCAACTGCACTGGACATGATCCACAACCTCCTCCACATGCACCATCCCAACAGGAACCTGTACCTCTAGTGCATGTGGTAACAAATCTGCCTCTAGTCCATGCAGGAATGCAACATGCTCTAACTCTGGCTGCTGTGATGAAATCACACCTGCGACGACCCAATCCACTGCCTTGGTGCCCTCCACCCATGCAGCACAGTCTCATCCGCACGATGTAGGTGGTCGTCGCTTAGTCGGCCTGAAAATCAAGGCTATCCATCAAAAGAAGCACAATTCTCCGCCTTTGCTCTCACTGAGGTGATGAATACGGTCTTCCGCAGACAATAAATCCACGCTACCGCTGCGCCACTCTGATAACGATGCTGATGCTGCCACCGGGGTCCACCTGACCGCTGACATCTCAGAAAATCCACTGTTGCAATCGCCATGCGACAAAACATAATTGACCCATGCAATTCCTCATTCCCTTATCCTTCCTAAGCTCACCCTTCAAGCACATCTAATGTACCCCAAACACGCATGTTATCAATCACAAAGGGCAACCTTCCTTTGGGTAAGCTTTATATAATCCATCCACAAGGATGTCCACCATCTAGGAAAGGAACACGAAAGTGCCTCTGGCGGCAGATCCTTATCCAAAGGAACTGCAACAGTACGCTCCATACACACTGCCTACCCCATCGAGGCATCCAAAATCCAAAATCCAAAACAGGGGGACTCAGATAAACAAAAAGGGGTATCCTGGCGCAATCCACTCCCAGTCACACATACCCTACGCGCCTCGTCCCTCGAACCCTGGAGCGTACAGTTCAACAACTGCATCAACTCTCCACACAGGGAGACTCTTAATTGATCACTCCATCACCACCAACCACGATTCTGCCCCAAAAGGCTCCAACTCAAATCCATGAATCGGGGTGGTTCATCTGCCAAAGCTGGCTCCATTGATCTATGATGTCCCACAATTCATCAACTGTCAGCTATCCACCCCGCCTCGGTGCCTCGACACTAAACATTGGCACGGAGGGGCTACTCACTCAATTGGCGCTACAGGAATCACTGCCGCTGAGGATACTGTAACCAGGTGATCTCAGGAGAAAAACACTGTCGGGCTGCCCACTGCTCCGACAACTGTGTCACTCAGACCAGCGGCTCACTCTGCCGCTGATATACCTCTGACAATCCTGTCATCGGGCCTGAAGCTCTCTAACCTCAATCTGGATATCCAGCCCCAAAATAATCCGCTCGAGCTCCACCGCTGCGACGAGTGCACACCAATCCGCACAACGCGTCGGGGAGACACCGCTCACCACGACCAACTGCACCACCGCACAAAACAAAACTCGACCCAATCCGGCGAGAGTCTAGAGCATGTCAACCGTTCCGCCGCATTATGTTGTCTGCAGCCAACATAATTGCTTAGGAGAATAAACATGCCAATCACCCATCCCATCACTCGGGAGAGGTATAAAACTCAATCAGGACTCTCGCTAAAAATCACGACTCTCTCGAAGTCATCCTAGGGTCCAACCATAAGCCTAGGGTTTCTACGGTCCCAACCGACCTATCCCTAAGCTCTGATACCAACCTAATCTGTCACGCCCCGGGGTCGAAACTGCGACCCGGGCTCGCCAACAGATCCGCCACCTATGCTAAACCCGCATAGGCGAAGCGTCTAACCTGCAAAGGACAGTACTATAGCTACACAAATATCAGAGCTGAAATAAATGCTGTAAAAATAAAATCCAATCACTGTACATCAAGAAATAAGGTACAATATCCATTTCCTCGAATACAGATAATCATCATACAATGTCCTCAAATACAGCATCTCTCAACTATAAAAAGGGGGATAAACTAAAACTATAGTACATCAGTCTCAACTCTGTCTCTCCAAATACAAAAGATCTCTCTCTAGAGAAAACAGTAAAAACCGACCAATAGCTACCAGGAATCTCCATCCAGGGGATACAGGTACACTCCTCGGGTGGTAAAGCTCTAGCTCGTGACCCCCTCGCCTCGGACAAGGACCGAAGATCAGCAACTCCCGAAGAGGACTCTGCAAAACAGGGGGAAGAAAACAAAGGGGAAACAACAACAATGGGGGTGAGAACCACTAGTAAACCAGTAGCCTCCCCCTGTGGGTAAAGCCTCAAGCTCCGGCATACCCACTAAGTCTACTAGAGGCAAGAAAAGGGGCAAGTGGTAAAGCTGTAAACAGAACTACTGAATGATAGGGGAACCCAGAACAAGTATGCCTCTAAATGCAATACCGAAGGAAATGACGGTATGAATGCATCAGAAAGACAGTGTCTGACCAAATAGACCCAATCTAGTGCCACCAGTAAAAACTGGTACTGCCTGCTCTGCCGCGACGGGTATGCCAGCCTACGCATAACACCGAAGCAAAAGGAGTCCCTAGGACTCAAAGTCTGTACTCACCGTGGTGCCCGGCGCACTGCACCGTGGAAAGCCTACTCCGGAGTGGCACTCGAGGGGAGCGACCCACACGAGTAAAGTATCTCTGTAACCAATGTCTCACAATAGCAGGACTGGATCATGACTATGATCAAAGTGGGAAACTCCGTCCACTAAAGAAACCCCGATCCGATGCAATAGTACTCAAAAAGTGGGAAATACCATCCACTAGAGAAATCTGATACCCAATCTGATGCAATAGTAAACATCCGGTCAACCGCCCACAGTCCGCGGTCACCGCAATAACCCACAACCCACAATTGGGTACAATAATCAAGATCCGGTCAACCGCCTACTGTCCGCGGTTGCCGCAATAACCCATAATCCAACATCAAGCAGACCCTGTCCCTGACCCTCAGGTCCCGGCTACACTATCCCAAACCTCTGCTCGAACCCGAGCTACATGACTCAAGAGTCTAGAATAAAAGGAGAAAGAAAGCAAACATGGTTTCTCCTAAGTCAAATCCCAATATGATAGTGTAGCAATAAAATTGTGGCCTATCTAGATGTCCAAATGAGCATGCAAAAGTCCTCAGCAATGAAAGAGAGAATATGTCAAATGACAGTTTTACGTGTGTAATAACAATAATATCCAGATAAATATCACCATCAGGCTAAAATCATCAGTGGACTACACATGTATAAGATCCCTGTTCCATAATAAATTCATACAACATCAGTGATTGGATTAACTCATACAACATCAGTCCCGAAACTGATAAATTATCACCTGCTGAAAGTGCCCAGAAAATTCTAAGAAAAATATCACGGCGATCCTCGCGTCGATAGCTTCGCAACGATACCTTGCACGTCCAAAACTGAGATCGGTAAGTCAAGATAAAAATTCGGCAAGGGGGTATACTCATACAAAAATCTGCGCTAAAAACTGTGCACTGTTCACTGAGAAAACAGTGATTTTCACCTCGAAATAATCCTCTAGAAAATCCAAGAAAAATACGAGCGCGTTTCTTGCGATCCGTAGATGAAAATCGAGTGCTGAAACGCCTTGATCCGATGTTCCTAGGCTGAGATATAAATTCGACAAGTCGGTGCTGTCCAAAATCCACCACAGAAAAATAGGGTCAAAGATGCCTCGGGAAACGTGCCAAAAGTGCGAAACGGAGCGAAGCGATCAACACGAAAATCGAAGCCTTACCTCTTAGGAACACGCTGTCGAAGAAATCGTCCAAAAACTCCTCCTGGTTTGCTCACAGCGAAATTCCAACTGAACTGTGACAGTAATGGGCCGAAATGGGGAGAAAACCGAGGCGAACTGTAAAACCGATATCGCCGTTGCCGAGCGTCCAGAAATTCTGAGAATCCACCACGAGATCAAGGGCATCAAGAGGAAAAACATTCATAAAGAACTCACCCTCCCATTCTCTCTCTACAGCTCGGAAAAAGGAAAGGAAATGAGGGAAGTGGGCTGCCTTAAATAGGCCCACCAAAACAAATCCATTAATACCCGGGGTGTCCCCGGTTTCGGGCGCCCGAAACTTTTGGGCCCCGAAACCGGGCTCGCACAGTAACTCAGCCCGGCCCGGCCCACTCCCCGCACGCGATCCGGTCGGACCGCACGGCCGTCCGACCCGCTCCACGCACTGACACGTGTCCCAGAACACGAAACAGCGGATCCGGCCGCTCCTCTCACGCCACGTGGTGCACCCTGGTCAACGGGGCCGTTGGCGCCCGCCAATGGCGGGCCGCCACGTGGCGCCCGCGTGCGCCACCCTGCTGCCGTGCCCGCCACGCCAGCCGGCCGCCGCCTGCCCCGCCTGCCCCGCCTGCCGGCCGCTGCCTGCCCCGCCTGCCACCGCCGCCTGCCACGCCGTACGCGCACAGTAGCACACCCAATCCTCGCTCGCCACGTGTCAAGGTCCCCCACTCGCTGCACCCGGTGCACCCACTCCGTGCACCCGACGAACCCCGCTCTGCCACGTGTCAACCTCTCGGCCAATAGAACGCTGCCACATGGCACACCACCAGCCTGTACCCCCTGCGCCTGCCCGCGCACCCGCGTGCGCCGCGTCCACTCCACCGAACCAATAGGAAGGTGCCACGTGTCCCCTGCTCTGGTCCACCGTACACTCCGCTATGCTCCGTGGACCGCTACCCGTGGACGATCCAATGGGAAACTGCCACGTGGCCCCCCGCTCCGGTGCACGCCTGCCGCGTGGACCGCGCGCCCTGCCCGCGCCCACGCGCCCTGCCCGCCGCGGCTTTCCGCCTGCCCGAGGCCGCGCCGCCGCCCTCCGCCGCTGCCCGCCGCCACCGGCCGCCGCCGGCGATCGCCGGAGTTACTGTTCCGGCGGTGAACAGTAACCCGTGCCCAAAAAGTCAAGTAGGTAGTCCATTTTGACCGTTTTCGCGCGCTGATTTCGAATTTGACGTCCGTTTCGCCAAATTCCAACTCTAAAAATTGCCGAAGGCACCCGGAAAAGTGTTCTTAGCCCAAATTTCGCGCGGAGCCCAATTTTAATATCCGTTTCGCGCGAAACCTCCTCTAAACCCTCCACGGGGTCCTCCGATCACTCCCGATCACCCACAAGCTCCATTTAAGCCCGAAGTCCAACACTCGTACCGAATTATGCTCCAAACACCTCCAACACATGAAGTAGGCCTCCAATAGCCACCCCAACGCACTGCAGCAGCTCTGCGGAGATCCGGGTCATCACATACTGAATGGCCGTGGTGTCGCAGGTCTAAGGATCAGTTGTACCATTGCAACATCGAATCAGTTACTGACGAAAGAGTAGACATCCAAGTAACTATTCGTAATTGGTCACGCTCAGTGCCCTTGTTCTATAACAACCACCTGCACGTTCGCTCCAGTGTCCCCACACTAATGACTTGAGACTCGTCATCCAAAAAGAGAGCGACACATACATCAATCTTGCCGGATCAATCATCGTCCCCATGATGATCCTCCGATTGAGAGCATTTATGACTTAATCACTAATAATATGTATCTCAAATTCTTAACTCTTAAGAATATACATTATCATCTCATTAATTCAAAGGACGATTCATGGACACATCAAACATGAATGGCATAAAATGCCCAAATTATAATAAAGATCAAGTACAAATATGTCCCATATAATAAAATGCGTCAACCTGATAGGCTTTTGGGGCATACAACTAACACCTACTGCCGATGAATATGGTACCCGAGCCATGTCGGTCTTTTCTACTTCCGTACCCGGTGATTGCTCGGCCGACAATTTTAAATGAATAGGAAAAGGGATAGAAACTGGCTTTGCGTTCTGCAAGTTGAAGCGCCGCAGAACCTTCTCCACATAACTCTTCTGTGAAAGCCAAACTTTCCTATTCTTTCTCTCCCGTAGTACCTTCATCCCGAGTATTTGATTCACAGTTCCTAAGTCCTTCATATCAAACTCACCGGCTAACTGAGTCTTCAAGATAGATATCTGGCCCTTGTTATTTCCGACGACCACCATGTCGTCGACATATAATAACAAAATACAGAAGCTCCCGTCATTATAATCGCAGAAATATGCATAATGATCCGCTTCAAGCCTATCAAAACCCAAACTTATAATGAAGGAATCAAATCGCATGTACCAACACCTTGGCGCTTGTTTCAAGCCGTACAACAATTTGTTCAACCGACAAACCAAATACTCCTTGCCTTTTTCGACAAAGCCTTCCGGTTGCGACATATATATCTCCTCCTCCAGGTCACCATGCAAGAATGCTGTTTTTACATCCATCTGCTCGAGCTCCAAATCCATGACCGCTACGATCGCCAAAACAACCCGAATAGTGGTAAGACGAACCACTGGTGAGAAGATCTCATCGAAATCGATTCCCGGCTTCTGAGCATATCCCTTCACCACCAATCTTGCCTTGAACCTCTCCACATTCCCATCTGTATCCTTTTTCACCTTAAACACCCACCGACATCCAATCGCGTTCCTTCCCTTCGGCAAATCAACAAGTTCCCAAGTCTTGTTCTTCCGAATTGACTCCATCTCCTCCTCCATCGCGCATTGCCACTTCCCAGCGTCAGTCGACTCACAAGCCTCCTTATACGAAGTCGGCTCATCTTCTTCCGCTAAAGCAACATATGCACTAACATGGTTTGCAGAAGGAATAAATGAAGTAATATAGTCATTATACCTCGCAGGAGGTCTAATAACTCTACTAGGACACCCGGAATCCGCTGGCGACTCTACCGGTGAATTTGTATCTTCGGATGATTGCGGAGATTCCAAGTCAGGTTCATCATCAACCACTTCATCATCCTGTTGTGCTTGCTCAACTTGCACCTCATCGCGCGCTTCAAAGAGCTCAATTGGAATCATAGCATCATCATCTTGCTTTTCCTTGGTGCCTTGAAAGGACCCTTCATTGAAGACAACGTCACGACTTACGACTATTTTGTGGGTAGTAGGGTCCCACAATCGATACCCCTTAACACCTTTCGCATAGCCAAGAAATATACACCTCCGAAAGTTCTTATCCAATTTTGACCTTTTTTCCTTCGGTATCCACGCATAAGCATCACATCCAAAGACACGAAGATGGGAGTAATCAATGGACTTGCCGCTCCAGACTTCTTCAGGAATTTCCAAACCAAGTGATTTTGTCGGCGCTCGATTAATCAAATAACAAGCTGTGCTCACGGCTTCCGCCCAAAATCTCTTGTCGAGTTTTGAAGTACTCAACATGCTATTTAACCTCTCCGCTACACCATTTTGTTGCGGTGTACCGGGTACCGTGAGATGCCGCATAATTTCATGCTCAATACAAAACCCATCAAATTCTCTTGAACAATACTCCCCTCCGTTATCAGAACGTAGGCACTTAATTTTTAAATCCTTTTCATTCTCCACAAGAGTTTTGAACTTCTTAAAAGTCTCAAACACATCGAACTTTTGCTTTAGAATATACATCCAAGCCTTCCAAGAGTAATCATCAATAAATGAAACAAAGTAAGAACATCCGCCCAACGAAGTATCGGGCGACTCCCAAGTATCCGAATGAATCAACTCGAGATGCTTCTTACTTCTTTGATGTGATAGAGAAAAAGACAACCTTCGTTGCTTCCCGTAGATGCAATATTCACAAAAATCTAATGGCGCGGACTTGTAACCTGAAAGAAGTTCACGGTTGGATAATACCTGCAATCCGCGCTCACTTATGTGTCCTAAACGGCGATGCCACACCGTTGAAGACTCCACCTTTGCGCTTGCAATAACCGCTTCTCCCACTTGAGTCTCGCCCACTAATCTATAAAGGCCACCTACTTGCTCTCCTTTCATCAACACCAAACAACCTTGACATACCTTCAAGTGATCTTTCTCGCCGATGAATTTAAACCCTTGTTTGCAAAATTTTTCAAGTGATAGAAGACTTTTTCGAAGTGCAGGAACATGTCGAACATTAGAAACCGTCCGAATAACACCATCAAACATCTTGATCCGAACGTCTCCCACTCCAACCACCGGACATGCCGTGTTGTCACCCAAATAGATAACTCCACAATCCTGTGACTTATAAGAATGAAACCACTCCCTATAGGGAGTCATGTGGAATGACGCCCCCGAATCCAAGATCCAATGATAAATAAGCTCGGATCTATCCAATGCGACTAACGCATCTCCGTCTTCTGAACTAGCCGACTTAGCATCCGCTTCGGCTATATTACCTTGAAAATTATTTGAATCGGATTTACCATCAACTCCTTTAACCCGACAATCTTTCTTCACGTGCCCCAACTTTCCACAATTCCAGCACTTTACTTTCTTTTTGCCCTTGGATTTTGATCTCGACTTTCCTCGATCACCATACTCCCTCTCGAAAGGTCTTTCCCGTGCTATCATAGCCTCCCCCGAAGAACTTCCTTGGCTAGACTTCCGCCTCATTTTCTCGGTAAGTAATGATGCAACAACCGACTCCATCTTAAGGGTTTCAATATGGCTCAAGTTCATAATCAAATTATCCCAAGTTTCCGGCATCGAGCAAAGTAAAATACTTGTCTTTTTTTCTTCATCAATTCTCACGTCTAGGGTAGCGAGTTTGCTTACGATAGAGTTGAATGTACTTAGATGTTCTTGTACCGGTGTTCCGTCCTTCATCTTTAGATTGTATAAATTGTCGCCTTAAGAAAATTTTGTTCACCAATGACTTTCCTTGATAGAGATTTTTTTAATTTATCCCAAATCCCTTTTGCGGTAGTCTCGGTCTCCACATTAAATAGCACCGAATCATCCAATACCAAATATAGGTTTGCCAAAGCCATCTTGTCCTTCTCTTCAAATTGTTTATCCGTCATCCCTTCCGGCTTATTCTCTATTCCTTGTAGGGCGATCTCACAAGCATCTTTAATCAAAACTGCTTGCATCTTCAGTTTCCACAACGTAAAGTTCGCTCCATCAAATCGAGAAATCTCATACTTTGTCACTGAAACTTTTTCCACCATCGTTTCACCGTCAACGAACTACGAATAACCAAACGCTCTGATACCAATTGAAGGGGGACCGGCCGTGGGGTTACCGAGCACACCTCAACCCACACAGCACACGAGCGCAGCGGAAATAGAATCTTTCGTACATGAAAGTTGGCGAAAATGATTGTAGAAAACAAGCACGAGAATAACTAAAGAAATAAAATAAATAAGAGAATGCAAGGACACAAGAATTACGTGGTTCGGCCAACAATGTGTCAACCTACGTCCACGGGCAAGACCACCTCAATGCGTTATTCGATTAATCCACGACACAAAAGTACAAGGAGTAAAATTGGATTACAAGAAACTCTCTTACGAAGGCTCTCCACGTTTTTGCTCTCAATTAGGGTTTTTCAATGAAGCTCTAAAAAATAAAAGATGAATCGCAAGAGTTAATATAACTCTAAAAACCTAATTCTAATAGGAAATGATCTCCACCGTCCATCCGAGTTTTTAAATCACTTCTAGTCGTCGTCCATATCCTCTTAAGAATTATCTTTAAGATATTCCTAAATCATCCCTAATCTTTAGGAACAAGATTGGATCAAATCCATATGGACTCGAAACATGATTTTACATAATCCAACAATAATCTGTAGCATTGGATAGGTTCAACATGTTTAAATTAAGAATGTAACTACTCGGCCCACTAGCAATAATAATTTGTTGAGCTCAAACCACAATCCAAAATACTTAAGCTCAGTTATTATTATTAGTGTTCATGTCACTGATATACCCAATCAGAACTGAATTCCCATCCGATGTGGAATTATTGGGGTGTCATAAAGAACCCTAACAGAAGACAACTGAGAGAGCCATGAAAGGTTGTCGACACAAGGGCTGTAGAAAGCAAAAGCATCTACTGTTATATGTGACTGAATTTGAAAATCGTTTCGATATTATGTTTCCAATTCACCGACGGCTTCGCAGTGCAACAATAAAATTTGGTAAATTTTTGGAAAAAGAAAATTGGATGTTTGTGGTGGAAGCGGAGGGTTCGGACTGATAGAAAGCGGAGGGATCAGATCGGATATCCATTAAGAATTTCTTATTTCTTTTTTTTTTTTGCCCTAGTAAGATCGAGAAATTGTATCATTAAGATTATTTTTGTATTCTCTTTTTCGTATAGTGAAATATTCATCCTTCGCTAATAGTTTTTTTTCTGCAAAGAATTTTTTTACGTAAATCTGTGTGTTTATTTTTTTATCGTGCATTTAAGATATATTTTTGTGTGGTGATCACTTTTAATTTCGTTAAGTTTGTGCGTTCGTTGCTAACATTTACCGTATAAAAAGTATGCAAACGAGAGAGGTTATTGAGCTGTGGAGGTGTTGTACATATGAAGCTTAAATAAGAAAGGTTGAGATAGCGAAGATTAGATAAATTGCTAAGTTGATGGGGTATCTTACCACCGGAGAGATCAAGATGCATCAAGGTTTTTAACGAACCGATGAATTCTGGAATGTTGGTTCCATTAAAATCGTTGCCGCTAAGGTCAAGGCAAAGTAAACGACTTAAACCATGTAAAGATGGATTGATCTCACCGCGTAGAGAATAATCTGACCAATTGGCATATGTATATTTGTTTTGAAGGTTAAGCTTCACAACGTAGCCGGTGTTGCTGTCGCAAACTACTCCCCGCCAACTACAACAATCCTGACCCGACCACGAAGACAAGCGATTGCCGGTACCAATAATATCAGCTTTGAAGGCGAGGAGCGCCTCCCTTTCGATCTGGAAGCACCCACTCCCACTTGTTAGGATGGTTTGATAGCCTAAAAGCCATAGTGTGAGAGTAAATAGCAACTGGTGCATGGTTGTAGTCCTTGCCGCAGCTATATATGTTTTACCGATCTAATTAATTAGCAATAGCGTTGGCTATATATACATATATACGTGCAACAGTAATTCAATATTCCAAGCACGTGTTAAACCACAAAGAATTAATATTTATTGGTTCTACACCCACTTTTTTATGGGTAATTTCACTAGCCCCCCCTAACTTTGTGCCAAGTTCCATTTCGAACCCCAAATATTCGAATTCAACGGTAGAAATTCTAAACTGTTAAAAGAGATGCGCTTTAGTCCTTGTGCTCATTCGCAATTAGAGGGTAAATTATCAGCTACACGCATTGTTAGATGTAACTCCGAAATAAGAATTACTTTGATTTTAAATTTTCGGTTCGCCGATGAGCTTGCGGTGCGACGATAAATTTGGTAATATTCTGAGAAAGGAGTACGGATCGGATCCGCTAAGAAAAAATCCTCTTTTCTTTTTGTTTGCCCTAGAGAGAGATCGAGCGAATGAATTTTACGATCAAGAACTTTTATATTCTCTCTTTTCTACCTAGTGAAACTCTTCTCTTTCGTCCGTAGCTTTTTTTCTAAAATTTTTTTTTCATGTAAATCTATGTGTTATTATCTTTGTCGTATATTTTTAAATTTACTTTTGTGTCGTGATCACCAATTGATTTTATTTGGTTTGTGCGCTCGTTACTAACACGCATGTATGTATCGGTCCTCTATCTATCTGATCCCATGTTATAATCCCATCATCTACTGAGTTATAATTTTTTTTTAGTTAGGAAATTAGTTTGATAAATTAGAAAACCGAGACCAGTGGCAAACTTACAAATTTATGGTATAAAAACATACAACACAAACAATAATATTTACTTCAGAATAAAAACTAAAAGCGATATAATATTACTGAAAAATTCAGGACTATAATAAAATATTATTGAAAGTTCAGTGTCTCAATTGCCGAATTTGAAAAATTTGAGGATTAAAATAAAACTTAGAATTATAGATTGGGGACTAATTAATAATGTTAATTATTTATTTATATTTATTATGATCTCCAGTTTTTTTTTTTTCCTTTCTTCCCCCAACCAAGTCTCTAATTATTTCTTTTCTTTAACTTCCTCCCATCTAGTTAACTAGACGAAAATTTATGTTCAACGAGATTGAAACAAAAAAATTTTAACTTCAAACTTAATTTTTGACTGAGACCACCATATCTTTAAATCTTTCAAAATTAAGTGATTTTAGTTTAAAAAATATTAGAGGATTCATCAAATTAATTGATTAGTTCGTTGAATGCAAAAATTTTAGTAACTTTTCGGCAAATAAAATTAATTTTTTTTTTTTTTTTTTTTTTTTTGTAATTTAGCTGTAACTTATATGACGGTATATATGTTCCGCGTTGTCTTGTCCGGAGAGAGCGCAAGTTTGAATTGATATTTTATTTTTACTAATTTTATTGAAAAGTTCATCAAATTTGGTAAGTTTAATTACTTTGTAGTAGAATTGATATTCATTTCTAAGTTTTTCTTTCTTGGATAACTAGGGCTTATTATTTGGTGGTTGTACTAATATGAATAATCTTAGGCTGCGTTTGGTTCAGATATAAGTTAGAATTGTTTATTTTAATAATAAATATAAATTTAGGAACAAATAGAAATAAAGCTAATTTTATATTTGGATGAAAATTAGGTTATTTTTGGGAATACGAAAAATAACGTTTGGATAGTTAGATTGGAACAGTAAGAATAAAAATAATTATAATTTTAAAATAATAATATAATTATCTAATTAATTAATTTAAAAATATTAATTAAATAATAATTTAATTTATTTAATTAATTATTGCTAAATAATCTTAAATATTAATTGATAAAATAATTAACAATAATGAGTATTGTTAATAAATAATTTAATTAACTACAAATAATTTAATGAATTAATAAATTAATTAGTTAATTATCTAATAATTAAATAATTAGTTAATAAAATAATTAGATAATTTAAAATATTAAATTAATTAAAAAGTTAATATAACCACTTGCGCAACGCGATATTACATACGAAAATAAATATAATATTTTATTATCGTAACTTTTTACTATACATAACATAATTTTCTGGCAATCTCAAACGAAATCTTAACGAGAGAACCAAACAAGTTGGGACACACCAAATAAAGGAAATTAAATACAACTTATAGAAGAGGCTAAAGACAAATGCATTGTCAGCTATAACTATTAGTATACTTGTCTTAAAATTAATTCAATGATAAATATAATGTACAGCATCGAAAACATTTGGACCTAGCTGTTTCACTCTTATTGTATAATTCATGTTCGTATTGAATAAAACGGATAACTTATTTTTGTTTTTTTAAAAAAAGAAGAAAACACTTGGACGTAAAAATTCAAAATTCATGAATTTCTAAAATCTTGTCATCTTGTCGAAAAAGTAGTCCAAAATTTGACAACGAGCGGATGGAGTTTTTTGGCCTGACATAGAAGACATATTTGAGTTTTCAATTTTTTTAGTTGGTCTGGAATAAATCATTGTAAATAGCCAATCTTTGATGCAGTCATCAATTTTCCTGACAAGTTGAGATAATGAGATAATCCTAACATGGCCGTTCCAGTCTGTCCAGTTGGGCTTGCACTTCAAACACTCAAAACTAATTATTAAGTTTGAAATTTCAGATAGAAAATTAATTATTCATTTAATGGATCGCAACTTGCTTAGACAAATTGAAAATTTCAAATTTACTTTTCTACGCAGAGAATATTGAGTAAATATTACGTATCGAAACTTGATTGTTGATAATTAAGCCTAAATATGACATAGCCTAAAAATCTCCCAAATGACCATATATATATAGAGAGAGAGAGAGAGAGAGAGAGAGAGAGAGAGAGAGAAAGAAAGAGAATTAGGCTGGAATATTATTAATAGTATCAAGTCATTGGGTTTAATGGGTGGTTGGAAAATAGTAAAATCTAATGGGTGAAAATAATTAAAGAGATTGATCTAAGGGTAAAAAATTTGATAGCACCAAATGCTTGGTATTATCGATAGTATAGTAGTCGGACATATATATATATATACTTAATTGTGGGGATGTAAATTGTTAACGAGGAAAAGATCAGTTTTTATCTATGTATCACGAACACTTCTATAAAATTCGCGTGTCCGTGTCAGATTCGTATCCGATGTTGACACTTTTTGGACGCGCGTTCAATGCCGATCCATAGCGCATATAATTAAAAAAGTATATATAATTTTTTTTTATGCATATATAATGTAAAATGATAAATATTTTAACTTTTTGATGAATACATACAATTTTTTTTTTTGACAATATAAATAAATTATGTATGGTGAATTTTTTTAAAAAAATATATAAACTATCAATAAAAAATTGTATAAATTTTCACATGGATGAGAAATATAACAAAAATTTATTAAATTTATATTTTATATATAATAAATATATATTATTATATATATTAATAATATTATATTTTATTATCTGTGTTCATATCGTATTCGTGTTCTAATTTTTTGGAAGCTGTCGAATCGTCGTGTCCGAATCGTGTCGTGTCCCGTATCTCGTGTATCATGTCAATGTCCATGACACTTAGATTTTTATATATTAACGTCTTGAAAAATTGGAGCGAACAGCAATCCAGAGATATAACTGGATCAAGTATCACTGATTAACTCAACCAGTAAATCAATCAGTAATGAAAAAATAATTGTCCACACTAGGCAAGAGGACATCTATTAAATAATGTAAAATATTTACTATTCTTTAAAAATTTAAGCTGCAAAAAAATAAAATTTTAATTTTTTATATTTAGGACTCGTGTTCTAGTATCATATAAAATAGAGACTATTTCAAATATTATTGATATTCCTTCAAAATTATCAGTATTAATTTTGCTACTACTAGCATATATAAGAAATACCCTCCATTACACTTATTAAGAGTTTTGAACTAATTTGCTCTTAATTAGAGCTGTAGTAATTGTGTATACGTGAGGCTAAAACATTTATTTCTCATCCAAAAATAATTTAAGTTTTATTAATTTATGATTTAGTTTATAAATCTCCTTTTTGACTCAGGTGTTTTTAATATCAAGTCATCTTTAATGTCATTATCATTAACACTTATATAAAATAATTAAGCTTAATTTCTTGCCTATCATAGAGAGAAGTTAAATCTTATATATAGCACTTCTAAATCAGTATCAAAGAGTAAATAAAAGAAATGAATTTTAATCTAAAACCTAATAAAACATCACAACAATTTGGACTCTAAATATAAATAAACGCGAGTCACACTAATATATATGGGCGCAATACATAATGCATATAAACAAATAATTTTTTAAAGACCCATAGTAATTAATGCTTTGTGGAAAAGCAAGCATATTATATTTATGTATGGCAAAGCAAAGAGGCAAAACTTTTGTTAGCGGAGGACTCCAAGTCACAAAGCCATTATAAAAATAAAAATAACAAAAGCAAAAACTTTCTTTTTCTTTTTCTTTTTCTTTTTCTTTTGGATAAGAAAAAAAATTCTACTTGTACATATTAAAAAAGGAGTAGATTTTACACTTTTATTTTAAAATTCACACAAATTTAAATAATTTTTAGTAAATTTTTTTTTAAAAATAATTAAATAATTTTGAAAAAAAAGATATAAAATATACAATCAATTTTGGAATGTAATAGTAATCTTCAAACTATACGACGCGTGATATTTTGATTTTCAAATTTTCATTTGTAAGATTAATATGATAAATTCATAAACGATGATAAAAAAAAAAAAAAAAATGATAAAAAGGGTTTGATATTATTATTCTTAAATGAACGTATATAAATTCAATGACCGCTAAGAAACTATGTGATATTGAGGAAATGTCTACAGTTATTAGGCCAAAACGAGTTTAGAAAAAAAAGCATGTAGTAAGAGAAATTGAGTATGCTTCTCTGTTTTCCGGTTAAGTCATAGAACGTATCTCTTAATTGAACTACAGCAATCTGCATGACGTTCTCTCGTTGATATTTAAATAATTTTAGTCTCAGGAATTATGTTTGGGCCGGGCAAGGAATTTATTGTTGTGAAATCCACTTGAAACCCGATCCAAGTGTTTAAGTCATTAGCAAACCTATACTCTACAGTTTTAGAGTGTATATGGTATATCCCAACCCGTTGCTTGAGTTATTAGCCATCTCTGTAAATTCTTATAACCTTCTTGACTTGCCCTGTTTGGTTGGGTGATAAAAGGGAAATAACCCTTTTATTTCTCAATTCTTACTAAATAAGAGATGCTCATGGAGCACAGGTGTTGTTTAACCAGAGAGAGCTGATTAGGTGGCGTATTAGCCTTTACCCAGTGTGACCAGAGTTGATAGAGAGTTCGGGTCGTGGATTGACGACCCGTCGTGGGTTTTGCTCAGTGAGCGTAGTGGTCGCGTGGCGACGATCAGCGGGTTCGCTTGGGGACGATCCGTGCCTGGACCATGTTTGTGGACTGTGGGCCTGTAGCCCAGTGGGCAGGCGCAGTCGGCTGTGAGAGACAGCGGCCCGAGATCGGAGGGCGGGGCATGATAGAGATTTGGTCGGGGCGGTAGTCCGAGCGGTGACCCGAGGATGTGGAATGCCACATGTGAGCCTTGAGGCTGTTAGTACACTAAGAGTGTGGATGTGACCAAGCCGTAGTGCTAGTGATGATTGAGGTACTGTAGCTCCTAGTGGGAGTGTTGGTGCGGTAACCTTAAGTGAGGATCTACCCATATTACGATTGGGCCTGCGTGCTAGCGAGAGCCATTGCACAGTGCTGGACTAGCTTTGGGCTTTAGGCCCTATAGGACCGTGGTCTGTGAACCTATTAGTAGTCCGAGATATTGGGTTAGCTGATAACCCATGGACTTAGAGCACTAGTAGTGTGTGTGATAGCTGGGAACTCGTGGATTGGTCTTGCCCTCCACATTAGGCAGCGAAGCGACCGAAATATGCGGTAAATGTAATTGGTTGCAGATGCAGCCTCATTGTGAAAAGATGATGGCGGAATTAAAGTGGAAATTTCGCAAGAAAAGACGGGGCAATTCGTGGCAATGGCGAGAGAGCAAGTGCTCAACTGTGTCTTTCTCCTATTTGGTGAAAGTGGCCAGACACCAGATCTGAGTTTATCCCTGGATTGAGGTAGGGATTCATGCATGAGTTGCTCGTGTAGTCTCGGCGAGCAGGCAATTTGATGCCGGTCACGATATACAGTGAGCCCAGTAGTGAGGACAAAATTCCTCCCTCTCGATCAAGTATGAGTCGAGATGTGATTCAAGTTTCGAGGACGAAAATTTTAAGGGGGGTAGAATGTAACGTACCAGATATATGGTATATAAATAATATAAATAAAAATGGTATGAAATACTATTTTTATTGGATTCGGAGAAAAGTGCTAAATTATGGTTTATTCAAAATAGGGGAGAGTGTAGTACATCGATTTCCGCGAAAAGACGAAATTCAGCAAAAATACTTATAACACATTTCAAATGTAATTACAAGTGAGTTGGAAGCATTTCGAATCGATGCAAAAGTCATCGAGTCGAAAAGTGAGTTGGAATTGAGAAATTGAAGCTTCAATTGTGAAGCATAGGTCCTTGTTTGGCGATTTCCGCAAAAAGTGCGAAATTCAGCAAAAATACTTGTAACACATTTCAAATGTAATTACAAGTGTGTTGGAAGCATTTCGAATCGATACAAAAGTCATCGAGTCGAAAAGTGAGTTGTAGTTGGAAATCGAAGCTTCAAGCTTGTAGAAGGTAGACCCACGTTTGCCGAATTCGCAAAATGGCGAAATGCGGCGAGAAGATTTGTAACATATTTTAAATATGATTACAGTCGAGTTCGGTGCGTTTCGGGCTGACGCGAAGGGCATCGGGTCAAAAAGTGACTTGAACCCCGAGGACTTCAAAATTCTGGAATTTCTGAAATTTGTGATCACGAAGCATTTTCGGAGCCCTGTTTCGGAGACTTAGAATAGTCAAAAAATTTAAAAGAAATCGTGGAGTGTCTCACAAAAGTTTTCTCATTAAAAGGAGTGAATTGCCGAGGTGAGAAATTAGAGGAAAGTAGGAGAACGAAGCGAAGAAAAATGCTTCGCGAATTCTGAAACTGCAGTTTTTGACAGTGCAGTTGATCGCGAAGCTTTTTCGGGGCTCTCTTTCGAGGGCTTAGAGTGGCCCAAAAATTTAAAAGAAATCGTGGGGTGTCTAACAAAAGTTTTCTGATTAAAAGGGGTGAAAAACCTAGGTGAGAGATTAAGGAAAAATTGGAGAACGAAGCGAAGAAAAATGCTTCGTGAATTCTGAAACTGCAGTTTTTGACAGTGCAGTTGATCGCGAAGCTTTTTCGGGGCTCTCTTTCGAGGGCTTAGAGTAGTCCAAAAATTTAAACAAAATCGTGGAAGTTTAAGAAAAATTTGCTGAATAAAGGGGAGAAGAAAAATTACGATTTTGATTTCCCAGTTGGCGGTAAAACGCGGAGAAAGAGGGCTATCTAAATTTTCTTTCTGCAGGATAAATGCTGCAGAAATTGAGGGCAGTTTTGGAATTTTTTTGAAATTGGGGGGCAAATGAGTAAATTCATTCCCCCCAACCACCACCTGCAGAGATTAAATGCTCTCTCTCTCCCACTTGAACCCTCACTCTCTCTCTCTCTCTCTCTCTCTTCCTCTCTCTGTTTGAGCATGAAACGAAAGAAGAAGGAGAAGAAGAAAAAGAAGAAAGAAGAAAAAGAAGAAAGAAGAGAAAAAAGAAAGGAGAAGAAGAGAAGAAGGAGAAGGCTAACTCTCTCTCTCCCTCTCCCTCTCAGTTTTTTTGTTAAGGTGCTGTTCTCTCTCTCTCTCTCTCTCTCTCTCTCTCTCACTCACTCTAACCTCTGCTAGCAGCAGCAGCTTGTGCTGCTGCTGCCAGCAGGGCCTGCAGCAGCAGCAGCTGCTGCTGCCAGCAATGCCACCAGCAGCAGCAGCTTGAGCTGCTGCTGCTGGCTGGGCCACCAGCAGAGCAGCAGCTCGAGCTGCTGTTGGTGGGGCTAGCAGCAGCAGCTCTAGCTGCTGCTGCCAGCAATGCCAGCAGCAGCAGCATGGGCTGCTGCTGCTAGGGCCTGCAGCAGCAGCATTGGCTGCTGCTGCTAGGGCCAGCACCAGGCAGCAGCAGGAACACTTACAAAAAAAAAGGAGAAGAAAAGAAAGAAAAGAAAGAAAGGAAAGAAAAGAAGAAAAGAGGGAAAGAAAGAAAATTTCCTCTTCTTTCCTTTTCCCCGATAAGAAAAATGCAATGTCCTAATTTTGCCAACGCGCAAAATCGATAAGTTGGGGGAATACCTCAAATTGAGCTTCTCTCCAATTCTGAAAGCGAATCCTCGATTTTTGCCAATATGCAAAATCGGTAAATTTTGGGAAATTGCTCAAATTGAGCTTTTCTCAAATTCTCGAGAGCATTTTGACCCAGGATCGAGTTGAGCAAGTTTCTTTTTGGCAACATGCCATGAGAGAATTATTCCCCCCTCATTTTTATGAACGATAAAAATTTAGCCTTTTGATGGGGAAAATGACCAAATAGGGATTTTTCCCTTAAGTTGTCAAAATGGGGATTTACTTTTGAAATGTTTATGGACTTAGGAAAAAATCATGAGAATCAATTGTTCATAATTTTCTTTCCTTACGATTTAGGAAAAACCTCGGAGATCGAAAGAGCAAAGTTTTGTCTCCTTCAAGAACAAAGAACACACCGAGGTGGGGGATTCTACCGAAAATTGGTGACCTCTCCACTTTTTCCTCTGCTTTTGATTTTGAAGCATTATAGTGAGCATGCTAGTGTAGTGTAATTTTAATTATGATTATGAATAAGGGAAAAGGAAAATAGATAATTTATTTACATGTTTAAATGAACATAGAGGGAAATGAAATTTTGATTTATCTACATAGATGATGAATATTATTCATGATTGAGATGGAAATAATCGCATGCATAAGAAGGGATTAAGTATTTCATGATTGTGATCATGCTAGGGTATAGCCCTAGGAATCATGTGAAAGCATAAGGAAAAGGACATGTTGATAGTAAGACTAGGAGAAAACTTAGACTCAGGGTTAATGAGTGGATCAAACTTAGAAGTTTATCCTAGGATTGAATGAGTGGCATTATCTTAGGAGATAACCTAAGGACATTGGATAGAGTGATCAACACAGAACCAAGAACTCTAGGTTAAACATGATATGAAACTTAGATAAGAGAACCTAAGGTGAACTAGTAGACTTTATACTCACAGAAAATGGATTAGAGTTAAGATAACTCTGAATGCAAGGTGCAACAGGTAAATAGAGATAATGTAACTCCAGGTTCGGCAAAGAAAAGAGTATGTGGCCACAAAGTTTAATGAATTAAACTGATAGCAAAGTGATCAACTTAGAGTCAAACTCTAAGGAAAAGTTTGTGTAATCACAAAGTCAAAAAGCTAAATAATACAACCCTAGAGTGGGTCATAAGGTGTCTGGGCAAATGGACAGCAACTTTAACTTCAATTTGAGTTAAATAAATGAAAGAGAATGATAAGAGTCCAAGAGACTCTCTAGTTATCCTTATGGCAAGACCTAGGATAAGAGGAAAAATTGTTGCAAAAAGGCAAAGTTTAAAAGCAAGCTAAAAGTGGCTAAAAAGCATAAAGAAAATGTAAATGACGCCTTCGAATTTGAGACTCGTCAAGTGGAGTAGGACTCCCTGGGCAGTGACCCGTCGGACGAGGTACTTTCGAAAGGCTTAAAGTGAAAGCAAAGAGCTAAATGCTCAAAGAAAAGAGAAAGAGATTTGCCAGTGGCAAAATGGGAGCTATAAGCTCGAATAAGAAAGGAAAGCAAGTGTTCAAAGGCAAAGAGGCTAAGAACTAAAGTAAAAAGAAAAGAAAGAAAATATAAAGATAAAACGGGCGGACCTACGGTGAAACCAGCCCATGTTGGAGGTACGGGCAGTATCCCTCTCCCGGGTAGAGACCCGTTCGGGACGTTTCTTCCGTAGGACGGGGTAACACTTGCGGGTGTTATCGGCAACCTTAGAAATCTTATCTTATGGTAGCAGGACTACCGGGCTGGGGCCCGTTGGATAAGAATTTCTGAGGGTTAACTTGAACTAAAGCACCAAAATTTAAAGAATAAAGAAAAAAATAGAGTGGCCAAGATGGCCGGGTTAGTTTAACCCTGTATACAGCGGCATAGTGGCCGAGTTGGTGCTTAGCAGCCTAGTGTGGCTAGACAGAGTAGTGCTGGGTCGTTGATTATACACAGATAGTGTAGTGACCTGTTATATTGTAGCCTAGTATGGCTAGCAGTGTAGTGCTGGGTTGATGAGTATATACAGATAATGATTATTATATTGCATAGCCGCATTTTGATATTGAGGATTTTAGTTTCCTAGCACCATTAGTGGTGTATTGGACAAGTGGTCTCGGTGGTTGAACCCACTGGGAACTCAGTTGTAGTTCTCACACCCCTTGGGTGACTCCCCCCACAGGTTCGGGTATGGATGCAGCGGTCGTGACGGTTCAGATGCAGACGGCGAGGCATACGACAGGGGCAAGAGCCCAGCAGCATAGAGACCTAGAGGGTCTAGCAGAGGTATCCATTTTTATATTTCTTGAGTGAACCTTGTATGGTGAGGAATTTATGTAAAAAGAATTGTAATAATTTTATTTGCAAGTTCAGGAATGTAAAGTGTAATAAATTTAAGTTATGGTTCACTCTTGTATTGCTTTCATTACCGCTTTAACTGTTTGTTTATTAAATGAAAGTTTTAATTTGTAGTGATTTTTAGTACTCTGATACTGAGCTTCCGCATATACTTGTTGTGTTATTATGGATGTTACCGTTCCTTTCGGGTAGAAAAAGGTCTTACCCGATTGGCGGGTCTGTTGGCGTGCCCGAACCGTACAAATTGGCGGACTCGGGGCGTGACAGATTAGAGTGGTATCAGAGCCTAGGAATAGTCCTAGGTGGTTAGTGAACCTTAGGGAGACCCTAGGGATTAGCACGAGAGAGTGTGTGGATTATTGGGCGAAAGTATTTGATTGGTTATTGTTGTTCCCAAAAAGAATATTGGGACTGATCAAGGGCGACGAGCTTTCATTCTTCGGACATTGCGTTGGGCGGCCGACAACGTAATGTTGGAGATGAAAGGGAGTACCCTCTTATACTTTCGCATGATTGGGTCGACTAGCCTTTTTGTCAGTATATGGACTGCGCGTTGCTCAAATGGCTAAATTTGGGCTAGTATTTCGTTGTGGTGTGCATATTAGTGATGATACCACGTAGGGAGACGCACCTGTTTTGACTCGAGTCACGAGAGGGCTCTGGGTCAAACAGGGTACACGAGCTGCGGTAGCAAGTGACCGTACTTATTGGTGTGGTCCAGTAGCATACGGAATCTTCTTGCCGATAGGCGGAAATTTTCCGCCGGCAGGAAGGCAGACTCCGACGCCTAAGGATGGCGTCAATGTGACAGTTGGAGCAGATCGATAGGCTCCGGCTGCTGATAACGCAGCAAGATGAGGCTGCATAAATGATGCATGAGTATACGGCGTCGCCGCCTGTAGGGGCGACAGTAAAGAGAATGACAGTGGTCGCCGAACTTTTGTCGGCGCAGCCAACACCTTCAGCATAGGGTGTTTTAAGCTTGTGTCAGCTGTTTTGCTGGCAAAGGGTGGTTAGTAAGGTCCAGTGAGAGACCGACTCGCGAGGTAAATGGTGATCGCTATGTTGCGAGAACCAAGTTGGTATGCCCTAAGGGTTAGGGCAAGAAAGGTTTACAGGCCAGGCGGCGGGAATTTGCCCCTGATGACTGTAGTGACGTGTGGCGTATCACTTGTGGCTGAATTGCCGCATAGTAGTGTTGGTGAGGCCTAGAGTAGGCTTCAAGATGCGAGAACCTCTCAAAGAGCGAGAGTTTTGTGGCGCCGATCTGATGGATCGGCATAATGGCAAGGATTGCCACCGCAGGTTTGCGTGTTGATCACCAGAGTTGGTGGACAGTTATTTGTGGCGCCTCAACCCAGTTGGGAGAGGTGTACATGAGTCATACGCGTGTCTAAGCAAGTTGCTTAACACTGGACTTTGTGAGTTAGCATGGGGGCGTAGGACGCCCAACCGTTTGGATGCTCATGGAGCACAGGTATTGTTTAACCAGAGAGAGCTGATTAGGTGGCGTATTAGCCTTTGCCCAGTGTGGCCAGAGTTGATAGAGAGTTCGGGTCGTGGATTGACGACTAGTTGTGGGTTTTGCTCAGTGAGGGTAGTGGTCGCGTGGCGACGATCAGCGGGTTCGCTTAGGGATGATCCGTGCCTGGACCATGTTTGTGGACTGTGGGCCTGTAGCCCAGTGGGCAGGCGCAGTCGGCTGTGAGAGACAGCGGCCCGAGACCTGAGGGCGGGGCATGATAGAGATTTGGTCGGGGCGGTAGTCCGAGCGATGACCCGGGGACGTGGAATGCCACGTGTGAGCCTTGAGGCTGTTAGTACACTGAGAGTGTGGATGTGACCAGGCCGTAGAGCTAGTGATGATTGAGGTACTGTAGCTCCTAGTGGGAGTGTTGGTGTAGTAATCCTAAGTGAGGATCTACCCGTATGACGATTGGGTCTGCGTGCTAGCGAGAGCCATTGCACAGTGTTGGACTAGTTTGGGCTATAGGCCCTATTGGACCGTGGTCTGTGAACCTATTAGTAGTCCGAGATATCGGGTTAGCTGATAACCCGTGGACTTAGAGCGCTAGTAGCGTGTGTGATAGTTGAGGACTTGTGGATTGGCCTTGCCCTCCACATTAGGCAGCGAAGCGACCGAAATATGCGGTAAATGTAATTGGTTGCAGATGCAACCTCATTGTGAAAAGATGATGGCGGAATTAAAGTGGAAATTTCGCAAGAAAAGACTGGGTCAATTCGTGGCAATGCGAGAGAGCAAGTGCTCAACTGTGTCTTTCACCTATTTGGTGAAAGTGGCCAGACACCAGGTCTGAGTTTGTCCCTGGATTGAGATAGGGATTCATGAATGAGTTGCTCGTGTAGTCTCGGCGAGCAGGCAATTTGATGCCGGTCACGATATACAGTGAGCCCAGTAGTGAGGACAAGATTCCTCCCTCTCGATCAAGTAGGAGTCGAGATGTGATTCAAGTTTCGAGGACGAAAATTTTAAGGGGGGTAGAATGTAATGTACCAGATTTATGGTATATAAATAATATAAATAAAAATGGTATGAAATACTATTTTTATTGGATTCGGAGAAAAGTGCTAATTATGGTTTATTCAAAATAGGGAAGAGTGTAGTACATCGATTTCCGCAAAAAGACGAAATTCAGCAAAAATACTTGTAACACATTTCAAATGTAATTACAAGTGAGTTGGAAGCATTTCGAATCGATGCAAAAGTCATCGAGTCGAAAAGTGAGTTGGAGTTGAGAAATTGAAGCTTCAATTGTGAAGCATAGGTCCTTGTTTGGCGATTTCCGCAAAAAGTGCGAAATTCAGCAAAAATACTTGTAACACATTTCAAATGTAATTACAAGTGTGTTGGAAGCATTTCGAATCGATACAAAAGTCATCGAGTCGAAAAGTGAGTTGTAGTTGGAAATCGAAGCTTCAAGCTTGTAAAAGGTAGACCCACGTTTGCCGAATTCGCAAAATGGCGAAATGCGGCGAGAAGACTTGTAACATGTTTTAAATATGATTACAGTCGAGTTCGGTGCGTTTCGGGCTGACGCGAAGGGCATCGAGTCGAAAAGTGACTTGAACCCCGAGGACTTAGCAAATTCTGGAATTTCTGAAATTTGTGATCACGAAGCGTTTTCGGAGCCCTGTTTCGGAGACTTAGAGTAGCCCAAAAATTTAAAAGAAATCGTGGGGTGTCTCACAAAAGTTTCCTGATTAAAAGGAGTGAAAACCGAGGTGAGAAATTAGAGGAAAATTGGAGAACGAAGCGAAGAAAAATGCTTCGTGAATTCTGAAACTGCAGTTTTTGACAGTGCAGTTGATCGCGAAGCTTTTTCGGGGCTCTCTTTCGAGGGCTTAGAGTCGGCCCAAAAATTTAAAAGAAATCGTGGAGTGTCTAACAAAAGTTTTCTGATTAAAAGGGGTGAAAAACCTAGGTGAGCGATTAAGGAAAAATTGGAGAACGAAGCGAAGAAAAATGCTTCGTGAATTCTGAAACTGCAGTTTTGACAGTGCAGTTGATCGCGAAGCTTTTTCGGGGCTCTCTTTCGAGGGCTTAGAGTAGTCCAAAAATTTAAACAAAATCGTGGAAGTTTAAGAAAAATTTGCTGAATAAAGGGGAGAAGAAAAATTACGATTTTGATTTCCCAGTTGGCGGCAAAATGCGGAGAAAGAGGGCTATCTGAATTTTCTTTCTGCAGGAGAAATGCTGCAGAAATTGAGGGCAGTTTTGGAATTTTTTTGAAATTGGGGGGCAAATGAGTAAATTCATTCCCCCCAACCACCACCTGCAGAGATTAAATGCTCTCTCTCTCCCACTTGAACCCTCACTCTCTCTCTCTCTCTCTTCCTCTCTCTGTTTGAGCATGAAACGAAAGAAGAAGGAGAAGAAGAAAAAGAAGAAAGAAGAAAAAGAAGAAAGAAAAGAAAAAAGAAAGGAGAAGAAGAGAAGAAGAAGGAGAAGGCTAACTCTCTCTCTCCCTCTCCCTCTCAGTTTTTTTGTTAAGGTGCTGTTCTCTCTCTCTCTCTCTCTCTCTCACTCTAACCTCTGCTAGCAGCAGCAGCTTGTGCTGCTGCTGCCAGCAGGGCTGCAGCAGCAGCAGCTGCTGCTGCCAGCAATGCCACCAGCAGCAGCAGCTTGAGCTGCTGCTGCTGGCTGGGCCACCAGCAGCTGCTGCTGCTGGTTGAGCCACCAGCAGCAGCAGCTCGAGCTGCTGTTGGTGGGGCTAGCAGCAGCAGCTCTAGCTGCTGCTGCCAGCAATGCCAGCAGCAGCAGCATGGGCTGCTGCTGCTAGGGCCTGCAGCAGCAGCATTGGCTGCTGCTGCTAGGGCCAGCACCAGGCAGCAGCAGGAACACTTACAAAAAAAAAAGGAGAAGAAAAGAAAGAAAAGAAAGAAAGGAAAGAAAAGAAGAAAAGAAGGAAAGAAAGAAAATTTCCTCTTCTTTCCTTTTCCCCGAAAAGAAAAATGCAATGTCCTAATTTTGCCAACGCGCAAAATCGATAAGTTGGGGGAATACCTCAAATTGAGCTTCTCTCCAATTCTGAAAGCAAATCCTCGATTTTTGCCAATATGCAAAATCGGTAAATTTTGGGAAATTGCTCAAATTGAGCTTTTCTCAAATTCTCGAGAGCATTTTGACCCAGGATCGAGTTGAGTAAGTTTCTTTTTGGCAACATGCCATGAGAGAATTATTCCCCCCTCATTTTTATGAACCGATAAAAATTTAGCCTTTTGATGGGGAAAAATGACCAAATAGGAATTTTTCCCTTAAGTTGTCAAAATGGGGATTTTAGTTTTGAAATGTTTATGGACTTAGGAAAAAATCATGAGAATCAATTGTTCATGATTTTCTTTCCTTACGATTTAGGAAAAACCTCGGAGATCCAAGGAGCAAGTTTGTCTCCTTCAAGAACAAAGAACACACCGAGGTGGGGGATTCTACCGAAAATGGGTGACCTCTCCACTTTTTCCTCTGCTTTTGATTTTGAAGCATTATAGTGAGCATGCTAGTGTAGTGTAATTTTAATTATGATTATGAATGAGGGAAAAGGAAAATAGATGATTTATTTACATGTTTAAATGAACATAGAGGGAAATGAAATTTTGATTTATCTACATAGATGATGAATATTATTCATGATTGAGATGGAAATAATCGCATGCATAATAAGGGATTAAGTATTTCATGATTGTGATCATGCTAGGGTATAGCTCTAGGAATCATGTGAAAGCATAAGGAAAAGGACATGTTGGTAGTAAGACTAGGAGAAAACTTAGACTCAGGGTTAATGAGTGGATCAAACTTAGAAGTTTATCCTAGGATTGAATGAGTGGCATTATCTTAGGAGATAACCTAAGGGCATTGGATAGAGTGATCAACACAGAGTCAAGAAACTCTAGGTTAAACATGATATGAAACTTAGATAAGAGAACCTAAGGTGAACTAGTAGAGTTTATACTCACAGAAAATGGATTAGAGTTAAGATAACTCTGAATGCAAGGTGCAACAGGTAAATAAAGATAATGTAACTCCAGGTTCGGCAAAGAAAAGAGTATGTGGCCACAAAGTTTAATGAATTAAACTGATAGCAAAGTGATCAACTTAGAGTCAAACTCTAAGGAAAAGTTTGTGTAATCACAAAGTCAAAAAGCTAAATAATACAACCCTAGAGTGGGTCATAAGGTGTCTGGGCAAATGGACAGCAACTTTAACTTCAATTTGAGTTAAATAAATGAAAGAGAATGATAAGAGTCCAAGAGACTCTCTAGTTATCCTTATGGCAAGACCTAGGATAAGAGAAAAAATTGTTGCAAAAAGGCAAAGTTTAAAAGCAAGCTAAAAGTGGCTAAAAAGCATAAAGAAAATGTAAATGGCGCCTTCGAATTTGAGACTCGTCAAGTGGAGCAGGACTCCCTGGGCAGTGACCCGTCGGACGAGGTACTTTCGAAAGGCTTAAAGTGAAAGCAAAGAGCTAAATGCTCAAAGAAAAGAGAAAGAGATTTGCCAGTGGCAAATTGGGAGCTATAAGCTCGAATAAGAAAGGAAAGCAAGTGTTCAAAGGCAAAGAGGCTAAGAACTAAAGTAAAAAGAAAAGAAAGAAAATATAAAGATAAAACGGGCGGACCTACGGTGAAACCAGCCCATGTTGGAGGTACGGGCAGTATCCCTCTCCCGGATAGAGACCCGTTCGGGACGTTTCTTCCGTAGGACGGGGTAACACTTGCGGGTGTTATCGGCAACCTTAGAAATCTTATCTTATGGTAGCAGGACTACCGGGCTGGGGCCCGTTGGATAAGAATTTCTGAGGGTTAACTTGAACTAAAGCACCAGAATTTAAAGAATAAAGAAAAAAATAGAGTGGCCAAGATGGCCGGGTTAGTTTAACCCTGTATACAGCGGCATAGTGGCCGAGTTGGTGCTTAGCAGCCTAGTGTGGCTAGACAGAGTAGTGCTGGGTCGTTGAGTATACACAGATAGTGTAGTGACCTGTTATATTGTAGCCTAGTATGGCTAGACAGTGTAGTGCTGGGTTGATGAGTATATACAGATAGTGATATATTATATTGCATAGCCGCATTTTGATATTGAGGATTTTAGTTTCCTAGCACTCTATTATTATTGTTTCCATTGGACCAAGTGGTCTCGGTGGTTGAACCCACTGGGAACTCAGTTGTAGTTCTCACACCCCTTGGGTGACTCCCCCCACAGGTTCGGGTATGGATGCAGCAATCGTGACGGTTCAGATGCAGACGGCGAGGCATACGACAGGGGCAAGAGCCCAGCAGCATAGAGACCTAGAGGGTCTAGCAGAGGTACCATTTTTATATTTCTTGAGTGAACCTTGTATGGTGAGGAATTTATGTAAAAAGAATTGTAATAATTTTATTTGCAAGTTCAGGAATGTAAAGTGTAATAAATTTAAGTTATGGTTCACTCTTGTATTGCTTTCATTACCGCTTTAACTGTTTGTTTATTAAATGAAAGTTTTAATTTGTAGTGATTTTTAGTACTCTGATACTGAGCTTCCGCATATACTTGTTTTATGATTATGGATGTTACCGTTCCTTTCGGGTAGTGAAAGGTCTTACCCGATTGGCGGGTCTGTTGGCGTGCCTGAACCATACTAATTGGCGGACTCGGGGCGTGACAGTAATGATATTTGAATACTTAGATCATATAGATAGATAAGGAAACACCTTCTAGGTATTCATGGATTTGATTCTTCGAAAGAAAAAAGATTAAAAAAACCTCGAATCAAATCGATAAATATAGAGAAAGAAAATCTAAAAATAAAACGGTGTTTACCTTTTCTTCTCTATACGTGGATTACCTTTTATTCCTTTTTTTTAGTATTAGGAATTTTAAGAACCTTAGGAATACCCTAAACGATGATCTTAGGGTGTATTTATAGGTTAGAAACGTTTTGGAAGAGTATAAGAATCAAAAACTGACTTAACAGATTTTTTCCGCATGGCGGTCCGAACTGGATTACTCTAATCCGGACTGTCGTCTTTTTTCAGAAAATTTTCTGAAAAATAGGTTCGGGGTCCGGACTGAAATTTCCTGATCCGGACTGATTCATGCGATGTGTCAAAAATAATGTTCGGGGTCCGGACTGGATAGAGGTTGATCCGGACTGAAATTTCGCATGAGCTAAACCATGTTCGGGGTCCGGACTGGATGTGGCTGATCCGGATCCAGAACATATAAAATGTTCAGTTTTGATTTTTTATGCAATGAAAATTATTCAAAGTGTTTCTAAACTATAAGAATGTATTCAAATCATCAAAAATATTTAATTTAATGTACCTGATCATTCTGAATACATTTTTCTTGAGATTGATGTGTGTGATTTTCAAGTCTTCAACTTCAATCTTCAAGACTCAAAATATTTCACGAAATACGCCAATACAAAAATCCTTAACACGATGCCCATTTTAAGGGCGTTCAGATCCCGAAAATTACATCCAAATAGCCGATTTTCTTCGTTTTTCTGCACTGAATCCAAATTCGATGTTCGTTTTGCAAGGATCCACTTCTAAATTTCAACGAAGGCATTCGGATTGGCAAACTTGATCCAATTTTCACGTTGGGTCCAATCCTTAGGTCCGATTTGCGCGCAACCATCTCCATCACACAATATAGGCCTTCAGAAGCAGCTGATCACACCGCAAAACCTCCGCAGAGATCCGGATCATCACATCCTCTCCCACTAAAAGAAAGTTTCATCTTCGAAACTAACAAACCTCAATGGGAGTCTCAAACAGAATGGTGGGTATCCATCACCACTGTCACCAGCTATCAAATCGCCACTCGCTCCCCGTAACTACTCCTCAACGACAACAAGTATGGCATAGCCGGTTGCGCAACCCTCTCATCTCACGAGCCAGAATTCGCAACAGGCGTCTGTTACGGTATTTTGGTGTTGGCATATTTCGTGAGGCAAGTCAGTAAGTTGAGTCGGAGTCTTGAAGTGATCAAATTGTCAATCAGCAATCGAAGACTTAGAGAAGATTCAACAAGAGCTCAAGTTGACACTTAGTGTTTTGAGTCTTGAAGATTGAAGGTGAAGAATTGTGGATCAATTACATCAATCTCAAGGAAATGTATTCAAAAGGATCAGGTATGTTTAACTAAATAATTTTGGTGATCCGAATACTTTCTTATAGTGTAGAAACACTTGGATGAATTTTTAATTGCATAAAAATCAAAAACTGGACATGGGACATGTTCAGGATCCGGATCAGACAATCCAATCCGGATCCCGAAGGGTGTTGTTCATTGCAAATCCAATCCGGATCCAAGCCAATTCTGATCCGGATCCCGAACATTGGATTTTGCTGAAATATATGAACGATCCGGATCGGGCATTTCAATCCGGATCCCGAACCTTGTTTTTCTGGAATTGTCTGTCTCGTTACGACGATCCGGATCGCAGTAATCCGATCCGGATCGCCGTCCTGAAAATTTCAGATAAGGTAAGTTTTTGATTCTTATCTCTTTCCAAAGGTTTCTAACCTATAAATAGACACTTAGGGTTTCTCAAGAACGTGGGACAAATACCGAAAAATTAAGAAAACACTTGAGAGCAACCCTAGAGGCTAGGTTTTTACCGTTCTTCTTTTTAGCCTCTTTTAGGTCAATTCGACGGTTCTTCCAAGATCTATCTTTTGTCGAATTGATCTAATCTTTGCTTAGAGATTTCTTTCTACGGTTCTTCAATGATAATCTAAGCAAAGGATCACCATCGAAGCCAATATTCTTATCGGCTGAGTTTGCGTCGTGGATTCGACGTGGCACCGTGGATTCGGTGTGTTGAAGGCGTTTCGTGGATTCGAAACGTGTGCTCGTGGATTCGAGTGGCGTTCGTGGATTCGAACGTGTGCAGTGGACGTGCAATCGGTGAGCGCAAGGTCCGAAGAAGTTGAAGGAGGGGTTTGAGTCCGTGGAGTCGGTAATCACCTTGTTATTCTTCTTTTCTTAGTGGATTGTTATTGCGTGTTGGTCCCGTGGTTTTTCTCCTGGATTGGAGTTTCCACGTATATCTCGGTGTGCTATTTTTATTTTCCGCATTGGTTTTTATTTTGCACTGAGATTTGTTTTTTAAATATTACACCTATTCACCCCCCTCTAGGTGTTTGATAGTACCTATTTAGATCCTTGTGGATCCATAAACCAACAATTGGTATCAGAGCGGGTTTTAGGTTTATCTATCATGTCGGGTGAAAGTGGTAATATTTTTAGACCTCCTCTTTTTGATGGGACCAATTATGCATATTGGAAAGTGCGGATGAGAGCTTTTCTCATCTCTATTGATGAGCGTGTTTGGCAAACCGTTGAATACGGTTGGGTGCATCCTGTTGAGGAAGTAGGAAATTCTACTACCCCAAAACCTCGCTCTAGATGGTCCAAAGAGGAAATCGAAAGATCTTCTTACAATGGGAAAGGTATGAACGCTTTATATAATTCTCTTTCCTCGACTGAGTTTACACGAATTTCCGCGTGTGAAACCGCGAAGGAAATTTGGGATATTCTCAAAATTACACATGAGGGTACTAATCTTGTAAAAATTCAAAAGCTCCAGATGCTTACAAGTCAATTTGACTCTATTCATATGGAAGAGCATGAATTGTTTACAGATTATTACACTAGACTTCAAGATGTAATTAATACATGTGCTAATTTAGGAGAAAAGATCCCGGAGTCGAAAATTGTAAGAAAGATTCTTCGGACTCTTCCGGAACGGTTTAGGGCAAAGGTTACCGCCATTGAAACCGTTAGTCATCCGGATGAGATGAGTGTAGAGGAATTAGTAGGTGCTTTACAAACTTATGAGATGACTTTTCCTACTAATCAAATTTCTTCCAAGTCTTCTTCTAAGCTTACAGGTATTGCATTCAAATCAACAAAGGAAGAAGATGACGAATCGAGTTCCGACGATGAAATCTCTTTTGCCGATTTTGAAGAACAATTGGCGCGGATCACAAAGAAATTTCGTCGGAAATTTTGGAAGAATCGAACCGATGGATCTTCATCCACGAAACCATCTAAAGGATCATCGGGTTCTAAATCCTCTAAACTCAAAGGCGTTGCAAAACCTTCTAAAGAAAAAGAAAAAGATGATTTCGAAGGGGAAATCCGATGTTATCGATGCAAAGGCTACGGCCATATTTCAACGGATTGTCCTTCTAAGAAATCATACAAAAAGAAGGCTTTGCAAGCAAAAACTTGGGACGATTCTAGTTTCGATGAATCGACCTCAAGTGAAGAGGAAAAAGTTGTTGCTTTTCATGCCTCTCAAATTCCCTCTTCTAATTTGTGCTTATCATCTTTAGTCACTGACTCTATTCCTTTGATTTTGCATGAAACATCAACATCCGAGGAGAGTCATCAAGTGAGGGGGAGTCGGACGAAGAAGAACTCGTTGAGGCATACCAACAACTTCTTGCGGAATCAAAGAAGATGGCCAAGCATATCAAGAAGTTGAGGAAGCAACGACTTGAGGTTCAAGACGAGAATCAAGCTTTAAAGATCAAACTTCATGATCTCGAGGAGGAACAAGGACGGTTATTGGATAACAATAAAATCCTCCAAGAAAAGTTAAACCAATCGGAGACAAACGCAAAATCATATATGGACAAGATTGGTTTTCTTGAAAAGCAGTTTGAGGAGATTCATGTCACCAACCAAGCTTTGACCAAGCAAGTTCATGAACTCAAATCCGACATACAAAGGCTTTCAACCGGTTCCAAGAAACTAGATTGTATGTCCGGATTAGGTCAAACAAGCAAGGTTGGTTTGGGATTTAAAAAGAACCAAACTGTGAAGGCTTCAAGTTCCACAATAAAATTGAAAGAAAGAACTTGTCACCTATGTGGACTTGAAGGACATTTGGTGAAGAATTGCCCGAAAAAGAGAAAGAAAAATCCTTCGGCAACTTCATCTACAGAGCGGACTCAACGGAATCAAAAGACACATCAAGTCAAAGGAGTTCACTCAACCCACCAAAGGTCCGAGCCACAACATCAATCATACAAGTGGATCATTGCGAGGCAAAGACCTAAGGTGGATCAACAGTCAAAGCGGACAACCCCCGGCCACAACGAATCAAGACAACCCAAAATCCAGCGATTTTGGATTCGGAAAGGTGATATCTTTCCTTGTCTTAAGTTCTAAATAGCTTATGACTGTATGTAATGCTTTGATTGGTTTTCCTTCATATTTTTCTTAATCTCTGCATTACATGTTTTTCAATGCTCTTCGTTTTTATACTTTGTTTTTGAACAAAAGGGTTTTTATTGAACAAGTGCATTGAATAAAAAGGGTTTCACGTTCATTCACTCCAAATTAATTTTATATGGATTATCAACTTTACTCCATAATCATAATCTTGAAGATACTTCATTATAGGAGTTTTTGATAGTTATAAGCATCAAATTTTAGAAATCATGTGTGATCTTTAGATGCTTAATCTATCTCGGTTGTGTGAATTCTTTGTGACAACATAAGTGCTATAAACATTTCTAAAAATCCTGTGTTGCACTCAAGAACAAAACACATTGAACTTAGATATCATTTTCTTAGAGAGCTAGTTGAATCAAATATTCTTCAACTTTCATATATTTCAACTGAGATCAATTAGCTGACATTTTAACAAAACCTTTGGATCAAAAACGATTTATTCACTTGCGTAAGGCAATTGGAATGCTTTCCTTGAAATGATCTCTTTTTGAAACCAATCCTTAGGTTAGGTTTTGTTTTTGTGTTTTTGTTCTTCATCTATGTTTGTACATAGGACATTAATTGAGCATTGATCATATTGACTTTAATTGCATCTTTTCACGCATTTAGAAATTTATTATGCTTTTGACATCATAATATTTCAATGTTGCAATGATCATTTATGTTAATTAAGTCATCTTTTAAGTGATCAAAGTCAATTTCTCTCTCAATGATCTCTTGGTATAGTCATTATCTTATTTGACTATTTAGTCGAGTATGAATGCGAGATCAATTTTTGGTTGAATACCTTATATATTAAATAATTGATAGCCAATTGAGGGGGAGTCAAAGAAAAGTAAAATGCTCAAAAGATGTGGAAAGAGTTACATCCCAATGAGGAGTGTGAAAACTACCACCACATGGAGGAAAGAGCTACCACCTCGGTCGTCCGAGTACTGTGTGCAGCTACCACATGTATACCAAGCAAGGTTTTTCAATTTTTGAATTAAATAAAATGCATATTGAAATACTTGACTCTGTCAAATTTCAAGGTTGGTATAAGGTGGAATTTTAACGAAAGATGCTCAAAGAGCCACTCTCTTCAACAGATTGTCTAGATATATTATCTAACTTATCTGGGATTTCAAACATCTATTGATCTTGGTATTTCATTTTCTTTACCAAATTGATGATTTGATAAAGGCATTACGCATAAGATCATGTTAGATGTGATTGAAGTTGTTCAACTTTAAGGGTTTTAATTTTCATAAATTTTCGTTTCATTTTTGAGTATTTTTGATAGATTTGGTATAATCTATTTCTTGTTGCATGAAACGATGACTTTTGTTTAAAGTTGATGCGCTAAAGTGCTTACATACTCTTTCTGATTTTTATGGAATTTTTCTAAATTATTCTGATGAAAGAAATTTGGATCATACACCTCAATCTCAAGAAAGGGTAGAATTCAAGATTGATGTCATTTGGAAATCTCCGTAAGTCATCTTTGTAAATCCGTTACATCTTGATAGAGTTTGGATCTCAAGATTATTTTTGATGACTTGTGTTTGATGAATATAACATGAAAAACTGTTTATAATGTTTTATCTTTGTTTTTCATGATTTAGGAGTAAATCTTTTTAAT
The DNA here is from genome assembly GCA_029168755.2 of Tillandsia fasciculata. Classification (NCBI taxonomy): domain Eukaryota; kingdom Viridiplantae; phylum Streptophyta; class Magnoliopsida; order Poales; family Bromeliaceae; genus Tillandsia; species Tillandsia fasciculata. The sequence goes on along the minus strand of CM054945.1, from coordinate 13,724,004 downwards.
TTTGTGAAATTAATTGGATTGAATGGCATCTGTGTGAATTCATTGTTTAAAGCACTTAAATTGATTTCTTGATGGAATACAAATCGGTATTTGAAAAGATTCTAAAATCTGGATTTGTTTCAAGAAATTATTTGATTTTTGCTTTCTGGTACCGGTACGCAATCTGCATTTTTGTTATATACCGGAACTGAGCTTTTATCTCTCTTTCTCTATGAACTAATGTTGTTAGTGATTTCCTTTTGTCTAGTATGTTCACTGTTTGACAATTTGTGACAAAAAGGGGGAGAACAGAAAATAATGATCGTATCACAAAGGGGGGAGAACATAAATGCTCAAGACAGGGGGAGAACATGGAGAACATGGAGAACATGTTAGAGATGCTCAAGATAGGGGGAGATAAAGAAAAGATTGAAAGAGCCGAAAAACAAAAGAACCAAAAGGACGAATCAAATGTAGGATTTTAATTTCTAACGACTAACGTTTGATTTTGTTTGGAGTTTTGTTTTGCAGGAATTACATCACTTTAAGACTCCAAGTCCTAAGTCATAGAGTATGTTCTAGGACTGTTTGGTTCAAATGTAATTTTGTATTTATTGGATCTTTCACGCAAAGAAAATCAATGTTTTGGTGATAACATTGAATTTCGATTTTTTGGTTTAAGATGAGTGACTTGAGCGTTTTTATGTATTTTTGGGTTTTGTCACGAAATTGCCAAAGGGGGAGATTGTTACGGCATTTTGGTGTTGGCATATTTCGTGAGTCAAGTCAGTGAGTTGAGTCGGAGTCTTAAAGGGATCAAATTGTCAATCAGCAATCGAAGACTTAGAGAAGATTCAACAAGAGCTCAAGTTGACACTCAGTGTTTTGAGTCTTGAAGATTGAAGATGAAGAATTGTGGATCAATTACATCAATCTCAAGGAAAATGTATTCAAATTGATCAGGTATGTTTAACTAAATAATTTTGGTGATCCGAATACTTCTTATAGTGTAGAAACACTTGGATGAATTTTTAATTGCATAAAAATCAAAAACTGGACATGGGACATGTTCAGGATCCGGATCAGACAATCCAATCCGGATCCCGAAGGGTGTTGTTCATTGCAAATCCAATCCGGATCCAAGCCATTCTGATCCGGATCCCGAACATTGGATTTTGCTGAAATTATGAACGATCCGGATCGGGCATTTCAATCCGGATCCCGAACCCTTGTTTTTCTGGAATTGTCTGTCTCGTTACGACGATCCGGATCGCAGTAATTCCGATCCGGATCGCCGTCCTGAAAATTTCAGATAAGGTAAGTTTTTGATTCTTATCTCTTTCCAAAGGTTTCTAACCTATAAATAGACACTTAGGGTTTCTCAAGAACGTGGGACCAATACCGAAAAATAAGAAAACACTTGAGAGCAACCCTAGAGGCTAGGTTTTTACCGTTCTTCTTTTTAGCCTCTTTTAGGTCAATTCGACGGTTCTTCCAAGATCTATCTTTTGTCGAATTGATCTAATCTTTGCTTAGAGATTTCTTTCTACGGTTCTTCAATGATAATCTAAGCAAAGGATCACCATCGAAGCCTATATTCTTATCGGCTGAGTTTGCGTCGTGGATTCGACGTGGCATCGTGGATTCGGTGTGTTGAAGGCGTTTCGTGGATTCGAAACGTGTGCTCGTGGATTCGAGTGGCGTTGGTGGATTCGAACGTGTGCAGTGGACGTGCAATCGGTGAGCGCAAGGTCCGAAGAAGTTGAAGGAGGGGTTTGAGTCCGTGGAGTCGGTAATCACCTTGTTATTCTTCTTTTCTTAGTGGATTGTTATTGCGTGTTGGTCCCGTGGTTTTTCTCCTGGATTGGAGTTTCCATGTATATCTCGGTGTGCTATTTTTATTTTCCGCATTGGTTTTTATTTTGCACTGAGATTTGTTTTTTAAATATTACACCTATTCACCCCCCTCTAGGTGTTTGATAGTACCTATTTAGATCCATATTATACATAACCCAACAGCGTCCCTCGTACTCAAGACACTCACAAATCTCGAGTGGAGTGAGTCAAACACGGGCGAGGGATCCAAATCAGACCTTCCCTGAGCTGAGATGAAAAACCACGAGGACTCCAAAAAGAAAATGCAGGGGAAAGGAAAACGACAAGTTCCAACAACACACCCAACCAACCAAGAAAGGGAAAAGCACCCAATCAACCAAGAAAGGGAAAAGCTCCAACATTAGGAACATCATCAACCCCAACTCTCTATTTAGAAAGCAGCCGAAAATAGCGAAAAGTTAGAAAATTCTGAAAAGCCAGTGCCTTCACCCCAGTCAAACAAGAACAGGTTTCGGCACTGTCTCCATTTCTGGAGTAGCCTTTTGAAGTTTTTGTCCTGTTCGCGAGCTTCGGCGTAAAGACGAGAAAAAGGAAGAGAAGTGTTGAAGCTATTCCTGCTGTGGCTACACAAACGAAGACTACGATCTACACAACCCCCTAGGGACACAACCCCAAGCCCTAACGTCGCCTCTACTCCAGTAGCGGCGCCTGCCGCACAATCACCAGGCTCAAGCTTTGCACTGCGCTCCTGCCCAAAACATCCGTACACCTCAAAATCCACTGGGGGTGCCACTGCAAGTCAACCTCTGCTGGCAGGCCAAGTGATCTACCATTTCTGCCACAATAATGAAGGTACTCCCCAAGGTGAGACACTGGGTCAACAACCCTCTAACCATCAGTTCCATCAACTGTGCTATCAGCTCTCACAGCTTTACTGGTGCCATCCAATAAGGTGCCTTCGAAATCAACACTTCTCTTCCCGTTCTTTTTAGTGTGGGGTAAAAAATTTCTTTATTTTTATTCCGGACCAGATCTCTCCGTGACTGAATTTGCGAGAAAAATTGTTATCTCTAATCCCACCATCTTGAATGTGTGAACTGCATTGATTTGCTCAACTATTTTGTATGAAATAAAAATTATTAATATTGTGAACATATACTACAAGATAAATTAAGATGCTAATGGATGGAGACCGGGTCCATCCATTGACCTCTTATATATTTATCTCTTTATAGTTTAAGTGTTTTCTACATCATCTATACCTCAATATTTCGATAGAAAGTTTGAATCGTCAAATAATTATGCTTTATAAATTTTTTATTATTAAATTTATATTAAAATTTGTATTATTATATTTTTTTGTTTCTTTTAGTTGATTTTATAATGACATAAATCTTAATATATATATATATATATATAGAGAGAGAGAGAGAGAGAGAGAGAGAGAGAGAGAGAGAGAGAGTCCGGTTACTATATTATTAATAGTACTAAGTTATTGGTGCTATCAAGTTTTCTATCCTTAGATCAACCATTTAGATCATTTTCATTCGTTAGATTTTACTATTCCCCAACCACCTATTAAACCCAAGAGATGATAGTGGGCCCCTTGGATTTAATAGGTGGTTGGGGAAATGGTAAAATATAACGATGAAAATAATAAAAAAGATTGATCTAAAGGGTAGAAAACTTGATAGCACCAATAACTTGGTACTATTAATAGTATAGTTGTCAGACTATATATATATATATATATATATATATATATATATATATATATATATATATAGAGAGAGAGAGAGAGAGAGAGAGAGAGAGAGAGAGAGAGAGAGAGAGATTGCGCGCGCTAGGCTAGAATACTATTAATAATACCAAGTCATTGGTGCTATTAAATTTTTAACCCTTGAATTAAAATATGTGTGGTTGAGATGATAGTAGGTCTCTTGAATTTAATAGGTGGTTGGAAAAATAGTAAAATCTAACGGATGAAAATGATAAGAGGTTGATCTAAGAATAAAAAATTTGATAGCAATAATAACTTGATACTATTAATAATATAGTAGCCGGACTATATATATATATATATATATATATATATATATATATATATATATATATATATATATATATATATATTTACTATTGAGATCTTAATACTTTTGCGTGACGCATAAATTAAAATATTGAAAATGGCCCATCCACTTGAGCTAAGAGTGGATTGACTAGCATTATCTAAAAGATGGAGAAGGGCACCAAGTCAAAGGCCGAGTCTACTCTTATGTTTTTTTTTTTTTTTTTGAGAAAAAGGTAGCATGTTACCGCTTCGTTTATTTTTGAAATAAACTTAGCTGAAAATGTGAAGCAACTAGGCTTCGAACTCGGGTCTCGAGTGTCAACCACCAAGTCTTTTGCCACTTGCATTAGACATGATTGATTACTCTTATGTTTTTTTGTTTATGGAAAATTAGTTCGACGAGTCCAATAACGTGAATTATACGAAGGGGAATTAGCTTCGCCGTCACAACCACTCCATCGACTTTTTCTTTGGCTCTTTGAATGTGGAAGAATTGGCACAAATTCATTGGATAATCACAACAACAGAGCATTTCACAATTCCTTTTGAGGGTCTACTTGTTTTTTGTTTTTTTTTTCTTTTTTCTTAATAGGAACTGAAGTTAAATTTTAGTGTTATTATTTATTTGATAGTAGGTGAATAAGGTAAAAGCCGAAGTTATTCATCGTTAATAATTTTTTATATATATAATAATTTAAAAATTTTAAATATTTCATAAATAAATATTTGGCCTAGCTTCTGCTTCTTTTTCTTTTTTTTCTTTTTTTTTAATGTCATAGTTATCTTTAATAGCACACTTGTTGTTTTAACTTGCACAATGCACGCAACTATTTTAAAAAAATAAAAATAAAAGAAATAATAAATTAATTTAAAAAATCTAGTAAATATATGATTTATGTGCTGTTAAATGTGTATATTTGTTTGTGTACATATAAGAGAGAGAAAAAAGAAAAAAAAAGATGATATTTAATTTTAGTAATAATTTTTAAAAAAATATTTAGAATTTACTCATGATATTAAATTTTAAAATATATATATTAATAGTTACAGAAAAAATTTAAAAAATTTTAAATAATGATAAAAAAAAATAATATATTAATCGGATAACTACAATATCTGTATAATTTTTTACCCTCACTTAACGTACGTAACGTATGTAACGTATGCTCTAGCAATCTCAAACAGAGCCCATAAATATAAACCATTTTCATTTTTCACTGATGAATTAATGCATCCTTGACAAAAACCCTGGTAAGATGATTTGGATTTGTCTATTATTATTATTATATATATTATTATTATGTAAAAATATTAAGTTGAAAATTGGTAATACAAGACATAGCAGTTAATGTAGCAGGATGGTACAATTTATTTTTGAATATATATTTTATATTTTATCTATTTAAAAATAAAATATAATTTACTGGTCATTTCGAAATGACCAGTATAATTTCTATTTTGAAGTGTACCTCTATCATTTATCTTTTTTTAGATCTATATAATATTAATATGTTGGGGCATTGGATTTAGTTATATTTAGATCTATATGATGTGTCCCTTGCCCAAATGTGTGGGTTTAGAACAGTCAACAACACATTTTTGCCATGAGTGTGAGTAGTGTTATTTGAGCATCCGAGTTTTCCGATCTGATATATTGATCGTAGACTATAGCTTGCATGTGCCGCTTACTGAGACAGATGAGACACGCTTGATACTCGGTGGGGTCGCTCCCCTCGGGTTACGCTCCAGATGCGTTGATGTGATGATGCCCCTGGCCGAGTTACCATGGGGTCACTTGAGTGAGATTGAGATAGTCAGTTAGGACGCCCCACGTAAATCCCGTCCTCATGTGGATGTGTGGTAGTGGGCAGGTGCGTTCCTAGACGACAGGCGTAGGCTTGACTGGACCCGATGTGGCAGTCATTGAGATTGGGTGACATGAGCGGGTGGTTGCATCATATGTTCTTAGATGGATTTTCCTTTGAGCATTATACTTGAGGCATGTAGCGATAGTTTTATTTCCAGCTTGCATTTATCTATTTATCTATCTATCTATCTATCTATCTATCTATCTATCTATCTGTTTTTGCCTCCAGTGGACTTAGTGGGCATACCGTGGATTTTGGCGACGGTACCCACTGAGATCTGCCTTTTGAAGTAGATCTCACACCCGCTGTGGTGACAGGTGTTCTGAGGCGGCTGTTCCAGGATCAGCTCGTGCGGAGTCTTCAGACCGAGGTAAGGGCGTGGCCGACTAGTTCCTACCCGAGTCTGTCGAGTCAGAGGTAGAGTCACCCCCATTTTTGGTTTCCACTTTTGTACCAGACAGTGACGGTGTATTTATGTTTTGAGAGATAGTGGACTTATGTATTTGGACTTTTATTAGTGGACTTATGTATTTGGACTTTTATTATTTAGTGATTTCAGCAGTTCTGTTTTATTTCTGTAGTGTAGTTTCCTTTCAGCTCTGATACTTGTGTAGCTATAGATCTCTTTTGCAGGTTAGACGCTTCGTCTGTGCGACAGTTTCCGTACAGACGGCGAATCTGTTGGCGAGCCAAGGGTCGCAGTTCGACCCCGGGGCGTGACAGTAGCCCTAGGTACTTTGTCGGGAAGGACCCAACTTTGTAATTCAGGATATTCGCCAATCTACCCGCCTTATGTTCATACCTGCCAGTATAATAAAGTTCTGATTTCTCTTTGTTTACTTTAAGGCCCGACGCCCACTCAAAGAGTAACAACATTAATCTAAGGTTCCACACATACTTCTTCTTAGCTTCACAGAAAAAGAAGGTATTGTCCGCGTACTGGATTAACGGGATCCGACAATCATTAGCCCGCCCTACGCCCCTAAAGAGGTTATTGTTGACTGCTTCGTTCATCATCCTTGATAGACTCTCAGCCACCAACTGGAACAGATAAGGGGCTAGGGGGTCGCCCTGTCTCACGCCTCTCTTACTTTTAAACCAGTTGGTCACATCCTCGTTAACGATCACCGTCACTTTGGCGTTTTCGACGCACTGTCATATCCACCCACACCATCTGTCGGAGAAACCCCACCACTCCAAAACTTTCCCCAGGAACGACCAATTAATTCTGTCGTACGCCTTCTCAAAGTTCACTTTCACGCTGGCACCCTCATTCTTGGTTCTAATACCCCACCCGACGAGTTCACAGGCCGTCACAAAGGCGTCGGAGATATTCCTCCCTTTGAGAAAGGCAGATTGTGATTGCGAGATCAGAGTGTGTAGGACCGACGCTAGTCTGTTGGCCAGTACCTTCGAGATGATCATCTGAATCCTGTTCAGCAAACTAATCGGTTGAAAATCGCTTGCCTTCGATGGCCCTTCCTTTTTAGGGATCAGGCAAACGAAGGAATAGTCGATGGGACCTGTAGATCGAGAAAAAACCGATGTCATTTTTCACAGTGCCCTAGAAAGTTTGGTAAAAATTGAGGGGAAAACCGTCGGCCGTGGAGCTTCGCCCCCCCCCCCCCCCCCGCGCCCCCCCCAAGTTGGAACGTCGCAGCCTTGATCTCTTCCATACAGAAGGGAGTAGAGAGGTTAGCCCGGTCAGCGTCTGAAACTTGCCTTGAGCGAAAGAGTTCACTGCAGTCACCGAAGCGCTTCGGCCCAAGATCCCGGGGGGCGAACAGCTCCTTAAGCTTGTGAAAGAAATACCCCCTTTTCTCCTCTTCAGCCCGAACTGTTCTTCCGTCATCTTCAATTCCCCCAATCTCGTTAACACGCCTTCTACCGTTAGCAAAGGCATGAAAAAACTTGGTGTTGCCGTCTCCCTCTTTCAACCACCTTTGCTTCGCCCGCGATTTCCAAAGGACTTCTTCGTCATCCAGCACCTTTCCAAGCTTACACTTCAGCTCCTCCCTTTTGTCAAACATCTCCGGAGCTAGGTCTTGGTGCTCCTCAAGGTCATCTAACTCTTGAATATCGGACATTAGCTTCTTCTTCGCCTCCATAATACTATAAAAATTTGTTTTACACCAGCTTTTAATCCTGTTCCGATACTGCCTAAGCTTAGCCGTCAAGGTAAGAATTCCGAAACTCTAGCAGTCCACCTCCTTCCACTAGATAGGGACATTCGCACAGAAGTCCTCACAGTTAAGCCAAACTTCCTCGAATCTGGAGATTTTACCTGTATGTTTCCTGTGGCCACTAGTAGACGGCAAGATGAGACAGTGGTCGGAAGTAATCCTAGGTAAACCCTCCACCACAGTCAAGGGGAAAGACGTATTCTACTCCGTCGAAACTAGGAACCGGTCGAGTCTGGCTAAAGAAGGGCTGCGTTGCATGCTCGACCAGGTGAATCGAAGGTTCATCACAGGCAAATCGATAAGAGCGAGCTTGTAGATCAGGTCGTTGAACATGCAGGTCGCTCTGTCGCACCACCACCTGCCTACACGTTCATCTTGAGATCTAGTGAAATTGAAGTCCCCACACACCGCCAAGTTACCCCTGCAACTATCCTTAAGCCTATATAGTTCGGAGCAGAAAAGCTCTTTCCCTTCACACCTCGGCGGGCTGTAAACGTTGGTGACGAAGAAATACACCCTGCTGGATCGGTGATGTAGACGGGAAGTAAGAGAAAAGGAGCGAAAGATAGCGTCGGTACACTCGAACACCTTAAAGCTCCAACAGGTGACTAGGCCCCCGGAAGTGCCGTTATTCTCGATGAGCATACATTTGTCAAGATAAGATCCACCAAAGCTCGAAAGGAAGGATCTGGAGACACGTTGGATCTTGGTATCTTGGAGACAAACCACAAACCACAGAAGAACGTAATTTAGAGACAACAAAGCGAATGACATTGCGTTTCGAGGGGTTGTTAAGCCCTCTTACATTCCAGCTACAGACGCGAAACATAGATGCCCAAAACACATCGACCCCCGACCGGGCCCACGCGGAGACACCAACCGGCTACAAAATGACCCAAAAAGTCTCCTAAAAAAGCCTGCTTACAACACCACACACCAAAAACCCACCGCAACCCCAAACCCGACATAAACCCCCAAAAGGTCTCCTGAGGGAGCCCCATCAACACACCGACAGAGACCATACTATTGCTTATAAGCCACAAAATCCGCGAAGGAATTTGCCTCACCGACGTCAAAACGCACCCCGCACTTCTTGCTCCTCCCCAGGATCTTCTTAATGCTAAGCTTATCGCAAAAATCCCCGGAATGCCCGTCACAATCCTTCAACCGCGCTTTCCTGACGATGGCCTTAATCAAGATAAGGGTCACCTCCCCGGTCGCAAGTCGGCGACTGAAGCGACTCTTCGAGGTGCCAACCCTCGCGGCCCGCGCGATCGAGCCGGAATCCGCAGACGAGTCTTCCATCACCGCCTCGCACCGAACCACTTCTAGGGCACCCCCAAGATCTCGGCCAACGGAGCGGTCCCAAGTAGACGCAACATTTCTGTCTACACCCTCCCTCCCCGCCTGTAGGAACTCCAGCCCACCACCGTCCTCCGAAGGCCCGAAGCCCACATCCACGATTGGGCCCGGGCCGCACATCGGCTTCAAACCCATCTCGGACCAGGGGCTCGGAACGAGGTCGCTTCGAACCCCGCTCGGACCAAAAGCCCACAAGTCAACCACGAGCTCGCTTCTAATCCGCCTCGAGCCGCCTGTCACACCTCCACTACCATCACACACCCCAAAGTGGACCCCCAAACTCCTCCCATGCACACGCTTCCCCAGAGGGCCGAAAGCCCGAAGCCATAAGGTATTAACCTTCCTCTCACACTCTCTCCCCACAAATAAATGCCTCATTAAAATCCACCACCACCCACCTATTCCACCCCCACACCTTGAAGCTCGTGACAGGAAGCACTCGAGGGGGGTTTGTCCAAAAACAAGCAACTCATCCCCCACTCCCATTGAACAAGGAAACTGCCACCTCATCTGTGAGGTCCCGGAATCCCCCGCGTAGGGTTTGCTGGTTGTTGGGCAGCTTTTAGTGGCCGTTGGGAGTGTTTGTGCGCATGTCGGGCCCGAGAAATGGATTTGTGGTGCAATTTGGGATTTAGTTTGCATCACTGGAGGCCTGCGTTGTGTGTCGGTGGTGTTTGTGCGTAATTTGGACACAAGTGTTGGACTTTGGGCTTAAAAGGGGACCACGCGTGTGATGATCCGCACTCCCGCAGGAACTGTACAATATTAAACAGTGACCGTAGGTAGCGTATATGGGAAACCGAGCTTGTAGAATTGAAATTGGACATTTAATATAGACTCTGCGCGAAAATCGGAGCAAATGGGATTTTCCGGGAGCTTTTTGAAAAATTTCGGATGAGAATTTGGCGAAACGGACGTCGTATTTGGACTCAGCGCGCGAAAACGGTCAAAACGGTATATTCGCTTTATTTTTTCGGCACTTGGTACTGTTCACCGGAACAGTAACCGCCGGCCGGAATTACTGTTCCGGCGGCGGCGGCCGCCGGCGAGCGGCGGCGGGCGGCGGCGCACGGCGGCGGGCAGCTGCGCAGCGGCGGGGCAGCGGCGGAGCGCGGAGGCGCGCGCCGCGGGCAGCGCGGGCAGGCGCGGGCAGCAGGCGCGGGTGCGCGGTCCACGGCTGGCGTGCACCGGGTGCACCGAAGGTTCCATCTGCCACGTGGCAGCTTCCCATTGGCTGGCCGGCTTCTAGAAGCTTCTGGATGGTCGACACGTGGCATGATCCTATTGGCTGACAGGATCCGGAAGACCCGGAGCACGGGGCAAACACACGCCCCACGTGGCCACGTGGCGAATTCTGGTTGGCCCTGCACAGGCTGTTTCCTGTTCGGGCGACACGTGGCGCTTCCTGGTTGGTCCGTTTCGGTGTTTCGTGTTCGGATCTGATCCCGTGTGGGAATATTCCCTTTTGGCCCATTATAAAGAGGGAACCCCACCCCTCTCATTTGCACCTTGGATTCCGTGCCGAAGAGAGAGAATCTGAGAAAGTGCCAAATATGAAAGTTTTTCCTCTCTCTCTCATCTTTCTCTCTCTAGAATCTCAGAATTTCTGGAGTTACAGATTGTGAGATATCTGCGACGCGGCGCACTGCGACGATTTTCTTTTTAGGCCCATTTCCCGTCGCAGTTCCGTCGAAAATTCACTGCGGGCTAACCGGGTGGAATTTTTGGACGATTTTTGCGGCAGCGCGACCGTAAGAGGTAGGGCTTCGATTTCCGTGTTGATCATTTTGCTCCGTTTCGTACTTTTGGCATAGTTTTCAGGTCCTCTTTGACCCCCCTTTTTACTGTGATGATTTTTGGACAGCACCGACTTCTCCGATTTTTATCTTGACGTAGGAGCGTCAGATCGAGGCGTTTTAAGAGTCGATTTTGATCTACTCTTCGCGAGGAACGCAACCGTGATTTTTCTGGGATTTTAGGAGCTCATTTTAGAGGTGAAAAATTCCTCTTTTTCCGTGCTGTCTGAAAAACAGCAAATATTGTGCTTTTTGGGGTTTGTATTTATACCGGGAGCATTGGTTTGCAGGAATTGAGGACTGCGGACAACCAGGAGACTACCTGGGGTGTTGTTTGAGCTGTTCAAGGTGGGCGGTTGTTGCTTACCTCATTTTTGACAAGCTCACTGGGATTACTAGAAATCCCCTAAAATATGACAATTAACGAGAACAATTGGGACAAAGTAACATGATGAGAACCATTGGGACTACTAACAGGACTACTAACAGGACTACTAACAGGACAACTAACAGGACAATTAATGAGAACCATTGGGACAAATTAATATGACAAATGACAAGGACCGCTGGGACAAACTCCCCTAAAAATTAATATAACCCCACAAATGATATGATGACTTATATTGGGACACTGTGATTGAGACAAAGGCTATGATCTCGCATGCAAATGACTTTTATTCAGTAAATCAATTGTTTTAAACCTTTGACACTATTTTACAACTTTTAAAAGTAAAGACAGTTGCATGCATGCCCGGACATCAGGTAAGGCCACTATTTATTGCTACACTATCATATTGGGATTTGAACATGTTTCATTGTTGTCCTTTGCATTCATATGTTGTTGCTCAAGTGTGAGCAGGGGTTTGGGATAGTGTAGCCAAGGTTGTGCTAGATTGTGGACTTGTGGGGTATTGCGGTGACCGCGGACAGTAGGCGGTTGACCAGATGTTTATCCTTGCATCAGATTGGGGTTGAGTTTGGTTTATCAGTTGGGGGATTGGGTTTCTATAGTGGATGGAGTTTTCCACTTTGATCATAGTCATGATCCAGTTCTGCTATATTGTGATACTTGTGGGACATATGCTACAGAGATACTTGTGATACTGATGACAGAGATATTTTACTCGTGTGGGTCGCTCCCCTCGAGTGCCACTCCGGAGTGTGTTACAACATTATCCCCTATCGGCACCCCCGATTTGGCCAACCTTATCCCCTATCGGCATACCCGATTTGGCAAATACTATCCCCCATCGGCGTTATACCCGATTTGGCAAGGCACAGCAGGAAGTACCAGTTTTGCTAGTGACCCCAGATTGAGTTCATTCAGACAGGCATTTATACTCTGATTCATACATTTAGTTATTCTATTGCTTGGCATTTAGAGGCATGGTGATGGTAGTTTCCTTTTTATCAGCAGTCTTTATAGCTTACAACTGTTCTTTCCTGTTGCCTCTAGTAGTCCTAGTGGGTGCGTCAGAGTTGAGGTTTTTACCCACTAGGGGAGGCTGCTGGTTTATCTGGTAGTTCTCACCCCCATTGTTGTTTTCTGTTTCTTTCTTCTCCTTTATTTTGCAGAGTCATCTGCGGGAGCTGCTAGGCCATCGGCAGCTGATCGAGGTAAGGGGATCGCTGAATAGATAGATCTCCTGTGAGGCTGAGAGCTATTAGACAGATATTGTACCCTCCACTCAGACTGTGATATTCTCCTTTTATTTTGGGTCTGGCTTCCGCCAGCTGGTTGTACTATTTTAGTGAACTGGGAGATTATTGTATGTATTACAGCTTGTACCTTATTTCCAGTCTGAGATACTATGTGGTTCTTCTATTTCAGCTCTGTATTATGCTCTTTTATTGTTAGATTATATCTGAGCAGGTTACCAGCGCTTCGTGTACGCGGAAAATTCCGTGTGCACGGCGGATCTGTAGACGAGCCCGGGTTCCGGGGCGTGACAGATTAAGTTGGTATCAGAGCTTAGGGATAGTTCAGTTGGGACTTAGGAAACCCTAGGCTTTTGGCAGACCCTAGGATAATAGGGTATGAGAGACGTGATAATTTTACGGAAGTCGTTGGGTTACTTATTTAACTCTTCCAGTAAAGTAAGAAGGATCGACTTAGCCTACTTCTGGTGGACAGTTATGTTGGCTGCAGACAACATAAAGTCCCAGAAATAGGAGAATGTCTTTGACTTTCGCTAAGATTAGGTCGTGTGGGGTTCTGTTTTCCTGATTTGTGGCTTCTGGTGACAGTATGTCGCCCCTTCGTCGTATTTCCGCCGGGGGTATTCCCACTCCTTCTGAGGAGCCCGAGCAGGCAGTATCTGCCGAACTGGGAGAACTGCGGGCCTTGGTGACCCAGTTGGTGGCGAGGAGCTTTCGACAGGACCAGCGTTTGGAGCAGCTGTTGGCGCAGAGGAGTGATCTGGCAGTCAGGGAGAGGGCCAGGGCTCCTGAGCGGCGTTTTGAGAGAAAACGCCCAGCCCCGGATGTTGATAGACAGGCCAGTTCTCGGAGACGGCCACAGCTTCGCGACAGAGACAGATGTATATTCTGTGAAGGACCTCATTTTTCGCACACCTGTGACTTGAGGTGGGGTCGATGCTTTCGTTGTGGACAGCCTGGGCACCTACGAGTTACGTGTCCTTCAAGGATAACTGTGACACCTACTTCGGCGTTTGTTCCTACCACTTCCCAGCTACGACCGGGAGCTTCACCGACAGACCTCCAAGGAGATCAAGTTTCAATCCCCCGCCCTTCTGGAGAGAGGCAGCCGTTGTCAAGCAGTCAGGATGACTTAGCACTGGCGGAGGATTCTATTGTAGCTGACCGAGAGGAAGCAGGTATGATTTACTTTCTGGCATAAGGACTCGTACCTCGTTTATATAGGGGCATCTCTTTTATTTGTAGAGAACGTGCATCATTGCATAGGGTTAGAATTAGGATCTCACCTTGTGCACGGAAGGTGTAGATTCCCGATTAAACTCTGCACATGGAGAAGTGCTGTTAGCCCCGCCCGATTTAGATCAAGTCCTGGATTATGCCAGTAGACCTGTTGGTCCTGAGACAACTGAAGGACTTCGATATAGTCCTCGGGATGGACTGGCTGGCTCGGTATTTTGCGACTATCGATTGTGCCGCAAGGACCGTCACTTTTAGAGAGCCAGGCCAGGAGATGTTAGTATACCGGGGATGTTAGAGCGCTTTCTTTGCCTCTATGGTTTCGACTTCCCGAGCGAGGCAGATGATCCGTCGAGGATGTGTAGCCTTTTTAGCTAGTGTTGTTGAGGGGCCTACGGCGGCGCCGGGACTCGGGGATATCCCTATTGCCCGCGAGTTCCCGGATGCTTTCCCACCTGAGCTAACTAGCATGCCGCCAGATAGGGAGATTGAGTTCGTGATTGACGTAGTTCCAGGAACTGCGCCAATCTCAAAGGCTCCTTACCGAATGGCACCGGCTGAGTTGCGAGAGCTTAAGGCGCAACTCCAGGATTTAATGGATAAGGGCTTTATCAGGCCGAGTGTGTCGCCTTGGGGAGCACCGGTGCTATTCGTGAAGAAGAAGGATGGGTCACTTCGACTATGTGTGGACTATAGAGAATTAAATAAAGTGACCATCAAGAACAAGTACCCTTTGCCGCGCAATGACGATCTTTTCGATCAGCTGCAAGGGTCTTGTGTCTTTCTAAGATAGATTTACAGTCCGGTTACCACCAGTTGAAGGTGAAGGCCGAGGATATTCCGAAAACGGCATTTAGATCACGGTATGGGCATTATGAATTTACAGTTATGCCTTTTGGGCTAACTAATGCCCCTGCCGCGTTCATGGATTTGATGAACCGGATCTTCCGACCATACTTAGATCGGTTCGTAGTGGTGTTCATTGATGATATCTTGGTCTACTCCCGAAGTGATGCTTAGCACGAGGAGCACTTAAGGTCGTGCTGCAACTTCTGCGAGAGAAGAAGTTGTATGCCAAACTGGCAAAGTGCGAGTTTTGGCTTCGGGAAGTAGTCTTCTTGGGCCATGTGATTTCCGCCGCAGGCGTGGCGGTGGACCCGGCAAAGATTGAGGCAGTCCGTGATTGGCCCCGACCGACGACGGTTCCTGAGGTACGTAGCTTTATGGGATTAGCTGGGTATTACCGTCGGTTTGTGAAAGGCTTTGCGAAGCTCTCCACACCCCTCACTCGACGCGTAAGGGAGTGAAGTTTATCTGGAGTGAGGACTGTTAAAGGATTTTGATGTAGATATTCTCTACCACCCAGGCAAGGCTAATGTGGTCGCTGACGCCTTGAGTAGGAGGGCGGTGCAAAGTTTGTCTATGTTGATCACAGACCAGGCACCGCTATTAGAGGAGTGAGACAACTCGAGTTAGAGATTGTGTCCCCTGGGGTCACTGCTAGACTGACATCTTTAGTCTTGCAGCCCACTCTGCTGGACAGGATTAAGGAGAAACAGAGTGAGGACCCCCACTTGACCAGGATTAGAGATCAAATTCCGAGTGATCAGTCTGGGGACTTTGCGGTAGATGCCTCGGGAGTACTAAGGTACAGGAACCGAGCATGTGTGCCAGCGGATGCGGAGATCCGAGAGCAGATTCTGCGAGAGGCCCATTATACACCTTATACCCTACATCCTGGTGGGACTAAGATGTATAAGGACCTCAAAGCACATTTCTGGTGGAAAGGCATGAAAAGGGATGTTGGGAGATTTGTGGCCCAGTGTTTAACTTGTCAGCAGGTGAAAGCTGAGCATCGAGTGCCAGCTGGCAAGTTACAGAGTCTCCCAATTCCCCAGTGGAAATGGGACCACATTACGATGGATTTCGTGGTCGGACTTCCGAGGGCACAAGGAGGAGCAGACGCTATCTGGGTAGTCGTGGATCGACTTACCAAGTCGGCGCACTTTCTGCCCATGCAGACTACGTGGCCACTTGAGCGACTAGCCCAGCTTTATTTAAATGAGATAGTGAGATTACATGGAGTACCAGCCTCCATTGTATCGGATAGAGACCCGAGGTTTGTTTCGCATTTCTGGAAAAGTTTGCAAACAGCCTTGGGGACTGAACTCAAGTTCAGTACAGCTTTTCATCCGCAGACTGATGGGCAGTCTGAGCGGACGATACAAACCCTGGAGGACATGTTGAGGGCATGTGTCCTGGATTTCGGCGGAGGGTGGATTCGATATTTATCTTTGGCTGAATTTGCGTACAACAATAGCTTTCAAGCGAGCATTCAGATGGCTCCATTTGAAGCGTTGTATGGACGCAAGTGTCGATCACCACTTTATTGGAGTGATGTGGGCGAGAGGCGGACCTTGGGACCAGATGTGTTGTTAGAGGCAGAAGAGAAGGTCCGAGTGATTCAGAAGCATCTTCAGACCGCCCAAAGCCGACAAAGGAGCTATGCCGATGTTCGGCGACGAGACTTAGAATTTCAAGTTGGAGATCATGTATTCCTAAAAGTCTCGCCGTCTAAAGGAATCAGGAGATTCGGCATTCGTGGGAAACTTATCCCCCGATATATTGGACCCTTTGAGGTATGAAGAGTGCCCACTGCGAATTCTGGATCGAGAGGTGAGGGAATTGCGCAGTCGGGCCATTCCCTATGTAAAAATCCAATGGAGCAATCATGACGAGCGCGAGGCTACATGGGAGCTCGAGTCGGAGATGAAGGATGCTCACCCCTACTTATTTGAGACATTGGACTGAGGATTGTTGTTGAGTCTCGTTTCGAGGACGAAACTCTTTTTAGTGGGGGAGGATGTGATGATCCGCACTCCCGCAGGAACTGTACAATATTAAACAGTGACCGTAGGTAGCGTATATGGGAAACCGAGCTTGTAGAATTGAAATTGGACATTTAATATAGACTCTGCGCGAAAATCGGAGCAAATGGGATTTTCCGGGAGCTTTTTGCAAAATTTCGGATGAGAATTTGGCGAAACGGACGTCGTATTTGGACTCAGCGCGCGAAAACGGTCAAAACGGTATATTCGCTTTATTTTTCGGCACTTGGTACTGTTCACCGGAACAGTAACCGCCGGCCGGAATTACTGTTCCGGCCGGCGGCGGCCGCCGGCGAGCGGCGGCGGGCGGCGGCGCACGGCGGCGGGCAGCTGCGCAGCGGCGGGGCAGCGGCGGAGCGCGGAGGCGCGCGGCGCGGGCAGCGCGGGCAGGCGCGGGCAGCAGGCGCGGGTGCGCGGTCCACGGCCTGGCGTGCACCGGGTGCACCGAAGGTTCCATCTGCCACGTGGCAGCTTCCCATTGGCTGGCCGGCTTCTAGAAGCTTCTGGATGGTGACACGTGGCATGATCCTATTGGCTGACAGGATCCGGAAGACCCGGAGCACGGGGCAAACACACGCCCCACGTGGCCACGTGGCGAATTCTGGTGGCCCTGCACAGGCTGTTTCCTGTTTGGGCAACACGTGGCGCTTCCTGGTTGGCCCGTTTCGGTGTTTCGTGTTCGGATCCGATCCCGTGTGGGAATATTCCCTTTTGGCCCATTATAAGAGGGAACCCCCCCCTCTCATTTGCACCTTGGATTGCGTGCCTTAGAGAGAGAATCAGAGAAAGTGCCAAATACGAAAGTTTTTCCTCTCTCTCTCCTCTTTCTCTCTCTACAATCTCAGAATTTCTGGAGTTACAGATAGTGAGATATCTGCGACGCGGCGCACTGCGACGATTTTCTTTTAGGCCCATTTCCCGTCGCAGTTCCGTCGAAAATTCACTGCGGGCTAACCGGGTGGAATTTTTGGACGATTTTTGCGGCAGCGCGACCGTAAGAGGTAGGGCTTCGATTTCCGTGTTGATCATTTTGCTCCGTTTCGTACTTTTGGCATAGTTTTCAGGTCCTCTTTGACCCCCCTTTTTACTGTGATGATTTTTGGACAGCACCGACTTCTCCGATTTTTATCTTGACGTAGGAGCGTCAGATCGAGGCGTTTAAGAGTCGATTTTGATCTACTCTTCGCGAGGAACGCAACCGTGATTTTTCTGGGATTTTAGGAGCTCATTTTAGAGGTGAAAAATTCCTCTTTTCCGTGCTGTCTGAAAAACAGCAAATATTGTACTTTTTGGGGTTTGTATTTATACCGGGAGCATTGATTTGCAGGATTTGAGGACTGTGGACAACCAGGAGACTACCTGGGGTGTTGTTTGAGCTGTTCGAGGTGGGCGGTTGTTGCTTACCTCATTTTTGACAAGCTCACTGGGATTACTAGAAATCCCCTAAAATATGACAATTAACGAGAACAATTGGGACAAAGTAACATGATGAGAACCATTGGGACTACTAACAGGACTACTAACAGGACTACTAACAGGACAACTAACAGGACAATTAATGAGAACCATTGGGACAAATTAATATGACAAATGACAAGGACCGCTGGGACAAACTCCCCTAAAAATTAATATAACCCCACAAATGATATGATGACTTATATTGGGACACTGTGATTGAGACAAAGGCTATGATCTCGCATGCAAATGACTTTTATTCAGTAAATCAATTGTTTTAAACCTTTGACACTATTTTACAACTTTTAAAAGTAAAGACAGTTGCATGCATGCCCGGACATCAGGTAAGGCCACTATTTATTGCTACACTATCATATTGGGATTTGAACATGTTTCATTGTTGTCCTTTGCATTCATATGTTGTTGCTCAAGTGTGAGCAGGGGTTTGGGATAGTGTAGCCAAGGTTGTGCTAGATTGTGGACTTGTGGGGTATTGCGGTGACCGCGGACAGTAGGCGGTTGACCAGATGTTTATCCTTGCATCAGATTGGGGTTGAGTTTGGTTTATCAGTTGGGGGATTGGGTT
The DNA here is from genome assembly GCA_029168755.2 of Tillandsia fasciculata. Classification (NCBI taxonomy): domain Eukaryota; kingdom Viridiplantae; phylum Streptophyta; class Magnoliopsida; order Poales; family Bromeliaceae; genus Tillandsia; species Tillandsia fasciculata. The sequence continues at coordinate 13,705,085 of CM054945.1, read as the reverse complement.
TCTATAGTGGATGGAGTTTTCCACTTTGATCATAGTCATGATCCAGTTCTGCTATATTGTGATACTTGTGGGACATATGCTACAGAGATACTTGTGATACTGATGACAGAGATATTTTACTCGTGTGGGTCGCTCCCCTCGAGTGCCACTCCGGAGTGTGTTACAACATTATCCCCTATCGGCAACCCCGATTTGGCCAACCTTATCCCCTATCGGCATACCCGATTTGGCAAATACTATCCCCCATCGGCGTTATACCCGATTTGGCAAGGCACAGCAGGAAGTACCAGTTTGCTAGTAACATCAGATTGAGTTCATTCAGACAGGCATTTATACTCTGATTCATACATTTAGTTATTCTATTGCTTGGCATTTAGAGGCATGGTGATGGTAGTTTCCTTTTTATCAGCAGTCTTTATAGCTTACAACTGTTCTTTCCTGTTGCCTCTAGTAGTCCTAGTGGGTGCGTCAGAGTTGAGGTTTTTACCCACTAGGGGAGGCTGCTGGTTTATCTGGTAGTTCTCACCCCCATTGTTGTCTTCTGTTTCTTTCTTCTCCTTTATTTTGCAGAGTCATCTGCGGGAGCTGCTAGGCCATCGGCAGCTGATCGAGGTAAGGGGATCGCTGAATAGATAGATCTCCTGTGAGGCTGAGAGCTATTAGACAGATATTATACCCTCCACTCAGACTGTGATATTCTCCTTTTATTTTGGGTCTGGCTTCCGCCAGCTGGTTGTACTATTTTAGTGAGCTGGGAGACTATTGTATGTATTACAGCTTGTACCTTATTTCCAGTCTGAGATACTATGTGGTTCTTCTATTTCAGCTCTGGATTATGCTCTTTTATTGTTAGATTATATCTGAGCAGGTTACCAGCGCTTCGTGTACGCGGAAAATTCCGTGTGCACGGCGGATCTGTAGACGAGCCCGGGTTCCGGGGCGTGACAGATTAAGTTGGTATCAGAGCTTAGGGATAGTTCAGTTGGGACTTAGGAAACCCTAGGCTTTTGGCAGACCCTAGGATAATAGGGCGTGAGAGACGTGACATTTTGCGGAAGTCGTTGATTTACTTGTTTGACTCTTCCAGGGAGTAAGAAGGATCGACTTAGCCTATTTCTGGTGGACAGTTATGTTGGCTGCAGACAACATAAAGTCACAGAAATAGGGGAATGTCTTTGACTTTCGCTAGATTGGGTCGTGTGGGGTTCTGTTTTCCTGATTTGTGGCTTCTGGTGACAGTATGTCGCCCCTTCGTCGTATTTCCGCCGGGGGTATTCCCACTCCTTCTGAGGAGCCCGAGCAGGCAGTATCTGCCGAACTGGGAGAACTGCGGGCCTTGGTGACCCAGTTGGTGGCGAGGAGCTTTCGACAGGACCAGCGTTTGGAGCAGCTGTTGGCGCAGAGGAGTGATCTGGCAGTCAGGGAGAGGGCCAGGGCTCCTGAGCGGCGTTTTGAGAGAAAACGCCCAGCCCCGGATGTTGATAGACAGGCCAGTTCTCGGAGACGGCCACAGCTTCGCGACAGAGACAGATGTATATTCTGTGAAGGACCTCATTTTTCGCACACCTGTGACTTGAGGTGGGGTCGATGCTTTCGTTGTGGACAGCCTGGGCACCTACGAGTTACGTGTCCTTCAAGGATAACTGTGACACCTACTTCGGCGTTTGTTCCTACCACTTCCCAGCTACGACCGGGAGCTTCACCGACAGACCTCCAAGGAGATCAAGTTTCAATCCCCCGCCCTTCTGGAGAGAGGCAGCCGTTGTCAAGCAGTCAGGATGACTTAGCACTGGCGGAGGATTCTATTGTAGCTGACCGAGAGGAAGCAGGTATGATTTACTTTCTGGCATAAGGACTCGTACCTCGTTTATATAGGGGCATCTCTTTTATTTGTAGAGAACGTGCATCATTGCATAGGGTTAGAAATAGGATCTCACCTTGTGCACGGAAGGTGTAGATTCCCGATTAAACTCTGCACATGGAGAAGTGCTGTTAGCCCCGCCCGATTTAGATCGAGTCCTGGATTATGCCAGTAGACCTGTTGGTCCTGAGACAACTGAAGGACTTCGATATAGTCCTCGGGATGGACTGGCTGGCTCGGTATTTTGCGACTATCGATTGTGCCGCAAGGACCGTCACTTTTAGAGAGCCAGGCCAGGAGATGTTAGTATACCGGGGATGTTAGAGCGCTTTCTTTGCCTCTATGGTTTCGACTTCCCGAGCGAGGCAGATGATCCGTCGAGGATGTGTAGCCTTTTTAGCTAGTGTTGTTGAGGGGCCTACGGCGGCGCCGGGACTCGGGGATATCCCTATTGCCCGCGAGTTCCCGGATGCTTTCCCACCTGAGCTAACTAGCATGCCGCCAGATAGGGAGATTGAGTTCGTGATTGACGTAGTTCCAGGAACTGCGCCAATCTCAAAGGCTCCTTACCGAATGGCACCGGCTGAGTTGCGAGAGCTTAAGGCGCAACTCCAGGATTTAATGGATAAGGGCTTTATCAGGCCGAGTGTGTCGCCTTGGGGAGCACCGGTGCTATTCGTGAAGAAGAAGGATGGGTCACTTCGACTATGTGTGGACTATAGAGAATTAAATAAAGTGACCATCAAGAACAAGTACCCTTTGCCGCGCAATGACGATCTTTTCGATCAGCTGCAAGGGTCTTGTGTCTTTCTAAGATAGATTTACAGTCCGGTTACCACCAGTTGAAGGTGAAGGCCGAAGATATTCCGAAAACGGCATTTAGATCACGGTATGGGCATTATGAATTTACAGTTATGCCTTTTGGGCTAACTAATGCCCCTGCCGCATTCATGGATTTAATGAACCGGATTTTCCGACCATACTTAGATCGGTTCGTAGTGGTGTTCATTGATGATATCTTGATCTACTCCCGAAGTGATGCTTAGCATGAGGAGCACTTAAGGTCGTGCTGCAACTTCTGCGAGAGAAGAAGTTGTATGCCAAACTGGCAAAGTGCGAGTTTTGGCTTCGGGAAGTAGTCTTCTTGGGCCATGTGATTTCCGCCGCAGGCGTGGCGGTGGACCCGGCAAAGATTGAGGCAGTCCGTGATTGGCCCCGACCGACGACGGTTCCTGAGGTACGTAGCTTTATGGGATTAGCTGGGTATTACCGTCGGTTTGTGTGAAAGGCTTTGCGAAGCTCTCCACACCCCTCACTCGACGCGTAAGGGAGTGAAGTTTATCTGGAGTGAGGACTGTTAAAGGATTTTGATGTAGATATTCTCTACCACCCAGGCAAGGCTAATGTGGTCGCTGACGCCTTGAGTAGGAGGGCGGTGCAAAGTTTGTCTATGTTGATCACAGACCAGGCACCGCTATTAGAGGAGTGAGACAACTCGAGTTAGAGATTGTGTCCCCTGGGGTCACTGCTAGACTGACATCTTTAGTCTTGCAGCCCACTCTGCTGGACAGGATTAAGGAGAAACAGAGTGAGGACCCCCACTTGACCAGGATTAGAGATCAAATTCCGAGTGATCAGTCTGGGGACTTTGGTAGATGCCTCGGGAGTACTAAGGTACAGGAACCGAGCATGTGTGCCAGCGGATGCGGAGATCCGAGAGCAGATATTGCGAGAGGCCCATTATACACCTTATACCCTACATCCTGGTGGGACTAAGATGTATAAGGACCTCAAGGCACATTTTGGTGGAAAGGCATGAAAAGGGATGTCGGGAGATTTGTGGCTCAGTGTTTAACTTGTCAGCAGGTGAAAGCTGAGCATCGAGTGCCAGCTGGCAAGTTACAGAGTCTCCCAATTCCCCAGTGGAAATGGGACCACATTACGATGGATTTCGTGGTCGGACTTCCTAGGGCACAAGGAGGAGCAGACGCTATCTGGGTAGTCGTGGATCGACTTACCAAGTCGGCGCACTTTCTGCCCATGCAGACTACGTGGCCACTTGAGCGACTAGCCCAGCTTTATTTAAATGAGATAGTGAGATTACATGGAGTACCAGCCTCCATTGTATCGGATAGAGACCCGAGGTTTGTTTCGCATTTCTGGAAAAGTTTGCAAACAGCCTTGGGGACTGAACTCAAGTTCAGTACAGCTTTTCATCCGCAGACTGATGGACAGTCTGAGCGGACGATACAAACCCTGGAGGACATGTTGAGGGCATGTGTCCTGGATTTCGGCGGAGGGTGGATTCGATATTTATCTTTGGCTGAATTTGCGTACAACAATAGCTTTCAAGCGAGCATTCAGATGGCTCCATTTGAAGCGTTGTATGGACGCAAGTGTCGATCGCCACTTTATTGGAGTGATGTGGGCGAGAGGCGGACCTTGGGACCAGATGTGTTGTTAGAGGCAGAAGAGAAGGTCCGAGTGATTCAGAAGCATCTTCAGACCGCCCAAAGCCGACAAAGGAGCTATGCCGATGTTCGGCGACGAGACTTAGAATTTCAAGTTGGAGATCATGTATTCCTAAAAGTCTCGCCGTCTAAAGGAATCAGGAGATTCGGCATTCGTGGGAAACTTATCCCCCGATATATTGGACCCTTTGAGGTATGAAGAGTGCCCACTGCGAATTCTGGATCGAGAGGTGAGGGAATTGCGCAGTCGGGCCATTCCCTATGTAAAAATCCAATGGAGCAATCATGACGAGCGCGAGGCTACATGGGAGCTCGAGTCGGAGATGAAGGATGCTCACCCCTACTTATTTGAGACATTGGACTGAGGATTGTTGTTGAGTCTCGTTTCGAGGACGAAACTCTTTTTAGTGGGGGAGGATGTGATGATCCGCACTCCCGCAGGAACTGTACAATATTAAACAGTGACCGTAGGTAGCGTATATGGGAAACCGAGCTTGTAGAATTGAAATTGGACATTTAATATAGACTCTGCGCGAAAATCGGAGCAAATGGGATTTTCCGGGAGCTTTTTGCAAAATTTCGGATGAGAATTTGGCGAAACGGACGTCGTATTTGGACTCAGCGCGCGAAAACGGTCAAAACGGTATATTCGCTTTATTTTTTCGGCATGGTACTGTTCACCGGAACAGTAACCGCCGGCCGGAATTACTGTTCCGGCCGGCGGCGGCCGCCGGCGAGCGGCGGCGGGCGGCGGCGCACGGCGGCGGGCAGCTGCGCAGCGGCGGGGCAGCGGCGGAGCGCGGAGGCGCGCGCGCGGGCAGCGCGGGCAGGCGCGGGCAGCAGGCTCGGGTGCGCGGTCCACGGCCTGGCGTGCACCGGGTGCACCGAAGGTTCCATCTGCCACGTGGCAGCTTCCCATTGGCTGGCCGGCTTCTAGAAGCTTCTGGATGGTGACACGTGGCATGATCCTATTGGCCGACAGGATCCGGAAGACCCGGAGCACGGGGCAAACACACGCCCCACGTGGCACGTGGCGTTTTTCATTGGCCCTGCACAGGCTGTTTCCTGTTCGGGCGACACGTGGCGCTTTTGGTTGGCCCGTTTCGGTGTTTCTGTTCGGGATCCGATCCCGTGTGGGAATATTCCCTTTTGGCCCATTATAAAGAGGGTCCCCACCCCTCTCATTTGCACCTTGGATTCCGTGCCTTAGAGAGAGAATCAGAGAAAGTGCCAAATACGAAAGTTTTTCCTCTCTCTCTCCTCTTTCTCTCTCTACAATCTCAGAATTTAGGAGTTACAGATAGTGAGATATCTGCGACGCGGCGCACTGCGACGATTTTCTTTTTAGGCCCATTTCCCGTCGCAGTTCCGTCGAAAATTCACTGCGGGCTAACCGGGTGGAATTTTTGGACGATTTTTGCGACAGCGCGACCGTAAGAGGTAGGGCTTCGATTTCCGTGTTGATCATTTTGCTCCGTTTCGTACTTTTGGCATAGTTTCCCGGTCCTCTTTGACCCCCCTTTTTACTGTGATGATTTTTGGACAGCACCGACTTCTCCGATTTTTATCTTGACGTAGGAGCGTCAGATCGAGGCGTTTTAAGAGTCGATTTTGATCTACTCTTCGCGAGGAACGCAACCGTGATTTTTCTGGGATTTTAGGAGCTCATTTTAGAGGTGAAAAATTCCTCTTTTTCCGTGCTGTCTGAAAAACAGCAAATATTGTGCTTTTTGGGGTTGTATTTATACCGGGAGCATTGGTTTGCAGGATTTGAGGACTGCGGACAACCAGGAGACTACCTGGGGTGTTGTTTGAGCTGTTCAAGGTGGGCGGTTGTTGCTTACCTCATTTTTGACAAGCTCACTGGGATTACTAGAAATCCCCTAAAATATGACAATTAACGAGAACAATTGGGACAAAGTAACATGATGAGAACCATTGGGACTACTAACAGGACTACTAACAGGACTACTAACAGGACAACTAACAGGACAATTAATGAGAACCATTGGGACAAATTAATATGACAAATGACAAGGACCGCTGGGACAAACTCCCCTAAAAATTAATATAACCCCACAAATGATATGATGACTTATATTGGGACACTGTGATTGAGACAAAGGCTATGATCTCGCATGCAAATGACTTTTATTCAGTAAATCAATTGTTTTAAACCTTTGACACTATTTTACAACTTTTAAAAGTAAAGACAGTTGCATGCATGCCCGGACATCAGGTAAGGCCACTATTCATTGCTACACTATCATATTGGGATTTGAACATGTTTCATTGTTGTCCTTTGCATTCATATGTTGTTGCTCAAGTGTGAGCAGGGGTTTGGGATAGTGTAGCCAAGGTTGTGCTAGATTGTGGACTTGTGGGGTATTGCGGTGACCGCGGACAGTAGGCGGTGACCAGATGTTTATCCTTGCATCAGATTGGGGTTGAGTTTGGTTTATCAGTTGGGGGATTGGGTTTCTATAGTGGATGGAGTATTCCACTTTGATCATAGTCATGATCCAGTTCTGCTATATTGTGATACTTGTGGGACATATGCTACAGAGATACTTGTGATACTGATGACAGAGATATTTTACTCGTGTGGGTCGCTCCCCTCGAGTGCCACTCCGGAGTGTGTTACAACATTATCCCCTATCGGCACCCCCGATTTGGCCAACATTATCCCCTATCGGCATACCCGATTTGGCAAATACTATCCCCCATCGGCGTTATACCCGATTTGGCAAGACACAGCAGGAAGTACCAGTTTTGCTAGTGACCCCAGATTGAGTTCATTCAGACAGGCATTATACTCTGATTCATACATTTAGTTATTCTATTGCTTGGCATTTAGAGGCATGATGGTGGTAGTTTCCTTTTTATCAGCAGTCTTTATAGCTTACAACTGTTCTTTCCTGTTGCCTCTAGTAGTCCTAGTGGGTGCGTCAGAGTTGAGGTTTTTACCCACTAGGGGAGGCTGCTGGTTTATCTGGTAGTTCTCACCCCCATTGTTGTCTTCTGTTTCTTTCTTCTCCTTTATTTTGCAGAGTCATCTGCGGGAGCTGCTAGGCCATCGGCAGCTGATCGAGGTAAGGGGATCGCTGAATAGATAGATCTCCTGTGAGGCTGAGAGCTATTAGACAGATATTATACCCTCCACTCAGACTGTGATATTCTCCTTTTATTTTGGGTCTGGCTTCCGCCAGCTGGTTGTACTATTTTAGTGAGCTGGGAGACTATTGTATGTATTACAGCTTGTACCTTATTTCCAGTCTGAGATACTATGTGGTTCTTCTATTTCAGCTCTGTATTATGCTCTTTTATTGTTAGATTATATCTGAGCAGGTTACCAGCGCTTCGTGTACGCGGAAAATTCCGTGTGCACGGCGGATCTGTAGACGAGCCCGGGTTCCGGGGCGTGACAACGCGTGTTATTGGAGGACACGTCGAGTGTTTAGAAGTGATTCGCGCGGCGTGAATGTCGAATTTGGACTCCGGGCGAAGTTTGGATAAAAGATTACCACTCCGGTAGCCTTCGGGAAATTTTTAGAGTTGGAATTGGCAAATCGGACTTCAAAATTGGATTCGGCGCGGAAATCGGATCAAGTGGGCTATCCGGGGCATTCGGTAAAATTTTCGGATGAGATTTTGGAGAAACGGACATCGTTTTTGGATTCAGCGCGCGAAATCGTTGAGAATGGACTATTTACTTGCTTTTTTGGAGCCCGGATGATGCGCGCGTTTTCGAGATGGCACGGGAATCGAGGCGACGGCGCGGATCCCGAGGCGGCAGGCGCGCGGATCGAGGCGCGCGCCAGGCGCCCTGGCGCGCGCTGGGGAAGCGCGCCTCTGCGCGGGGCAACGCGGGGCCGCCACGTGGCGGGCCCCGTTGGCGCCCGCGCGGGGCGCGGGGGGACGCGCGCCGTGTGGCGCGCGCGTGTCCCGCGCATGGGGTGCGCGGTGTAACCGCGCCCGTGTGGCGCGCGCCTTGCCGCGCCTCCGTGGCGCTGGGGCGCGGCGGCGTGCGCTGGGGGCGCGGCGTGGATTGGGCGCGCGCGCCCCTGTGCTGTGGACCGCCAGCCGGCGGGCCCTCATTGGAGGGCCCGTGGACCAGGTTTATGGAGCCACTCCTCTCCTTTTTCTTCTTTTTCTCCTCTTCTTCTTCTTCTTCTCCCCGAGAGCCATTCCTCCTCTCTTTTTCTTTCTTCTTCAACCGTGCGAGAGGGAAAGTGAGGGAGGAGATGGGGGAGGTGCGGCGGTGCGCCGTGAACCTCGCGAAGCGCGCGGGGTTTTCCAACGGAGCAGTTGGGCGGCGCGACGCGTCTAGGTAGGTCCCGCACTTGTTTTTATGGTATTTTTTGGCACAGTTTTGGAGCGTTCTTTTGGACTGTTAATTGACCCTCTTGCTCTTAACTGTGTTAGGGACCGTGTTTTACTGCATCGTTTTGTGTGCGATCCCGTCGCCGTGCACCGTTTTGCGTGCGGACTCCGTTTTGCGTGCGGATTATGGCACCGTGCTCCATTTTGCGTGCGAATTCCGGCACCGTGCACCGTTTTGCGTGCGTCCTCCGTTTTGCGTGCGGACTCCGGCACTGTGCACCGTTTTTGCGTGCGGACTCCGACGGCGTGCTCTGTTTTGCGTGCGGACTCCGGCACCGTGCATCGTTTGCGTGCGGACTCCGGAGGCGTGCTCCGTTTTGCGTGCGGACTCCGGCAGCGGGCATTGTTTGCGTGCGGATCGCGTGGGGCCAATTGCAAGTGTCTACGAGCAATTGGTGGTAAATCGAGGTGGGTGGCCTTATCTCCAAGTTTTATGGACTGTACAGTATTTCTACTGATGTAGGACTATGCATGATAGTTTATTTCATTGTGTAGCATGCTAGATTGTAGGAATGGTTATTCCTTTTATCATCTGTTAATATAGTTATCTTGGAACTTGACCTAGCACCCCCGTCATATGTTGCATGTGTAACCAGACCAGTAGAAAACCCTCACTTGGGCTAGGGTTATTATTGTTTAGACCCCACACTGCTTTTCTATTCCTGGACATAGTGTTATCCTCGCCGGGTAGTGGGCCGAGAGGTCGGGACTTTCTTTTAGTGTGGGATGCTTTTGCACTCGTGCTTGGGAGCAGAGTGGAGTCTGGTAGTTGTAGTGGGTTGTTTTTTTGTGCCGGGAGCCGTTTGGGTAAACGGTAGACCCGGGAGGTCTTGTATCCCTGTTGTGCTGTCGTAGGAGGGAGCCGTTGAGCAGACGGTAGTCCCGGGCCGTCGAGTATCTTCCGGTCAGTGTTGTTGGGAACCGTTGGGGTTGACGGTGGTCCCAGGTCGTTGAGTGTTGTCCAACCGGTATTGT
>CM054945.1:13581573-13695295 GCA_029168755.2 Tillandsia fasciculata | reverse complement strand
AGTTGGTATCAGAGCTTAGGGATAGTGCAGTTGGGACTTAGGAAACCCTAGGCTTTTGGCAGACCCTAGGATAATAGGGTATGAGAGACGTGATAATTTTACGGAAGTCGTTGGGTTACTTATTTAACTCTTCCAGTAAAGTAAGAAGGATCGACTTAGCCTACTTCTGGTGGACAGTTATGTTGGCTGCAGACAACATAAAGTCCCAGAAATAGGAGAATGTCTTTGACTTTCGCTAAGATTAGGTCGTGTGGGGTTCTGTTTTCCTGATTTGTGGCTTCTGGTGACAGTATGTCGCCCCTTCGTCGTATTTCCTCGCCGGGGGTATTCCCACTCCTTCTGAGGAGCCCGAGCAGGCAGTATCTGCCGAACTGGGAGAACTGCGGGCCTTGGTGACCCAGTTGGTGGCGAGGAGCTTTCGACAGGACCAGCGTTTGGAGCAGCTGTTGGCGCAGAGGAGTGATCTGGCAGTCAGGGAGAGGGCCAGGGCTCCTGAGCGGCGTTTTGAGAGAAAACGCCCAGCCCCGGATGTTGATAGACAGGCCAGTTCTCGGAGACGGCCACAGCTTCGCGACAGAGACAGATGTATATTCTGTGAAGGACCTCATTTTTCGCACACCTGTGACTTGAGGTGGGGTCGATGCTTTCGTTGTGGACAGCCTGGGCACCTACGAGTTACGTGTCCTTCAAGGATAACTGTGACACCTACTTCGGCGTTTGTTCCTACCACTTCCCAGCTACGACCGGGAGCTTCACCGACAGACCTCCAAGGAGATCAAGTTTCAATCCCCCGCCCTTCTGGAGAGAGGCAGCCGTTGTCAAGCAGTCAGGATGACTTAGCACTGGCGGAGGATTCTATTGTAGCTGACCGAGAGGAAGCAGGTATGATTTACTTTCTGGCATAAGGACTCGTACCTCGTTTATATAGGGGCATCTCTTTTATTTGTAGAGAACGTGCATCATTGCATAGGGTTAGAATAGGATCTCACCTTGTGCACGGAAGGTGTAGATTCCCGATTAAACTCTGCACATGGAGAAGTGCTGTTAGCCCCGCCCGATTTAGATCAAGTCCTGGATTATGCCAGTAGACCTGTTGGTCCTGAGACAACTGAAGGACTTCGATATAGTCCTCGGGATGGACTGGCTGGCTCGGTATTTTGCGACTATCGATTGTGCCGCAAGGACCGTCACTTTTAGAGAGCCAGGCCAGGAGATGTTAGTATACCGGGGATGTTAGAGCGCTTCTTTGCCTCTATGGTTTCGACTTCCCGAGCGAGGCAGATGATCCGTCGAGGATGTGTAGCCTTTTTAGCTAGTGTTGTTGAGGGGCCTACGGCGGCGCCGGGACTCGGGGATATCCCTATTGCCCGCGAGTTCCGGATGCTTTCCCACCTGAGCTAACTAGCATGCCGCCAGATAGGGAGATTGAGTTCGTGATTGACGTAGTTCCAGGAACTGCGCCAATCTCAAAGGCTCCTTACCGAATGGCACCGGCTGAGTTGCGAGAGCTTAAGGCGCAACTCCAGGATTTAATGGATAAGGGCTTTATCAGGCCGAGTGTGTCGCCTTGGGGAGCACCGGTGCTATTCGTGAAGAAGAAGGATGGGTCACTTCGACTATGTGTGGACTATAGAGAATTAAATAAAGTGACCATCAAGAACAAGTACCCTTTTGCCGCGCAATGACGATCTTTTCGATCAGCTGCAAGGGTCTTGTGTCTTTCTAAGATAGATTTACAGTCCGATTACCACCAGTTGAAGGTGAAGGCCGAGGATATTCCGAAAACGGCATTTAGATCACGGTATGGGCATTATGAATTTACAGTTAGCCTTTGGGCTAACTAATGCCCCTACCGCGTTCATGGATTTGATGAACCGGATCTTCCGACCTTACTTAGATCGGTTCGTAGTGGTGTTCATTGATGATATCTTGGTCTACTCCCGAAATGATGCTTAGCACGAGGAGCACTTAAGGTCGTGCTGCAACTTCTGCGAGAGAAGAAGTTGTATGCCAAACTGGCAAAGTGCGAGTTTTGGCTTCGGGAAGTAGTCTTCTTGGGCCATGTGATTTCCGCCGCAGGCGTGGCGGTGGACCCGGCAAAGATTGAGGCAGTCCGTGATTGGCCCCGACCGACGACGGTTCCTGAGGTACGTAGCTTTATGGGATTAGCTGGGTATTACCGTCGGTTTGTGAAAGGCTTTGCGAAGCTCTCCACACCCCTCACTCGACGCGTAAGGGAGTGAAGTTTATCTGGAGTGAGGACTGTTAAAGGATTTTGATGTAGATATTCTCTACCACCCAGGCAAGGCTAATGTGGTCGCTGACGCCTTGAGTAGGAGGGCGGTGCAAAGTTTGTCTATGTTGATCACAGACCAGGCACCGCTATTAGAGGAGTGAGACAACTCGAGTTAGAGATTGTGTCCCCTGGGGTCACTGCTAGACTGACATCTTTAGTCTTGCAGCCCACTCTGCTGGACAGGATTAGGAGAAACAGAGTGAGGACCCCCACTTGACCAGGATTAGAGATCAAATTCCGAGTGATCAGTCTGGGGACTTTGCGGTAGATGCCTCGGAGTACTAAGGTACAGGAACCGAGCATGTGTGCCAGCGGATGCGGAGATCCGAGAGCAGATTCTGCGAGAGGCCCATTATACACCTTATACCCTACATCCTGGTGGGACTAAGATGTATAAGGACCTCAAAGCACATTTCTGGTGGAAAGGCATGAAAAGGGATGTTGGGAGATTTGTGGCCCAGTGTTTAACTTGTCAGCAGGTGAAAGCTGAGCATCGAGTGCCAGCTGGCAAGTTACAGAGTCTCCCAATTCCCCAGTGGAAATGGGACCACATTACGATGGATTTCGTGGTCGGACTTCCTAGGGCACAAGGAGGAGCAGACGCTATCTGGGTAGTCGTGGATCGACTTACCAAGTCGGCGCACTTTCTGCCCATGCAGACTACGTGGCCACTTGAGCGACTAGCCCAGCCTTATTTAAATGAGATAGTGAGATTACATGGAGTACCAGCCTCCATTGTATCGGATAGAGACCCGAGGTTTGTTTCGCATTTCTGGAAAAGTTTGCAAACAGCCTTGGGGACTGAACTCAAGTTCAGTACAGCTTTTCATCCGCAGACTGATGGACAGTCTGAGCGGACGATACAAACCCTGGAGGACATGTTGAGGGCATGTGTCCTGGATTTCGGCGGAGGGTGGATTCGATATTTATCTTTGGCTGAATTTGCGTACAACAATAGCTTTCAAGCGAGCATTCAGATGGCTCCATTTGAAGCGTTGTATGGACGCAAGTGTCGATCACCACTTTATTGGAGTGATGTGGGCGAGAGGCGGACCTTGGGACCAGATGTGTTGTTAGAGGCAGAAGAGAAGGTCCGAGTGATTCAGAAGCATCTTCAGACCGCCCAAAGCCGACAAAGGAGCTATGCCGATGTTCGGCGACGAGACTTAGAATTTCAAGTTGGAGATCATGTATTCCTAAAAGTCTCGCCGTCTAAAGGAATCAGGAGATTCGGCATTCGTGGGAAACTTATCCCCCGATATATTGGACCCTTTGAGGTATGAAGAGTGCCCACTGCGAATTCTGGATCGAGAGGTGAGGGAATTGCGCAGTCGGGCCATTCCCTATGTAAAAATCCAATGGAGCAATCATGACGAGCGCGAGGCTACATGGGAGCTCGAGTCGGAGATGAAGGATGCTCACCCCTACTTATTTGAGACATTGGACTGAGGATTGTTGTTGAGTCTCGTTTCGAGGACGAAACTCTTTTTAGTGGGGAGGATGTGATGATCCGCACTCCCGCAGGAACTGTACAATATTAAACAGTGACCGTAGGTAGCGTATATGGGAAACCGAGCTTGTAGAATTGAAATTGGACATTTAATATAGACTCTGCGCGAAAATCGGAGCAAATGGGATTTTCCGGGAGCTTTTTGAAAAATTTCGGATGAGAATTTGGCGAAACGGACGTCGTATTTGGACTCAGCGCGCGAAAACGGTCAAAACGGTATATTCGCTTTATTTTTTCGGCACTTGGTACTGTTCACCGGAACAGTAACCGCCGGCCGGAATTACTGTTCCGGCCGGCGGCGGCCGCCGGCGAGCGGCGGCGGGCGGCGGCGCACGGCGGCGGGCAGCTGCGCAGCGGCGGGGCAGCGGCGGAGCGCGGAGGCGCGCGCCGCGGGCAGCGCGGGCAGGCGCGGGCAGCAGGCGCGGGTGCGCGGTCCACGGCTGGTCGTGCACCGGGTGCACCGAAGGTTCCATCTGCCACGTGGCAGCTTCCCATTGGCTGGCCGGCTTCTAGAAGCTTCTGGATGGTCGACACGTGGCATGATCCTATTGGCTGACAGGATCCGGAAGACCCGGAGCACGGGGCAAACACACGCCCCACGTGGCCACGTGGCGAATTCTGGTTGGCCCTGCACAGGCTGTTTCCTGTTCGGGCGACACGTGGCGCTTCCTGGTTGGTCCGTTTCGGTGTTTCGTGTTCGGATCTGATCCCGTGTGGGAATATTCCCTTTTGGCCCATTATAAAGAGGGAACCCCACCCCTCTCATTTGCACCTTGGATTCCGTGCCGAAGAAGAGAGAATCTGAGAAAGTGCCAAATATGAAAGTTTTTCCTCTCTCTCTCATCTTTCTCTCTCTAGAACCTCAGAATTTCTGGAGTTACAGATTGTGAGATATCTGCGTCGCGGCGCACTGCGACGATTTTCTTTTTAGGCCCATTTCCCGTCGCAGTTCCGTCGAAAATTCACTGCGGGCTAACCGGGTGGAATTTTTGGACGATTTTTGCGGCAGCGCGACCGTAAGAGGTAGGGCTTCGATTTCCGTGTTGATTATTTTGCTTCGTTTCGTACTTTTGGCATAGTTTTCAGGTCCTCTTTGACCCCCCTTTTTTACTGTGATGATTTTTGGACAGCACCGACTTCTCCGATTTTTATCTTGACGTAGGAGCGTCAGATCGAGGCGTTTTAAGAGTCGATTTTGATCTACTCTTCGCGAGGAACGCAACGTGATTTTTCTGGGAATTTAGGAGCTCATTTTAGAGGTGAAAAATTCCTCTTTTTCCGTGCTGTCTGAAAAACAGCAAATATTGTGCTTTTTGGGGTTTGTATTTATACCGGGAGCATTGGTTTGCAGGAATTGAAGACTGCGGACAACCAGGAGACTACCTGGGGTGTTGTTTGAGCTGTTCAAGGTGGGCGGTTGTTGCTTACCTCATTTTTGACAAGCTCACTGGGATTACTAGAAATCCCCTAAAATATGACAATTAACGAGAACAATTGGGACAAAGTAACATGATGAGAACCATTGGGACTACTAACAGGACTACTAACAGGACTACTAACAGAACAACTAACAGGACAATTAATGAGAACCATTGGGATAAATTAATATGACAAATGACAAGGACCGCTGGGACAAACTCCCCTAAAAATTAATATAACCCCACAAATGATATGATGACTTATATTGGGACACTGTGATCGAGACAAAGGCTATGATCTCGCATGCAAATGACTTTTATTCAGTAAATCAATTGTTTTAAACCTTTGACACTATTTTACAACTTTTAAAAGTAAAGACAGTTGCATGCATGCCCGGACATCAGGTAAGGCCACTATTTATTGCTACACTATCATATTGGGATTTGAACATGTTTCATTGTTGTCCTTTGCATTCATATGTTGTTGCTCAAGTGTGAGCAGGGGTTTGGGATAGTGTAGCCAAGGTTGTGCTAGATTGTGGACTTGTGGGGTATTGCGGTGACCGCGGACAGTAGGCGGTTGACCAGATGTTTATCCCTGCATCAGATTGGGGTTGAGTTTGGTTTATCAGTTGGGGGGATTGGGTTTCTATAGTGGATGGAGTTATTCCACTTTGATCATAGTCATGATCCAGTTCTGCTATATTGTGATACTTGTGGGACATATGCTACAGAGATACTTGTGATACTGATGACAGAGATATTTTACTCGTGTGGGTCGCTCCCCTCGAGTGCCACTCCGGAGTGTGTTACAACATTATCCCCTATCGGCACCCCCGATTTGGCCACCTTATCCCCTATCGGCATACCCGATTTGGCAAATACTATCCCCCATCGGCGTTATACCCGATTTGGCAAGGCACAGCAGGAAGTACCAGTTTTGCTAGTGACCCCAGATTGAGTTCATTCAGACAGGCATTTATACTCTGATTCATACATTTAGTTATTCTATTGCTTGGCATTTAGAGGCATGGTGATGGTAGTTTCCTTTTTATCAGCAGTCTTTATAGCTTACAACTGTTCTTTCCTGTTGCCTCTAGTAGTCCTAGTGGGTGCGTCAGAGTTGAGGTTTTTACCCACTAGGGGAGGCTGCTGGTTTATCTGGTAGTTCTCACCCCCATTGTTGTCTTCTGTTTCTTTCTTCTCCTTTATTTTGCAGAGTCATCTGCGGGAGCTGCTAGGCCATCGGCAGCTGATCGAGGTAAGGGGATCGCTGAATAGATAGATCTCCTGTGAGGCTGAGAGCTATTAGACAGATATTATACCCTCCACTCAGACTGTGATATTCTCCTTTTATTTTGGGTCTGGCTTCCGCCAGCTGGTTGTACTATTTTAGTGAGTTGGGAGACTATTGTATGTATTACAGCTTGTACCTTATTTCCAGTCTGAGATACTATGTGGTTCTTCTATTTCAGCTCTGTATTATGCTCTTTTATTGTTAGATTATATCTGAGCAGGTTACCAGCGCTTCGTGTACGCGGAAAATTCCGTGTGCACGGCGGATCTGTAGACGAGCCCGGGTTCCGGGGCGTGACAGATTAAGTTGGTATCAGAGCTTAGGGATAGTTCAGTTGGGACTTAGGAAACCCTAGGCTTTTGGCAGACCCTAGGATAATAGGGTATGAGAGACGTGACATTTTACGGAAGTCGTTGATTTACTTATTTGACTCTTCCAGTAAGTAAGAAGGATCGACATACCTACTTCTGGTGGACAGTTATGTTGGCTGCAGACAACATAAAGTCACAGAAATAGGAGAATGTCTTTGACTTTCGCTAGATTGGGTCGTGTGGGGTTCTGTTTTCCTGATTTGTGGCTTCTGGTGACAGTATGTCGCCCCTTCGTCGTATTTCCGCCGGGGGTATTCCCACTCCTTCTGAGGAGCCCGAGCAGGCAGTATCTGCCGAACTGGGAGAACTGCGGGCCTTGGTGACCCAGTTGGTGGCGAGGAGCTTTCGACAGGACCAGCGTTTGGAGCAGCTGTTGGCGCAGAGGAGTGATCTGGCAGTCAGGGAGAGGGCCAGGGCTCCTGAGCGGCGTTTTGAGAGAAAACGCCCAGCCCCGGATGTTGATAGACAGGCCAGTTCTCGGAGACGGCCACAGCTTCGCGACAGAGACAGATGTATATTCTGTGAAGGACCTCATTTTTCGCACACCTGTGACTTGAGGTGGGGTCGATGCTTTCGTTGTGGACAGCCTGGGCACCTACGAGTTACGTGTCCTTCAAGGATAACTGTGACACCTACTTCGGCGTTTGTTCCTACCACTTCCCAGCTACGACCGGGAGCTTCACCGACAGACCTCCAAGGAGATCAAGTTTCAATCCCCCGCCCTTCTGGAGAGAGGCAGCCGTTGTCAAGCAGTCAGGATGACTTAGCACTGGCGGAGGATTCTATTGTAGCTGACCGAGAGGAAGCAGGTATGATTTACTTTCTGGCATAAGGACTCGTACCTCGTTTATATAGGGGCATCTCTTTTATTTGTAGAGAACGTGCATCATTGCATAGGGTTAGAATTAGGATCTCACCTTGTGCACGGAAGGTGTAGATTCCCGATTAAACTCTGCACATGGAGAAGTGCTGTTAGCCCCGCCCGATTTAGATCAAGTCCTGGATTATGCCAGTAGACCTGTTGGTCCTGAGACAACTGAAGGACTTCGATATAGTCCTCGGGATGGACTGGCTGGCTCGGTATTTTGCGACTATCGATTGTGCCGCAAGGACCGTCACTTTTAGAGAGCCAGGCCAGGAGATGTTAGTATACCGGGGATGTTAGAGCGCTTTCTTTGCCTCTATGGTTTCGACTTCCCGAGCGAGGCAGATGATCCGTCGAGGATGTGTAGCCTTTTTAGCTAGTGTTGTTGAGGGGCCTACGGCGGCGCCGGGACTCGGGGATATCCCTATTGCCCGCGAGTTCCCGGATGCTTTCCCACCTGAGCTAACTAGCATGCCGCCAGATAGGGAGATTGAGTTCGTGATTGACGTAGTTCCAGGAACTGCGCCAATCTCAAAGGCTCCTTACCGAATGGCACCGGCTGAGTTGCGAGAGCTTAAGGCGCAACTCCAGGATTTAATGGATAAGGGCTTTATCAGGCCGAGTGTGTCGCCTTGGGGAGCACCGGTGCTATTCGTGAAGAAGAAGGATGGGTCACTTCGACTATGTGTGGACTATAGAGAATTAAATAAAGTGACCATCAAGAACAAGTACCCTTTGCCGCGCAATGACGATCTTTTCGATCAGCTGCAAGGGTCTTGTGTCTTTCTAAGATAGATTTACAGTCCGGTTACCACCAGTTGAAGGTGAAGGCCGAGGATATTCCGAAAACGGCATTTAGATCACGGTATGGGCATTATGAATTTACAGTTATGCCTTTTGGGCTAACTAATGCCCCTGCCGCGTTCATGGATTTGATGAACCGGATCTTCCGACCTTACTTAGATCGGTTCGTAGTGGTGTTCATTGATGATATCTTGGTCTACTCCCGAAGTGATGCTTAGCATGAGGAGCACTTAAGGTCGTGCTGCAACTTCTGCGAGAGAAGAAGTTGTATGCCAAACTGGCAAAGTGCGAGTTTTGGCTTCGGGAAGTAGTCTTCTTGGGCCATGTGATTTCCGCCGCAGGCGTGGCAGTGGACCCGGCAAAGATTGAGGCAGTCCGTGATTGGCCCCGACCGACGACGGTTCCTGAGGTACGTAGCTTTATGGGATTAGCTGGGTATTACCGTCGGTTTGTGAAAGGCTTTGCGAAGCTCTCCACACCCCTCACTCGACGCGTAAGGGAGTGAAGTTTATCTGGAGTGAGGACTGTTAAAGGATTTTGATGTAGATATTCTCTACCACCCAGGCAAGGCTAATGTGGTCGCTGACGCCTTGAGTAGGAGGGCGGTGCAAAGTTTGTCTATGTTGATCACAGACCAGGCACCGCTATTAGAGGAGTGAGACGGCTCGAGTTAGAGGTTGTGTCCCCTGGGGTCACTGCTAGACTGACATCTTTAGTCTTGCAGCCCACTCTGCTGGACAGGATCAAGGAGAAACAGAGTGAGGACCCCCACTTGACCAGGATTAGAGATCAAATTCCGAGTGATCAGTCTGGGGACTTTACGGTAGATGCCTCGGGAGTACTAAGGTACAGGAACCGAGCATGTGTGCCAGCGGATGCGGAGATCCGAGAGCAGATTCTGCGAGAGGCCCATTATACACCTTATACCCTACATCCTGGTGGGACTAAGATGTATAAGGACCTCAAAGCACATTTCTGGTGGAAAGGCATGAAAAGGGATGTTGGGAGATTTGTGGCTCAGTGTTTAACTTGTCAGCAGGTGAAAGCTGAGCATCGAGTGCCAGCTGGCAAGTTACAGAGTCTCCCAATTCCCCAGTGGAAATGGGACCACATTACGATGGATTTCGTGGTCGGACTTCCTAGGGCACAGGGAGGAGCAGACGCTATCTGGGTAGTCGTGGATCGACTTACCAAGTCGGCGCACTTTCTGCCCATGCAGACTACGTGGCCACTTGAGCGACTAGCCCAGCTTATTTAAATGAGATAGTGAGATTACATGGAGTACCAGCCTCCATTGTATCGGATAGAGACCCGAGGTTTGTTTCGCATTTCTGGAAAAGTTTGCAAACAGCCTTGGGGACTGAACTCAAGTTCAGTACAGCTTTTCATCCGCAGACTGATGGGCAGTCTGAGCGGATGATACAAATCCTGGAGGACATGTTGAGAGCATGTGTCCTGGATTTCGGCGGAGGGTGGATTCGACATTTATCTTTAGCTGAGTTTGCGTACAACAATAGCTTTCAAGCGAGCATTCAGATGGCTCCGTTTGAAGCGTTGTATGGACGCAAGTGTCGATCACCACTTTATTGGAGTGACGTGGGCGAGAGGCGGACCTTGGGACCAGATGTGTTGTTAGAGGCAGAAGAGAAGGTCCGAGTGATTCAGAAGCATCTTCAGACCGCCCAAAGCCGACAAAGGAGCTATGCCGATGTTCGGCGACGAGACTTAGAATTTCAAGTTGGAGATCATGTATTCCTAAAAGTCTCGCCGTCCAAAGGAATCAGGAGATTCGGCATTCGTGGGAAACTTATCCCCCGATATATTGGACCCTTTGAGGTATGAAGAGTGCCCACTGCGAATTCTGGATCGAGAGGTGAGGGAATTGCGCAGTCGGGCCATTCCCTATGTAAAAATCCAATGGAGCAATCATGACGAGCGCGAGGCTACATGGGAGCTCGAGTCGGAGATGAAGGATGCTCACCCCTACTTATTTGAGACATTGGACTGAGGATTGTTGTTGAGTCTCGTTTCGAGGACGAAACTCTTTTTAGTGGGGGAGGATGTGATGATCCGCACTCCCGCAGGAACTGTACAATATTAAACAGTGACCGTAGGTAGCGTATATGGGAAACCGAGCTTGTAGAATTGAAATTGGACATTTAATATAGACTCTGCGCGAAAATCGGAGCAAATGGGATTTTCCGGGAGCTTTTTGCAAAATTTCGGATGAGAATTTGGCGAAACGGACGTCGTATTTGGACTCAGCGCGCGAAAACGGTCAAAACGGTATATTCGCTTTATTTTTTCGGCACTTGGTACTGTTCACCGGAACAGTAACCGCCGGCCGGAATTACTGTTCCGGCCGGCGGCGGCCGCCGGCGAGCGGCGGCGGGCGGCGGCGCACGGCGGCGGGCAGCGGCGCAGCGGCGGGGCAGCGGCGGAGCGCGGAGGCGCGCGCCGCGGGCAGCGCGGGCAGGCGCGGGCAGCAGGCTCGGGTGCGCGGTCCACGGCTGGCGTGCACCGGGTGCACCGAAGGTTCCATCTGCCACGTGGCAGCTTCCCATTGGCTGGCCGGCTTCTAGAAGCTTCTGGATGGTCGACACGTGGCATGATCCTATTGGCTGACAGGATCCGGAAGACCCGGAGCACGGGGCAAACACACGCCCCACGTGGCCACGTGGCGAATTCTGGTTGGCCCTGCACAGGCTGTTTCCTGTTCGGGCGACACGTGGCGCTTCCTGGTTGGTCCGTTTCGGTGTTTCGTGTTCGGATCTGATCCCGTGTGGGAATATTCCCTTTTGGCCCATTATAAAGAGGGAACCCACCCCTCTCATTTGCACCTTGGATTCCGTGCCGAAAAGAGAGAATCTGAGAAAGTGCCAAATATGAAAGTTTTTCCTCTCTCTCTCATCTTTCTCTCTCTAGAATCTCAGAATTTCTGGAGTTACAGATTGTGAGATATCTGCGACGCGGCGCACTGCGACGATTTTCTTTTTAGGCCCATTTCCCGTCGCAGTTCCGTCGAAAATTCACTGCGGGCTAACCGGGTGGAATTTTTGGACGATTTTTGCGGCAGCGCGACCGTAAGAGGTAGGGCTTCGATTTCCGTGTTGATTATTTTGCTTCGTTTCGTACTTTTGGCATAGTTTTCAGGTCCTCTTTGACCCCCCTTTTTACTGTGATGATTTTTGGACAGCACCGACTTCTCCGATTTTTATCTTGACGTAGGAGCGTCAGATCGAGGCGTTTTAAGAGTCGATTTTGATCTACTCTTCGCGAGGAACGCAATTGTGATTTTTCTGGGAATTTAGGAGCTCATTTTAGAGGTGAAAAATTCCTCTTTTTCCGTGCTGTCTGAAAAACAGCAAATATTGTGCTTTTTGGGGTTTGTATTTATACCGGGAGCATTGGTTTGCAGGAATTGAAGACTGCGGACAACCAGGAGACTACCTGGGGTGTTGTTTGAGCTGTTCAAGGTGGGCGGTTGTTGCTTACCTCATTTTTGACAAGCTCACTGGGATTATTAGAAATCCCCTAAAATATGACAATTAACGAGAACAATTGGGACAAAGTAACATGATGAGAACCATTGGGACTACTAACAGGACTACTAACAGGACTACTAACAGAACAACTAACAGGACAATTAATGAGAACCATTGGGATAAATTAATATGACAAATGACAAGGACCGCTGGGACAAACTCCCCTAAAAATTAATATAACCCCACAAATGATATGACGACTTATATTGGGACACTGTGATCGAGACAAAGGCTATGATCTCGCATGCAAATGACTTTTATTCAGTAAATCAATTGTTTTAAACCTTTGACACTATTTTACAACTTTTAAAAGTAAAGACAGTTGCATGCATGCCCGGACATCAGGTAAGGCCACTATTTATTGCTACACTATCATATTGGGATTTGAACATGTTTCATTGTTGTCCTTTGCATTCATATGTTGTTGCTCAAGTGAGAGCAGGGGTTTGGGATAGTGTAGCCAAGGTTGTGCTAGATTGTGGACTTGTGGGGTATTGCGGTGACCGCGGACAGTAGGCGGTTGACCAGATGTTTATCCCTGCATCAGATTGGGGTTGAGTTTGGTTTATCAGTTGGGGGGATTGGGTTTCTATAGTGGATGGAGTTATTCCACTTTGATCATAGTCATGATCCAGTTCTGCTATATTGTGATACTTGTGGGACATATGCTACAGAGATACTTGTGATACTGATGACAGAGATATTTTACTCGTGTGGGTCGCTCCCCTCGAGTGCCACTCCGGAGTGTGTTACAACATTATCCCCTATCGGCACCCCCGATTTGGCCAACCTTATCCCTATCGGCATACCCGATTTGGCAAATACTATCCCCCATCGGCGTTATACCCGATTTGGCAAGGCACAGCAGGAAGTACCAGTTTTGCTAGTGACCCCAGATTGAGTTCATTCAGACAGGCATTTATACTCTGATTCATACATTTAGTTATTCTATTGCTTGGCATTTAGAGGCATGGTGATGGTAGTTTCCTTTTTATCAGCAGTCTTTATAGCTTACAACTGTTCTTTCCTGTTGCCTCTAGTAGTCCTAGTGGGTGCGTCAGAGTTGAGGTTTTTACCCACTAGGGGAGGCTGCTGGTTTATCTGGTAGTTCTCACCCCCATTGTTGTCTTCTGTTTCTTTCTTCTCCTTTATTTTGCAGAGTCATCTGCGGGAGCTGCTAGGCCATCGGCAGCTGATCGAGGTAAGGGGATCGCTGAATAGATAGATCTCCTGTGAGGCTGAGAGCTATTAGACAGATATTATACCCTCCACTCAGACTGTGATATTCTCCTTTTATTTTGGGTCTGGCTTCCGCCAGCTGGTTGTACTATTTTAGTGAGTTGGGAGACTATTGTATGTATTACAGCTTGTACCTTATTTCCAGTCTGAGATACTATGTGGTTCTTCTATTTCAGCTCTGTATTATGCTCTTTTATTGTTAGATTATATCTGAGCAGGTTACCAGCGCTTCGTGTACGCGGAAAATTCCGTGTGCACGGCGGATCTGTAGACGAGCCCGGGTTCCGGGGCGTGACAACGCGGGTTATTGGAGGACCCGTCGAGTGTTTAGAAGTGATTTCGCGCGGCGTGAATGTCGAATTTGGACTCCGGGCGAAGTTTGGATAAAAGATTACCACTCCGGTAGCCTTCGGGAATTTTTAGAGTTGGAATTTGGCAAATCGGACTTCAAAATTGGATTCGGCGCGGAAATCGGATCAAGTGGGCTATCCGGGGCATTCGGTAAATTTTCGGATGAGATTTTGGAGAAACGGACATCGTTTTTGGATTCAGCGCGCGAAATCGTTGAGAATGGACTATTTACTTGCTTTTTTCGGAGCCCGGATGATGCGCGCGTTTTTCGAGATGGCACGGGAATCGAGGCGACGGCGCGGATCCCGAGGCGGCAGGCGCGCGGATCGAGGCGCGCGCCAGGCGCCCTGGCGCGCGCTGGGGAAGCGCGCCTCTGCGCGGGGCAACGCGGGGGCCGCCACGTGGCGGGCCCCCGTTGGCGCCCGCGCGGGCGCGGGGGGACGCGCGCCCGTGTGGCGCGCGCGTGTCCCGCGCATGGGGTGGCGCGGTGTAACCGCGCCCGTGTGGCGCGCGCCTTGCCGCGCCTCCGTGGCGCTGGGGGCGCGGCGGCGTGGCGCTGGGGGCGCGGGCGTGGATTGGGCGCGCGCGCCCCTGTGCTGTGGACCGCCAGCCGGCGGGCCCTCATTGGAGGGCCCGTGGACCAGGTTTATGGAGCCACTCCTCTCCCTTTTTCTTCTTTTTCTCCTCTTCTTCTTCTTCATTCTCCACCCCGAGAGCCATTCCTCCTCTTCTTTTTCTTTCTTCTTCAACCGTGCGAGAGGGAAAGTGAGGGAGGAGATGGTGGGAGGTGCGGCGGTGCGCCGTGAACCTCGCGAAGCGCGCGGGGTTTTCCAACGGAGCAGTTGGGCGGCGCGACGCGTCTAGGTAGGTCCCGCACTTGTTTTTATGGTATTTTTTGGCACAGTTTTGGAGCGTTCTTTTGGACTGTTAATTGACCCTCTTGCTCTTAACTGTGTTAGGGACCGTGTTTTACTGCATCGTTTTGTGTGCGATCCCCGTCGCCGTGCACCGTTTTGCGTGCGGACTCCGTTTTGCGTGCGGATTATGGCACCGTGCTCCATTTTGCGTGCGAATTCCGGCACCGTGCACCGTTTTGCGTGCGTACTCCGTTTTGCGTGCAGACTCCGGCACTGTGCACCGTTTTGCGTGCGGACTCCGGCGGCGTGCTCTGTTTTGCGTGCGGACTCCGGCACCGTGCATCGTTTTGCGTGCGGACTCCGGAGGCGTGCTCCGTTTTGCGTGCGGACTCCGGCAGCGGGCATTGTTTGCGTGCGGATCGCGTGGGGGCCAATTGCAAGTGTCTACGAGCAATTGGTGGTAAATCGAGGTGGGTGGCCTTATCTCCAAGTTTTATGGACTGTACAGTAATTCTACTGATGTAGGACTATGCATGATAGTTTATTTCATTGTGTAGCATGCTAGATTGTAGGAATGGTTATTCCTTTTATCATTTGTTAATATAGTTATCTTGGAACTTGACCTAGCACCCCCGTCATATGTTGCATGTGTAACCAGACCAGTAGAAAACCCTTACTTGGGCTAGGGTTATTTATTGTTTAGACACCCACACTGCTTTTCTATTCCTGGACGTAGTGTTATCCTCGCCCGGGTAGTGGGCCGAGAGGTCGGGACTTTCTTTTAGTGTGGGATGCTTTTGCACTCGTGCTTGGGAGCAGAGTGGAGTCTGGTAGTTGTAGTGGGTTGTTTATCTGTGCCGGGAGCCGTTTGGGTAAACGGTAGACCCGGGAGGTCTTGTATCCCTGTTGTGCTGTCGTAGGAGGGAGCCGTTGAGCAGACGGTAGTCCCGGGCCGTCGAGTATCTTCCGGTCAGTGTTGTTGGGAACCGTTGGGGTTGACGGTGGTCCCAGGTCGTTGAGTGTTGTCCAACCGGTATTGTTAGCCTGAGTTGTGGGTCGTTCCTGGCTGTGGAGTACCTCCAGCCAGTGTGCTTTGTGCTGCAAGCTGTTGGAGAGGCTAGTGTCTCGTGTTTCGTGTGAGCTGATCAGCTGAGTCGTCGAGAGTGCTCCGACTGATGTGCGAGATATTTTGGGGATCTTGAGTCCTACCGTTCTGAGAGTGAGCTTGGATTTTCACTATAGCCTGCTTATGCCAATTTTTGATACTCTATGCCGCGCCGTTTTTCCTCAGTTGGGGTCGCGCCCCCTGAGATGCCGCAGTGGATGCGGTGGTTGGCTTGTTGAGGCAGTTTCCCGCAGTGGATGCGATGGTGGGCCTGTTGAGGCAGTTTTGCGCGAGGGGTGAGTTGGTCCATGTGGGACGCCCTACGTAAGTCCGTTCCTCCGGGATGTGCGGCAGTATGTAGGCGCAGGCTTGACTGGACCCGAGGAGGCAGTCAGTTTAGATTGGGTGACTTTACTGATTTGTTAGTTGATGCATCATATTATCATCTGTTCCACCTCTTGAGCATCTAGATAGAGGCATAGTAGCTGTAGGGTTATCCTTTTCCAGCTCTTTTCTTTCCGTATTACTTTGTTGTTTTTATGCCTCTAGTAGACTTAGTGGGCAGACCGTTGGGCTTGTTGGCGGCACCCACTGAGAACTACTGTGGGAAGTAGTTCTCACACCCGTCGTGGTGTCTTCTCCCCAGGGACTTCTTCTCCTATTCCTGTGCTCCTGTTGCTGATCCTTCTGGCCGAGGCGAGGGAGTCGCGAGCTAGTTCCCTACCCGTCGTTGGAGTGTAGCGGTACCCCTTCAGAGGAGAGCTTCAGTTGATTAGTTTACTTCTTTTTCCTCTGTTGAGAGACCTTTGTTGTGAGGTATAGAGTTGTACTTTATTTTTACCGTTTGAGAGACTGATGTAGTGAGGATATTTTTGTATTGAGAGCTTGTACACCGATGTATTTTATTGGAGATATCTCCCTTTTGAACATTGTATCAGAGGACTTTTTATATGATCGTATTTGGGAGATGGATTTTGTATTATTTTCAGTTTTTAGTAGTTTTACTTTCAGCTCTGATATCTGTTTAGCTGTAGTTGCTTCTTTTTGCAGGTTAGACGCTTCGTCTGTACGGCAGTTTTCGTACAGATGGCAGATCTGTTAGCGAGCCCGGGTCGCAGTTTTGACCCCGGGGCGTGACAGATTAGAGTGGTATCAGAGCCTAGGTTGTAGGTCGTGGTGGACTTAGAAACCCTAGGCTTGTGGTTGGACATTAGGATGACTGCGTGAGAGTCGTGACTTATAGCGAGAGTCCTGATTGAGTTTTATACCTCTCCCAAGAGACGGGATGAGTGATTGGCATGTTTGCTTTCCCAAGCGATTATGTGGCTGCAGACAACATAATGCTATGGAATGGATGACATGTCTTAGACTTTCGCTGGATTGGGTCGTATGGTTGTTGTGTCCTGACGTTTGTTGTTGTGCAGTGGACTACGATACTCCTGAGACGTCGTGTTGTGAAGAGGACACACCCCGCACCTGATGAATACCCGAGCAGCGGGAGGCAGAGCTATCAGAGCAGAGCGAGACCCAGGAGTTTGTGTGTTGAGATAGTTTCCCACTTTAACCGAGAAGGGCCAAATCCCTGAACGGTAAAGGATCGAGAACTTCGATAGGCTGAGCCTAGAGTCTGTTCTTGTTTGATTGGGGTTCTAGGCACCGGTCTATCGGGATTTTCGGATCTTTGCCGCGTCAGTCGGTTCTTCTCGCCTATGAGTGGGGTGTTGTTGTGGGAGCCATTTGGAGTGACGGCGATCCCAGCTGTGTAGATACTTTCCACTGGCCGAGCTATCAGATGGACACATTGCCCCTGGCCGAGTTACCAGGTGGGCACGTGCCCTGGCCGAGTTACCAGGAGGATATTTTCCACTGGCCGAGCTACCAGATGGATACATTGCCCCTGGCCGAGTTACCAGGTGGGCACGTGCCCTGACCGAGTTACCAGGAGGATATTTTCCACTGGCCGAGCTACCAGATGGATACATTGCCCCTGGCCGAGTTACCAGGTGGGCACGTGCCCTGGCCGAGTTACCAGGAGGATATTTTTCACTGGCCGAGCTACCAGATGGATACATTGCCCCTGGCCGAGTTACCAGGTGGGCACATGCCCTGGCCGAGTTACCAGGAGGATACTTTCCACTGGCCGAGCTACCAGATGGGTACATACCCCTGGCCGAGTTACCAGGAGGATACTTTCCACTGGCCGAGCTACCAGATGGGTACATACCCCTGGCCGAGTTACCAGGTGGGTACATGCCCAGGCCGAGTTACCAGGTGGTTGCTTTAGTGAGATTGAGATGGTCTGACAGGACGCCGAGATTTGGTGGCGTCGAGTTCGTCCTGTTGGACTACCGGGAGCGCAGTTGTTGACTTGGAACCAGTTTCGTGCTTTGCGGCTCAGGGCCTTCTTTCCTGACAGTGTAAGCAGAAACTGGAAGGGGATCTTAGACTCCTGCAGCAGGGGAGTCGACCTTTTCTGGAGTATGTTCGCGAGTTTTGCGATTGTTGAGCGGTGTACCCCATGTCGCCTGGATGAGGCCCAGGAGGTTGAGTTAGTTGAGAAAGGACTGCATCGGAATATCTATCACTTGGTGTATTCTCGGCGGGTGCTGACGTTAGATGCAGCGATTGAGCATGCTTAGCGGGTTGACCGAGGATCAGTGATCATGTCAGTGATAGACGGAGCGCCAGGGACCAGCTCCGGGGAGAGGCATCCAGTGCCGCCTGAGTTTGGACAGTCGAGTAGATCGAGACCCCCCGGGCCGCCACGATCCCATTCTGAGGGTCGTGAGTCTCAGAGGAGACAGAGACCATGAGGTCCTCCACAGCCGATGTATCAGCAACAGCAGCGGGATGACTGCGTCATTTGTGGTGGGCCGCATTCTGCGCCGCAGTGTGACCACAGGCAGGGGCTATGTTTTTTCGTGTGGGCAAGCGGGACTTTTTCAGGCAGCATACCCTCGAGCAGTGACTACGGCAATACCGCTTGCGACGGCACCCCGCTACCTCTTCGGGATGAAGGAGCTCCTCCGATTACTGCCAGGCAGATAGGGACACGACATCGGGGCAGACTGAGCGACTACCATCTACATCGAGCGGATGAGTCTATACCGCCCGGTTGGAGGGCGCTACGGCAGTGGACCAGGTTGTCGCGGGCATGATGTCTTTACAGCAGTTTGAGTTGAGTGTTTTTGGCTTTCCTGTCTGGACTGGAGGTAGAGTTGTTACCACATGTACTAAAGGTATAGGTTCCTGTTGGTGTTGTGCATGTGGAGGAGGCCTGTGGATTTTGTCCAATGCAGTTGAGGTCGTGAGTTGTATCGGCAGACTTGTTGGAAACTGTGGCAGTTCGGTGTTTTGACCCAGTGCATGGGGATTGGTTGGCATAGAGCACAAAAGTTTTAGCTCCAAGTGCATGCCTTCTTGGGTCACTTTTTCTAACCGTTGGAGCGGCGATGGAACCCGACCATATGGATGTTATTCGAGTTGGGCTGAGACCAGCATTATTCTTGAGGTGAGGAGCTTCTTGGACTTGGCAGTGCCGGGAGAGCATGGCCAATGGATAATGAGACTGATACCAGCGCCAATACTAGAATTTCCAGTGTTGGAAGACGGTTTTGCGTGTTTTAGTGATGCCTCCCTTGTGGCTGTGGAGTTACCGTGGGTTGATCTTCGGTCCGCGCTTCATCAGTCCGACCCTATGAGTATTGTGACAGGACGAACCGCTGTTTTGTAGGCAGCTTGGATCCCACAGTTGAGCCTTTCAGTATGCCTATTATTTTTCAGCCTTGATTGATATACCTGGGCGTAGGCCATGCCTGCTTGGCTATCAGTTCTGATTTCTCAGCATTTCTGTTCTCTACTATGATAGTTTAAGTTTTCAGCATCTTGTGTGGGTATGCTTCGGGTCGCCTTGTTGAGGTTGGCACCATGATGTGGTTTGGTGAGTGTTGCACTAGTGGTTATTTTCGTTTTCCCCCAGCCTTTTATTGGAGCCCCTTGGGTATTTCACGTCTCAGCTCAGGAGTGATGTGTTTTTTCTCGCCCGTGATTTACTTGCCCCTTTGAGATCTGTGATTGTTGGAGTACGAGGGACGCCCGTTGCAATTTCTGGCTCGAGAGATGAGAGAATTGCACATCGGGCCATACCGTACTTGTTGTTGTTGTTGTTGTTGCGGAGTAATCACGGGGAGTGAGTGGTGATTCGGGAGCTGGAGGCGTATTGATGGAAACCTACCCGCGGTATTTGTGACTCCTGATGGACTTGATCTAGTTTCGAGGACGAAACTTTCTTTTAGTGGGGGAGAGTGTGAGGTCCCGGAATCCCCCGCGTAGGGTTTGCTAGTTGTTGGGCAGCTTTTAGTGGCCGTTGGGAGTGTTTGTGCGCATGTCGGGCCCGAGAAATGGATTTGTGGTGCAATTTGGGATTTAGTTTGCATCACTGGAGGCCTGCGTGGTGTGTCGGTGGTGTTTGTGCGCAATTTGGACACAAGTGTTGGACTTTGGGCTTAAAAGGGGACCACGTGGGTTATTGGAGGACCCGTCGAGTGTTTAGAAGTGATTTCGCGCGGCGTGGATGTCGAATTTGGACTCCGGGTGAAGTTTGGATAAAAGATTACCTCTCCGGTCGCCTTCGGGCATTTTTAGAGTTGGAATTTGACAAATCGGACTTCAGAATTGGATCCGGCGCTGAAATCGGATCAAGTGGGCTATCCGGGGGCATTCGGTAAATTTTCGGATGAGATTTTGGAGAAACGGACATCGTTTTTGGATTCAGCGCGCGAAATCGTTGAGAATGGACTATTTACTTGCTTTTTTCGGAGCCCGAATGATGCGCGCGTTTTTCGAGGCAAGTGCGCGTTTTTCGAGACGGCACGGGAATCGAGGCGACGGCGCGGATCCCGAGGCGGCAGGCGCGCGGCTCGAGGCGCGCTCCAGGCGCGCTGGCGCGCGCTGGGGAAGCGTGCCTCTGCGCGGGGCAACGCGGGGGCCGCCACGTGGCGGGCCCCCGTTGGCGCCCGCGCGGGCGCGGGGGGACGCGCGCGCGTGTCCCGCGCATGGGGTGGCGCGGTGTAACCGCGCCCGTGTGGCGCGCGCCTTGCCGCGCCCGTGTGGCGCAGGGGCGCGGCCGCGTGGCGCTGGGGGCGCGCGCATGGACCGGGCGCGCGCGCCCCTGTGCTGTGGACTGCCAGCCGGCGGGCCCTCATTGGAGGGCCCATGGACCGGGTTTATGGAGCCACTCCTCTCCCTTTTTCTTCTTTTTCTCCTCTTCTTCTTCTTCCTTCTCCACCCCGAGCGCCATTCCTCCTCTTCTTTTTCTTTCTTCTTCAACCGTGCGAGACGGAGAGTGAGGGAGGAGATGGTGGGAGGTGCGGCGGTGCGCCGTGAACCTCGCGAAGCGCGCGGGGTTTTCCAACGGAGCAGTTGGGCGGCGCGACGCGTCGAGGTAGGTCCCGCACTTGTTTTTATGGTATTTTTTGGCACAGTTTTGGAGCGTTCTTTTGGACTGTTAATTGACCCTTTTGCTCTTAACTGTATTAGGGACCGTGTTTTACTGCATCGTTTTGCGTGCGATCCCAGACGACGTGCACTGTTTTGCGTGCGGACTCCGTTTTGCGTGCGGATTCTGGCACCGTGCTCCGTTTTGCGTGCTGATTCCGGCACCGTGCTCCGTTTTGCGTGCGGATTCCGGCACCGTGCACCGTTTTGCGTGCGGACTCCGTTTTGCGTGCGGACTCCGGCACCGTGCACCGTTTTGCGTGCGGACTCCGGCGACGTGCTCCGTTTTGCGTGCGGACTCCCGCACCGTGCACCGTTTTGCGTGCGGATTTCGTTTTGCATGCGGACTCCGGCACCGTGCATCGTTTTGCGTGCGGACTCCGAAGGTGTGCTCCGTTTTGCGTGCGGACTCCGGCAGCGGGCATCGTTTGCGTGCGGATCGCGTGGGGGCCAATTGCAAGTGTCTACGAGCAATTGGTGGCAAATCGAGGTGGGTGGCCTTATCTCCAAGTTTTATGGACTGTACAGTAATTCTACTGATGTAGGACTATGCATGATAGTTTATTTCATTGTGTAGCATGCTAGATTGTAGGAATGGTTATTCCTTTTATCATTTGTTAATATAGTTATCTTGGAACTTGACCTAGCACCCCCGTCATACGTTGCATGTGTAACCAGACCAGTACAAAACCCTCACTTGGGCTAGGGTTATTTATTGTTTAGACACCCACACTGTTTTTCTATTCCTGGACGTAGTGTTATCCTCGCCCGGGTAGTGGGCCGAGAGGTCGGGACTTTCTTTTAGTGTGGGATGCTTTTGCACTCGTGCTTGGGAGCAGAGTGGAGTCTGGTAGTTGTAGTGGGTTGTTTATCTGTGCCGGGAGCCGTTTGGGTAAACGGTAGACCCGGGAGGTCTTGTATCCCTGTTGTGCTGTCGTGGGAGGGAGCCGTTGAGCAGACGGTAGTCCCGGGCCGTCGAGTATCTTCCGGTCAGTATTGTTGGGAACCGTTGGGGTTGACGGTGGTCCCAGGTCGTTGAGTGTTGTCCGACCGGTATTGTTAGCCTGAGTTGTGGGTCGTTCCTGGCTGTGGAGTACCTCCAGCCAGTGTGCTTTGTGCTGCGAGCTGTTGGAGAGGCTAGTGTCTCGTGTTTCGTGTGAGCTGATCAGCTGAGTCGTCGAGAGTGCTCCGACTGATGTGCGAGATATTTTGGGGATCTTGAGTCCTACCGTTCTGAGAGTGAGCGTGGATTTTCACTATAGCCTGCTTATGCCAATTTTTGATACTCTATGCCGCGCCGTTTTTCCTCAGTTGGGGTCGCGCCCCCTGAGATGCCGCAGTGGATGCGGTGGTTGGCCTGTTGAGGCAGTTTCCCGCAGTGGATGCGATGGTGGGCCTGTTGAGGCAGTTTTGCGCGAGGGGTGAGTTGGTCCGTGTGGGACGCCCTACGTAAGTCCGTTCCTCCGGGATGTGCGGCAGTATGTAGGCGCAGGCTTGACTGGACCCGAGGAGGCAGTCAGTTTAGATTGGGTGACTTTACTGATTTGTTAGTTGATGCATCATATTATCATCTGTTCCACCTCTTGAGCATCTAGATAGAGGCATAGTAGCTGTAGGGTTATCCTTTTCCAGCTCTTTTCTTTCCGTATTACTTTGTTGTTTTTATGCCTCTAGTAGACTTAGTGGGCAGACCGTTGGGCTTGTTGGCGGCACCCACTGAGAACTACTGTGGGAAGTAGTTCTCACACCCGTCGTGGTGTCTTCTCCCCAGGGACTTCTTCTCCTGTTCCTGTGCTCCTATTGCTGATCCTTCTGGCCGAGGCGAGGGAGTCGCGAGCTAGTTCCCTACCCGTCGTTGGAGTGTAGCGGTACCCCTTCAGAGGAGAGATTCAGTTGATTAGTTTACTTCTTTTTCCTCTGTTGAGAGACCTTTGTTGTGAGGTATAGAGTTGTACTTTATTTTTACAGTTTGAGAGACTAATGTAGTGAGAATATTTTTGTATTGAGAGCTTGTACACCGATGTATTTTATTGGAGATATCTCCCTTTTGAACTTTGTATCAGAGGACTTTTTATATGATCGTATTTGGGAGATGGATTTTGTATTATTTTCAGTTTTTAGTAGTTTTACTTGCAGCTCTGATATCTGTTTAGCTGTAGTTGCTTCTTTTTGCAGGTTAGACGCTTCGTCTGTACGGCAGTTTCCGTACAGATGGCGGATCTGTTAGCGAGCCCGGGTCGCAGTTTCGACCCCGGGGCGTGACAACATCCTCTCTTCCACTTTTCACCCTAATCCCTTGGCAGTGAGAGGGAACCAGAGAGGCAGGATCCGAACCCGTGCAAGCTCGATCTACGCAACACCGAGCACGCCAGGACGCCGCGCACGAGGAGGTCGCCGCATGCCCCAACACGATCCAGCGCTTCTGCTTCTGGCCCGCCTCGGACCACGAGCCCCGAGCCGCCCTCCCCTTGCCGCAGCCACGCCGACCGGCATCCCGGCCACCGCAAACCACCCGGCTAGGGCCCAACAAAGCCCGAGGGTCACCCATCGATAGCCCCACCGAGCCCGAATGGGGGTCCCGCCGTCTGCCATCTCGCCCGCCGCTCGTGCCCGAAGAGAGGTCCCGCCGACAATCGTCTCTCCCACCGACCACCATCTGCCCTGAGGTAGTCAAACCACCCACCACCTCCGCAGACCGTCCCTTCCGAATCGTGCCGACACCTCGACGCCCGCTTGTAGCGCTGCCGCACAACTCCAACAGGTGCCCACCGCCAAATCTCCAGCTCGTTGCTCGGTTGACGGAGGTTTTTGATTGGCAATCTAGGACCATCTCACTGCCCTCGTCCCATCCCCTACCCCCTCGTCGACGCTGCTCACGTCGTTGGCACCCCCAGCCCTCCCGCCCTGTTGAAGGCGGTCGCCGTGAAGGTTGTTTGGCGGCGGCGGCATCGGCGAATTGTGACTGTTATAGTTGATTTGTACATCATGCAGATATAAAAAAAAATCTATATATGTGACGGATTTGTTATGTTTCGAAATGAAGCTGAAAAAAATATATATATAATTTTTCGCAACTCTGATTTTAAAATGATTTACGGCTAGAGTCTCGAGAGGTAACACCCAGATCCCAAATTAAAAATCTAGTTTCTTTGTATTTCCAACAAAATTCATTTTTTTTTTTAAAAAAGAACAAACCAGTAGCATGCTACCGTTCTCTCTAAAAAAACATAATAATAGTAAAATATTACAGCTGATGTAGTGGAGAAAACTAGAAAAGTTGCGCCATACATCATAATCAATCAATGGAAGATAAAACAAAAAAAATGGCCCAATTAACACCTAAGAACCTCCATTGAACGAAAATTTCATTGACTACCAGAAAAATTTGTTACAATAGAATCACAAACAACTTCCACAATGCTCATCACTTCATTATGAAAGTTTCCTTCAATACCACAACAAAATATCAATATGCAAATGAGAATCACATACAGTAACTAGCCAGATGATGATGATGGTTTAGATGGAGAAAAAAACTGATCACCAGAGAGAGCACAGATTAGAATGCACAAATAGCTTACATATTGCTCCTTTACTATGTACAGTCATATATATCCGTTAAATGTTCTCGCCAAGCTATACTCTCAGCCGGTAAATGCAACTGTTCAACTATCACAGCTCCATTTTGATGTTGGTACACAATTCAGGTAGTGACACCAATGGCAGTGATTGCTTGCATTCTTACCCCTGAAAAGCATCACCAGACCAACTGCGAATCTGCAGACAAGAGAGGAGCGATCAAAATTACTCTATAAATTTGAATTCAAAACCATTTTGAAGGGAAGCTAAGCTGTAACTAATTGAAGCGATGACAAATTGAAGCAGCAATCTGCGGTGCTCTGGGAGGTTGAGCTGCTTCTTATTTGCTGTTTCAGCAAAGAGATTTCAAAAGCACTAAAAGACTTTTGCATTAAAATCCTCCTGGCAGTCTGCTGCAGAAGCAGTATTCAAATTGAAACTTCTGCTTTGGGGGCTAGAAGATCATATCAGCTTCATAAGCTCCAGTTATTTATTTTGTTGTCAAATGCATCGCTGCTTCATTTGGGAGTATAAAAGCTGATCATCAATCCAGGCCAAACAAGCACTAAGCGTGGTTTTGATTAAGAGTTGCAAGGAGTTAGGATCTGAGACAGCGAGACGTATAGCTCGTACGTTTTTCATAGAACTTTCTGCATATAAAAGCTTAATTTTCTTTCCTTCAGATATACTCACCCAGCTATGACCAGCAGCAGTGCAATAACCCATAAAATATATTGGTGTGCCTTGTACTTCGATCCGACTTGAGTGGACTGAGGCAAATCATGTGGTTCCATCCAACCAAATTGGGGCCTTGCCAACAACACAAACCCTAAGAGAAAACCCGTTAAAAATCCCCCAATACTGCCGAAGTTATCAACATGCGGAAATATTCCAATGGCCGAGTTGATCACTATGATGATCGAAAGAGTTAACAAAGCTGCAACCTGAAAAACCCAATTGATTCACTAAGACAAGACTAAAGAGGAATATGCTAATTGAGCACAATGCTAGGCCAAGCAAATATTGTGATTTCATATTGCCTCGCATCAATTTAAATTTTGGCCCATTAACCATTGAGCAAAGTGATAGATATTATCCTATCATAGCACCGACGAAGGAGGCAAAATTCTCGTCTAGTTTAAGACGTACTACATAGGTCTCAAACACTTAAGGGAGGGCAAAGTGAAAAACACAACATTCATAGTGGATTACTGCAAATTTAGCTAAAACAAAACTACTATCAGTTTTATTAACCTTGTTTGAATAAATGCCCCAATTTGTGAGAAGTTCTGAGAGCATGGAACCCAATAGTCCAAACAAAGCACCAGAAGCACACACAGAAATAGTATTTTTCAAAAGAAGAGCTGAAAGAACGCTACCACCAAATCCTGTTAGAAGGTATACCACTCCAACACGCACTGATGACAAGGAAGAAATGGTCAGTCCACACAAAATAGGTTTCAAGTACAAATCTCGGACCGCACAATACAGAAATAAAATGATGTGATTTAACAGTGAACCCACTTGAGTTACTGATAACAGTAGGCTAGTTGGACCGTAATGACATGATTTCAGAAAATGTTAGTTTAGAAGAACTTGAACAAAATATAGTCATAAAAGCAGTAAGCCTACTGTAAGAGAAGTAAGAAAACTTATTCTTGCTACAAATAGAGGCACGAAAAGCTTAAAAAGCTGTCCCCCTTCAGCATGAACTTTGGCTTGAGTGGTAGGGGTTATCAGGTTTTTCCTATGTAGGAGTCAAACATTTCTCTGTTTGTAAAACATTTTAGGGCATCAGCAAGCACAACAACAAAATTATAGTTCCAACAGTTTTGGACATTGCAAGATTTCTAAGCGTGTATAAAATATCTCTGCTAAATTCAAATAAAAGAGAACCATTAGACTGTGAAATTCACCTATCTAATCAACAAGTTTGAAGACTGAAGCTTACCAAATCCAAATTGCTGTTCAAGGCGAATACCAATAAAGAGCAGGCTTAGCATATTTACAATCAAGTGGATTAGACCTGAATGCAACCAAATAGAAGTAACAAGCCGCCATCCTTGGTGCTGATGGACTACTTTGTTCCATTCAAGAGCTCCCATTTTCTCCAAACTGCAGAAGGAGAGAAAGAAACTATAATCAAACACAGAAGCCAAGTGCTTGCCTTTATTATTATATGAATAAAAGAAAGCCAAAACGCAAGTGCACAACACACTAACAAGTTTCTATCATACCGACTCACCCTGAAACAAAATTCCATCATGATGCAAGCACTAAATTAGAGGAGAACAGAACTACGATATGACCAATTTCAATCGTTCTCCATGATTCCAACTAATGCCTACATCTTTAAACATAGTTAAAAACTGATCTGCATTCAGTCGTATAGGCAAGGCAAACCATGGGGCAAATGCAGCTCAGTGTCCAGAACTTGCCCTACCACCAAGCACATGCAAATTGTCTTTCTTACTTTAGTTATAAGGAATCACTCACCCCTCAAGTTAGTAGTTCCAAAATGATTTAATTTAGAACAATGCCCTCGCACCAAGAAAAGTGTTCTCTATCAATTTGTAGGCTTTCGTTATCTTATTCAAGAGAGAACAGAGGGGCTTTTAGATCGTTCAAATTCTTTGAGAAAACTACAAACGATAATCATCAATCCACCACCTGCTACAGACAGCCTATGGAATTCAATGTTGTATTTCAACATATAATTCAAGTTTGCCCGGTATGTAGGAAGTTCTAAATTCCATTTTGTTTGTAACAATTTGTAAGTTATGCGAGACTTGGTAGCTAGTAATAGTATAAATAACTATCCATGGAAGAACTTACATCTTCTAAGACCATTGCTAAGCACCCCACTAGGCTTCAGAAAGGAATTCAAGGTAAAATTAATCTAAAAATGGAAGACTAAACAAACATACAATATGCAATCTAATGCTAGCACCAATCATCAAAAAAGGGATCCAACTCTCTTATCACAAAACAATGCGCCAATCGTCAACCGTACCAGCAAAGACAGCGGAGTGAAATTTGTTCTGCAGTCCAATGCTAACGGCAAACATTGATCACAAAAAAGGGATCCAACTTTACGTAAAAGAAAATCGTCAAACTTAACAGCGCAGACAGCAGGCGAAAATGAACAGAGAAACCGCCTGCCCCTTCAAGGAGAAATCAAAGGAGTTCACGTTCACCTTGTTTTCACAAAAACTGTGAGATTTGTAATGGGTTTTTAAGAATTGAAGTTTAAGTAGTGTTAAAACTATTTCAAATGGTTATATTTCCTATCAGATTGATTTCTAAAATACATGGTATGAGGGTCAATTCTAAACCCTCTTAATTTCCAGAGATGGAAATTTAATTTCTATGGCTGGCATTTATACTCCATTTGGATGGAGAGAAAAAGAGAGAAAAGTTAAAAAGAAGAGAAAATTGTTTTAATTAGAACTCAAGGAGAGAAAAGAAGAGAAAGAGAGAAACGGATAGAAAAGACCCAATTTTTTTTTTAATCTATTCTTTTCTCTCCCTTTTCTCTCCATCCGAACAAATAATCACCGTATAGTATGTTCAAACAGTTTCTGAGCAGTTTCCTATCTGGTAGCAACAAACAGAGCATATATTCCCAAAATTACCATAAATAAACAATAACTTCAATCTAAAGAATCAAACCCCAACAAAGTAAACAAATAATAATAATAAAATGCTGCAAGAAGAAATCGGTAGGGAAACGCACGTACGTGGAGGAGGAGGGCCCGAGGAGCGGGTTCTGCCGGAGCGGCTGGAACGCGAAGCGGCGGAGGAACCTGGCTACGCACGGTCCGAAGGGGTTGGGCCGATCGCGGCAATTGTTCACGTACATCTCCACCACGAACACCGCCACGCTCGCCACCACGATCACCGGCACCACCCACGGCCTCCACCGCTTCTCCTCAAAGTAGTACCCTCCTCCTCCTCCTCCTCCTCCGCCGCCGCCGCCGCCGCCGCCGACGCCTCCGCCCCCTCTCTTCCCTCCGCCGCCGCCACTAGCCATCTCCCTCTTCTTCCTCTTCCTCTAGGGTTTGTGATGGGAGCTTATATCTCTCTCTAGGGCATATAAAAGAGGGAGGGGAAAGGTGGGCGGACAATTGGGGATGGGGATGGGGATTGTGGGGGAGAAGGGTTTGCTTGGCGTAGAAGGAGGAGGAGCAGGCGGGGAGGAGGAGGGGTCGGTGACGGGAATGATTGAGAAGGTTGGAGAAGAGGGAAGTGGGGGAGTGCTGATTACGTTGATGACCCGGCGGAGCAGAGAGCGACAGTAGTGGAGAGAGAGAGACGTTGCTGTTGCTGTTGCTGTCGCTGTCGTTGGCGTGAAGTGATGGCGCCGATCGGTAGTTACAAAACGGACCAGCTCTGCGGCAATTGAAACTGCTGCATGAACCCGGTGTATGTTGCATTTCATGCACTACCCATTAAATATCCTTATACTTATATATATATATACCCTTGTCAAAAGGGTGATGGTTGATATGGGAGTTCCAAATTTAAAACCTTATTTCACATTTGCAAATAAATTTAACTTTAAAAATAATAAAGTAAACAATATAATATCTTTCTCTCTAATAAAAAAAAAAAAAGAAAAAAAAAAGAGGGGGGTGGCCTACAAAATTTAGGCAACAAAAATTCTATCATTTTAATTGGTGATAGGCCGAACAATGATAGTCTAGATACTTGTTCCTAATTTTGTTACATCATGATGATTGTTATAGATTATAATATTGGATAAGTGGTATAGGTTTGAAATTTTAGATCCACATAAAAGGTTGAAAAATTTTTATGGCCATTATAAGATGAAGAATTTATGAATAGTCAAAATATAAAGGTATTGGAGGGAGATATAAGAGGAAACATTATACTAAATGGCACTTTGTACTTTGGCATTTAGCTTGTGCGTGTAATAAACTCTATATGTATATATATAATAAAGAAAATATTATACATCTACACAGGTGAATATCAAGGAAGATGACAGAGGAAATACTTAGCTTTTGGTTCTAGGATGATCAACTTCAACACTGAAGGTATTCGTCGTCAATGGAAGTCCGTGCAGCTTTTATAAGGTGAAGAAGAACTAAAGTAGAGGCAAGCTCGAGGCGGCATCACTCTTACTCCGGAGAAGACGAACCCGCACCAGCATCTGAGAGGATCAAGATCATGTAGTACCAAGAGAAGCTTCGGTAGTGGGTGGAGTGTCGCATTCCTTACTGGAGATTGGAAGCAAGAGCATCAGGATCGCACCAGGGGGGAGAAGCTGGAGAAGGGAAAGGAGCGGGAAACCCTAGAAGAGGCCAGAAGCTTGTGGAAGATGGTAGAAGGTGCGGTAGGGGATGACAGCTACTATGCACCAGTGGAGGAGTTGTCGGATCCGGGTTCAACAACAAGGCAACCCGACCCTACACGCATTTTCTCTCAAGCCCAGGCCCAAGCGAGATGCAGCCCAACCCAAAGGAGCTAAAGGGCTTATTAGCAAATAGTATAACTACCTTTCTGTAATTACATATTAGTCCTGGAGCATATGACTATAAATAGTTACAGTTGTAACCGAAACGGTTAACGAGAATATACACATTCATTTCTCCAACTACCTCTTTTCTCTCTACTTTCTCTCTCTACTTCTCTTCTCTAATCCCCAGTTCTCATTCTTCTTCTTCCCCAATTCCCAAACCTCAATTCTTAACAATCAAAGGATCGGATCATCAACGCAGCAGAAGAACAAGGGATCAACCGAAGCATCCATTGTTGAGGAACCCCGTCCTTCATCGACGCCATCAAACATCAGAGCAAGTTCATCATCGCTTGTGCGCCTCAGGACGGTGAATGATCTTGCCTCCTTCTTCATCGTAGTGATTCTCCCCAGTTCTACATTGAGCGGTTGCAGAATCAGAGTTCCTGTTTCTGAATTCCGCCATCCAAGCTCAATTGAAGGATTCCGAGGTCTCACTACTCGGAAGTTCATTACAAGTGGTATCAGAGCAGCCTCGGTCCCAGGGGCCTGTGATTTGTAAGATCTGCAAGAGGCCAACAATTGTTAGGGTTGGATCTATCAGAGTATTTCCCAATTAGCATCACAGCAGGTAATACTAAACCTAGTATTACAATTACACAGTAGGAAGTATACTCATATAGATCATAACTGAGTTGAACAAGAGTAATTGGTATTCTGGTTAAGTTCCAAAATCGGTAGAAAGAAGCAAAATCGATTCCATTACAATTCCAGTAATAAGGACATGGCAGAAGGAACTCGATTGAGAGATCTAAGTGATCATATGGCAATATTAGAGACAGCATTACAAAAACTCAATACAGAGTACCATGATAAGGTCAAGGAGTTGGGTGAACAGATTGCGGGAGTAAGCATGAATGAACAAAAACATTATGAGGCTTTACAAGTTGAAGCAATGAAGAGGCATGACTTAGTGCTTAGAGATAATGCAACTAGGCATGAGGAGCTGATGAAATTACTGTCATCACAAGCAACCAGTAATAGGCCAGTAATGCATACACAAAACACCTTGCAAACTCCAATTGAACACAAATATAGAGAAGCATATCATGGCCCTAACTACAATAGGGGTGAAACAAAGGGGAAGGGGTTGTTACCTCATCCATCCAGAGATACAAGTATGAATGAA
Source organism: Tillandsia fasciculata (assembly GCA_029168755.2). NCBI lineage: Eukaryota > Viridiplantae > Streptophyta > Magnoliopsida > Poales > Bromeliaceae > Tillandsia > Tillandsia fasciculata. Next base: position 13,663,891 of record CM054945.1, on the reverse strand, counting down.
GAAGCCAAGATTAATAACAAAACCCCAGGGCCCTCATATACTCCACATCCCAAATTAGAATTTCCAATGTTCAGTGGGGATGAGTCCCGACTGTGGGTAGAGAATTGTGAGTATTATTTTGAGATTTACCAGTTGCCATACCAACAGTGGCTCAGTATTGCATCAATGCATTTAAGTGGAAGAGCAAGAACTTGGAAACAAAGCTATTTCATTCACAAACAAGCTGTGAGTTGGGAGGAGTTTGTAGAAGCACTCTATAAAAGATTTGGCCAAACTGGAGAGCGATATATAGTCAGGGAATTCAATAATTCGAAACAAGTCAGCACAGTGGAAAGTTATCAAGAGAAATTTGAGGAATTACGTACTCAACTCTTATTTCAAAATCCTCAGTTGTCGGAGGAGCATTTTATTTCTTGCTATATCAGTGGGCTAAGAGAAGATTTGATTCCCTTTCTCGATATTGCACATCCAGAAACTTTAGAGGAAGCTTACTGTCAAGCCAAGCTGCATGAAAAGGCATTAGCTGTGATTAGTCGAAGATTCAAGCAAAATACAAAACCTGTAGGGAACAATTTTAATAAGGTTCCACAATCTTATGTGGCCAGACCCTCAGGATATCAGGGAAACAACAACAAAGCATTGATTGAGCAAAGGCGAGCTGCGGGTCAGTGCTTTAAATGCGGTGACAGATATCATCCCGGGCATGTTTGTGCTGTTAAGTCTTTCAATGCATTGCATGGGTTAAATGATATCTTAGAGGTTTATGATGAAGAGTGCCTCCAAGAAATGCAGAATGAAGAAGAAGGTGAAGGAATAGAGGAGGAAGTTAATCAACCTGAACTAGGAGTTTCTGTGCATGCACTCAGTGGAGAAAAACAGCAGAACACTATCAAGATAAAGGGTGAAGTTAAGGAGCAGGTACTTACTATTCTGGTAGACACGGGCAGCACCTACAGCTTTATGGATCTTCAAACTGCCAAGGATATTAAAGCTCATATGATAGCTGCTGCTCCCTTAGTAGTCACAGTAGCAAACGGCCAAAAAGTCTTGAGCAAACTGCAATGCCCAAATTTTCAGTGGAACATGCAGGGCCACAACTTTCAAGCAGATTTGAGGATCATCAGGTTGGAGGGATCCAGTATGGTATTGGGAATCGATTGGTTGAGGTCCTATGGGAAGGTTACTTTCGATTACCAACAGGACTCAATCACTATTCAGAGGGGTGGACAACCTCTAGTGTTGAGTGGAATTAAAGAGGGAGCTCAGTTGATATTAATTTCAGCCAACCAATGGTACCAGGAATGGCAAAAGGGAGAGTGCTGTGTTGTAAGTCAGTGTCAAGTAAGTGAGGCACAAGTGGAAGCTCCAGAATTAGACCCTGATATACAACTGATCTTAGCCCAATATGCTACAGTGTTTGAGAACCCTACAGAATTGCCACCACAAAGATCTGTGGACCACAGGATTCCATTGCAGATTGGAGTCTTACCAGTCAAACTCAGACCGTATAGGCATTCCTATGAACAGAAAGATGAAATAGAGAAGCAAGTTAAAGAAATGCTAGAATCTGCCATAATCCAAGTGAGCCATAGTCCTTTTGCTTCGCCAGTTCTATTAGTCAAAAGGAAGGATGGCAGTTGGCGGATGTGTATAGATTATCGCCAACTAAACAAGATTACTATCAAAGATAAGTTTCCAATCCCTCTCATTGATGATCTATTGGATGAACTCGGGGGTTCAAAACTTTTTTCTAAATTGGATTTGAGATCAGGGTACCACCAGATCAGGGTGTGTGAAGAAGATATACCTAAGACTGCTTTTCGCACTCATCAAGGCCATTACGAATTCAAAGTAATGCCATTCGGCTTGACCAATGCTCCGGCTACTTTTCAGGCCTTGATGAATACTATCTTTGCTCCCTACTTAAGAAAGTATGTCTTAGTATTTTTTGATGATATCTTAATATACAGTAAGACTTGGAAAGAACACTTGGGGCACTTGAGGGTCATACTGGGAGTGTTGTTGAAGAACAAATTATATGCTAAACAGAGTAAGTGTACTTTTGGAACCAAACAGGTGGAATACCTGGGGCACATTATTTCTGAAAAAGGGGTGGCCACAGACCCTAAGAAAACAGAGGCAATGACTGCCTGGCCAGTTCCACAGTCAATTAGAGAATTAAGGGGCTTTCTCGGATTAACTGGTTATTATCGGAAATTTGTAAAGAATTATGGAACCATTAGCAGACCCCTTACTGAGTTACTAAAGAAAAATCAGTTTGGTTGGACCCGGGAAGCTCAGCGAGCTTTTGAAGCTCTGAAAATAGCCATGTCTACTGCACCAGTATTGAGGCTACCCAATTTTGAACTACCTTTTACATTAGAAGTGGATGCCAGTGGAGAAGGCATAGGGGCAATACTCTCTCAAGAAGGGAAACCAATTGCCTATCTCAGCAAAGCAATCAAAGGAAGAAACTTAGGTTTATCTACATATGAGAAGGAATTTTTGGCAATCCTTATGGCAACACAAAAGTGGAGACATTATTTGTTGATGGATAAATTTATCATCAAAACGGATCATGAAAGTCTTAAGTATCTCTTGGAACAGAAAATCGTGACTCCGATGCAACAGAAAGGAATGCTTAAGTTGTTGGGATTTGATTACACTATTGTATATCGAAAAGGGAAAGAGAATGTGGCGGCTGACGCATTGTCCAGACAGAATCAAAAGGAAGAACAGTTACTGGCTATCACAGTGATCACACCTGCTTGGTCATCGGAAGTGGAATGTAGCTATCAAGGTGATCCTTATTATGAATAGCTTATCAAAGATGTCCTTTTACGACCAGAAAACTTCCAACTTTACACCTACAATCAGGGAGTGTTGAGATATAAAGGAAGGGTGTGCATTGGTGAAATTGGTGATTTAAGGAGTAGATTGATTAATCAGTTTCATGGAACTAGTTTGGGTGGACATTCTGGAGTATTACACTCCTATCAAAGGATGAAGAAACATTTCTATTGGAAGGGTATGAAAAAGCAAGTGGAATATTTTGTTCGTAAGTGTGGAATTTGTGCCCAGAATAAATCTGATACCCAGGGTTATCAAGGTTTACTTCAACCACTGCCTATTCCTACTCAAATCTGGACAGACATTAGCATGGACTTCGTGGAAGCTCTACCACTGTCGGAAGGTAAAGACACTATCATGGTTGTGGTCGACAGATTATCAAAGTATGCCCATTTCATATCTCTTAAGTAATGGAGGATCAAATGATGATGCAATTAAGGAATTAATTATGGATAAATCAAATTCTCATAATCAAGAATCTACCAATTATGACAAGTATTCAAATCACGAGAAATTAAGGAAACTCAAGAATGACAATCTCGCAAGTATGGCAACCACACCAAATGGAAACTATTTGAATTCAAATGTTGTACACTTATAGAATGTAATTGTGTAAATATTATAATCCCAAGAATAATGGGATTTTATTTTTGTATCCAATAATGCTATATATTAAGGGTTGATTTTGTGCTCTTCATCAAGCACAACAACCATTTTTCCATCAATTACGATTTCCTTTATGGTATCAGAGCCATAAGACGTCAGTCATCATACTTGATCTAATGGCCACTTTCGACGCTTCCTCTTCCACCACAAGCCCCACATTTGTTATTGCTAACATTAGCAATTTAGTCTCTATTAAACTTGATCGCGGCAACTATCTGTTATGGCGACAACAATTTCTTCCCGTTCTTTTTGCTCATGACTTGATGAGTTTTATTGATGGATCCAAAGAGTGTCCATCAAAATTCTTTAAAAATGCAGATGACACTGTTACCGACACTATCAATCCGTCCTTTTTGGAGTGGATGAAACAAGATCGTCATCTACTCTCTTGGATTCAAGCAACCCTCACCGAAGGCGTACTTGCTCAAGTTGTCGGCTTACAAACCTCCCGCGACGTTTGGGTTGCGCTGGAACGTCGGTATGCTTCTCTCTCACGTGCCCATATTTCACAACTTACCACTCAACTTCAAACTATCAAAATGGGAAGTATGTCTATCACTGATTATATGAATAAAATAAAAGCCATATCGGATAATTTGGCAGCTGTTGGTAAATCGGTTCATGACGATGATTTGATTCATCATATTGTTCATGGTCTTCCCCCGGAATATGACCCTATTCGGGCCTCTATTCGCACTAATCCCTCTATTTCTACTGTTGAGGAAGTGCATGCTATTTTAGCCAGTGAAGAGCTAATTTTGGAGGAACGACGTCAACTTCAATCCTCCATCACCCATGAATCCACCGCCTTCATTGCACAAAACAATTCTTCTCAAAACAACCTTGGCTCCAATTAGCAAGTAGCGCTTTGGGTAAAGGGTGGCGAGTGGCATTCAATGTGAGCAGTTGCACTTCCTCCAAAACAACCTTGGCCCCAGGTATTCCACCTGTTTGGTTCCAAAAGTACACTTACTCTGTTTAGCATATAATTTGTTCTTCAACAACACTCCCAGTATGACCCTCAAGTGCCCCAAGTGTTCTTTCCAAGTCTTACTGTATATTAAGATATCATCAAAAAATACTAAGACATACTTTCTTAAGTAGGGAGCAAAGATAGTATTCATCAAGGCCTGAAAAGTAGCCGGAGCATTGGTCAAGCCGAATGGCATTACTTTGAATTCGTAATGGCCTTGATGAGTGCGAAAAGCAGTCTTAGGTATATCTTCTTCACACACCCTGATCTGGTGGTACCCTGATCTCAAATCCAATTTAGAAAAAAGTTTTGAACCCCCGAGTTCATCCAATAGATCATCAATGAGAGGGATTGGAAACTTATCTTTGATAGTAATCTTGTTTAGTTGGCGATAATCTATACACATCCGCCAACTGCCATCCTTCTTTTTGACTAATAGAACTGGCGAAGCAAAAGGACTATGGCTCACTTGGATTATGGCAGATTCTAGCATTTCTTTAACTTGCTTCTCTATTTCATCTTTATGTTCATAGGAATGCCTATACGGTCTGAGTTTGACTGGTAAGACTCCAATCTGCAATGGAATCCTGTGGTCCACAGATCTTTGTGGTGGCAATTCTGTAGGGTTCTCAAACACTGTAGCATATTGGGCTAAGATCAGTTGTATATCAGGGTCTAATTCTGGAGCTTCCACTTGTGCCTCACTTACTTGACACTGACTTACAACACAGCACTCTCCCTTTTGCCATTCCTGGTACCATTGGTTGGCTGAAATTAATATCAACTGAGCTCCCTCTTTAATTCCACTCAACACTAGAGGTTGTCCACCCCTCTGAATAGTGATTGAATCCTGTTGGTAATCGAAAGTAACCTTCCCATAGGACCTCAACCAATCGATTCCCAATACCATACTGGATCCCTCCAACCTGATGATCCTCAAATCTGCTTGAAAGTTGTGGCCCTGCATGTTCCACTGAAAATTTGGGCATTGCAGTTTGCTCAAGACTTTTTGGCCGTTTGCTACTGTGACTACTAAGGGAGCAGCAGCTATCATATGAGCTTTAATATCCTTGGCAGTTTGAAGATCCATAAAGCTGTAGGTGCTGCCCGTGTCTACCAGAATAGTAAGTACCTGCTCCTTAACTTCACCCTTTATCTTGATAGTGTTCTGCTGTTTTTCTCCACTGAGTGCATGCACAGAAACTCCTAGTTCAGGTTGATTAACTTCCTCCTCTATTCCTTCACCTTCTTCTTCATTCTGCATTTCTTGGAGGCACTCTTCATCATAAACCTCTAAGATATCATTTAACCCATGCAATGCATTGAAAGACTTAACAGCACAAACATGCCCGGGATGATATCTGTCACCGCATTTAAAGCACTGACCCGCAGCTCGCCTTTGCCCAATCAATGCTGACACTCTGGTGGCTGCTGCTGGCGCAGCTACCTCTTCAGAAGTCAGAGAGTGGATAAAGGAAAGGGAAGAAGTCACTCGGGAGCTAAGAGACAAGCTACAGACAGCTCAAAATCGTATGAAGCAACAAGCCGACAAGCATAGGAAGGAGAGAGAGTACAAGATAGGAGAATGGGTATACCTTAAATTACAACCTTACCGTCAAATCTCCGTGGCAGCAAGGAAGAACCCAAAACTCTCTGCTCGATACTATGGGCCATATGAAATAGTAGAGAAGATTGGACAGGTAGCATATAAGTTGAGGTTACCTGAGAGTGCCAACATACATCCAGTTTTCCATGTATCGCTACTCAAAACTTACCATTCTGATACATCCAGTTTTCCATGACCCATGAATCCACCGCCTTCATGCCACCTACTGACACTCTGGTGGCTGCTGCTGGCGCAGCTACCTCTTCAGAAGTCAGAGAGTGGATAAAGGAAAGGGAAGAAGTCACTCGGGAGCTAAGAGACAAGCTACAGACAGCTCAAAATCGTATGAAGCAACAAGCCGACAAGCATAGGAAGGAGAGAGAGTACAAGATAGGAGAATGGGTATACCTTAAATTACAACCTTACCGTCAAATCTCCGTGGCAGCAAGGAAGAACCCAAAACTCTCTGCTCGATACTATGGGCCATATGAAATAGTAGAGAAGATTGGACAGGTAGCATATAAGTTGAGGTTACCTGAGAGTGCCAACATACATCCAGTTTTCCATGTATCGCTACTCAAAACTTACCATTCTGATACTGCTAAGGTGTCCATCGCATTACCACAAGTGGGAAGAGAAGGACAGTTACTAGCGGAGCCTGAGAAGGTGTTGGACAGAAGATTGAGCAAGCGAGGTAACCGGGCTGTCACCGAAGTACTGGTCAAGTGGAGTAATCTTCCCGAGTCATCTGCTACTTGGGAAGATTACGCGAGCCTCAATCAACAATTTCCGGCTTTTGATTCCTGAGGACAGGAATCTTGATAAGAGGGAGGGATTGTAATAAACTCTATATGTATATATATAATAAAGAAAATATTATACATCTACACAGGTGAATATCAAGGAAGATGACAAAGAGGAAATACTTAGCTTTTGGTTCTAGGATGATCAACTTCAACACTGAAGGTATTCGTCGTCAATGGAAGTCCGTGCGGCTTTTATAAGGTGAAGAAGAACTAAAGTAGAGGCAAGCTCGAGGCGGCATCACTCTTACTCCGGAGAAGACGAACCCGCACCAGCATCTGAGAGGATCAAGATCATGTAGTACCAAGAGAAGCTTCGGTAGTGGGTGGAGTGTCGCATTCCTTACTGGAGATTGGAAGCAAGAGCATCAGGATCGCACCAGGGGGGAGAAGCAGGAGAAGGGAAAGGAGCGGGAAACCCTAGAAGAGGCCAGAAGCTTGTGGAAGATGGTAGAAGGTGCGGTAGGGGATGACAGCTACTATGCACCAGTGGAGGAGTTGTCGGATCCGGGTTCAACAACAAGGCAACCCGACCCTACACGCATTTTCTCTCAAGCCCAGGCCCAAGCGAGATGCAGCCCAACCCAAAGGGGCTAAAGGGCTTATTAGCAAATAGTATGTCACGCCCCGGGTGTAAACCAGAACCCGGGCTCGTCTACAGATCCGCCGTATACACGGAATTTTCCGTGTATACGAAGCGCTGGTAACCTGCTCAGATATAAAAGATATAATAAAAGAGCATAAACAGAGCTAAACTAGAACTAGTACATCTCAGATAAAGCTGAAAAGTAAAGTGCAGAAATAACTCTCAATAATACATATGTCTCTCCCAGCTCACTAATCAAATACAACCAGCCGGACGCAGCCGGACCCAAAATGAAATGAAAAGTAGAGTATCTGAGAATATCCGGGGTACATCTAGTAACATAACTGGTGCCTGGGTAGACCGCTATCTAATCCGCGATCCACTCACCTCGATCCGCTGAGGAGGGTCCCGCAACTCCCGCAGACGACTCTGCAAAACAAAGGGGAAGAACAAAAGAAATGCAGTGGGGAGTGAGAACTACTATAAAACAGTAGCCTCCTCCTAGTGGGTAAACCTCAACTCAAATGTGCCCACCAGGACTATAAGAGGCGGAAGAATGAACAAAGGTGGTAAGCTGAAACAAAACTGCTGAGGATGGGTAAAGCTACCACTACATGCCTCTAAAATGCCAGCTAGGAATATAGCTAAATATATGCATCAGAAGGTAAATGCCTGTCTGCCTAGACCCAATCGATACACCAGTAAACACTGGTACTGCCTGCTGTGCCTGCCCAATCGGATATGCTGGCCCCACATAACACCGAAAGGGGATGAGAGTCCCGAGGACTCGAAGCCTGTAAAACGCACACTCCGGAGTGGCACTCGAGGGGAGCGACCCACACGAGTATAATGCCTGGGTAACAAGTACCAAAATAATGCCTGGGTAACAAGTACCAAATCAGCAGGACTGGATCATGACTCTGATCAAAGTGGGAAAACCCATCCACTAAAAGGAGACCCGATCTCAACCCGATGCAAGATAAACAAATAGTGGGAAATCCCATCCACTAAAAGGAGACCCGATACCCAATCTGATGCAATAACCACTGTCTGGTCAACCGCCCAAGGTCCGCGGTTGCCGCAATACCCTGCCACCAAGCCTGCCTGTCCCCAAAATCCAAGATCCACAATCGGGTAGAATAATCGATATCCGGTCAACCGCCTACTGTCCGCGGTTGCCGCAATACCCTGCCTCACAGCCTGCCTGTCCCAAAACCCACAACTGTCTGACTACACTATCCCAGCCCCTGCTCGAACCCGAGCGTACTATCCCCCAAATGTAGACAAAAGAAGAGAAAAGCATGGTTTCTCCTAAGTCAATGCCATCATGATAGTGTAGCAGAAAAAGGTGGCCTAACTAAATGTCCAATCAAGCATGCAAAGTCCATTATTTAAAACAGGGTTTAAATATTATTATCATTCCACAAGATAAGGTATGCCACTAATTAAATTTCCATTTGCCAAGTAATCCCATGTCCATTCATCTCATCAACATAAGAGGTCCCAATGTGTATAAGCAATATCGTCCAATTCCCAATTATCCTGCCACTTATTTACTTTTACCGATTCATTTAGCAAGGTAATAAAAGCACTCAAATAGGCCTAATGGGGACATCATAAGTAGGAGGTTAAACAACGGTACCCACCTCGAGCGCTAAATCCAAGGTCCGACGGCGAAGTCCGCGCTCGATCTCCAAAAACCTCCGCGACACTGTGCCAAAGGGTCCCAAAGAATACCGACAAATTACTAATCAAGTTTAATCCAGAATTCAGTCCCCTAAAATCAGATTCACTGTTCGATAATTTTTACCTGCGAAACGTGCCCAATAAATCTCCAGAAAAATACTATCACGATCTACGCGACGATACGGTCGAAATGAGTACCTGCACGTTTTCCCACGATTTTTCTGTGCTGAGAACGAAAATCGACAAGAGGACTATCTCAACGATACTCTCATCCCAAAACAGCAGTAAAAACATCTGTAAAAAGAGATTCCTCACCCTCAGGGAAAATCCACGAAATTCCAAGAAAATTCCAGTAGACTCCTCGTGATGTGTAGATGCAAATCCCCTTTTGAATCGCCCCGTTTCGATGCTCGAGCGCAAAGTTATCGCCAAAACAAGTTGGTGCTGTCCAAAAACTCCGCGACGGAAAAAGGGTCAACAAGAAGCCTCAAAATCATCATCAAAACCTCAGAACCAGGAGAAACCCATTAGAGGATGAATTGAAGCCCTACCTGTCTAGAATCCGATGGCGCAAAAATCGTGAAAATACGATGTCGGGGAGAACCAGGGGAGCTTGAACACCGAGAAGCGACGAATCTGAAAATCGAAGAACAATCGTCGCGCCGCGCCGGAAAATTCGCAAACCTCGGGATCCGAACCTCCAAAACTCTCGGGGATGCTACAGTAGATAGGGAATTCGAAGAGGAAGAAAAGTCCCAGAGAGGAGCTCGGGCTAAATCTCAACAGGAAGAGAGAAAAACCCCTCTCAAAAACCCTAAGGATCAAATAAAGGGAGAAAACCACTTCTTAAAGGGTTTCGGGCCGAAATCCGGCCCGGATCCGCCAGCCCGGGTCGGACGCACCCCGTCCGACCGGGCGGATCCAACCAGTCGCCGACACGCGTCCCCCACAGGGGATCGGCGCGCATCCGCACAGCGGACAGCCGTGCGGGGCGCGCCGTCGCCCGACGCGTGTCCGACCAGCCGACCGCCGCGCCTGCCCGCACAGTAGCTTCAGCCCGCACAGTTGACCGTCCAATAGCATCGCGCCACGTGTCCCGCCTCTGTCTGCTGAACCCGGTGCACGAACCTCCATGCACCGCACCAATCCAAACCCGACACGTGGCTCCGCCCAAATCCATGCACCGCCGCTCGACTCCCTGCACCGGGTGTTGTGAGCCAGCCAACCACCAGGCGCCACGTGTCCCCGCCTTGGTGCACGCCCGCGCGGTGGACCGGCCGCCTGCCCGCGCCCCTGCCGCGCCTGCCCGCGCCCTCAGCGGCTGCCCGCGGCCGCGCGCCGCCTGCCCGAGGGCCCTCCGCCGCCTTCCGCCGCCGCCGGCCGCCGCCGGCGATCGCCGGAGTTACTATTCCGGCATGAACAGTAACCCGAGCCCAAAAATGCCGCGAATACACTGTTTTGACCGTTTTCGCGCGCTGAGTCCGATTTTGACGTCCGTTTCGCCAAATTCTCACTCTAAAATTTGCCGAAAGCCCCCGGAAAGTATTCTTGGTCCAAATTTCGCGCCGAGCCCAATCTCGATATCCGTTTAGCGCGCAAACTCCTCTAAACACCCGATGGGGTCCCCCGATCACCCACGTGATCCACTTGAAGCCCGGAGTCCAACACTTGTGTCCAAATTGGCGCCCGAACACCGCCGACATGCCCCGTAAGCCTCCAGAAGCTGCTGGTCACTCCGTAAAAGCCCCAAATACCTCCCGCACACCGCGTAGGGCCCCAGTAGCCACCACAAAGCACCGCAACAGCTCTGCGGAGATCCAGGTCATCACATCCTCCCCCACTAAAAGAAAGTTTCGTCCTCGAAACTAAAGTCATTCCTCAACACGGAATCTCAACCAATAGGGGGGTAAATATCCAATCACCAGTCCGTCGATATCAAAGCTCGATCCAAATACCTCTGTACTCCCAAAGTATCCGATATAAGTCTCCCAACTGGTCTCAGAACCTCAGATCTCCAAAACAAAATCGTCGGGATGTAGAAGCAATCAACACTCAGCCAGGAGCTGTCGAGAGAACCAGATCGCAAATCCATCTTCGCGAAGATCCAATATCCTTGCAGCTCGTAACTCAAATCCCCCAAGCTGGACAGAAGGGTGCTAGCTCCCGATGATCACTCCGACAAATTCTTAAGGGTTCTCACAAAGCCGAAGTGAACCCAACCTTCCACACACGGATAGCACCGGCGCTCCCAAAGGTGCCACACTTGGCCTGACACAATCCAACGCATCAAATCCTGGGGTTGGGTCCTCAACCCCACCCCCAAACTGGTGTCATGCTAAACAACTCCGATAGGAGAACAGCTAGAAACTCACCACCAAAAGGGGTATCACCAAGTCCCGATGCCGCCGCAGATCCCTCAAACACACCAGCAAACAAGCTACTCGCCCACTACGAGACATCCGCCTCGCTCACAAGGTCAAAACCAAAGAAGCGAAGATACCCCCAAGCAACCCAGGTACACCAACGCCTCCAGGCCTGGCTCTCACAAGGACCGTCCTTGCAGCATAATCAGCTGCCGCGACAAGGAAAGATAACCGAGCCAGCCTAACCGTCCTAAGTACCGAACCCAAGCCCCACAACTAGGTCAAGACCATCAGGCCTACAGGTACCACCAAGGACTCAACTGCACTAGGCAGGACCCACAACACGCCCCCACGTGCTAAAGACCGGAAATACGACCTCCCGAACACCCGGTAACCGTCCTACCCATAACCCAATGCAAGGAACACATGCACCCCTAACAAATGACTAGGATGCCCAAATGCAATACAATGCACAAACAATGCCGGTAAATACAGTAAAACCATACCTGCCCCCACAAAGTCGGCTGCTGCAAAATCCTCCACCTGAGTGGCGTAGACCGGACCGCCCCGATCCGGCAACTGCTGATCCGCAGGGTAAAAAGGTGGTGACCTGCTCGCTGGAGCATAAGGCCACTGAGTCGACCACTGCTGCTGAGGCGAAAGAGGAGCCGATGCTGATGAGGGTGCCGCTGAAGTCGAAAGGGGGCACGTAGCTCGAATGTGGCCTGGCTGTCCACACCGAAAACAACGACCATGCCGCAAATCACAAGTATCAGAGGGGTGCTGGCCCTTGCAGAAAACACACCCAACTGAAGACCGGGGCTGCCTCGCCCGCTGCTGCTGCTGCCTCTGAGTCTGATGCTGGGACTCCTGCTGCTGCTGCGATGGCCACTGGGATCCGCTAAGCTCTCGCTGCTCCACACGCCCACGGCTAGGTGACTGAGGCCGTGGCGGTCTCCATGAATCAGTCTGTCCCTCATCCTCGGGTGCTGGTCGTTTCCTCACAGAACTCAGCACGACCATCCCGCCTCGCCTTGCCACCTCTGCGTTGCCTCTCTCCACCCAAGAGGCGTGCTCAACGGCCTCCCGAAGAGTCTGGTGTCGCTGTGCATGCACAAGGATATAGAGCTCGCTGCGGAGGCCTGCCTCGAATAACTCGACCTGGTGTGGTCCATCCCGGGCGACATAGGGCACACAGTCAAACAGTCGCATGAACTCCTGATGGTAATCCTGAACTGACCGGTCGCCCTGCTGAATGTTTTTCAAATCGTCCTCCAGCTTCCTCCTCACGCTGGTCGAAAAATAGGTGTCCACAATCATACGCCGAAACTCGGACCAGGGTAACTGTCGAGAAATCTGAAACTCCCGTGGCTCCACCCGATGCCACCAGAGGTCTGCATCTCCATCTAGGCAATGCACCGCCATGTAAACTCTGTACCTTGGGTCGATGAAGAAATCCCGAAAAATCTTCTCCATCGCCGCTAACCATGTCCCAACCTCCCACGGCTGCATATCCCGCCCCGAGAACCTGGGCGGCCCGCGCTTACAGAACTTAACCAGTTTATCCGCGAAGTCCTGCTCCTCCGCCGGGGTCAAAGGCTGGGCCACGCCCTGAGCCCCGCTACTCCAAGATGGCGCCGTCGGCACAAGTGGTTCCACAGGTGGTGCCGGGGTCTCTGACACTGTCGGAGGCGGCGCCCCTCTCCGCGCCAGTAGCTGCTCAATCCGTTGCTCCTGCCGGCGGCTGCTCTCCGCCAATTGGGCTACCATGGCCCTCAACTCAGCAATCTCAGAAGATCCAGCCTGTCCTCGCTCAACAGGGGGTGTAGGGGCACCCCGGGTAGGAATCCGACGTCGGGGAGGCATCCTGTCACACAGAGAACCACAGATCAATAACGAAACCGCACTCGACCCAATCTAGCGAAAGTCAAAGGCATCCTCCTATTTTTGTAACTTTATGTTGTCTGCAGCCAACATAACTGTCCCACAAAAATAGGGTATGCCAATCCCTCTTCCCTCCCTGGAAGAGTCCAATAAACACATGACCAAATTGCCAACTTTCGCATAATGTCACGTCACTCACGTCCTGCCTTCCTAAGGTCTGCCAAAAGCCTAGGGTTTCCTAAGTCCCAACTGACCTATCCCTAAGCTCTGATACCAACTTAATCTGTCACGCCCCGGGTGTAAACCAGAACCCGGGCTCGTCTACAGATCCGCCGTATACACGGAATTTTCCGTGTATACGAAGCGCTGGTAACCTGCTCAGATATAAAAGATATAATAAAAGAGCATAAACAGAGCTAAACTAGAACTAGTACATCTCAGATAAAGCTGAAAAGTAAAGTGCAGAAATAACTCTCAATAATACATATGTCTCTCCCAGCTCACTAATCAAATACAACCAGCCGGACGCAGCCGGACCCAAAATGAAATGAAAAGTAGAGTATCTGAGAATATCCGGGGTACATCTAGTAACATAACTGGTGCCTGGGTAGACCGCTATCTAATCCGCGATCCACTCACCTCGATCCGCTGAGGAGGGTCCCGCAACTCCCGCAGACGACTCTGCAAAACAAAGGGGAAGAACAAAAGAAATGCAGTGGGGAGTGAGAACTACTATAAAACAGTAGCCTCCTCCTAGTGGGTAAACCTCAACTCAAATGTGCCCACCAGGACTATAAGAGGCGGAAGAATGAACAAAGGTGGTAAGCTGAAACAAAACTGCTGATGATGGGTAAAGCTACCACTACATGCCTCTAAAATGCCAGCTAGGAATATAGCTAAATATATGCATCAGAAGGTAAATGCCTGTCTGCCTAGACCCAATCGATACACCAGTAAACACTGGTACTGCCTGCTGTGCCTGCCCAATCGGATATGCTGGCCCCACATAACACCGAAAGGGGATGAGAGTCCCGAGGACTCGAAGCCTGTAAAACGCACACTCCGGAGTGGCACTCGAGGGGAGCGACCCACACGAGTATAATGCCTGGGTAACAAGTACCAAAATAATGCCTGGGTAACAAGTACCAAACAGCAGGACTGGATCATGACTCTGATCAAAGTGGGAAAACCCATCCACTAAAAGGAGACCCGATCTCAACCCGATGCAAGATAAACAAATAGTGGGAAACCCCATCCACTAAAAGGAGACCCGATACCCAATCTGATGCAATAACCACTGTCCGGTCAACCGCCCAAGGTCCGCGGTTGCCGCAATACCCTGCCACCAAGCCTGCCTGTCCCAAAATCCAAGATCCACAATCGGGTAGAATAATCGATATCCGGTCAACCGCCTACTGTCCGCGGTTGCCGCAATACCCTGCCCTCACAGCCTGCCTGTCCCAAAACCCACAACTGTCTGACTACACTATCCCAGCCCCTGCTCGAACCCGAGCGTACTATCCCCCAAATGTAGACAAAAGAAGAGAAAAGCATGGTTTCTCCTAAGTCAATGCCATCATGATAGTGTAGCAGAAAAAGGTGGCCTAACTAAATGTCCAATCAAGCATGCAAAGTCCATTATTTAAAACAGGGTTTAAATATTATTATCATTCCACAAGATAAGGTATGCCACTAATTAAATTTCCATTTGCCAAGTAATCCCATGTCCATTCATCTCATCAACATAAGAGGTCCCAATGTGTATAAGCAATATCGTCCAATTCCCAATTATCCTGCCACTTATTTACTTTTACCGATTCATTTAGCAAGGTAATAAAAGCACTCAAATAGGCCTAATGGGGACATCATAAGTAGGAGGTTAAACAACGGTACCCACCTCGAGCGCTAAATCCAAGGTCCGACGGCGAAGTCCGCGCTCGATCTCCAAAAACCTCCGCGACACTGTGCCAAAGGGTCCCAAAGAATACCGACAAATTACTAATCAAGTTTAATCCAGAATTCAGTCCCCTAAAATCAGATTCACTGTTCGATAATTTTTACCTGCGAAACGTGCCCAATAAATCTCCAGAAAAATACTATCACGATCTACGCGACGATACGGTCGAAATGAGTACCTGCACGTTTTCCCACGATTTTTCTGTGCTGAGAACGAAAATCGACAAGAGGACTATCTCAACGATACTCTCATCCCAAAACAGCAGTAAAAACATCTGTAAAAAGAGATTCCTCACCCTCAGGGAAAATCCACGAAATTCCAAGAAAATTCCAGTAGACTCCTCGTGATGTGTAGATGCAAATCCCCTTTTGAATCGCCCCGTTTCGATGCTCGAGCGCAAAGTTATCGCCAAAACAAGTTGGTGCTGTCCAAAAACTCCGCGACGGAAAAAGGGTCAACAAGAAGCCTCAAAATCATCATCAAAACCTCAGAACCAGGAGAAACCCATTAGAGGATGAATTGAAGCCCTACCTGTCTAGAATCCGATGGCGCAAAAATCGTGAAAATACGATGTCGGGGAGAACCAGGGGAGCTTGAACACCGAGAAGCGACGAATCTGAAAATCGAAGAACAATCGTCGCGCCGCGCCGGAAAATTCGCAAACCTCGGGATCCGAACCTCCAAAACTCTCGGGGATGCTACAGTAGATAGGGAATTCGAAGAGGAAGAAAAGTCCCAGAGAGGAGCTCGGGCTAAATCTCAACAGGAAGAGAGAAAAACCCCTCTCAAAAACCCTAAGGATCAAATAAAGGGAGAAAACCACTTCTTAAAGGGTTTCGGGCCGAAATCCGGCCCGGATCCGCCAGCCCGGGTCGGACGCACCCCGTCCGACCGGGCGGATCCAACCAGTCGCCGACACGCGTCCCCCACAGGGGATCGGCGCGCATCCGCACAGCGGACAGCCGTGCGGGGCGCGCCGTCGCCCGACGCGTGTCCGACCAGCCGACCGCCGCGCCTGCCCGCACAGTAGCTTCAGCCCGCACAGTTGACCGTCCAATAGCATCGCGCCACGTGTCCCGCCTCTGTCTGCTGAACCCGGTGCACGAACCTCCATGCACCGCACCAATCCAAACCCGACACGTGGCTCCGCCCAAATCCATGCACCGCCGCTCGACTCCCTGCACCGGGTGTTGTGAGCCAGCCAACCACCAGGCGCCACGTGTCCCCGCCTTGGTGCACGCCCGCGCGGTGGACCGGCCGCCTGCCCGCGCCCCTGCCGCGCCTGCCCGCGCCCTCAGCGGCTGCCCGCGGCCGCGCGCCGCCTGCCCGAGGGCCCTCCGCCGCCTTCCGCCGCCGCCGCCGCCGCCGCCGGCCGCCGCCGGCGATCGCCGGAGTTACTATTCCGGCATGAACAGTAACCCGAGCCCAAAAATGCCGCGAATACACTGTTTTGACCGTTTTCGCGCGCTGAGTCCGATTTTGACGTCCGTTTCGCCAAATTCTCACTCTAAAATTTGCCGAAAGCCCCCGGAAAGTATTCTTGGTCCAAATTTCGCGCCGAGCCCAATCTCGATATCCGTTTAGCGCGCAAACTCCTCTAAACACCCGATGGGGTCCCCCGATCACCCACGTGATCCACTTGAAGCCCGGAGTCCAACACTTGTGTCCAAATTGGCGCCCGAACACCGCCGACATGCCCCGTAAGCCTCCAGAAGCTGCTGGTCACTCCGTAAAAGCCCCAAATACCTCCCGCACACCGCGTAGGGCCCCAGTAGCCACCACAAAGCACCGCAACAGCTCTGCGGAGATCCAGGTCATCACATAGTATAACTACCTTTCTGTAATTACATATTAGTCCTGGAGCATATGACTATAAATTGTTACAGTTGTAACCGAAACGGTTAACGAGAATATACACATTCATTTCTCCAACTACCTCTTTTCTCTCTACTTTCTCTCTCTACTTCTCTTCTCTAATTCCCAGTTCTCATTCTTCTTCTTCCCCAATTCCCAAACCTCAATTCTTAACAATCAAAGGATCGGATCATCAACGCAGCAGAAGAACATGGGATCAACCGAAGCATCCATTGTTGAGGAACCCCGTCCTTCATCGACGCCATCAAACATCAGAGCAAGTTCATCATCGCTTGTGCGCCTCAGGACGGTGAATGATCTTGCCTCCTTCTTCATCGTAGTGATTCTCCCCAGTTCTACATTGAGCGGTTGCAGAATCAGAGTTCCTGTTTCTGAATTCCGCCATCCAAGCTCAATTGAAGGATTCCGAGGTCTCACTACTCGAAAGTTCATTACAGTGCGTGCATGTAAATAATTTAATTTGTACTTAAATTTTATGAAAAGTTGTATTTGTTGCGATTTGATTTTTTGTGAAGTGATACGAATAATTAAGTTCATGAAAAATTATTTTGTTCGGATTTGATTTATATGAAGTGATATGAATATTTTTTCATAAGCAAATTTATCGGGTGCACTCTTTCAGAACAAAAAATAAAAATAATACAGTGGTCATATGAAATTATCTATAATTTATAATTTTTTAGAAAAATAGAATTTCTATTAGATGACATCACCATATTAATTTCAAAAGGTTTTTTTTTTTTTTTTTATTATCTCTTGTGCTTGGGTGGGGGTCGGCATTCTCTTTGTCTTTAGAGCCTAGCTTCTTGCTATTTTCTCTAACAGTCTACAAATTAAACTACTATAGTTCATATAAATCTTAAAAGGACATAATTGTTTTATATTTGCTTAGGGGTGTAAAACGGGTCGGACGGTCCGTGGCTCGTCCGGCCCGGCACGACTTCGGGCCGGGCCGTGGCCCGGCACGGTTAATGTAGCTTCGTGCTGAGCCGGCTCGATTCAAAGTTTTGGGCCGTGCTGGGCCATTACTTCAAAGCACGTCGGCTCGGCCCGGCACGACCCGTGACGGGTCTGGACCGTGCCGAGCCGAGGTGCAGGCCCGCGGCCCGACACGGCCCGACCCGTATGGGCCGTGCCAACCGAGACAGCACGGTCCGGACCCCAAGGCCCAAGGCAAGGCCTTGGGGTCAACCCTTGGGGAGAAGAGCACTTCTTGTGGCCCTTCTCCCCATGAGCATCTTGGGAAGAAGTACTTTTTTTGGCCCTTTTCCTCATGAGCCCTCCTTCCAACGCCTTCATGGTAGACCTTTGGAGATGTGGTTTTGGTCTAATGGATCAAAATTTTATGGTCCATTGGACCAAAACCTTTTTTCAAATTTATTTTTTTTAATAAAAATTTATAAATAATTTTTTAAAATTTTAAAAATTTGTTATTTTATAATTATTTTTATAAATTTTATTTTTTTATCAAAATATAAAATTAAATAGAAATAATTTATTATTTATATTTTAAAATTTTATATTTTTTTTTAAAAAATAAAATAAAAATTTTAAAAGCTGGCCCGGCCCGGTACGGTCCGTGCCTTCCGGGCCGAAGGGCCGTGCTGGGCCGACTGCTTAGGAGATCCGGCCCGGCACGGCCCAGCCCAAATTTGAATCCGGATCGGACCGGGCTGGCCCCTAGCCCATTTTGGCCCGAAAAATGTGGACCGTGCCGGCCCAGCACGGCCCACATTACACCCATATATTTTTTGGCCTCACTAGTAAAATTAGGAAAATAATATCCACAACTATAAATTATACTAAATCTAAAATCACATTCATAAAATATAGAAAAATATTTAAAATTAATTGTTTAATTAAGCATACTTTAATTTGCTCCTGAAATTTCATAAGATGATTTTGCTTTTTTCCTTATTAATATTCATCTGTTTCTTATCCATCTCATCTTATTTTAGTTTTTAATCTATAAGGTTTTTTTTTTCAGTGATTAACTCTGAAATTTGCTATTTGAGTTTAATACTATATATTAATTTTCTTATCCTTTTTATTGGACCTTCAGCATACTATTGAGCTTCACTTAAATTGCTATATTTTTTTATTCAGTATCATATATATTAATTTGCTTTTACAGAATTGATCCGCCGCAATACACGAGTACCTTCACTAGTTCAGAAACTATATATATATATATATATTTGTTCTGGATTAAATTATCAAATTCTTCCCTTCCAACCTTCTTCCCAATTAGTAAAAAGTTCTTAAGGGTAGATGTTGCTTCAGATTTAATTTTTATGAAAAAATATTAAAATACTAGTGTAGAAATTCGCGCGATGCGACGGGTAAAAATTATAGTAAAATCTTATAAATTAAATAAATAAATAAAAATAAAAATAAACAGAAGAAAATAGCTATAAATTTTGAAAGTAAAAAAAAAAAATTTAAAAGACTCTGTAACAACAGTAGAAGAGAACTCTGTAATATGTGTATGGTACTCATATCTGAAAACTTCTAAACCTCCTCCTCACCCCCGCCATCGCCTTGATCGACGGCACCGCCATCGTCGTCGTTGCCTCCAAGATCGTCATCCTCCATCACTACTACCCCCACTCCAACTCTTTTGCGCCTCTTTCTCTATTGGCATACGATCTAATCCCCCCATTCCAACTCCTTTGCACCTCTTCCTCTATTGGTATGCGATCTAATCCCTACCGCTACACACCCCACGCCCTTTTGCGCTGCACTCACCATACCTACCAAAGGTTCCTCACTGATAGCAGTGGGGACGGACTCGATGACTCCTTCTCTAGTGATGGCAACAGCAACGACGGCTCCTCCGGCGACGGCGGATGCGACAATGTATAGAAAAATGTGAGGAAAAGAGATTGCAGTTGAATTAGAATTCAGATTTTTTTTTGTGATTATAATTGAAGGTATGTGGACGTATTAATTGGAATAATCTTTTAGCCTTAACCAACCCCACTATTTATAGACTATATGAACTCTCCTACTAAGCTTACATTAAAAATACCTACTAAACTCACTACAACTTTGTGAATTGTTCATGACCCTTGACATCCATTAGAAGTTTTGAAGGCATTGATGGGCAGCAGTTGCAAGTTTTTTCATCTCCCACAAAAAGTGTTGGATTTGGACTTTCTTGACCGCCCAAAGAAAAAGGGGATTTGAATTAGAATTAAGAAAATTTATAGTGATTATAATTAAAAGCAGGTTAATGTATTAATTGAAAGCGAAAAGGATACAAAAAAAAAAAAAACATGCAAGAACGGTCACCGGAAAAAAAAATAGAAAAAAAAAAAATGCAGCTATTAGAATTAGACTCATTCCCTGAAAATAAAAAATAAATATCATGTCAGCTTAAAGATTAGAGATTCGTATATTTGTATAATTTTTTTAGCAAGCAGATATAACAAATGGATGCATTATTTTGAAAAGAATAAAATTTATGAATTAATGCCATATGAAACCAATTAAAAACCATAAAAAAAGGTTTTAGGCCTGGATCCAATTATATCCATTTCTCCTCGTCCAACTTTTTTTCACAATTTAGGGATCGAAGCATTCAAAAGTATAGCTTTGTAGGTTTCTGAGTGCTTTTATTTTATCATGGAATCTATCATTGACTAGGTAGGATATAGGAATAAAGCCAAGATTTAGATTTGGAAGGGCTAAAAATATATAATTTATTTATCTTAATTTTTTTTTATAAAATAAATGATAATAAAAGATTGATGTACAAATATACGGAAGAAATTTTCAAAAACAGTTGTTTACTAGCTCACAGTTGTGCTGGACATTCCTTCAAGTCACGAAATTGATTAATAATTGAATTAATAAGAATTTTTCATAAATTTCTTTTAAAATTGGTGAGAATATATAATTTATTTAATTTAAAAAAAAGTTTTATAAAGAAAATTATCGTGAAAGATTGATGTACAAATACACACACAAAAAGAAAAAAAAAAAAAAAATTGTTTACACGCTCAAAGTTTGTGCTCGACTCTTCGTCAAGTCACGAAATGACGAAATCAGTTGAGTAGATCTATAATTTCTCCTTCCTTGCTCACTTAAACATTGAAGAAAAAATATTCCTTCTAAATTCAAAACATTTTAATCCCTAAAGGAGGTTTCCTATAATGACATCAACAGTAATAAATGTCATTAATTACAGTAAAAAGTGTTGGCTATTTATTTATAGGTTAAAATAGGTCTAACTTTCTGCCCCATGACAATAGGTCCAGGAGACTAATAAGTTGAGTTGGGTGAGTCCAATAAGTTGAGTGGGGTTGCGGTCCACAATAGACCTAACAGCAAGAGGCCCAACAATAAACCTAACATCTAGGTGGGTTGAGTCCGGTCGAAACTCGTGGGTGCTGTGTCTGTACGCTTTAAGTGAATAGGTTGCATATTTCTAACAGCTCGAGCTTTTGGGATTAATGGTTAGCGCCAACGATCCAACATAAAAAGAACTCAGGAAGCATATAGTACCACATTTAGTCTTGAGTCAAAACGGGCCACGGGCCGGCCCGGAAACTAATTCAGGCGTGTTGGGCTGGGCCGGGCTGAGTTTTCTAAACCTTTGGCCCAGCATAAACCAACCCCAAGCCCAATTAGCATGGGTCAGACCGGAACGGTGCGGGCCCTTAATTTTTTTTATTTTTTTTTAAAAAAAATGAAATAAAAGGATGAAAATATCTCCAACAATCAGATTTTTTCTAATCGTCGGCCAAGAAAATAGTCAGATTTTCGGACCGGATCTGATCCCTTCCGCAGAGGCCCAATGCATATATTTTTTTTACCTATTGCAAATTTAATTTTTTTTTTTTTTCCACTTTGGAATTTTGATTTTACTTTTAAGTTTTTATTATTAAAATTATAAAATATATAGTTATTTATTTACAAGCTTTTTATTTAAATATTTAGAAATAATTTTACTTATATTTATGAAAAAGTAAAAAGTATAACAAGAAAAAAATGTCAGCTGTGCAAGGCTCGGAAGCAAGGATTTAAGTATCCATCGGCACGGGCCGTATCCACCATACCATACCGTACCGTGCCAACAAGATACCGGCACAATACAGCCCCGTACCGATGGCAGAGTTCAACACTCTTTCTTCTTAAATTTACTAAGTAATTTTCTCAATAAAGTTCAAAATATTTGATAAAGATACATAATAAGCAATTAAAAAATTTTGTTGCTAAAGAAAATAAATATTTCATGCTATTATGTGTCGGCACGCATGTATTTTTTATGACCGGCACTCATCGGCACGACTCGGCACGTACCATGCCTTACCGTGCCGATAAATTTTCGGCACGACCCCGTATCACGGCACTTAAATCCTTGCTCGGAAGGCACAGAGTCCAAATAATGTGTGCCATGCCCGACCTCAGGCGGGGTCACAGGCCATGCATCTAGGCAAGGGCTTAGCTCAGCCACTAGCCATTTTTGGGCCGTCACGGTCTGCAAGCAAACGGGCTCAATTTATACCTCTATTTAAAGTATATATGACTAGTTTGACGTTGGATAAAATGAAATTAATGCAAAAGCATATAAAGATATATTTAGATTTTTTTTTTTTTTTTTGACAGAATAGTAAAAAATATATTATAACTGTAAAACACAATATTATATATAAAAATAATATCGTAATTTTTTTCATCATACTTTCTCACGGCATGTAACATAATTTTTTCGCAATTTCAAACGGAGTCTTAATCGCAACAACAAATTGGAAAAGTTGTGAACTAATTTCACTTTACTACTCAAATCAAAACATAAAAGTAAACTAACCAAAAAAAAAAAAAAAAAACACTTTCAGATAAACATATTTTTCAAACAAAACTAAAGCATAAACATAAAAAAGTGGAGAATAATTCATAGCGTTTGCACAAAACAAAATTTACACTCTTATAACCACAATATAACCACAATGTATGGGCAGGCAAAATCCAGGGCACGGAAATTAAGAACAAGAAACAAGACGGTATAATTTTAGCATAATTTTGGGGCTCAGTTTCATTTGCTTTAAAGTATTAGGCTCTTAAAAACAATCTTGAATACTGAAAAAGATAAAATTCTGAAATAGAGAGCAACTGGAACTCATACATTATGGATCAAAAGCCAAAGTCGGAAGATCGATCTGCTTGCCGATACATTGAAAACGACTGCAATGACGCATTATCACTATCAGATTGACGATGACCACTATCAGGTTGAGCGATTTCATAGAAGAACAACTAAATCAAAATTCGTAAATTTAGATTGCTACAATGCTTGAACAAATTTCAAGAAAGACGACGACGACGGCTCATTACACCGAGGTTGTTGAGCTAAGCATTCACATCACCTAACCATCGCAGACATCATCAATAATAGTGATTATTATAACTTGCGATCTGCTTCAAAATACTAATTTTTTTACCGCAACTAAAAATCTATCCACATTTCACTCAGGGCTATGCTTTTAGTTTAATGGGATAGTTTCCATATGTATGTATCGATCTTCTAATCCTCAATTACATAGTACTCCCTCCAAAATTCTCAATAAAAAATACCCCTCTAATTTAAATAAATTATATATAAAAAAAAAAATCCATGTTGGTGGCAATTTTTTATAAAATTTATCACATTCCTACTTTACCCTTTATTTATCATCAACGCCTTTTTCAATTAAGATAACGAGTTTTACCTTTACAATATTATAAATACAGTTGAATGCATACTCAATTGAAACTAATTAAACTAGATAAAATTTCTAAATGAAAAAATCATACTAATTTAAACGAAGTAAACTAAAGAATATATTCCCAAAAAAATTAATATATTTCTGCTTCTAATTAACCATTTTTATTTATAAATAACATGAGAACTAATAGATATTGAACTAGAAAAAAAAAAAAAAAACTGGAGTGGACAAAAACTACAGCAAAAACGTATAGAACTAACCTTTACTATCACCCATTTTGATCTAACCTTTAATTTTTTAGCCGGTTAATAACTCTATAATTTCAAAATTTGAATGTATCATTTATATTTACGAGCTTAGTTAATGTATTTATGCAATTCATGTATAATAAATTCATTAAAGCTATCAAATAAAGCTATCAAATAATTCAGATCAAACAAATTGAAAGGTTGGATATTAAAATCAATATTATGAAAGATTGGGTAGTCGAACCAAAATGGTCTATAGTTTATGTAAGTTTTTTACATTTTTACCAAAACACATTCATAAACTAAACCATAAATATTAATTAAGTACATTAAAATTATAAAATTACAGTGTCATTTTTTGATGAAAAATGAGATCATCAGCCCCACATAATACTATACTATTATTTATAATTATGTATAATTAGGGGGAATTGGGTCCAATAATCTAAGTCAATGCGAGGAAGTGTATTTTTGATATAATTCATGAATTTATAATGGTGTTAGTTGTGACTCAAAATCAGAACCGCTTCAATATTATGATTCAGGTTCACCGACAGCTTCGCGGTGCGACTTCGAAATTTTGTGGATGTCAGTGGTGGAAGCGAAGGGCTCGGGCCGACGGGGGTTGCGAGGGGCGGAGCCCCCCGCGGTACGGATCCGATCCGTTAAGAAAAAATCCTAATTTCTCTTTTATTTGCCCTAGAGTGAGATCGAGCGATTGTACAGAACAGAACTCTTGTATTCCCTCTTTTCTACATAGTGAAATCTCTTCCCTTTTGCCTGTGGTTTTTTTCCTGCAAGGAATTTTTCACGTAAATCTGTGTTATTTTTCTGTCGTACAATTTTGGTTTTACTTTTCTGTCGTGATCGCCAATTGATTTTGTTTAGTTTGTGCGCTCGTTGCTAACAAATGACAATAATGATATTGACAATTTTGGAGGGCATCTATGATATTTTGTAACTTTTGAGGGGCAAATTTGAATTGTCCCTAGTATAATAAACACTTATTAACTAATCACACTTAGATCATATATAGTGTTCTCAAAGATTTCTTTACACATGCAACTCTCATAGTAGGATCACATCAACTTGTCTCTGGTAAGAACGAGATACTATAATATTTACTATCAAGATTATGGTAGAAGAAATTTACCACATCTAATGAAGAAGTCAGTAAGAAAAAGGGTAAAAGATAAACTGCCAGTTAAAAGATCTCTTCAAGTGAAAGGCCATCAATTATAAATATTAATTGCTGCGATATGTTACTGAAGGTGCCATTATACACAACAGAAATAAAACAATGAATTGATTTAAAGGTACTCTAAAGTTGATGTTGTTTGCATAAATACTAGTCCTATGATCAAGGCAACTACCCCAAATTTCAACGTACAGAGCTCTTAGAGGACGAACTGTTTTATTAACCACATTATGCAGTATTACACTGAATGGTAGAAAAAAACAGATTCTTAATTCGGTTGCCACCCTCTTTTTTCATACAATTGGTCATATATATATATGTACGTTACTTGAGCCTGAAAACTTGTTATACTCGATCATTTTGAGACATGTATGGTGAGCACGACTCCGCTGCCACGGAAATATTGTATAACCAAGCAACTACAAAATAAAAGATTTAGTATTTTCACAATATACTAATATTCATACCAAGTTAACAATTGGACCTGCCCACCGGGACCGCTTCCATATTAATCATAAGGTCCCAACATTTGGCAAACAAAGAGTCTGGAGCATTTGGGAGCGGCCAATTCGGCAAACGAAAAGCCTGGAGCATTTGGCAACAGCCAGAAACTAAATGAGCTTTTGAGTCCCAAAAGTATAAGCTCTATTTTGAAATTTTCTATTCTGCTCAACGGTCAGCAAGACTATCCCACAGATTTTAATTAAAAAACTGATAGGTTTTTCTCAAACAGTTGTACTCAAGCGACACTTCTATAGAAGCCTAAACTAGCCGAAGCAAAATTTGAATTCAAAGTAGATATCCTTTCACTAGAATCTGTATTAGAAAACTGAAAATTGGCACGAAAAAGACAAAAATCAATTTTCTGCACAGAAAACTAATTAACCGAAGAGCAACTTTCCTGGCAGAATCGCTGCCTTCAGTCTTCTCAGTTTCAGCATGGATATCCCGCTCGTTTTGAAAAATAAGCAAGCCTATAAGAATCTATAGTAGATTTCCTTTAAAAAAAAAAAAAATAAAAGAAAAAGGAAAAAATCTATAGTAGAAGAATGTATGAGGCCTGTTGCATGAATAAAGTAGATGAGAGGTACATAGACAGAAGGGGCCGCATCACCTTTTTACGCTGCTTCCTATAAATGGCAGTCCAAGTAAGCTTTGCAGGTTTAAGTCGGTTGTGGAAGTACCACTTGCATTTTGAATTGGCGAATAGGAAAACCCTAGAACAACCTGCAAAACCTAGAGGTAAATAGCCAGAGAATTACACTGAAAAGAAGAGAAGTTCCAATAGTTTTATCATGAAATAAATTCCAAGTTTGAATTAGCGCTGACTTCAAATTGCCTCTCCGACAGCATTCTCTCATTTCCAACCTTTGTTTTCCCTTGAATGGATAATAAAAAATGAGATGTGCAGATCACAGATTATGGAATGCAACAAAGCTTTCGGATGTTGCAGAAATGCAGTAAAAAACACACAGTTGATTAACAAATATAGATATTTGTAAACAGTAGTCCAGAGAAATTAGAATTTGATGGTTTCCAACTAAATTAAAAATGATGCAATTGCGTACTTTGATACTGATTATTGCTCTTGCTCATGCTCGGCGAACCTGATCCTTATACTGTACACCATATTTATTCGCTATACTATTTATTCAAAGACATAAAAAAATTAATGTTTTCTCAACAAAGTACTCTACACTCTCAATCAACCTAATGATATAAACGAAAACTAACATCTCCGGTAAAAAGTGTCGGTTGCTTTTCACAGTAAAAAAATAAGGAAGCACATGTAAATGGCAACGAAAGTGGATGAAAATAACTTGATAAAAGCTTTCGATGGATCTATCTTGAAGGTTAATTTTGTCATCTAAACGGTGTCTCTTGAAAGAATCGCTAGTCTTTGTCTAAAATAATAGATTTGTTGACAATAGTATAGAGATCGGCAAGAAGACGGTAGTTCAATAATATCTTCGGAAAGAAAAAAAAAAAAAAAGCAAATAAAAATAACACTAAGGAACAGTGTGGTAAGGTGTAATTAAGCCTATTTAAAATAATACCGTTCATCCCTCCAGACAACATATGATTTGGCGCAAAACAAACCGAGTTTCCAATGGAGGTCAGTCTCTCTCAACCATGTGCTTGCGGCCTTGTCTTCCATCATGAAATGATAATGAGGAAGGACAAAAAGTCAGGACACGCTAGTTTAAGTGTTTCTTTCCTCCTTTTCATCTGCTAAAGTTGTTTATCTTACCAAGCGTAACGATCCAGCTAACTAGCATGAATGCAACAATTCATCCCACTATTACATTATTACTAATAACTTGTTGGCCCAAATCATATGCATAAAATATTTAAATCTAATTATTAGTACTTGAGTCATTGAATAATAATCCCTAGTTTCTCATCAGGAATGGGACTATTGGGAACGTTACATCAAGAACATAATCGTAATAGGTTCTCCATCCTTCTCATTAATTAGTAGACGCAACAACTCAAAGATCATTTCGTACAGAAATACCAAGAACTATCCATTTCGTAACAGCAACAAAACTATTAGTTAGACCAAAAAAGAGTGGACAAAGTAAACCTATTAATAATGGAAGCATGGAAATTAAGTCAAAAAATAGATTCTCTATCAAACTCCCATTTAATCTGTCATGTGCTGAGTTTAGAAAAAAAAATCCAAATTTTATTTATTTATTTATTTATTTTATTTTATTTTTAAAGTTTAAACTTTAAAACTCAGGATGTGAGCAGACCGCCGCATGCATGTTCAAACTTTAAAACTCAGGACGTGAGCAGATCGCCGCATGCATAGAAAATTCTCTGTCCACACGGACAGAGTCTCTCCTATACATGCTTGGCTAGGCAAGTGCAGTGATACACTCAGAGAGCGACATCTTCAACAACTAAATATTAAAAATGAACATCTACTCTAATACATAATCCACAAATCATAATCACAGACTATAACAACTCCAAAATACACTGTAAATATAAAGGGCTGGAAACTGTTTCACTGAACTGGACTGAACTCCTATTCTATCATGCAATATAGAACAGGAAATGCTGATATGAAGTGAACTGATAATCACTCTAGCTAATGTCCAATCAGGCATGACATATGTCCAGATGTATATCACTATATATGCTAAGTACTGAGAACGAAAGCATATAAAAAACTCAACTGTAAGATCGAGGCTATATAGCTACAAAAACTGAATGCTGGAATGCAAGCAAGTAGAAAGGCTCAACCATAGGATCAATGCTACACCAAAAATAGAGGTCCGACCTACCACGGTACCCCATAAGGCCGAAATGATAAAGTCCGGACCGAAAATAAACCCACCTCAGGGTAGAAGATCCCCGGACGCGAAGTTTCCCGTTTAGCTTGTCTGCACTCCGCGAGTCAGTGGATTAATTGAACTCATCAAGAAGCGTAAGCCCTGCCCTAATCCGAGAAAGACCCCGTCAGTAAGTTTGGGAGGATCCTCTCTTAAGTCTTATTTCTTGTAACTGCGTTAATTTTGAGCTGAGTTGAGTTTGTACCAAGCAAATAAATGGGCTTGGATGGTTGTACAATCTCTGAGTTGTGTTTGTAATGAGCAAATAAATGGGCTTGGATGGTTGCACAATCTCCCGCTGGTTGGCTAGGACTTTTTTTTTTTTTTTTTACAATTTACATAACATACTTTCATCATGGACTATTTTATGTTGGATAACTAATTTTTTAAAATTTTTTAATTTTACTAACAAACTTTCAATTTATTTGATTTGAATCAGTCAACGAAGTTTTGACTTTAAAATTTGAATATATCACTTCTTTTTATATGTTTAGCTAGCAAGTTTACTTCACAAAATTCTCACAACTATAAGGGCAGGTTTGGTTCGAAATCAAAATCAAAATCGAACTAGAAATGAAAATGAATCCGAATCGAATAAGAAATGAAAAAACTCAAAATTTGTTTGGTTCATAAGAAGAATCGGAATCAAAATCAAGTTCAAATTAAAATTTAAAAATATAAGTTTTAGTTAAATATTTATATTTACTATCCAAATTTGTAATCAAAATTTTAAAATCACAATTTAAATTTATAACTTAAATTCAAGTTAAAAGTCAAAATATAATTTTAGAACTATATTCAGGCATCAAAATAAAATTAGAATTTAAATTTGAACTTAAAAAATTAAAATTAAAATTTTAAACCTACAAATAAGCGTGTACATTTTTATTTTCTTATTGATCATGCTAATAGAGCTTATTTGAAAAATAATATTTGAATATTATTTGCCTATATAATAATATAATTATGGCAATAGTGACTATAAAGATTTTGGTACGCACAATTACTCTTTTATTTAAATTAGCAGTGGCCTTTAAAAAATTGTTGCTACAAACCACTAAGGCAAACTCGCACACTAAAATTGACTAATTAAATACAAATAGCAACCGCCGTCAAACTATATCATAATATCAAAGAAAAACTGTTCGTGTATAAGAGTGACTATTCAAAAGTGCTGCTAAATCAAATAGCAACTGCTTAATTTATTAGAGACAATGGCACAGGTTAGACACTAGTAATACAAACTAAATTAATTAATTATTATATTACACTTTCATATAACACTACAATAAAATTAGGTTATAGGGACACATGTTTGTGATACTTTTGTATAAGTGTCCTATCTATATTCCATCTATATCCAAAAATAGATTATAGGGACATATTTTTGGGATACATTATAAAAATGTGTCGCTATACACCCTAGCGACGGCACATATAGCAACACTTACAATAAGTGTCGGTATTTTTGTCAGCGACACTTTTTTTAGATTTTAGAAACACTTAAAAGTGTCGCTATAGCCTAATTTTGTTGTAGTGTAAATATTTGCAACTACGCGTGGGCTAGATACTAGTGAAGAAATTTAAATTGAAAAGATTGCTCAACAATTGATAAACAGGATAGAACCATAATATATGTAAAATGCATAATTAAAGAGCTAGCCCTTTGTGCATTTTTCAGTACTTTGATTTTATTGTATTTATGTTTAAACAAATCAAGGGACGAGAATTTAAGGCAAACAAAAATATCATTTACTTCCATTAATGGCAAGAAATTTTGTATATAAAAAAGGAAAAACTAGTCATTATAGATTATTTTTTCGTCGTTAAAACACAATGCCGACGGTCAGAAAAACCGTTGTCACCCGTCGTTATTGATTCCTTCGTTAAAGATATTAACGACGAAATCTATATAACCGTCGTTAATAACAAAAGATGACAGAAAAATTTTCGTTATTAATAAGTAGTATTAATGACCATAATATTATACAGTAACGACTAACTTTACCGTCGCAATTGAGATTTAGAAATACAATTTTACCAATAACTAGCATTTTAATAGTGACCAATTTTTTTCGTCGTTAAAAAACGTATCTCATTTAATAATTCTAAAGCGATATTATAACGACCAACGCTCCTGTCGCTAAAAATAAATTTATTTCAAGATTTAACCAATTATTTATTTAAATTTTATATTAATCCCCTTCCACATTCACAAATATATACAAGAACAAACTTTCAACCAATTAAATAGCCGACATTATAAAACTAAAACAATATTTCGTCAATAATATAATAATAACAATTACAAAATAAATATAGTTTTGAATTATCCATATACTATATTATATATATGTGAAGGTCACCAACATATATATATATATATATATATATATATATATATATATATATATATATATATATATATATAGCATACATTTATCCATCATATTTTCAAAAAGAAGTTAAAAACGTATCATAACTTGTATATCTATTACGAAAAGTTATAATAAAATTAGTAATTCATCATATTTTTTTAAAAAAAATTAAAAAAGTATCATAACTTGCACTTCATCTGCTAGCAATGTTGTTTGCCCAAAACTGTTGCAGACTAACTACGTACAAGAGAAAAATGCAAAAATTAGAACAAATTTAATAGTTTTGTCAAAGAAAAATATATAAATTTATTAAATAAAGAAAATAAGCAAATCATACAATCTAAAATCAAATTATGTTTAGATTAAATTCCACACAACTTATATAAAAAACACATAAGCAATAATTAATTGTACAAATTAGCAATTCATGACCATCTATATATATATAACATAAAATTTCACTAAACTGATTACAAAACTCCTATTTTTCTAGACAATATTTAAATTATTTTAAAAAGCCTTTTGTCACGCCCCGAGTTTTAAAAAAAATCCGGTAAAATTTTTTTTTGAAATCAAGAGTTTGCAAAACAGGCGTAACAGACCGCCACACATATAGGAAACCCTCTATTCCGCGAACAGAGACTCCCCTATATATGCACGGCTAGGCTAGTAATCAGCAACAGATATCTCAGTACAACTACTAATCTAGTCAGCAGAAATAATTCAAAATCAGTTATTACATCAATATTTAAATGTCTAAATCAAATGGAACAGGAATGAAAAGCGGAAAACAAAAGTCTGCATAGGTCATCAGGGCTCAATATCTACGATCATGGGGACAGCTCTATCGTAACCGGCTCACTGGATCGTCCCGATATCTCCCCACCCGACGGACCTGGAAAATGGTCACCCAGGGGGTGTGAGATACACTGTACATGTATCCCAGTGGGCACGACGAGCCGAGGATCAGCTAATCGTACCTACTGGGTACTAAAATCTGCGGATAGTAAAGATCTATAGGAAAAGCTGGAAGCATAGATGTCTACTAATAATCAGGAGAATACAGCAGCTAGGTATACTATCAATCACGGTATATCAGAGATAAACAATAATGAAAGCGGTAGATCATATATGCTAAAATCAAAAGGTATCCACAACAATCATGCATAAGGAACTGCAGGTAATATAAGCATGTCTACAGATAATGATACTGGAAGTAAACTGAGCAACAATACAGGGTAACAGTAATGCGTCAAAGGTGGAAACCCAAGTACCCAATCATACGCCACTATTGGTCTCATAGGACCTCAGGCAACAACCCTGCATCTCACAGACGCCAAGCAGTCTCAATGCAAAAAGGGCATCGCGGCTGACATACCCCGCACCCCATGGGTGCCTAACTGGGGGCTCACGGGTCTATCACCAGACCACTTTACCGGTAAAGAACCAGCTCCACGGGGAGCGACCCCGGCCAGGTTCGTGAAGTACAGCAGTGTATAGTAAGTCATAATGATCAATCTCACGGTCTAGTGACCGAGTAGTCGGCACACGCCGAAATCCCGACAGGGAATCATCTGTCTATATCTATCCATCGGAATCAACCAATCATGCATATCACACAGTATCTACTAATCAGGATCAATCAAGATGCATATCGAGTAGTGTCAGGATCAATCAAGATGCATATCGGATAGTGTCTATCAGTCAGGATCAATCAAGATACATATCGAGTAGTGTCTATCAATCAGGATCAATCAAGATACATATCGAGTGGTGTCTATCAATCAGGATCAATCAATCATGCATATCGACGTGTATCAAGAAATGTCTCAGTGACGGTAATCAATCGGTGTCATCTAATCATGCAAATCCGTATATCGATCAATCAGGATCATGTAGATAATAGTCGGCTGATCATGAATAAGCAATCACAGGTCTAATCAGTAAATGTCAATCAAGGGTCATGCTATGTCAAACAAGATCAGTATAAGTCAGGCTAGATCATATAGGCAAAATCAGCAGGGCAAGTCAAGAACAGGTGTCCGACTGGACTAAAGCAACCAGAGGGCCAAAAAGCTGAGGCCCGGTTCGAAGATAACCCACCTGGACGACGGCAGATCCTCGAACTCCCGCGCAGCTACTGGGAGGCTGGTGCTGAAGAACTGGGCCCTGTATAAAGAGATATGATCAGTAAATGACTCACACAACCCTTTCCCGACGTCGCTACATTAACAGAACGTTTAAACGGGTCAAATCGGTCATTTTGTCGATCGATATCTGATTCCTGGTCAACGAGGATCATCGGAATCCTAATAAAATGGCCAGGTAGTGCGTAAATACTGTCTAAGGGCAGCCAGGATGTTTATTTTGCAAGTTGGTCCATTAGGCATCCAAAAATTGCATAAAATATTAAGTTATTTACTGTTTCGGCTCGTTCTTAAAATCCGGGGGTCCAACGACGACGCCGTAAGTGCCAGCGCGTCACATTTGATGCGACAGACCCCGTGCTCACAACCTTGGGTCAACACGGAACCCCAGAGCAAAGTTAGCTCTTTAACTCGCTAAGTTGAAAGCACTGTTTTGCCCCGTTCTTGCCATCCGGGACTCCGACGACGACGCCGTAAATTTCAGCGGGTTCGTTACGTCGAGACGGAGCCCGTGCTCACGGGGTTTGGTCGACACGGATCCCGAGTTAAAAGTTGGCCCATAATGTTCTTTATGTCCAATATACAACTTATTATATACATGCTTTTAATGTGATCTAGCTTGAGCATGGGGTTCAGTATTAACAGAGGGGTGCAGTGCTCACCTTGCGCGCGCCGAAGGTCGGCCAGAAAGATGGCCGGAGTAGCACCACCAACAAGCCAAGGCTCGGGTTGAGTCTTCTTGGAAAAAACTTGGTGCCAAGCTCCAACGAAGGTGAGCACCAGATTACTGAGGGTTCCAGGAAGTCTCGGGTCCAAGCTGGGTCGGGCGGCGACGGCCGGAGGCGGCGGCGGCCGGAGATAAGCCCAAGATAGGTAACTCGGGGTGGATTGCTGGAACATGCAACAAGGTCAACACAGCCCAAAACAAAAGTGTTGGGGGTCCTTTAAATGATGTATAGGTTCTACCTGTACGGGTGACCGGGACCCGGATCACCGGAGTTGGCCGGAGGGGAGCCCGAGTGCACAATCGGGTGCAACTCTGCATGTCACAAAACCGACGTTAATATCCCCATGCAAGGCCATGATTGGACTCAGGAGCACGAGATAAGCTTACCTGGGGGTTCCCGGCGATCGAGGGGCGCCGGCGAGGCGGCGTCGGAGAAGCTCGGTCAAGCTCGGAGGAGCTCTAATGGTAGATTCCGGCGCGGTGGTTCCGGGCCGGAGCAAGATGTCCCAAAGGCTTCCACTCCTCACTGTGATGCTTGGTGTAGGGTTGGCCGGCGTCCGGGGGACGCGGCGGCGCCGGACGGCCGCGGTCGGCCAAAGTGCCAAAACGACGGTTCCTAGGGCAATGTCGTTCGAGTCCGATCCTCAACCGATCACGATGGGGCTTCGTGGGGACGTTGCAGTCACCGAGAGGAGCCGATCCAACGGTTCTGATCTGCTCCTCGACGGCCAGATGAAGCTCGCGCCAGAGATCGGTCAAGAATCCGATAATCCGGCGGGGTTGCTCCCGCCGGCAATCGGGTCGGCGGCGCCGGCTCAGCCTGCATCCGATTGTTGCTCTCAGTATCAGGAGCACCCTGGTCATGTCCAATTGCCCGAGAGAAAAAGGAAGTTGCAAGAACTTACCTCACCGGAAACTTGGAAAATGGAGGGTGTCCTCCACGGCGGCGCTCGGCGGCGGCTGGCACCGGGGTCACCCTGGCTTGGACGCGGCTTCACGAGGAACCTCGCTAGACTAGGCCTTGGTCATCCAGACCCTCCCAAGCATCCTCTCCTCGAGTCACCCGAGATCAAGAATTCTTGATCAACTTCTCCGGCGATGGTGGAGGCGGCGGCCGGCGCGGGGACTCCCTTACGGTGCGGAAGAGAGGAGGAGGGTTTGTTGCAGACGTGCGATAGAGGGGTTGAGGCTGCGGTTATAATGCGGAGAGAGGTGGAGTTTGAATTTCGAATAGTGCATGATTGAACAATTGCACTACAGCCCCTCAAGCTTCGATATCTCACAGTCCAGTCCTCCCTGTACACTTTCTTTACAACCTAGTCCTTCTCCAACCCATGGCATGCTAAACGAGGCAGGTTTTATAGGGTTCTATGTGCAAAATTTGCGTTTTTCGCTGTATTTTTCGCATTTCGAGGAGATCCGAGCGTCAGATCGAAAAACAGACTTGGCCACGACGTCCGGCTCGTCGAAACCTATCAGGTAGCAATCTCTGTTTTTCAAAACTGTGTCCGGATAAATTTTCGGTCCATAAAATACAGCTTCGAAATATAGTTTTCACGTTTTTCGAGACTTGGAGTCGTCAAACGGAAATTCCGTCAGCGCCATTGCGTCCAGAATGACGAAACCGTTAAAATCCACTATTTGAAGTGCTATGATCGGCTTCCGGACAGCGAGTTTGCTCAACGTTGGCGCGAGGGGGACCCGAAAATAGGGTTTACTGTACATTGTACCCGCGACTTAAGTCGCGGGTCCCGCCGGCTTCAACGCTGATTTCTGGAAGATCCGACCGTCAGATCTGAACAAGCTTAATATGGTTTTCGCTCAGTTCGTCGTGACGGTCGCACTCGTGGTCTCGGATCTTCGAGATCAGGCTCGGATTGAAAAGTGACATTTCTGGCCCACTAACTGTGCAATTATATTGCAGAAAAGGGGCATTTAGCCTACTCGTGCTTTTCATGATCCAAATTCAACTTGACTTTATTTATTTTCATTTATTTATTTATTTACAAAATTTCAAATTCTTACACCTTTAATCTGCTATTACTCTTATCTGTTGATTTCTTTTGGCACCTCTTCTCTGCAGTTTATTTTGAAAAATATTCAACCTACTCATTACAGGATTCAACTAAACATCACAATAGAAGCCAAAGCTACTACTTGTATACAAAATATAAGTTCAAAGAAGACATGACTATGGAATTAATGCCCTTGCTGGCAATAAAGTTGCACACATTGACAAGCTAAAGTCAAGCAGGAAATAAAGTTTTCATTACTTAAAAGTGAGTGACTTAAATCTGAGACAGTTAGAATGTCATTTGATATTTTCTTTAATAGAACAAGAGGTGAACAAGTCCAAAGTAGCAGTTGAAAGGATTTAAGAAACCAAAGAATTCCAACTGTCCATCCAGATATAGAAGTTTGCAAAGACTATGCTTTAGTAGTAGAGTAAAAGAGGAAAACTATCTCTCTAATATTAATTAATCTCTCAATCTAAATAATCAACACTAGCATTTCAAGAAAAAGTAGAAAAACTTCACAGAGTAGTAAAAGTAAAACAACTCAATCATGTTTGATTTGAAAGTAAAACAATTATTGATATATGCATCGATTTTTTAGTAAGAAAGACCAAGATCTTGAATAATCTTCTTTGCCTCATAATATGAATTTAGAAAAATTGTTCCACTCGGTAGAAGATCTTCTTTTAATAATTGTAACAATATAGTAAATGATGTATTACTCCATCCACTAAGGCTCTAATATGAAGTAATTTGACTAGAAAAAATAACTTTGAGCTCTTGGAATCATCATATAATGATTGATTAGAGTCTCTTAATAACTTTCTAAAAAATCGTAGCAAAACCTTCGACCAATATTTACTTTTGAGTTTGGATGATTACAAAGAAGAAAATTAGCAGAAAATTTTAAGTTCCTGATAAATAGCATTCTACCATTTTCTCAAAAAAAAAAAGAAAAAAAAAAAAAAAAAAAAAAAAGATGGGTTCAACGAAATGAAACAGGAATTTTTGAATCCAATCCCATCCTATCACATCTTGTCGAATTAAATTTGACAACAATATTCTTGTGGGAATATTTCGTCGCGAAAGGAGTTGATAACTCAATGTGATCTCACTACTCTTAATAACTTTTAAGGGCTGATCAATTATTCTATTCCAAATCTCGCTTTCATCTTTATCTTATGTAATTTGATTTTGTACGCCAAGTCACAGAACAAACAAATTCTCATAATAATGATCAAAATCGTCAAACAATCGTCTTACAAGAAAATATAGCCGTAGAGGCGACCCTTAATGTTTAGGCCTTGAATCAAAAGAGATAGGCAACATGAAGTTCGTGTAAATAATAACAACATTCAAAATCTGACTAAGGTAGACTCATGAAACAATAACAAAGATTGACATATATAATATGCGGCCGATCAAGCCATGAAACACATATGTTCTTACTTGAAATTTTAACTAGTCACAGATGATCTTCTTGAATATATTGAATTTACATCCTTAATATTATATATATATATATATATATATATATATATATATATATATATAGCTAATTAAAAACTTTTAAAATCCACTTAAACTATGGACAATTTTCATGAGTTAGCTATCTGATCTTTTAAAATTTTAATTTTACTAGCCAACCTATCAATTTGTTTGATTTGAATCAGTCAAACAATACTTAGGTTTTAAAATTTGAATATGTCCTTTATTTTGACAACTTTAGTTAGCATATATTATTCAATTCTCGCAAGTACAAATTCACTAAAGTAATTAGATTAGTTTTTAAAGTCAAAACGTTAATTTTTATTTACTCAAGTCAAATAAATTAAAAAATTGGATAGTAAAATTAAAATTTCGAAAGACAGGATAGCCGAATCAAAATAATTCACATCTCAAGTAAGTTCTGCATGTATTTTTGCCTTTTATATATCGTATTTTACACTTAACCCCCTCGATATTTTCTCTCTCTAACTCTGTCTATTACTTTTTTTCCCTTCATACATATATACTTAACCTTACTGGTTGTATCTTGTTCTTGCAATTAACCTTACTGATTGTTTGATCCAATAACAGTTTCTATAGAGATATTATTGTTTGAAAAGAATTATTAGAAAAGGACGTACTAAAAAATTGTTAACTAAACATTTCTTAATAATTCTTTATTACAATTTAAGAAAAATAATTTAGATCAGCTCTAGCTTTTAAAAGCTAAAGACCAGAATACTAAAAGCTTATATATTTAAGTTATCCATCACAATAAAAAGCCCGCACTATCATAATCCTTCTTGACGTTTGCTAGATGACATTAATTAGCACTTTGTACAAATCTAATGCAATCACACGATAATGCATTAGATTGCTACTAATTAATACACAATATAAATTCAATTTACATACTATTTTATGTAATACTTACAAACAATTTCGTAGGATGCGTTTAGTATTTATGTGGGTGCTCGATCAACCGGCTAGAAATTAGGGAATGCGAACGAGGCTCTGATATCGGGATAAAAAACTCAAACTAACCTAAATGCTTAAGCAAATAGATACAAATATATATCCTTCATATTATGTACGAATTAAGAATATATTTTGTATTCGATCACTACAATAAAATTATACTATAGTGATATTTTTAAGTGTTTGTAAAATCTGAAAAATATGTCGTTGATCGACGAAAATACCGACACTTATTATTATTATCGCTATATATATATATATGCAATCGCTAGGGTGTATAGCGATACATCATTAATTGTAATATGTCTCAAAATATGTCCCTCTAACCTAATTTTGAATATAAATAAAATATAGATTCCTACGACCTAATTTTATTATAGTGACATGATATTATTATTCTTAATTAGGTTGTGTTTGAATACGTGAACATCATAATTTACATATTTTTTTGATTTATTCAAGAAGCTTGTAGTGTATTTTGTTGTAGATAAGATTGGGGTCAGATATTTAGAATGAAATAATATAGTCAGCCTTCAAATTATTTTTCAAACTAAAATAAATTATATTATAGGTAAAATATACTATTCTACCAAATTATTATATATAAAGATTTTTTAGGCAATATTTGGTTGGGGGATAAAGGGGGAATAACCCCCTTTATCTCCCAATTCCTGCCAAACAGTGTTACAAAATGACATGGGATAAATTTTTTTTTTATCCCTGGCTTAACAGGTTATCCTGAGATAACCCGTTAAGCCTTATTCCTCTCCCCCCATAGAATAGGGTTTTATCCCTGGGGCATTGAATGGGCAAAGTTATAATTTATTATTTATAATTAAATTATAATATAAAATATAATAAAAAATAAAAAATAAAAAATATAAATTATAAATTATAATATAAAATATAAATTATAATATAAAATATAAAAAATATAATATAAAATATAATATAAAATATAATTTATTATTTATATTCTTAAAATATAATATAAAATAAAAAAAATATATATATTTTTTTACGTAAGATATAATTTATTATTTATAATTAAATTGTTTCAAATTTAATATAATAATTAAATTAATTTTTCTATAAAAAGAACTAAGGGCAAAGTTAGTATTTTTATAAAAATTCTATCTTCTTTTTCCACTATCCTTTACTATTCCATAATTTTAACCAAACACAATTCTATCTTCTTTTTTCACTATCCTCTACTATTCCATAATTTCAACCAAACGCAATTTAACTTTTATACTTTATTATCCCGGAATAGCAAGCTATCCCAGATATAAAAAAATTTATACCTTTTAAATTTATTCCCGAACCAAACATTGCCTTAAAGAACGAAAAATAATTAACTATGTACTTCTAATTAAACAAAAAAATTTCATATCAAGTAAGTTATTTTTGATTTTTTATTCTCAAACAAGGCTATAAGGATTAATTTTATTTGTGTCCTTGTGTCCATTCCTAATAATGTAAAACCCTCCAAATGTTGTCTATATATATAACAAATAGCACTCAAATTTAGAAAAATTATCAAAATTACACATATTTCTAACATTATGTCAAAAAAATGTGGCTAAGTACCTACCTAACCTACCCCTTCAATTGACTATTATATATTTATGTCCCTTTAGTTAATAAAAAGGTACATTAATTAGACTTTACTATTTGTTTGGAATAAGTATTAAACTAAAAAAAAGTGATGGCATAAATTGAACTAAAAGTATATTCAAATTATAAACTAATTAATAAAATAAGTTGCCGTAAGTGCTACAAATACATTATTTTATAATATAACTCTAATAAAATTCTAATGGAATTGATTGATGGGCAAGGCATTTTACTATATTCGAATTTAATTATAGAAATAACATTGAAACTGATTATAATAAATTTTAAGTTTTGAAGGATGTGTATGGAAATTGCTTCTAATAATAATTGTGTGGCCAATTAAACAAGAAATACAAATTTGTCCAAAAAACAAGGAAATAGCTTTTGGTAATACGACAAGCGTAGCCTTTGTGCAAAAGTCTAATTTCCCATCTTCCTATCTTTGAACTCCTTCCCGTGGTGTCCCTTTTCTTCCCGGAGAAAAAACCAAGAATTTACTTATTCTCATCCTCTTTTTTCCAAGCGCGCATATGTGTGTTGAAAGGCAGAAAAAGCCAAAAATTCATCCTCTTTTTTCCAAGCGCGCGTATGTCTGTTGAAAGATCTTCGTCTCTGGAAGAGCAAATTAAGGGTCCGAGTAGTATCCGGTATAAAAAGGATAAGAGGTTATTCCTTCCTTTATACCCAAACAGTATTTAAGTATGGAGAGAATAGCTGTTTTCCCCCATATCAGGTTATTTCGGTATAAGGATAGAACAATTATTCCACCTCACAGGTGGAATCGCTGTTCCATCTGTTGCTTATTATTATTTTTTTTAATTAAATTTTTTTAAATTATAAGATATTTAAATTTATAAAATTTTATATTTTTTTATTTTATTTTATAAATTTTAATCCCCTCTATTATTCTTATTTCTCTTTAACTTAGCAAACACAATTTTTCTTATCACGGTATAATCATTATATTCAATCAAATACAAAATTACTATAATTCTTGTTTGTATCTGAACTTATATCTATCCCCGAAATAATTAATTTTTGCTTATACCCGAACCAAACTCAGCCTAAGCATATATAAAATCATGGTATTCATCAAAGATGGCACAAAAGACTCCCACATTATTATATACATTATTCAAAACATCTCTTCGGTATTGAGAGCCACGTAATATTATTGCATAAAAAAAAAAAAAAAAAAAGCAAAAGCATTGATATAGAGATCGATAGACTTTTCTTTGGTCCATTTATCGAATCAGTGTAATAAGACAATATAATATTAATTACAAAAATAAGTAGGATATAGACATGTAATCGTGTTTCACCTGGAACCCTTAACGGAGCGTTAATTAGTCCGCGAATATCATTACTGATTGTGAAGAAAATTTAAAGCTAAGAATATATCTAATTGTGAAGAAAATTTTAAGAATTTACCATTTGATTACAAAAAAAGGCAATACAATATTGAAATGAGCTTATGAGTTCCAAGATAAGAAATATGTCTTCAATTCGAAACTTCTGCACTAAATTGCAAAATAGAAGTATCAGGAAGATTTCTATAGAAATGTAGCTAGGGTTCTTCCAAATGTTTCGGTTAAATAAATTTCTACAAAAACTTTAGCCATGTTAAGCAAATTTTACTATAGGTATCTTTTTGTTCGTACAGCAGAGTAAGATGAAAATTAACCCACCAACTCGATCTGCCTAGTTTCTTCCCTGCAGCTGGATCAGTTTTGTTCATAAGAATTTCTGCACACCAGATTGTAGGATCTGATAGAAAATTTTTAACTAAATGTAGTTTACTATTTAATATTTCAACCAATTATGGGATTACATTTGAATTGAAATGCAGTGTCACGAACATCTATAGAGTGCATAACTTGGAGAAAGCAACTAGGCAGCTTCAAAAAAAAAAAAAAAAAAAAAAAAGAACACAGGCTCAGCTAATAAAATATAATATTTTTAATATAATAAAATATATTTATTATGTATAAAATATTAATTTTACAAAAATATTATTATAAACATATTACGAAAAAATGTTTATTATTAATATGATGATTATTGATAGTTTATATATTTTAAGAAAGAAAATAAAATATAATTCTAATTAAAAAAAAAGAAAGAATTATATTTGGAAAGTAAGAATCCTAGTTAAAATATTAAAAATTTTAAAATACTATTTAAAATTGAGAGAGAGAGAGAGAGAGAGAGAGAGAGAGCAATAATAATTGGTTGGGCCATGAGAGATTGCATGGAGATTATTGGAGTGTTATATATATATAGAATCGGCTACTATACTATTAATAGTACCAACTTATTAGTGCTATCAAGTTTTCTACTCTTAAATCAATTCCTTAGATCATTTTTATCCATTAGATTTTACTATTTCCTAACCACCTATTAAACCCAAGGGGCCCATTATCATCTCAACCATATATTTTTTAATCCAAGGGTTAAAAACTTAATAGCACCAATAACATAGTACTATTAATAGTATTCCAGCCTAGCTCTCTCTCTCTCTCTCTCTCTCTCTCTCTCTCTCTCTCTCTCTCTATCTATATATATATATATATATATATAGCCCATTATGAGTATAAAGCTCTTTATACTCATAACTTTTTCGCTCTTGGATGAAGGGATGTGCTGTTAGGATAATAATGGTCCCCCTAGGCTTAAGTGGGTTGTTGGTGAAATAGTATAAATCATAGGGGACCACTATAATCATAACCGCACATTCTTTCAACCAAGAGTCGTAAACTATATATATATATATATATATTATATATATATATATATATATATATACACACACACACACACATATATATATATATATATAGGGTCCAGCTACTATACTCTTATGAGTAAAATCCTTTTCTACTCATAAGTTTTCATTCCTTTGATGAAGGAATGTGCGGTTAGGATTATAGTAGTCCCTAAAATTTATATTATTTTTCCAACAACCTAGTAAACCTTAGGGGGACCATTATCATCCTAACTGCACATTCCTCCAACCGGGCGGCACAAACTCATCCGCTCGATGCAGGTGGTCGTCGCTCAGTCTGCCAGCAAAAGTCAAGACTAACCACAAGGGATCACGACCTCTGCCTCTGCTCACACTGGGGCGACAAAGTGACCCTCCGCAGATAACACATTCATGCCACCGCTGGCCGGTACTGATGCTGATGCTGCCGTCGGGGTTCACTCTACCTCTGGCGTCTCAAAA
This sequence comes from Tillandsia fasciculata, assembly GCA_029168755.2. Lineage (NCBI taxonomy): Eukaryota > Viridiplantae > Streptophyta > Magnoliopsida > Poales > Bromeliaceae > Tillandsia > Tillandsia fasciculata. Next base: position 13,620,566 of record CM054945.1, on the reverse strand, counting down.
CTCTACTACCCTGGGGAAGAAATCGAGAATGCCTCCTCCGACTGATCTGTCCTCCATCACCTGGCGCCAAGCGCCTCATGTTGGGTTATAAGTAATTGGATCTAAATAGGGGAAAAAACACCTAGAGGGGGGTGAATAGGTGTAAACAATAAACACTCAAAAAATCATTGCGCAAATAAACCCAATGCGGAAAAATAAAAGAACACGCAAGATTTTTACGTGGAAAAACTCCAAACCGGAGTAAAAAACCACGGGACCGATAACACGGCGAAATCCACTAGAATTAAACCACGTACAAGGTGATATACCGTACTCACAGACGACTCAACCTTTTTCATACGCTCCTAGTAGATCTTCCCGCTCGCTCCACGACGCTTCTCGAATCCACGATCCGCGCCCAACGCTGAATCCACAGCGTCCAACGTCGAGTCCACGACGTCCGACCGAATCCACGGTCTTCACCCAATGGCACGCTTCGAATCCACGAACGTACCTCGCTCCGAATCCACGAGAGCGGTTGCACCTTGAATCCACAAGGCCACGCGAGTCCACGCGCCGATTTTGGGGTAAATCGTTGTTTGTTTGGGTGGTGATGATCCGCCGAATACTTAGATTAAAGATAGATCGGAAATACCATCTAAGTATTCATTGATTTGATTCTACTCAAAATGTGAGTATGGAAAACCTAGAATCAAATCAATCAATATAGATGAAGAAACATAGAATAAATCTATTGATTTCCTTTCTTCTCTATATATGTGGATTTTTTCTTTTCGGCTATTTTCTTCTGTAATAGCTATGTGCGGATGCCCTAGAAATGAATACAGGGCCTATTTATAGGTTAGAAACCCTAGGAAGAATATACGGATCAAAAACAGCCTTTTCTGGAAAGAATTACCGACGGCGATCCGGATTGGATTTGGCGATCCGGATTGCAGAAGCACAAAAGACGGTTTCCAGAAAATTGCTTGTTCGGGATCCGGATCGTAGTCCCCGATCCGGATCGTTCATACAGTTTTACCAAAACATCATGTTCGGGATCCGGATTGCAATTCCTGATCCGGATCGAGAAAGCAAGCAGGTAAAACTAGTGTTCGGGATCCGGATCAGAGGAGGCTGCGATCCGGATTGAACCAGTGTATGAACCAACACCCTTCGGGATCCGGATTGCAAGCCACGATCCGGATCCTGAACATGTCCCATGTCCAGTTTTTGATGTTTAAGCAATTAAAACCTCTTCCAGGTGTTTCTACACTATAAGAAGTATTCGGATCATCAAAATTCTTTAGTTAAACGTACCTGATCCTTTTGAATTCTTCTTTCTTGAGATTGAGGTATACGATCCAAAGTTTCTTCATCTTCAATCTTCAAGACTTAATACATTCACGAAATACGCCAACTCAAATTCCGTAACAATCTCCCCCTTTGGCGGTTTCGTGACAAAACACAAATCCACAAAAGAAAATTCAAAAAGATATTTTTGTTGCTATCACCATACAACAAAAATTTACAAAAGAGATCCAGAAATTAAAAACATGAGATAAACTCCTAGAACAGACTCTAGACTTAGACATCTGTAATCTCTGCACACAGAAGGCATTCTTGACAAACAAAATCGTTAGATACCTCAAGAATTGAAACATTCAAAACCAACTACAGAGATAGAGTTTATTCTCATCATGACATTTGAAAAATTCAGATATGTAAGAGAATCATAGTTAAAACCAACATATCTTCTAAGCAATCAAAAACCAAATGTCAAAGTATGTTAGTCCAACATTAACTTGTTAGTCATATTACATGCCCAAATAGTTAGTCAAATAGTTAGTAGGGACATGCAACAAATCACAAGATAAAACCAAAGTTGAGTTGGAGTCATACTTACCTTAACGTTCACAAAGTTGATATTCACAATCATTGTTCATTGTTTCATTGTTCAAAGTTCTCTCTAACTCTTTCCCCCTTTTTGTCACAAAACAAAGCCAAAACGTAGCAAGAGCTACAATATGTAAGGAGAGTTAAAAAAAAAATCTATTAATATGCACAAACTGAGAACTAAACTAAAAGTATCAATAAGACTAAAGACTAAAAATCCTGCACAAGGAAAAAGTTTGTTTAGTCGGAGGTGTCTGAACTGGTACAGCTCAGCTTGCTTAAAATCCTTTAAGCATCTTTGAAATACTTGAAAATTTCTTCTTGATCTTCTTGTGCTCAGAGGAAATGAGCTGAAGTTCTCGACAACTTTTCTTGTTCAGCAGAGAGTCTTTGCTGTTCTTGGCGAATGGATCCAATGTATCTGTGTCAGCAGTCCTTCTCCTTGATGTTGATGGATTCTGCGTGGATGCAGATGGTGCATTCTGTCCCGTAACCCATGGAGATTCAGTTTGTAGAATTCCAGAAAGTGAGCGTGCTCTAGTAAGAGGCTCATTAATCTGAATGCTGGTACTTTTTCGTCTTGTATATTGTCTTGTCGTTGAGGCAGATTTCTTTAGCCTTTTGTTCTTCAAATACTGCCTATCCTCCTCATCAATTTTTTGTTGAACTTCTTTGAAGAATTCTTCCCATTCTTCATCATCATAGTCTGAGCTATCATCAGTTTTTGTCTTGTCTCGAGGAGGGCTATCTTGTTCCTTTTAACAGTTGCACGGGTGTGCACCATAGTGACTAACAACAGGATTAACCATGAGAGTGCCATTGGATTAGGAGAAAGTGTCCTGTGAAGACCAACTCAAGAACATATGAAAAATCGTCAATTTTGAAAAATTTGAAAAATTGTACCTAGACAATCATAATCATGTAGAGAAGCCAAGAATCAAATTAGTTTTCCAAAAAGAATTTTAAAAATAGATCAATTCCATGATTTTCAAAAATTCCTCTTTTATGCCCTAAAACAGAATTTTTAGAAATCGAAGCCTAAAAACTCGTTTATCTTGAGAAAACCCAGCATAAAAGCAAAACTAATTGACCCAGAGTTCTTATTTCAAAAGAAATTTGATCAAAAACCATTCACAAACGAAAAAGTTCCAAGATTTCAACTCACGTTTGATGAAAAACCATAAAAACTGTGAAAAACCGAGTTTTGATCAATAAAACTTACTTGAATCCGAAGAACTTTGAGTTTGGAAGCTCCAAAATGCAAGAAATCTAGAGAGAGAAGCTCTAGAGATTTTAGAACAAAAGATTAGGGTAAAAGAAATCAAATCCTCTTTGTTCTTATAAAAACCCTAGCCGTGATCCGGATCGGATCGAGAATGTGATCCGGATCGGCTACCCGCAGGAAGAATCCTGCGTTCGGGATCCGGATCACTTACCCCGATCCGGATCGGCTTCAACTTTTTCTCCAGAAAAATTCAGAAAAATTCCATAAAATCCAGAAAAAGTATGTAAGCACTTTACCATGTCAACTTTAAACAAAAGACATCGTTTCATACAACAAGAAATAGATTATGCAAAATCTATCAAAAATACCCAAAAATGAAACGAAAATTTACGAAAGTTAAAACACTTAAAGTTGAACAACTTCAATTACATCTATCCTGATCTTATGTGTAATGCCTTTATCAAATCATCAATTTTGGTAAAGAAAATGAAATACCAAGATCAATAGATGTTTGAAATCCCAGATAAGTTAGATAATATATCTAGACAATCTGTTGAAGGAGTGGCTCTTTGAGCATCTTTTACTAAAAATCCCACCTTATACCAACCATGAAATACGACTGAGTCAAGTATTTCAATATGAATTTCATCAACAATTTTCAAAACAAAAATTTGCTTTTCATTCATGGAGTATTTTTTTTTTATTTTCTCCATGTGGTGGTAGTTTTCACACTCCTCATTGGGATGTAACTCTTTCCACATCTTTTGAGCATTTTACATTTCATTGACTCCCCCTCAATTGGCTATCAATTATTTAATATATAAGGTATTCAACCAAACCATTGATCTCGAATTCATACTCGACTAAGCAATCAAATATGATAATGACTATACCAAGAGATCATTGAGAGAGAAATTGACTTTGATCACTTAAAAGATGGTTTAATTAACGTAAATGATCATTGCAACATTGAAATATTATGACATCAAAAGCATAATAAATTTCTAAATGCATAAAAGGATGCAATTAAAGTCAATTATGATTTATGCTCAATTAATGTCCTATGTACAAAACATAGATAAAGAACAAAACAAAAACAAAAACAAAACCTAACCTAAGCAAAGGTTTCAAAAGAGTTTATTTCAAGGAAAGCATGCCAATTGCTTTACGCAAGTGAATAAAACGTTTTTGATCCAAAGGTTTTGTTAAGATATCAGCTAATTGATCCTCAGTTGAAATATATGACAGTTGAAGAATGTTTGATTCAACTAGCTCTCTAAGAAAATGATATCTAAGTTCAATATGTTTTGTTCTAGAGTGCAACACAGGGTTTTTAGAAATGTTAATAGCACTAGTGTTGTCACATAAAATGGTTACCGAAGATGTTGAAATCCGGAAATCGCTCAACACGCTTTTCATCCAAATCAATTGGGTTGAACAACTTCCTGCAGAAATGTACTCCGCTTCGGCAGTCGAGAGTGCTATGCAGTTCTGCTTTTTACTGTGCCATGCAACAAGGCAGTGGCCAAGATAGAAGCATGCACCACTCGTGCTTTTCCGGTCATCCACTGATCCAGCCCAATCGGCATCTGAGTATCCAACAATATCCAAAGTCGTTCCCATAGGATACCAAATTCCGAAATTGATTGTACCTTTGATATATCGGATGATCCGTTTCACCGCTTTCAGGTGAACCTCCTTCGGTGCTGATTGATATCTCGCACAAATCCCAACACTGAAGGATATATCCGGGCGACTAGCCGTGAGATATAGTAGACTTCCAATCATACTGCGATACAGTTTCTCGTCTACATTCTCACTATGTGATTCACTTCCAAGTCCCTTATGGCTAGTTCCCATTGGAGTCGGAAAATCCTTAGAATTTTCAAGATCAAACTTTTTGACCAACTCCAGTGCATACTTGGATTGACACAAGTGAATTCCTTCATCGTTTTGTTTAACTTGTAATCCAAGAAAATAAGTCAATTCGCCCATCATGGACATCTCAAATTCGCTTTCCATGGTCTCCGCGAATTTAGAAGCATCATTATCTCTTGTTGCTCCAAAAACAATGTCATCGACATAGATTTGAGCAACTATGAAATTGTTTTGATAATGCTTCACAAAGAGAGTCCTGTCAGCTCCCCCTCGAGTGTAGCCCTTTTCCAAAAGGTGCTTTGTCAACCTTTCGTACCATGCTCGCGGTGCTTGTTTCAGACCGTAAAGAGCCTTTTTCAGACGAAAAACATGGTTAGGTAGTTTATGATCCACAAAACCTTTCGGTTGAGCCACATAAACTTCCTCATTTAAAAACCCATTTAAAAAGGCGCTCTTAACGTCCATTTGAAATAATTTGATTTTAAAATGACAAGCAATCGCAAACAATATACGAATGGACTCGAGTCTAGCTACAGGGGCGAAAGTTTCATCAAAGTCTATACCTTCTACTTGAGAGTAGCCTTGAGCAACTAACCTTGCTTTGTTCCTGATGATAGTACCTTCTTCATTTTTCTTGTTCTTGAAGATCCATTTGGTACCTATCACATTGTGTTGCTTCGGAGGCTTCGTCAATTCCCAGACTTTGTTTCGCTCGAATTGATGGAGCTCTTCCTGCATTGCTTTAATCCAGTAGTCATCTTGGAGAGCTTCATCAACATTCCTTGGTTCGATTTGAGATACATAGCATGCAAATCCGCAAACCAATTGTCTCCGTGTTCTAACTCCTTCTTGTGGATCTCCAATGATGTTCGATTCAGGGTGATCCTTGGAGATGCGTAACGTTTGAGGTAGAGGAGTAGACGGAGGTACCCGAGATGATTCCTGCACATCAGATAAGCTTGAAGAACCGTTAGATGCATCATTATTATCGAAAGAATTGTTAGAAGAAGATGCATTAGCAGGTGTATCATCATCAAGAGAGATATCGAGGGTAGATTTTTCAGATTCAAAGTGAAAAGCTTCATCTACCTTAACATTTATCGATTCTACGATCGTCTTAGATTCTAAGTTAAAAACTCGATATGCTCTGCTGTTTGTAGAATAACCTAAGAAAATCCCTTCGTCACTTCGAGAGTCAAATTTTCCAAGATTCTCACGATCACGTAAAATAAAACACCGACTCCCAAAGATGCGAAAATATTTGATGTTAGGTTTTCTACAAAACCAAAGTTCATATGGTGTATTCAATGTCCCCGGGCGCAAATACACGCGATTAATAACATAAACAGCAGTGTTCACCGCTTCAGCCCAAAAATAAAAAGGTAAGTTCCGGCTGTGAAGCATAACACGTGCCATTTCCTGTACGACCCTGTTTTTGCGCTCGACTACACCATTTTGTTGAGGTGTGTAAGGTGCGGAGAATTCATGTTTAATGCCATTAGAAGTGCAAAAATCAATGAATTTGGAATTTATGAATTCCCCACCTCTATCACTCCTAACTCGAGTAATCCTATCATTCTTTTCAATCATAATACGATTGCAGATTTCGAGAAAAGAATCAAAGGTATCAGCTTTTTCTTTTAAGAATGCTACCCAAGTATATCTAGAAAAATCATCAACCAATAAGAAAATATACCATTTACCTCCCAGAGATGGTTGACGAGTTGGCCCCATTAAGTCCATATGCAAAAGTTCCAAAGGCCGTTTTGTACCTATGTGGTTCAAGTTCTTGTGTGCAGTCCTAGACTGTTTTCCCTTTTGGCAACCGCCACACACAAGGTTTTGTTCAAAAGAAAGTTTCGGAACCCCCTTGACCACATCTTTGTTCGAAATTCTAGCAAGTTCCTTAAAGTTTATGTGACCTAGCCTTTCATGCCAAAGTGTTTCATTTTTCAAAGATGCTAGGTTACATTTTTCAGAAATCTTAGAGGAACTACATAACAATTGTTTTCTGATCTAACCCCCTTTAAAAAGAAAGCATGGTTCATGTCAGTTACAGTGCATTTATCAGATGAAAAATTAACTGAATAACCACTATCACAAAGTTGACTTATGCTTATGAGGTTAGTCTTAAGGCCATGAACAAATAACACATTATCTAGAACCGGGCCATCTGGAATAGCTACCGTTCCCTTTCCAACAATTTTGGAAGACCGACCATCTCCGAAAACAACAAGTCCTCCGGAGTTTTTCTCAAATGTTTGAAAACAGTTTTTGTCACCGGTCATATGACGGGAACACCCGCTATCCAGGTACCAAGACGAACTATCATATGCATGCAAGGAAACATTGGTAGCAAGACAGGGAAAATTTCACCTTTGCGCACCCAAACCTTTTTGGAGTGCGTCGGTAATGATCGTGAAGTTGATTTCCTAGGTGAGAGCGTCTTGCTTGAAGAATTGCTGCTCCTTGATGATGTCGTCTTGAGCGGTGTACTACCAAGGCTCTTTTCCTTCAATTGATTGCAGTTGATTTTCGAGGAATAGCCTTTTTGGTAGTCATTGCAAGAGGTGCTTGAGGTGTGCGTTTGGCTTCCGTCTTGCAATTTCTCCTTATGTGCCCTGAAATGCCACAACGAAAACATACCTTAGGTCTTGTCGATCCCGAGGAGGATGTAGTAGGTTTGTTGTCGTTGCTTGTCGTGAATTCCGGTGTCGGAGGAGGAGATACCGACTGAGGCACAAATACTGTCCCACTCGAACTTGGAATGTCTCCAGTTTGAGTGTATCCGAGGCCGAACTTATTTCTTTGACCAAGACCAAGAAGTCTGTCCAACTTACTCCTTCCAGAAGAAAATCTCTTTAAGTCATCCTTCAGTTGGCGTATGGTCTCCGTCATTTCCAATTTTTCCTGTCGAGCCTCGCCGTTGAGCTTCAAGAAGTAATTCGCTTTGTTCACCATATCCATATAATTCTTCTCGAGTTGCTCATTGGACTCTTGAAGGGAAACATTTGTTTTAATCAGATTATCCCTTTCCACTTCAAGATCGGTTGAGAGAGAGGTTACCCTTTTTACTTCTTCTTCGAGATCCTGCAATCTCCCTTTCAACCCCTTGTTTTGCTTAGCCAGTTTCTTTGAATCCCTCAAAAGTTGTGGTAGGCTAGAGCAAAATCTTCACCTTCCGAATCATCTGATTCATCGTCCGTTGCAATCTTTTCAACAGTGGAGTTGGACAGTGAATCGGATGTACTTGCCATTAAGCACATGAAGGGTGAAGATGTAGTGGACGCGTGGAAAGCTGTCGCGTTGTCTTCTTCATCACTTGAGGATGACTCATTTGACGTGGAGTTGTCATCCCAAGTAACGACTTGCATCGCTTTCTTCTTTGCCGGATTCTTGTTGGGACACTCCGTTGCAATGTGGCCGTAGCCTCGACATTTGAAGCACTGAACTTGTCCCTCAGAACTTTTCTTATCCTTTGAGAAGTTCTCTTGCTTTCTTGACTTGTAAGCTTGAAGAACCCTTGCCTTTCTTCGACTTTCCGAAGGATGGAGTTTTGCTTGAATTTCCCCTTCGAAAGTTGCGGCGAAACTTCCTTGTCAAGAGAGCGAGCTGCTTCTCAAAGTCCTCCATAGAAAGGTTCTCGTCGTCGTCCGAGGAGGATGAATCCGCGTCTTCTTCTTTAGTTGATTTCAATGCGTAACCTGAAGACTTAGAAGAGGATGCCTTTCCAGAAGAATAGTTAGTAGGAAATGTCATTTCATAAGTTTGTAAAGCACCTACTAATTCTTCTACACGCATTTCGTCCGGGTGTTTAATTGTTTCAATGGCTGCGACCTTCGGGCGAAATCGTTCAGGAAGAGTTCTTAGAATTTTTCTTACAACTTTAAATTCTGGAATCTTCTCTCCCAAGTTAGCACATGAGTTTACGATGTCTTGCAATCGTGTGTAATAGTCAGTGAAAGATTCATTCTCTGCCATAGAGATAGAGTCAAACTTGCTCGTAAGCATTTGCAGTTTCTGAATCTTCACTAGGTTAGTTCCCTCATGCGTAACTTGAAGAACATCCCAGATTTCTTTCGCAGTCTCACATGCCGAGACGCGAGAGAACTCAGTTTGTGACAAAGCATTAAATAGAGCATTAATTCCTTTGCCATTGTAAGAAGATAAGTCTATCTCTTCCTTGGTCCATTTCGACCTAGGTTTTAAGGTGCGAACATCATCTAAAATTTCAGTTGGATTAGACCATCCTAATTCAATTGATTGCCACACCCTTTCGTCGATGGAAATTAAAAAGGCTTTCATCCGCACTTTCCAGTACGCATAATTTGTTCCATCAAAGAAAGGGGGTCGATTGATGTTTCCACCTTCAACCATTGTTTACAACCCTATTCCCGCTCTGATACCACTTGTTGGGTTATAAGTAATGGATCTAAATAGGGGAAAAAACACCTAGAGGGGGGTGAATAGGTGTAAACAATAAACACTCAAAAAATCATTGCGCAATAAACCCAATGCGGAAAAATAAAAGAACACGCAAGATTTTTACGTGGAAAAACTCCAAACCGGAGTAAAAAACCACGGGACCGATAACACGGCGAAATCCACTAGAATTAACACACGTACAAGGTGATATAACGTACTCACAGACGACTCAACCTTTTACCATACGCTCCTAGTAGATCTTCCCGCTCGCTCCACGACGCTTCTCGAATCCACGATCCGCGCCCAACGCTGAATCCACAGCGTCCAACGTCGAGTCCACGACGTCCGACCGAATCCACGGTCTTCACCCAATGGCACGCTTCGAATCCACGAACGTACCTCGCTCCGAATCCACGAGAGCGGTTGCACCTTGAATCCACAAGGCCACGCGAGTCCACGCGCCGATTTGGGGTAAATCGTTGTTTGTTTGGGTGGTGATGATCCGCCGAATACTTAGATTAAAGATAGATCGGAAATACCATCTAAGTATTCATTGATTTGATTCTACTCAAAATGTGAGTATGGAAAACCTAGAATCAAATCAATCAATATAGATGAAGAAACATAGAATAAATCTATTGATTTCCTTTCTTCTCTATATGTGGATTTTTTCTTTTCGGCTATTTTTTCTGTAATAGCTAATGCGGATGCCCTAGAAATGAATATAGGGCCTATTTATAGGTTAGAAACCCTAGGAAGAATATACGGATCAAAAACAGCCTTTTCTGGAAAGTTTTACCGACGGCGATCCGGATTGGATTTGGCGATCCGGATTGCAGAAGCATAAAAGACGGTTTTCAGAAAATTGCTTGTTCGGGATCCGGATCGTAGTCCCCGATCCGGATCGTTCATACAGTTTTACCAAAACATCATGTTCGGGATCCGGATTGCAATTCCTGATCCGGATCGTTCAAGCAACAGGTAAAACTAATGTTCGGGATCCGGATCAGAGGATGCTGCGATCCGGATTGAACCAGTGTATGAACCAACACCCTTCGGGATCCGGATTGCAAGCCACGATCCGGATCCTGAACATGTCCCATGTCCAGTTTTTGATGTTTAAGCAATTAAAACCTCTTCCAGGTGTTTCTACACTATAAGAAGTATTCGGATCATCAAAATTCTTTAGTTAAACGTACTTGATCCTTTTGAATTCTTCTTTCTTGAGATTGAGGTATACGATCCAAAGTTTCTTCATCTTCAATCTTCAAGACTTAATACATTCACGAAATACGCCAACTCAAATTCCGTAACACCTCAATCAGAACTCGCCTCAGGCGGTAGATCCCAATCCAAAGGAACTACAATGCCACGCTCCATACCCGACGCCTACTTCAATGAGGCGTCCTAAATCTTGTAATGGAGGGACCCAACCAGCTAAAAGGTATCCTGGCGCAATCCACTCTCAGACACTCATGTTGGGTTATGATAATATGGATCTAAATAGGGAAAAAAATACCTAGAGGGTGGTGAATAGGTGTAAACAATAAACACTCAAAAATCTTTGCGTAATAAAACCCAATGCGGAAAAATAAATAACACGCAGAGATTTTACGTGAAAAACTCCAAAACTAGGAGTAAAAAACCACGGGACCGATCACACGGTGAAATCCACTAGAATTATAACACGTACAAAGGTGATATAACGCACTCACACACGACTCAACCTTTTTCCATACGCTCCTAGTAGATCTTCTCCGCTCGCTCCGCAATGCGCCTCGAATCCACGATTTGCGTCCAACGTCGAATCCATGGCGTCCAACGTCGAGTCCACGACGTCTGACCGAATCCACGGTCTCCACTAAGTAGCACGTCTCGATCACACGAACGTACCTCGCTCCGAATCCACGAGAGCGGTAGCACCTTGAATCCTCAAGGCCACGCGAATCCACGCGCCGATTTTTGGCAAAATCGTTGTTTTGTTGGTGGTCATGATCCGTCGAATACTTAGATCAAAGATAGATCGGAAATACCATCTAAGTATTCATTAATTTGATTCTACTCAAAATCTGAGTTTGAAAACCTAGAATCAAATTAATTAATATAGATGAAGAAATATAGAATCAAATCTAGTTATTTCCTTTCTTTTCTATATGTGGATTTATAAGTTTTTCTCCGTTGATTTCTCGTTTATTTACGGAAAACAAAACTTATATTGGATTACTCTAAAAGATAGAATTAGGGTTTATTTATAGGTTAGAAACTGTTGGAAGAGAATAAGAATCAAAAAACTGCCTTATCTGGAAGTTTTCAGGTCGACGGTCCGGACTGGAATAAGTAGGGTCCGGACTGTCGTCAATAAACAGAACTTTTCCAGAAAACCACGTTCGGGGTCCGGACTGAAGAAACCACGGTCCGGACTGTTCATGAGATTTCTGCAAAATCCACGTTCGGGGTCCGGACTGAACCAGGGGTGTTCCGGACTGGATTTGCGCATGAATCTACCTATGTTCGGGGTCCGGACTGAAGTACCCTGTTCTGGATCCTGAACATATTACATGTCCAGTTTTTGATTTTTATGCTATTAAAAACCCATCCAAGTGTTTCTACATTATAAGAAGTATTCGGATCACAAAACTTATTTAGTTAAACGTACCTGATCCTTTTGAATTCTTCTTTTTTGAGATTGAGGTATATGATCCAAACATCTTCATCTTCAATCTTCAAGACTTAAACACTTTCACGAAATACGCCAAGACAAATTCCTTAACAACTCATATCCTATGCGCCTCGTCCCTCTACACATGGAGCGCGCAGTTCAGCAACTGCGTTAACTCTTGACACAAAGAGGCTTTCAAGTACTCTCTTCATTCCCACCGAACACGACCCTGCCTTCAAAGGTTCGCTACTCAAACCCACAAATCAGGGTGACTCATCCGCCAAAGCTGGCTCACTCGATCGATGCAATCCCACAGCTTACCTGCTGTCAACTGTCCACCCTGCCTCGGTGCCCCAGCACTAAACGTCGGCACGGAGGGGGCTACTCGATACTCCAACAACTGTGCCACTATGCTGCTCTGACAACTGTGTCACTGCTCCGACAACTATGTCACTGCGCTGCTCTGACAACTGTGTCACTGCGCTGCTCCGACAACTGTGTCACTGCTCCGCCAACTGTGTCACTGCGCTAGTGCCCACACCGCTGCTGATCTGCCTCAAACACTCCTACCCTTCGGATCCGGAGCTCTCAGACTCCAATCTGGGTATCCAGCCCGAAACAACTAGCTCAGACCCAACAGCTGCACCAAGGTGCACCCGGGTCAGGGCCCTGCGTCGGGGAGACACCGCTCGCCATGACAAAATCGCAAATCAGCACACCCCAAACACACGATCCAATCTAGCGAAAGTCAAAGACATCCCCCTATTTTTGTAACTTTATGTTGTCTGCAGCCAACATAATTGTCCCACAGAAATAGGATATGTCGATCCCTCTTCACTCACAGGAAGAGTCAAATAAATAAATCACCGACTTTAGCAAAATGTCGCGTTTCTCACGCCCTAACATCCTAGGGTCCGCTAAAAGCATATGGTTTCCTAAGTCCCAACTGACCTATCCCTGAGCTCTGATACCACCTAATCTGTCACGCCCCGGGTGTAAACCAGAACCCAGGCCCGTCTACAGATCCGCCGTGCACACGGTATTTTCCACGTACACGAAGCGCTAGTAACCTGCTCGGATAAAAGAGATAACAATAAAGAGCATAAAACAGAGCTGAACTAAAAACTAATACATCTCAGACTTAAGCTGGAAATAAAATACAGTACACCTATAAAAATAATACATCTGTCTCTCCCAGCTCACCAAAATGGTACAAACAGCTGGCTAAAGCCAGACCCAAAAATAAAGTACAACCGTCTGAGGAAAAAGCGTACACCAACAGTCCAGCTAACTCGCTCATCCTGCCTCGAGATCTATCTACTCAGCCGTCCTCTCTCCTCGACCCGCCGTTGAAAACCCAGCAGCACCCGCAAAAGACACTGCAAAACAAAGAAGAAGACAAAGAGGAAAGGAAAATGGGGGTGAGAACTACTAGTAAACCAATAGCCTCCCCTAGTGGGTAAATCATCAAATTCCGATGCACCCACTAGGTCTACCAGAGGCAAAAAGGAGGAGAAGAGTGGTAAACAAGCAAAACTGCTGAAAAAGGAAACTACCACTACTATGCATCTAAATGCATCATTAACCAAACTGTCCCGGTAACCCAATCTATCCAATAGTAAAAACTGGTACTGCCTGCTGCCGCCCTAATCATCGGGCAAATAAAGCCGCGCCGATGTGATAGCAAAACTTCTGTTGCCGCCCTCATCATCGGGCAAGTAACCGCGTCGATGTGATAGCAAAACTTAATAACTGTCTGACCCCGACACTCCGGAGGGGAACTCAAGGGGAGCGACCCACACGAGGAAAGCATCACCGGGCATATAAAGCCGCACCGGTGTGATAAAAAACTCAATCACTGTCACAAGTATCATAAAAGCAGGACTGGATCACGACTCTGATCAAAGTGGAAAACCCATCCACTAAAGGGAAACCCGATCCCCAATCCGATGCATAAGTAACCATCCGGTCAACCGCCCAATATCCGCGGTCGCCGCGATACTCACTGTCAACAATCAAGCCCAACAACCGACACCCGGTCAACCGCCCAATATCCGCGGTTACCGAAATAACCCACAATCACAATCATGTCCCACATCCGACATCCGGTCAACCGCCTACTATCCGCGGTAGCCGCAATAACCCCCAATCCAAAATCGGATAAAATAATCTGTATCCGGTCAACCGCCTACTATCCGCGGTAGCCGCAATACCCCACAACCCATAACCAAAATACCACCTGTCCCTGACCCCAAGGTCCCGGCTACACTTATCCCGTACCCCTGCTCAAACCCGAGCAACAAGAACCACCTGACTAAAGAATAGGGAGAAAGAAGCAAGCATGGTTTCTCCTTAGTCAAGTTCCAACATGATAGTGTAGCGATAAGAAATGACCTAACTAGATGACCATACAAGCATGCATATGTCCTCAAGAAAGATAAAAGAAAGTGTGACAAATAGTGGTTCCAAATGTGTATCAATTAATAGCTCCGCATGGATATAACCATCATGCTAAAATCATTATCCAACCACACATGTCTATAATCCACTAATTACCCTCACATAAATCATCCACCTATGCATGTCCAAAAGATCCTCAAGTGGTACCCTCCCACAAGACATTTCATATTATCCCAACATGAAAGTAAATTCCACATGATAGGCTCACAATTATTTTAATTTAAGCATGCATGTCCATTAGGTGATCATTCAATATACCCAATGAAAGGATCTCTCTAATATTCCTAGTGGGTATGTCAGAATAGAGGGATATAGCAACCACCCACCTCGATCGCGAAGTACATGAAACACCGCTTCAAACTCACCCTCTCACAAAGAAAATCCCGGCTCACTGCGAACACTGCAACAACAACCAACACGGTGCACAAATTAATCCTACAATTAACACAATGCCGCTGTCCGCGCAACAGTCCACAAGATGGTCAATTTTTACCTGCGAGATGACCTCAGAAAATTCCAGAAAAATAACCGTTGCGATCATTGCGGTGAGCCGATCGAAACGAGTACTCGCACGTCCAAATCCGACACCTGTAGGCCAAGAAACAAATAAAGCACCGCCGCAAGCCAAAATTCCTCACAACAAATATTCTGCGGCAAACAGTCCAGAAGATGCATAAATCTCACCTCTGTGCAGTCCTCCAAAAATTCCAGAAAAATCACGGTTGCATTCCTCGCATCGAGTAGATGAAAATTGAGTATTCATACGTCCAAATCAGATACTCGTAGGCCAAGATATAAATCCGACAAGCTCGTGCTGTCCAAAAAGCCACCACAGAAAATAGGGTCAAAAGGTGCCTCAAGAACTGTGCCAAAAGTTCGAAACAGAGCAAAATGATCAACACAAAAATCAAAGCCTTACCTCTTAGGAACACATTGTCGCAGAAATCGCCTAAAAATTCTTCCTGGTTTGTGCACAGGAAATTTCCGACTGAACCGCGTCGAAAACGAGCCGAAAATGGAAAACGTCGAGGCGCACTGTAAAACGAAGATCGCTGCTGCCGAGCCTCCAAAAATCCAGGGGATCCACCACAAGATCAAAAACGTCACGAGGAACAAGTTTCCTAAAGGTCTCTTTCTCTCAATCCCTCTCTAAGACTCGAAAAGAGCAGAAAAAGAGAGAGATGAGGGATTTAAACAGGCCAGCCCAACCCACATGGGCTTCCGGATTCGGGCGCCGGATTCGGTCCCACGGCCCACACTGTGTGCGCCCGAATCACCCCCGGCGCGCCACGTCACCGCACCCCGCGCCCTGCGCGCCCGGTGCACGCGCGCCTGCCAATGAGCGGGGGACACGTCGCCCGGTCGGTCCATCGTGCGCCGCGCCCGGCGCCCCTGTCGCGCGTGCGTTGACCGTCCAATCCCTAAGCGCCACGTGTCACCGCCTCCACTCGCTGTGCCCGGTGCACGCACCCGATGCACCCACCGAACCCCAAGCCGCCACGTGTCCAAGCACGCCCAATAGGGAGCCGCCACGTGGCACACCCAACTCTGAACACCACACCTGCCCGCGCCCGCGCCCGCGCTTGCCCGCGCTCGCGCCGCCGCGCTCCGCTGCCGCCGGCGCTGCCCCGGCCGTCGGAACAGTAAATTTGCCTCGAAATTCGTGTTTGCGCATCCGGGCTCCGAAAAATACAAGTAAATAGTCCATTTTGTTACGGCATTTTGGTGTTGGCATATTTCGTGAGTCAAGTCAGTAAGTTGAGTCGGAGTCTTAAAGGGATAAAATTGTCAATCAGCAATCAAAGACTTAGAGAAGATTCAACAAGAGCTCAAGTTGACACTCAGTGTCTTGAGTCTTGAAGATTGAAGATGAAGAATTGTGGATTAGTTACATCAATCTCAAGAAGAAAGTATTCAAAAGGATCAGGTATGTTTAACTAAATAATTTTGGTGATCCGAATACTTTCTTATAGTGTAGAAACACTTGGATGAATTTTTAATTGCATAAAAATCAAAAACTGGACATGGGACATGTTCAGGATCCGGATCAGATGATCCAATCCGGATCCCGAAGGGTATTAGTTCATGTGCAAATCCAATCCGGATCCAAGCCTATTCTGATCCGGATCCCGAACATTGGATGTTGCTGAAATTCATGAACGATCCGGATCGGGCCTTGCGATCCGGATCCCGAACCCTTGGATTTCTGGAATCGTCAATCTCGTTACGACGATCCGGATCGCAGTAATCCCGATCCGGATCGCCGTCCTGAAAAATTCCAGATAAGGTATGTTTTTGATTCTTATCTCTTTCCAAAGGTTTCTAAACTATAAATAGACACTTAGGGTTTCTCAAGAACGTGGGGAGCACGGCCGATCAATTTATAAAACACTTGAGAGCAACCCTAGAGGCTAGGTTTTTATCGTTCTTCTTTATAGCCTCTTTTAGGTCAATTCGATGGTTCTTTCAAGAACATATCTTTTGTCGAATTGATCTAATCTTTGCTTAGAGATTTTTTCCCATGGATCTTCATTGATAATCTAAGCAAAGGATCACCATCGAAGCCAATATTCTTACCGGCTGAGTTTGCGTCGTGGATTCGACGTGGCATCGTGGATTCGGTGTGTTGAAGGCGTTTCGTGGATTCGAAACGTGTGCTCGTGGATTCGAGTGGCGTTCGTGGATTCGAACGTGTGCAGTGGACGTGCAAACGGTGGAGCGCAAGGTCCGAAGAAGTTGAAGGAGGGGTTAAATCCGTGGAGACGGTAATCACCTTGTTATTCTTCTTTTCTTAGTGGATTGTTATTGCGTGGACATCCAACCGGTCAGCGCAAGGTCCGAAGAAGTTGAAGGAGGGGTCGAGTCCGTGGAGTCGGTAATCACCTTGTTATTCTTCTTTTCTTAGTGGATTGTTATTGCGTGTTGGTCCCGTGGTTTTTCTCCTGGATTGGAGTTTCCACGTAAATCTCGGTGTGTTGATTTTTATTTTCCGCATTGTTTTTATTTTTGCACTGAGATTGGTTTTTATAATATTACACCTATTCACCCCCCTCTAGGTGTTTGATAGTACCTATTTAGATCCTTGTGGATCCTAAATAACTCTACAATTGGTATCAGAGCGGGTTTTAGGTTTATCTATCATGATGGGTGAAAGTGGTAATATTTTTAGACCTCCTCTTTTTGATGGGACCAATTATGCATATTGGAAAATGCGGATGAGAGCTTTTCTCATCTCTATTGATGAGCGGGTATGGCAAACCGTTGAATACGGTTGGGTGCATCCGGTTGAGGAAGTAGGAAATTCTACTACCCCAAAACCTCGCTCTAGATGGTCTAAAGAGGAAATCGAAAGATCTTCTTACAATGGGAAAGGTATGAACGCTTTATTAATTCTCTTTCCTCGACTGAGTTTACAAGAATTTCCGCGTGTGAAACCGCGAAGGAAATTTGGGATATTCTCAAAATTACACATGAGGGTACTAATCTTGTAAAAATTCAAAAGCTCCAGATGCTTACAAGTCAATTTGACTCTATTCATATGGAAGAGCATGAATTGTTTACAGATTATTACACTAGACTTCAAGATGTAATTAATACATGTGCTAATTTAGGAGAAAAGATCCCGGAGTCGAAAATTGTAAGAAAGATTCTTCGGACTCTTCCGGAACGGTTTAGGGCAAAGGTTACCGCCATTGAAACCGTTAGTCATCCGGATGAGATGAGTGTAGAGGAATTAGTAGGTGCTTTGCAAACTTATGAGATGACTTTTCCTACTAATCAAAATTCTTCCAAGTCTTCTTCTAAGCTTACAGGTATTGCATTCAAATCAACAAAGGAAGAAGATGACGAATCGAGTTCCGACGATGAAATCTCTTTTGCCGATTTTGAAGAACAACTGGCGCGGATCACAAAGAAATTTCGTCGGAAATTTTGGAAGAATCGAACCGATGGATCTTCATCCACGAAACCATCTAAAGGATCATCGGGTTCTAAATCCTCTAAACTCAAAGGCGTTGCAAAACCTTCTAAAGAAAAAGAAAAAGATGATTTCGAAGGGGAAATCCGATGTTATCGATGCAAAGGCTACGGCCATATTTCAACGGATTGTCCTTCTAAGAAATCATATAAAAAGAAGGCTTTGCAAGCAAAAACTTGGGACGATTCTAGTTTCGATGAATCGACCTCAAGTGAAGAGGAAAAAGAAAAAATTGTTGCTTTTCATGCCTCTCAAATTCCCTCTTCTAATTTGTGCTTATCATCTTTAGTCACTGACTCTATTCCTTTGATTTTGCATGAAACATCAACATCCGGAGGAGAGTCATCAAGTGAGGGGGAGTCGGACGAAGAAGAACTCGTTGAGGCATACCAACAACTTCTTGCGGAATCAAAGAAGATGGCCAAACTTAACAAGAAGTTGAGGAAGCAACGACTTGAAGTTCAAGACGAGAATCAAGCTTTAAAGATCAAACTTCATGATCTCGAGGAGGAACAAGGACGGTTATTGGATAACAATAAAATCCTCCAAGAAAAGCTAAACCAATCGGAGACGAACGCAAAATCATATATGGACAAGATTGGTTTTCTTGAAAAGCAGTTTGAAGAGATTCATGTCACCAACCAAGCTTTGACCAAGCAAGTTCATGAACTCAAATCCGACATACAAAGGCTTTCAACCGGTTCCAAGAAACTTAATTGTATGTCCGGATTAGGTCAAGCAAGCAAGGTTGGTTTGGGATTTAAAAAGGACCAAACTGTGCATGCTTCAAGTTCCACAATAAAATTGAAAGGAAGAACTTGTCACCTTGTGGACTTGAAGGACATTTGGTGAAGAATTGCCCGAAAAAGAGAAAGAAAAATCCTTCGGCAACTTCATCTACGGAGCGGACTCAACGGAATCAAAAGACACATCAAGTCAAAGGAGTTCACTCAACCCACCAAAGGTCCGAGCCACAACATCAATCATTCAAGTGGATTATTGCGAGGCAAAGACCTAAGGTGGATCAACAGTCAAAGCTACAACCCCCGGGCACAACGAATCAAGACAACCCAAAATCCAGCGATTTTGGATTCGGAAAGGTGATATCTTTCCTTGTCTTAAGTTCTAAATAGCTTATGACTGTGTGTAATGCTTTGATTGGTTTTCCCTTCATATTTTTCTTAATCTCTGCATTACATGTTTTTCAATGCTCTTTGTTTTTATACTTTGTTTTTGAACAAAAGGGTTTTTAACGAACAAGTGCATTGAATAAAAAGGGCTTCACGTTCATTCACTCCAAATTAAATTTTTCTTGGATTATCAACTTGACTCCATATTCATAATCTTGAAGACACTTCATTTAAAGGAGTTGTTTAATTGAGCATTGGCTAAATTGACTTTAATTGCATCCTTTCACGCATTTAGAAATTTATTATGCTTTTGATATCATAATATTTCAATGTTGCAATGATCATTTATGTTAATTAATTCATCTTTTAAGTGATCAAAGTCAATTTCTCTCTCAATGATCTCTTGGTATAGTCATTATCATATTTGATTGCTTAGTCGAGTATGAATGCGAGATCAATTTTTGGTTGAATACCTTATATATTAAATAATTGATAGCCAATTGAGGGGGAGTCAAAGAAAAGTAAAATGCTCAAAAGATGTGGAAAGAGTTACATCCCAATGAGGAGTGTGAAAACTACCACCACATGGAGAAAAGAAAGAAGAAAAAGATACTCCATGAATGCAAAGCAAATTTTGTTTTAAAAATGTTGATGAAATGCATATTGAAATACTTGACTCAGTCATATTTCATGGTTGGTATAAGGTGGGATTTTTGAAAGATGCTCAAAGAGCCACTCCTTCAACAGATTGTCTAGATATATTATCTAACTTATCTGGGATTTCAAACATCTATTGATCTTTGTATTTCATTTTCTTTACCAAAATTGATGATTTGATAAAGGCATTACGCATAAGATCAGGTTAGATGTAATTGAAGTTGTTCAACTTTAAGAGTTTTAATTTTCATAAATTTTCGTTTCATTTTTGAGTATTTTTGATAGATTTGGTATAATCTATTTCTTGTTGCATGAAACGATGACTTTTGTTTAAAGTTGATGCGCTAAAGTGCTTACATACTCTTTCTGGTTTTTATTTTTCTAAATTATTCTAATGAAAGAAATTTGGATTGAATGACATCTATGTGAATTCATTGTTCTTCAAAGCACTTAAATGGATTTCTTGATGGAATACAAATCGGTATTTGAAAAGTTTCCAAAATCTGGATTTGTTTCAAGAAATTATTTGATTTTTGCTTTCTGGTACCGGTACGCAATCTGCATTTTTGTTATATACCGGAACTGAGCTTTTATCTCTCTTTCTCTATGAACTAATTTCCTTTTGTCTAGTATGTTCACTGTTTGACAATTTGTGACAAAAAGGGGGAGAAGAGAAATGACGGAGATGAGATCATCAAGAGAGGACAAACGAAAATGGAAAAATGGGGGAGAACCGAAAATGATGATCGTATCACAAAGGGGGAGAATAGATGCTCAAGAACATGGAGAACATGGAGAACATGTTAGAGATGCTCAAGATAGGGGGAGAAAAAAAAAAGATTGAAAGAGCCGAAAAACAAAAGAACCAAAAGGACGAATCAAATGTAGGATTTTAATTTCTAACGACTAACGTTTGATTTTGTTTGGAGTTTTGTTTTGCAGGAATTACATCACTTTAAGACTCCAAGTCCTAAGTCATAGAGTATGTTCTAGGACTGTTTGGTTCAAATGTAATTTTGTATTTATTGGATCTTTCACGCAAAGAAAATCAATGTTTTGGTGATGACATTGAATTTCGAATTTTTTGGTTTAAGATGAGTGACTTGAGCGTTTTTATGTATTTTTGGGTTTTGTCACGAAATTGCCAAAGGGGGAGATTGTTACGGCATTTTGGTGTTGGCATATTTCGTGAGTCAAGTCAGTAAGTTGAGTCGGAGTCTTAAAGGGATCAAATTGTCAATCAGCAATCAAAGACTTAGAGAAGATTCAACAAGAGCTCAAGTTGACACTCAGTGTCTTGAGTCTTGAAGATTGAAGATGAAGAATTGTGGATCAGTTACATCAATCTCAAGAAGAAAGTATTCAAAAGGATCAGGTATGTTTAACTAAATAATTTTGGTGATCCGAATACTTTCTTATAGTGTAGAAACACTTGGATGAATTTTTAATTGCATAAAAATCAAAAACTGGACATGGGACATGTTCAGGATCCGGATCAGATGATCCAATCCGGATCCCGAAGGGTATTAGTTCATGTGCAAATCCAATCCGGATCCAAGCCTATTCTGATCCGGATCCCGAACATTGGATGTTGCTGAAATTCATGAACGATCCGGATCGGGCCTTGCGATCCGGATCCCGAACCCTTGGATTTCTGGAATCGTCAATCTCGTTACGACGATCCGGATCGCAGTAATCCCGATCCGGATCGCCGTCCTGAAAAATTCCAGATAAGGTATGTTTTTGATTCTTATCTCTTTCCAAAGGTTTCTAAACTATAAATAGACACTTAGGGTTTCTCAAGAACGTGGGAGCACGGCCGATCAATTTATAAAACACTTGAGAGCAACCCTAGAGGCTAGGTTTTTATCGTTCTTCTTTATAGCCTCTTTTAGGTCAATTCGATGGTTCTTTCAAGAACATATCTTTTGTCGAATTGATCTAATCTTTGCTTAGAGATTTTTTCCCATGGATCTTCATTGATAATCTAAGCAAAGGATCACCATCGAAGCCAATATTCTTACCGGCTGAGTTTGCGTCGTGGATTCGACGTGGCATCGTGGATTCGGTGTGCTGAAGGCGTTTCGTGGATTCGAAACGTGTGCTCGTGGATTCGAGTGGCGTTCGTGGATTCGAACGTGTGCAGTGGACGTGCAAGCGGTGGAGCGCAAGGTCCGAAGAAGTTGAAGGAGGGGTTAAATCCGTGGAGACGGTAATTACCTTGTTATTCTTCTTTTCTTGTGGATTGTTATTGCGTGGACATCCAACCGGTCAGCGCAAGGTCCGAAGAAGTTGAAGGAGGGGTCGAGTCCGTGGAGTCGGTAATCACCTTGTTATTCTTCATTTCTTAGTGGATTGTTATTGCGTGTTGGTCCCGTGGTTTTTCTCCTGGATTGGAGTTTCCACGTAAATCTCGGTGTGTTGATTTTTATTTTCCGCATTGTTTTCTATTTTTGCACTGAGATTGGTTTTTATAATATTACACCTATTCACCCCCCTCTAGGTGTTTGATAGTACCTATTTAGATCCTTGTGGATCCTAAATAACTCTACACATTTCCATCGTTTTCGCGCGCTGAATCCAGATCTGATGTCTGTTTTGCCAAATTCCGCTTCTAAAATTTGTCAAAGGCATCCGGAAAGGTAAATTTAATCCAAATTTCGTGCTGGGTCCAATTCTGAGGTCCGATTCATGCGCAAACACCTCCAATACACAGCAAAGGCCTCCGAAAGCTGCTAAATATACTGCAGAAGCTCTGTTGATCAAACAGTAATTCTCTTGCGGAAATTCGGGTCCTCACACCAAGTCATTGGTGCTATTAAGTTTTTAACTTTTGAATTAAAAGATGTGTGGTTGAGATGATAGTGGGCCCCTTGGGTTTAATTGGTGGTTGGGGAAATAATAAAATCTAACGGGTGAAAATAATCAAAGGAGTTGATCTAAGGGTAGAAAACTTGATAGCACCAATAACTTGGTACTATTAATAGTATAGTAGCCGGACTTATATATATATATATATATATATATATATATATATATATATATATATATATATATAGTACAATAAAATTAGGTTATAGAAATATATTTTTGTGACACTTTTGTGCAAGTAATCTATTTATATTCCATCAATATTCAAAAATTTGATTATATGTGCACATTTTTGAGACACATTATAATAATGTGTCGCTATATACCATAACGACTGCACATATAGCAACACTAATAATAAGTATGTAATGACGCTGACTTTTTATTATTTTCTAATTGATGTCTTTTGGATTTAAGCTTGTTTTTTGTGGATTTTTTTCTTGGTTTTGGTTCGCTTGGATTTTGGGTTGCAGTTACTGTATCGCAGTAGAGCTCGTTAAACAGAGAACGATGATGCGATCGGATCTAAAATTCGATTTACGGATCTTCCAGAATGAGGGTTTCAGTGTTAGCGGGTCCGAAATTGATAAGTTCGAAATTTCTCAGGACCCGTTAAGTGTTGTTGGTGCATCAGGATCCGTGCTAGCGGTTACGGAATGTTTCAGAGGATCGGCACGCTTATCAAGGAAGTCGTGGAAAAATCCCTTTTGTTTTTAAATATCGGATATTGGGATTTTCATACGTACAAAGGGAATTAAATAAATAAAATATTAATAAAAAGATTTTAATATCCCAAATACCGTATAACCCTAATTTTTTTGAGAAAAGATCGCTTCTCTTCCTCTTTCCTCGTTGCGCGTGCCGAAGACTGAGACCGGAAGCGTCGCCGATACCGAGGAGCGGATCCAGAAACATCACCGTCCGCGGAGATCGGGATCGCGTTGTCTTCTCGGTCAGAGCTAGGTTAGTTAGCACCATTTTTGTCTTCGCTTTGAGAATCTTGACCTTTGGTGATCGTTACTTTAGTTTCTTTGCGTTTTTGAATGTCGTTGGATGGTTTCGTTCGTCGATTTTTGATCGTTAGTATTTTCATGATTCGTGTTGTGGATCTCGTCTCTCAATTTTCGGTAAATTAGTTTTGCGTTAGGGTTTCGTTGGTTTTATTCTTGGACGATTGTCCGTCGTAGTTTTTCGTGGTTTTGTTCGATGGGGTTTGTGTTGGGTTTTTGGGGTTTTCGGCGGGGTTACTTTTGGATCGTCGACGGCAGTTCCACCACCGCTCGATGCCCTAGTCGCCGCCGCCGCCGCTTGATGCCCTAGCCGAGCCGCCACCACTCGATGCCTTAGCCGAACAGCGGCCACTGCCGAGCGCAGCCACCGCAGGCCGTGTGCCGCTGAGGTGCTGCACCGCGCGCAGCAAGGTGCTGCCGACGAGGCGCAGCGCCGCGCGCAACAAGGCGCAGCCGCCGTGCGCAGCCAGGCTCGCTGCCGCCGCGCTTGCGCCCGCAAGCTGCCAGGTGCACCACTCGTGCCACTCTTGCGCTGTTAGGGCACGCTGCACAGGGCCGCGCCCTGGCAGGTCGCCGTCGCGTGGTGCTGCCGCACACGCGCGTCGCGCCCTACCAGGCCGCCGCCGTCGCTAGATGCCCTAGACGCCGCCGCTGCTGGATGCCCTAGCCCTGCCGCCGCTGGATGCTCTGGCCGCAGCCGCCACGCACTGCTTGCACGCCACACAGGGCCGCGCCCTGCCAAGCCGCCGCCGCGTAGTGCTGCCGCACGCGCGCGCTGCGAGGTGCTGCCGCACGCGCGCGCCGCGCCCTGCCAGGCCGCCGCCGCTGGATGCCCTAGCCGCCGCTGCTGTTTGCTCCCGCGCGCGCTGTTGCTTGCGCCCGTGCGCGCTGCTGCGCACTCCTAGCACGTGCCCGTGCGGGGCTGCCGCGTTGCTTGCGCATGCCCGCGCAGGGCTGCCGCGCTGCTTGCGCGTGCCCGCGTGGGGCTGTACCCGCGTGGGGCTGCCGCGCTACTTGCGCGTGCCCGCGCGAGGCTCGGCCCACACGGGGCTGTCCCCGCGCAGGGCTGCCGCGCTGCTTGCTGCTTGCTCGTGCCCGCTCGGGGCTGTGGCGCCGGTGCTATGTCCGCACGGGTCAAGCCATTGCCGTCGACAGCTTGGCTTGATGGGTTTTGGCTTGACGGGTTTTTGGCTTGACGGTGCAGTCCGCTTGGCGGTGCAGTCCGCTAGACGGTGCAGTCTGCTGGACGGTGCAGTCCGCTTGACGGTGCAGTCCGCTTGGCGGTTCAGTCCGCTTGACGGTGTAGTCCGCTTGATGCAGCTGTTTTCATTTGTCGTCGGTTGATTCTCCGTTTGGTTGTTTTTCGTCACGGGCTTCGTCAAGGCAACGGTTGGAGCCGGGTTTCCATCAATTGCTTCGTCGACTGTCGGATCGTGTCGGAGGTACGGTTTTCTACCGGAGGAATTTTGGACACGGAGTTTTTCGTCAGTTTTTATTTTGGAGATAGAAGGGGTTTTTGGTACAGTAGTCGGGACCACTGAATTTGCCAGTTTGTGGTAATATGTCAATTTGTGTTTTTGGTTATTTTATTAGGCGCGCGTAAGGTTTTGATTGCTTAGGAGGGTCGCGGGCGCGGTGGTTTATCTCCGCTTCAGGTGGGTACACCCTTAGAACTTTTTTTATGCATAATTCGTTATTGTCTTATTTATCATATTATGGGATATTGTGGGTGACGTAGACCTCCGGATGAACGAATGTCGCGGTTGGAGATTGGATGGGCAGTTTGCCCTCTCCGAACAACGGTATGGTTGTTCGAGGCATATTTGCGATCAGGACACTGATCGGTGCGACTATTCGGAAGTCGGAAGGTGGGTACCCTCATCTGTAAAAGGGGATGTCGTCGGTTGAAGCATACCGAGTTTTTCCTTTCCTCGTTTTTGTTGTTTTGTTTACAGTTATAGTATTATGAGTTGATGACTAACCCCATGTTATGCACGTATATCGGTAATTTTATTTCTGGAGCAACTGAGTGTCGCAGGTGTTCATGATACTCGTTTTATTATTATGCTCATGGCGCTTGGATGCACACCAGCGGTTTGGCCACCGTGTCGGTATACTTTTATGAAAAGGTGGTCTGAGGATCGGTGAACCCTACGAGGTGACGTTAGTAGGGGCCCCTTGCGGTTATTTGCGGTGCTGCACTTGTGCCGTGGGGGGTTTATATGCACCAAGGTGAGAGCGGGGTGGTTTTCTTTTGCCCGATGTCCCCGGACCGACATGGCAGGTGCTCTGTTCGGTTCACAGGAGAGATACGAATTTCTTTTGCCTGAGGTCCCCAGACCGACATGGCAAGGTGCTTAGTTCAGTTCCTCGGGGACGATTTGATTGATTGCGGGGTGGGGTTATGGATGCTCTGGTTTTACGGTTTGATTTATTATCCGCACCTTTTTGCATCGTATTTGTAGTTGTGTTTTATCTCTACTCTTCATGTCACTGACTCCCATTGTGTGACAGGTTTGGTCGGGTCTGGGGATCAGGACGATAATGAGGACGCTTCTTGGTGAGGTGTGAGATTACCTCGGTCAGTTCCTCTTTCTTCTTTCGTTTATAGTTGG
Organism: Tillandsia fasciculata; assembly: GCA_029168755.2. Classification (NCBI taxonomy): domain Eukaryota; kingdom Viridiplantae; phylum Streptophyta; class Magnoliopsida; order Poales; family Bromeliaceae; genus Tillandsia; species Tillandsia fasciculata. Next base: position 13,593,785 of record CM054945.1, on the reverse strand, counting down.
TTATTTCCTTTTCGGTCGAATACTGTGCATGTGGATGTGTATGATGTGTATGGTGTGCTGCCGTGACCGTGCGGGGATGTGCCCGCGCGGGGCCGTGCCCGCGCGGGGCTGCCGCGCTGCTTGCTGCTTTCGCGTGCCCGCGCTGGGCTGGGTCCGCGCGGGGCTGCCGCGCCGCTGCTATGTCCGCACGGGTCAAGCCGCTGCCATCGACAGTTTGGCTTGATGGGTTTTGGCTTGACGGGTTTTTGGCTAGACGGTGCAGTCTGCTTGACGGTGCAGTCCGCTTGAAGGTGCAGTCCGCTCGACGGTGCAGTCCGCTGGACGGTGCAGTCTGCTTGACGGTGCAGTTCGCTTGACGGTGTACTCCGCTTGTCGGTGCAGTCCGCTTGGCCGTGCAGTCCGCTTGGCGGTGCAGTCCGCTTGACGAAGCTGTTTTCGTTTGCCGTTGGTTGATTCTCCGCTTGGTTGTTTTTCGTTGCGGACTTCGTCAAGGCAACGGTTAGAGCCGGGTTTCCATCAATTGCCTCATCGACTGTCGGATCGCGTCGGAGGTACGGTTTTCAACCGGAGGGATTTTGTCCATGGAGGTTTTCGTTGGTTTCTATTTTAGGGATAGAAAGGGTTTTTGGTACAATAGTTGGGACCACTGAATTTGCCAGTTTGGGTTAATATGTCCATTTGTGTTTTTGGTTATTTTATTAGGCCCGCGTAAGGTTTTGATTGCTTAGGAGGGTCGCGGGCGCGGTCGTTTATCCCCGCTTCAGGTGGGTACACCCTTAGAACCTCTTTTGTGCATAATTCGTTATTGTCATGTTTATCATATTAAGGGATATTGTGGGTGACGTAGACCTTCAGATGAACGAATGTCGCAGTTGGACCCTGGATGGGCAGTTTGCCCTCTCTGAACAATGGTATGGTTGTTCGAGGCATATTTGCGATCGGGACACTGTTCGGTGTGACTATTCGGAAGTCGGAAGGTGGGTACCCTCATCCGTAAAAGGGGATGTCGTCGGTTGAAGCATACCGAGTTTTCCCTTTCCTCGTTATTGTTGTTTTGTTTACAGTTATAGTATTATGAGTTGATGACTAACCCCATGTTATGCACGTGTATTGGTACTTTTATTTCTGGAGCAACTGAGTGTCGTAGGTGTTCATGACACTCATTTTATTATTATGCTCATGGCGCTTGCACGCACACCAGCGGTTTGGCCACCGTGTCGGTGTACTTTTCCGGAAAGGTGGTCTGAGGACCCGTTAACCCTACGAGGTGACGTTAGTAGGGGCCCCTTGCGGTTATTTGCAGTGCTGCACTTGTGCGATGGGGGTTTATATGCACCAAGGTGAGAGTGGTGCAGTTTTCTTTTGCTTGAGGTCCCCGAACCGACATGGCAGGTCCTCTGTTTGGTTCACAGGAGAGATACGGATTTCTTTTGCCTGAGGTCCCCGGACCGACATGGCAAGGTGCTCAGTTCAGTTCCTCGAGGATGATTTGATTGATTGCGGGGTGGGGTTATGGATGCTCTGGTTTTACGGTTTGATTTATTATCCGCACCTTTTTGCATCATACTTGTAGTCGTGTTTTATCTCTACTCTTCATGTCATTGACTTCCACTATGTGACAGGTTTGGTCGGGTCTGGGGATCATGACGATGGTGAGGACGCTACTTGGTGAGGTGTGAGATTACCTCGGTCAGTTCCTCTTTCTTCTTTCGTTTACAGTTGGTTATTTCCTTTACGGTCGAATACTGTGCATGTGGATGTGTATGATGTGTATGGCGTGGATGTTGAGACAGGCCTTATGTTTTGTCAAATGAATATATTTTTAGAACTATGCTTTCAAAATATGGTTTATGGACGTGTCGTGTGGACGCGGGATTTCATACTCAAAAGGAATTGCGAAAATGGCATTAGAAAATTAAGTGTCGTGTGGGCACTATTTAGCACACTTGTGGATTTATCCTTTCAAACCTTTTGATGCGCCGAGTGTGCGCCGTTTCATGAAATAAGATGTTAGCATTTTCGAAATTCATACTCTAGTAATTCATAATTGTTAAGCCTTGGTGGTTGATGTTTTTATTAGGGCTATGAGACACCGTGCATAAATAAGGGAGATCTTGTATATGTGGCGGGTCTGTGCACGTGCCATGCGGGAGCCTGTTTCGAAAAAAAAAAAATAGGGCTGCTTTCCGCTTTTAAATTGCCGCCGGGGCGTGACAAAGTATTGGTATTTTTGTGAGTGACACTTTTTTTAGATTTTAGAAGTACTTAAAAGTGCCGTTATAACATAATTTTGTTATAGTGATATATATATATATATATATATATATATATATATATATATATATATATATATATATATATATATATATATATATATACTGTCACGCCCCGGGTGTAAACCGGAACCCGGGCTCGCCAACAGATCCGCCATGCACACGGGATTTCCCGCGTACACGAAGCGCTGGTAACCTGCTCAGATATAATATGACAATAACAGAGCATAATACAGAGCTGAAATAGAAGAACCACATAGTACCACAGACTGGAAATATAAATAAGTACAACAATCTCCCAGTTCACCAAATAGTACAACTAGCTGGCGGAAGCCAGACCCAAATAAAAGGAGAATCCACAGTCTGGGTGAGGGGTATAGCGTCTATCTACAGCTCTCAGTCTCACCGGAGATCCATCTATTCGGCGATCCCCTTACCTCGATCCGCTGCCGATGGCCTAGCAGCTCCCGCAGATGACTCTGCAAAAATAAAGGAAAAGAAAGAGACAGAAAATAGCAGTGGGGGTGAGAATTACCAGATAAACCAGCAGCCTCCCCTAGTGGGTAAAAACCTCAACTCTGACGCACCCACTAGGACTACTAGAGGCAAAAGGGGAAGTGGTAAGATACATAAGATGCTGAAACAGGTAAACTACCACTACTATGCTGTCAAAACTGTATGCATGCATCAGAAATGGTATCTGTCCAAATAAACCCAATCTAGACACCAGTAACAATTGGTACTGCCTGCTCAGCGGAATCTGCACACACGGCTCGAAACCGCGGGATCGGCTCGCACGGCTCACATCCCAACATAAGTATCAGACCGGCACACACGGCTGGGTCTGAAAAAGCCCACCTCCGGAGTGGCACTCGAGGGAAGCGACCCACACGAGTAAAGCATCTCTGTCATCAGTATATCAAGTATCTCTGTAGCACATACCTCAATATAGCAGGACTGGATCATAACTATGATCAAAGTGGGAAACTCCATCCACTACAGAAACCCAATCCCCAGCTGATGCAATGAACCAGACTCAACCCCAATCTGGTGCAAGGACAAACATCTGGTCAACCGCCTACTGTCCGCGGTCACCGCAATACCCCACAAATCCATGATCTGGCTACACTATCCCAAATCCCTGCTCATACTTGAGCGACAACATCTGAATGCAAAGGAAAGTGATAAAACATGCCAAGTCCCAATATGATAGTGTAGCAATAAATAGTGGCTAACTGGATGTCCAAGAAAGCATGCAGTTATTTAAAAGCTGTAGAAAAGTGTCAATATTTATTTTAAAAGAATATTGATTTACTGGAAAAAGTTATTGTAGCCTTTGTCCCAATCACAGTGTCCCAACATAAGTCATTATATAATCCGTGGGGTTATATCAAATTTTAGGGGAGTTCATCCCAGCGGTTCTCATCAATTGTCCTGTTAGTTTGTCCTGTTAGTTTGTCCTGTTAGTAGTCCTGTTAGTAGTCCTGTTAGTAGTCCCAATGGTTCTCATCAATTATCATATTATTTTGTCCCAATTGTTCTCATCAATTAAATTTTAGGGGAGTTCCAGTAATCCCAGTGAGCTTGTCAAAAATGAGGTAAGCAACAACCGCCCACCTCGAGCAGCTCACACCACACCCCAGGTAGTCTCCTGGTTGTCCACAGTCCTCAAATCCTGCAAATCAACGCTCCCGGTATAAATACAAATCCCAAAAAGCACAATATTTGCTATTTTTCAAGCAGCACGGAAAAAGAGGAGTTTTTCACCTCTATACAGTGCTCAGGAAAATCCAGAAAAATTACGGTTGCGTTCCTCGCGAAGAGTAGATCAAAATCGACTATTTAAACACCTCGATCTGATGCTCCTACGCCAAGATAAAAATCGGAGAAGTCGACACTGTCCAGAAATTTCCACAGCAAAAAGGGGGGTCAAAGAGGCCTTGGAAATCGTGCCAAAAGTGCGAAATGGAGCAAAGTGATCAACACGGAAATCGAAGACTTACCTCTTACGAACGCGCTGTCGCAAAAATCGTCGAAAAATTCGTCCTGTTTAGCACACAGGGAATTTCCGACGGAACTGCGACGGGAAATGGGCCTAAAAAGAAAATCGTCGCAGTGCGCCGCGTCGCAGATAACTCACTATCTGTAACTCCAAAAATTCTGAGATTTGGAGGAGATTGAGAAGAGAGAGAGAGGAAGAAATTTCGTAGAGGGCCCAAACTCTGGTTCTCTCTCTAAGGCATGCAACCCGAGGTGGGAATGAGGAGGGGTGGGGGATGTTACGGAATTTGAGTTGGCGTATTTCGTGAATGTATTAAGTCTTGAAGATTGAAGATGAAAGAACTTTGGATCGTATACCTCAATCTCAAGAAAGAAGAATTCAAAGGGATCAGGTACGTTTAACTAAAGATTTTTGATGATCCGAATACTTCTTATAGTGTAGAAACACCTGGAAGAATTTTTAATTGCTTAAACATCAAAAACTGAACATGGGACATGTTCAGGATCCGGATCGGACTCGGCAATCCGGATCCCGAAGGGTGTTTGTTCATACACTGGTTCAATCCGGATCGCAGCATCCTCTGATCCGGATCCCGAACACTTGTTTTACCTGTTTGCTTCCTCGATCCGGATCAGGGCTTGCAATCCGGATCCCGAACATTGATGTTCTGGTAAAACTGTATGAACGATCCGGATCGGACTTTGTGATCCGGATCCCGAACTACCATTTTTCTGGAAATCGTCTTTCTTGCTTCTGCAATCCGGATCGCCAATTCCAATCCGGATCGCCGTCGGTAAAAATTTCCAGAAAAGGCAGTTTTTGATCCTATCTTCTTCCAATGGTTTCTAACCTATAAATAGGCCCTATATTCATTTCTAGGGCATCCGCTATTACAAAAAAAAAAATAGCCGAAAAGAAAAATCCACATATAGAGAAGAAAGGAAATCAATAGATTTATTCTATGTTTCTTCATCTATATTGATTGATTTGATTCTAGGTTTTCCATACTCACATTTTGAGTAGAATCAAATCAATGAATACTTAGATGGTATTTCCGATCTATCTTTAATCTAAGTATTCGGCGGATCATCACCACCCAAACAAACAACGATTTACCCCAAATCGGCGCGTGGACTCGCGTGGCCTTGTGGATTCAAGGTGCGTGGATTCGGAGCGAGGTACGTTCGTGGATTCGAAGCGTGCTATTGGGTGAAGACCGTGGATTCGGTCGGACGTCGTGGACTCGACGTTGGACGCTGTGGATTCAGCGTTGGGCGCGGATCGTGGATTCGAGAAGCGTCGTGGAGCGAGCGGAGAAGATCTACTAGGAGCGTATGGTAAAAGGTTGAGTCGTCTGTGAGTACGTTATATCACCTTGTACGTGTGTTAATTCTAGTGGATTTCGCCGTGTTATCGGTCCCGTGGTTTTTTACTCCGGTTTGGAGTTTTTCCACGTAAAAATCTTGCGTGTTCTTTTATTTTTCCGCATTGGGTTTTATTGCGCAATGATTTTTTGAGTGTTTATTGTTTACACCTATTCACCCCCCTCTAGGTGTTTTTTCCCCTATTTAGATCCATATTAACATAACCCAACAAGTGGTATCAGAGCGGGAATAGGGTTGTAAACAATGGTTGAAGGTGGAAACATCAATCGACCCCCTTTCTTTGATGGAACAAATTATGCGTACTGGAAAGTACGGATGAAAGCCTTTTTAATTTCCATCGACGAAAGGGTGTGGCAATCAATTGAATTAGGATGGTCTAATCCAACTGAAATTATTGATGATGTTCGCACCTTAAAACCTAGGTCGAAATGGACCAAGGAAGAGATAGATTCATCTTCTTACAATGGCAAAGGGATTAATGCTCTATTTAATGCTTTGTCACAAACAGAGTTCTCTCGCGTCTCGGCATGTGAGACTGCGAAAGAAATCTGGGATGTTCTTCAAGTTACGCATGAGGGAACTAACCTAGTGAAGATTCAGAAACTGCAAATGCTTACGAGCAAGTTTGACTCTATCTCTATGGCAGAGAATGAATCTTTCACTGACTATTACACACGATTGCAAGACATCGTAAACTCATGTGCTAACTTGGGAGAGAAGATTCCAGAATTTAAAGTTGTAAGAAAGATTCTAAGAACTCTTCCTGAACGATTTCGCCCGAAGGTCGCAGCCATTGAAACAATTAAACACCCGGACGAAATGCGTGTAGAAGAATTAGTAGGTGCTTTACAAACTTATGAAATGACATTTCCTACTAACTATTCTTCTGGAAAGGCATCCTCTTCTAAGTCTTCAGGTTACGCATTGAAATCAACTAAAGAAGAAGACGCGGATTCATCCTCCTCGGACGACGACGAGAACCTTTCTATGGAGGACTTTGAGAAGCAGCTCGCTCTCTTGACAAGGAAGTTTCGCCGCAACTTTCGAAGGGGAAATTCAAGCAAAACTTCATCCTTCGGAAAGTCGAAGAAAGGCAAGGGTCCTTCAAGTTACAAGTCAAGAAAGCAAGAGAACTTCTCAAAGGATAAGAAAAGTTCAGAGGGACAAGTTCAGTGCTTCAAATGTCGAGGCTACGGCCACATTGCAACGGAGTGTCCCAACAAGAATCCGGCAAAGAAGAAAGCGATGCAAGTCGTTACTTGGGATGACAACTCCACGTCAAATGAGTCATCCTCAAGTGATGAAGAAGACAACGCGACAGCTTTCCACGCGTCCACTACATCTTCACCCTTCATGTGCTTAATGGCAAGTACATCCGATTCCTTGTCCAACTCCTCCCTGTTGAAAAGATTGCAACGGACGATGAATCAGATGATTCTGAAGGTGAAGATTTTGCTCTAGCCTACCACAGACTTTTGAGGGATTCAAAGAAACTGGCTAAGCAAAACAAGGGGTTGAAAGGGAGATTGCAGGATCTCGAAGAAGAAGTAAAAAGGGTAACCTCTCTCTCAACCGATCTTGAAGTGGAAAGGGATAATCTGATTAAAACAAATGTTTCCCTTCAAGAGTCCAATGAGCAATTCGAGAAGAATTATATAGATATGGTGAACAAAGCGAATTACTTCTTGAAGCTCAACGGCGAGGCTCGACAGGAAAAATTGGAAATGACGGAGACCATACGCCAACTGAAGGATGACTTAAAGAGATTTTCTTCTGGAAGGAGTAAGTTGGACAGACTTCTTGGTCTTGGTCAAAGAAATAAGTTCGGCCTCGGATACACTCAAACTGGAGACATTCCAAGTTCGAGTGGGACAGTATTTGTGCCTCAGTCGGTATCTCCTCCTCCGACACCGGAATTCACGACAAGCAACGACAACAAGCCTACTACATCCTCCTCGGAATCGACAAGAATTAAGGTATGTTTTCGTTGTGGCATTTCAGGGCACATAAGGAGAAATTGCAAGATGGAAGCCAAACGCACACCTCAAGCACCTCTTGCAATGACTACCAAAAGGCTATTCCTCGGAAATCAACTGCAATTCATTGAAGGAAAAGAGCCTTGGTAGTACACCGCTCAAGACGACATCATCAAGGAGCAGCAATTCTTCAAGCAAGACGCTCTCACCTAGGAGATCAACTTCACGATCATTACCGACGCACTCCAAAAGGGTTTGGGTGCGCAAAGGTGAAATTTTCCCTTGTCTTGCTACTAATGTTTCCTTGCATGCATATGATAGTTCGTCTTGGTATCTGGATAGCGGGTGTTCCCGTCATAAGACCGGTGACAAAAACTGTTTTCAAACATTTGAGAAAAACTCCGGAGGACTTGTTGTTTTCGGAGATGGTCGGTCTTCCAAAATTGTTGGAAAGGGAACGGTAGCTATTCCAGATGGCCTGTCACGCCCCGGGGGTAACCAGAACCCGGGCCCGCCAACAGATCCGCCGTGTACACAGAATTTTCCATGTACACGAAGCGCTGGTAACCTGCTCAGATAGATAATATACAATAGAAGAGCATAACAGAGCTGAACTAATAGAACTAACAGTAATCTCAGACTGAAATAAACTGTAAACTGAAATAAAAGTACAATATACTCCCAGCTCACCATAAATAATACAACCAGCTGGCCACAGCCAGACCCAAAAGTAAACTAATAAAGTCTGAGATACAAAAGGGGAGTACAGTAATAGTCTAGCTAAACTCTCGCTCGGGGTAGACGATCTAGCTAGTCGGCGATCCTCTTACCTCGATCTGCCGCTGAAGGCCCAGCAGCTCCCACAGTCGACTCTGCAAAACAAAGGGGGAAAAAGAACAAGAAACAACAATGGGGGTGAGAACTACTAGATAAACCAGTAGCCTCCCCTAGTGGGTAAAAACCTCTAATGCTGACGCACCCACTAGGAATAAAGAGGCAAAAAGGAAAGAACAGTGGTATGCAACAAAGACTGCTGAAAAGAAACTACCACTACTATGCCTCTAAATGCAGTGCCAAAAGATGACTGTATAGATGCAACTATAAAGCTGTCTGCCCAAAGAAAACCCAATCAGAGGGCCAGGAAATACTGGCACTGCCTGCTCTGTCATCACTCACAACTCACCAACTGACCGGCACCCATCACGGTCTAAAAGCCTACTCCGGAGTGGCACTCGAGGGGAGCGACCCACACGAGTAAAGTATCTCTGTAACCAATCATCTCTGTAACCGATGTCTCACAATAGCAGGACTGGATCATGACCATGATCAAAGTGGGAATACACCATCCACTAATGCAACCCCGATCCCCAATCTGGTGTGATAATAACACCCGGTCAACCGCCCAAAATCCGCGGTTACCGCTGAACCCATGGACCCCAATCTGACAAAGTAAAATCATCTGGTCAACCGCCTAACATCCGCGGTTGCCACCATGCCCCACAATCCCTAAGACAAGTCCAACTGTCCCAGACAATACTATCTCCAAAATCCCGATCAGACTCGAGCATCATGCATCGATAGAGAAGAATAACAATAACAGATGTTTTCTCCTAAGTCAAATCCCATAATATCGTGCTGCAATAAAAATAGTGGCTTAACTAGTTATTCCATGAGCATGCAAGTGTTCTCTTTAAAAACATTTAAAAAGGAACTAAGTTTCATGTGAAGAATAATCTTTGAACTCTTTTAAAAAATATTGCGGTTACTAATTTGCATGCGGTTCACGATATAGCAATTGTCCAATTTCTTGTCCCAGATATTTCACATAGAAGCTACTAAATTAATTTAGGGGCCAAATACAATAGTTTATATATCACAAGTTATCTATCACATGCATAGTGGGAAACTCTTTTATTCCTAGTGTGCAGGTCAACAAAGAGGGCAACGCAACCACCCACCTCGAAAAGCGTGTACAATGTACCCAGAAAATACCCGCTGTCCTCTAAACACACCGTCAGCTGCAACAATGTCCTACAACATCACATAAGTGTACACGGTGTAAATATAACAATTCCAAAACAGCTTTTGCTGTTTTAAAAATCAGCACGCAAAACGAGGAATTTTCACCTCTGTCCCGAGCTCCTAAAATCCCAGAAAAATCACGGTTGCGTTCCTCGCGAAAAATCGCCCAAAATCGACTCTTGAATCGCCTCGATCCGATATTCCTACGCTGAGAAACAAATCGTCGAAGTTGCCGCTGTCCAAAAATCCAAACAGCAAAATGGGGTGTCAAATCACCTCGGGAATCGTGCCAAGGAATCGGAATCCAGGGAAACCATCAACACGAAAAACGAAGCCCTACCTCTTAGGAACACACTGGCGAAGAAATCGTCGAAATCGGACTCCTGTACTGCGCAGGGGACTCCTCGGACTGAAATGCGACGATAACGGGCCGAAAAGGGGGAAAACCGAGGCACACTGTAAAATCCGGAACGCCGCTGTCGATCTTCCCAAAAATCTGGGAACGCACCACGAGGTAGAAAAATGTGAGAGGGAAAACTTCTTTCAAACCTCCCCCTGGTTCTCTCTCTTTCTCTCGGAAAAAGCCCAAGAGAGAGGGGAGGAAGGCCTATTTATAGGCCCAAACAAACATTTGGGAAAATGACCCCTGTGTCCCCACTTTCGGGCGCAGGGGAACTTTCGGGCTGCTACAGTGCAGCCCGGCCCACCAAGATTCGGGCGGCTACAGTGCGGCCCAGCCCAACCCGGGCCGCACACGGGATCCCCGCTCGTCCGACTTCCCGTCCAACCCGGCCCTGGGCCCGCCACGCGTCCGCCAAACAGGCGGCAGCCGTGCGGGCCCAGCGGGGACGCGCCACGCGTCCCCCTGCGGGGCGGCGGGGTGGGTGGCGCCCGCCAATGGCGGGCGCCACGTGCCCCCGCTTTCCCGCCCGACACGGCCGCCGGCGGCCTGCGCGCCGCCGCACGCCTGCGAGCAGCGTGCGCGTACGGCCGCAGCGCGCGCCTGCGGGTGCGCCGCGCGCACGTGCACCCGCCAACCCGGGGCCGCCACGTGGCGCGCCCCGGTGCACCGTGCACCGCGCCCCACCCCGCGCCTGCCCGGCCTGCCCGCGCTGCCCGCGCACCCTCCCGTGCGCCGCGCGCCCTGGACCGGGCCAACCGGCGCCTGCCACGTGGCCCGCCGGTGCACCGTGCACCGGCGGCCCGCTCCGTGGACCGAGAGCCGTGCGCCGGCCCAATAACAAGGCGCCACGTGTCCCGGCCGGTCCACAGATCCCCCCATGCACCATTTTGCGCAGAAAACTTCCGGGGGTCCGTTTTTGGGCATCCGGACTCCAAATTAAATAAGTAAATAGCCGTTTTCAAGCGTTTTTCGCGCTGAATCCAAATACGGCCTCCGTTTAGCCTGATTCCATTCCTAAAATTCGGTAAAGGCAGCCGAAGGTCAGGCTTGACCCCAAATCCTCCCTGAGTCCAAACAACACATCCCTTTGACATGTTGGGGCCCAACACACCAACACTAGGTGTTCCACACCCCGAACAGGGGAAAAACATAGGGGAAAAACTGGGACACTACATCCTCCCCCACTAATAAAAGTTTCGTCCTCGAAACTAAAATCATACCTCAATCCAGAGCCTCGAACAAGTAGGGGTAGGCGTCCATCATCTCTGACTCTGGCTCCCACGTCGCCTCGCGCTCATCATGATTGCTCCAAAGGATCTTCACGTAGGGGATGGTCCGATTGCGCAATTCTTTCACCTCCCGATCAAGAATCCGTACTGGGCGCTCCTCATATCTCAAATCCTCGCTGATCTCGAGGGTTGCAAAGTCGATGACGTGTGACGGGTTGAAGACGTACCTCCTCAGTGTGGAAACATGGAAAACATCGTGGACACCAGCCAGTCTCGGGGGAAGTGCAAGTCGATAAGCAACAGGCCCGATACGCTCCAACACCTCGAATGGTCCAATGTATCGGGGGCTGAGTTTCCCACGAATGCCGAACCTCCTGATCCCCTTGGACGGCGAGACTTTCAAAAATACATGATCTCCAACCTGGAACTCTAAGTCTCGGCGCCGAACATCAGCATAGCTCCTCTGTCGGCTCTGAGCGGTCTGAAGATGCTGTCGAATCACGCGGACCTTCTCCTCTGCCTCTAGCAGTATATCTGGCCCCAAGGTCCGTCTCTCGCCTATGTCACTCCAATAAAGTGGTGATCGGCACTTGCGTCCATACAACGCTTCAAACGGAGCCATCTGTATGCTCGCTTGAAAGCTGTTGTTGTACGCAAACTCAACCAAGGATAAGTGCCGAATCCAACCTCCGCCGAAATCCAAGACGCAAGCCCTCAGCATGTCCTCCAAGATCTGTATGGTCCGCTCTGACTGCCCATCAGTCTGAGGATGAAAAGCTGTACTGAATCTGAGCTGAGTCCCCCATCGCAGTCTGCAAACTCCCCAAAAACTGAGGCAAACCTCGGATCCCTATCTGACACAATGGAGGCGGGTACTCCATGCAGTCTCACAATCTCATAAAGGTATAGCTGGGCTAGTCCT
>CM054945.1:13507954-13581473 GCA_029168755.2 Tillandsia fasciculata | reverse complement strand
CCGCGGGGGCGGCCGCGTCAAGTTGTCATTAGTGTTTTTGTGTAATTGGGCTCGTTTATTACTATTATATATTCTTTATCTAACCACGACTCTTTTGGGGACTACTCTCGTGGTCTAGGCGTCGACAGAGAGCAAAGTTCGGTCTCCGGAGTGCAGATTTCGCATAATCGAGGTGGGTACTTTTGATTAATTTTCTGCAGGGTCGTTTCAGAGTATTTCGTTTGATAAAGTAGATATTTTGGTAAAAGTGACTAACCCCATTGCATGTAAATCCCATATTCCTATTCTCATTGAGGCGGCTACGGTCGCAGGATTGTTTTATTAATCTGACTAAAGCGGCTGAGGTGCAACATTGTTTTACACTCATATTGCTTACACGCACAAACGGCGGTTTGGCCACCACACAGGGTGTATTTTTTTCGGAAAGAGGTAAGTTGTTTTTACCCGTGTACCCCACAAGGAGAGGTTAGTGGGGACCCTCAAGGCGAGGCGACTGCTACTTGGGAAGGGAGGGGTTAGAGGCACCAAGAGATGAGTACAGTATTGGGTGGGGGGCCCAAAGTAATTCTAAAGCTGGGGTAGGTGCTAGTGTGACTTTCGATACGGGATTTAGCGATACATGAGGGGGGGGAAGTAAATGCTCCTGTGAATCGGTGTGTTCTTTCTGCTATTGCATTTACTTATATGTTTTCTACTTTATCAGTCACTGACAACCCACACTGTGACAGGTCCATGCAGGGGTGGGAACCGGGACGACGGTGAGGCATCAGTTAGAGGACCCTAGCCATGAGGGCTAGTAAACGATACGTTCTTTTCTTTGGTTATTTCCTTATACTGTGGTTAGTTAAACTGTGATTCATTTGTATGGTTTCTGATGGATGTTGGAATGAGGATTTTCTTGCCTATAATTGGTGAATGTTAGGATGTGTAATTGCGGCTTATTTTCAAATGCAAACCTGGTTTCAAAAGTATTTTCAAAGCGGGTGCCGTGTGGGCACCGATTTTAAAACCCGTGGATTTATCCTTTCAAGTTAATGGCCGCTCAAAAGAGTTTGCGAAAATGTTTTGGAAAAACTGGGTGTCGAGTGGGCACCGATTTTCAAACCCATGAGTTTATGCTATAGTCTGTATGTGATAGCGGTGACTGTATAATTTATTGTAATCTCTCCTCTTTGTCCGTCATGGTTGGAATGGTTAATGTGTTTGTCTTGTTGTGAACGCCGTGCATTTACAAAGGAGACTCCGCCCGTTTGGGGAGTGAATGTGTATATGCGGCGGGTCAGGTACGCACCGGAGGCGAGGTTCATTAAATACAAAAAAAAAAAAAAAAAAAGGGCACGTTTTTCGCTCTTTTAGAACCTCCGGGGCGTGACAGATTATATGGTATCAGAGAAAACGACTTTAACCACTGTGGCCAGTGACCAACATCCACAGAATGTATTATCACGAGTGACTAACCAAGTTGATAACCAAAGTATAGGTGTGTCACGTATTAGCGTGAGCGCGGGGAAATAAGGGATTGAGTCCCAGGGTTAGTAGGTCAAGGTGCTAGGTTTTCTTAGAAATATTAGGATTGACGTGATTTCTTTGTGTGCACAGATAACAGTCCGGCTCAGTGAGTAATCGTCTACGTGAAATGGACACTGCAGCCACAGCAAACCGCTTACTACGCAACCAGCTGCGCGATGTGGCTGGGCAGTTGCTGATCCTCACCGAACGCTTGTGCCTACTGACATGAGATTTTGAGGGCATCGACCACTTCCAGCACGGCGCCAGGGATGACACTTTTCGTGGAATGCCACCTACAGTCTTTCCCACCTTCCATGAGGCGGTCAACTTGGCCATGCGGGCGGAGCAAGAACTCGCCGAAGCACGCGCTCGGCAGGGATACCCCGGGTTACAGCATGTAATGTTCTGGTTTTTCCCCTTGCAGTTTTCCATTGAATCCAGCGTGTAGAACACCTAGTGTTGGTGTGTCTGGCCCATGGTGCATCAAAGGGGTGCCACAGATGGACCCTGTGTGGTATTTTAGCTGATTTGGCCTTCGGCTGTGTTTGCCGAATTTTAGAAAAGGAATTGGGCCAAACGGAGTTCGGATTTGGATTCAGCGCGGAAAAACGCTTGAAAACGACTATTTATTTGTCGAATTTGGAGTCCGGATGACCAAAAAGGGCTTCCGGAAGTTTCGGGGAGATTCTGGTGCATGGGGGTGCTCCGTGGACCGGCCTATGCCACGTGGCGGCTCATATTGGCCGGCTCACGTCGCTCGGTCCACGGAAGAGGCGCGGCGGTGCATGGACCGCGCGGCGGGCCAGTGGCGCTTCCGGGTTGGCGGGAGTGCAGGGCGCGGTCCAGGGAAGCGGCGCGGGGCTCGTGGACCGGGTGCATGACACGTGTCGCTCTGGTATTGGTGGGCTCACCCGGCGCGGTCCACGGGCGCGCGGCGGCGCCTCGGGGCGCGCGCCAGCGCAGGGCGCCAGTGCGGCCGGTCGGCCGCACATGGCCCGCACTCGAGTGCGGGCCACGTGTCGGCCCGACCAGCGGTGCGGTGCATGCGCCGCCTCCAGCAAGGCGCGGCCACGCGGCGGCCACCAGTCGCCCCGCACAGCTGTTTGCTGTGCGGGGGACACGTGGCCGCACCAGGGGAATCCGGGCGGTCGGACGGCCCCCCGTCCGACCCGCTTTTCGGATTCGGGCGCCCGAAAGTGGCGCCCGAATCCGAAAGTGGGGGGGGGGGGGGGGGGCTTGGGCTTCTATAAAAGGCCTCTTGGGGGCCCTTTTGCTCACTTTCTGTGAGGATTTTCACAGGGCACCCTTAAGAAAATTTTCCTCTACCTGAAACCTTCTTGCTGATCATTCCTGGGATTTTTAGGAGCGCGTTTTTCGAGGTTGGCCATTTTCCGGCGCGGCGCGACGCTCGTTCTTCGACGACCCGTTTCGTCCCTTTGCAGTGTTTAAGCTCCCCCGGCTCACCCCGACCTCCGATTCGGGTGATTCTTGCGCCGTTGGATTCTCGACAGGTAGGGCTTCATTTTTGGTATTTTGAGTTGCCCCTGGTTTTCATGTGGATTTTGAGTTTCCCGAGCTTCTTTGTGACCCATTTTTCCTCGCGGAGTTTTGGACAGCACCTGGTTGAATCGGCTATAACTTCGCGCTCAGGCATCGGATCGAGGCGATTCAAAAGGCGTTTCTCATCTACATCTCGCAAGGAATCTCCTGGAATTTTCTCAGAATTTCCTGAATATTTTTCGAAGGTGGAAATCTCCTTTCTCTGTAACTTTTTGGTACAGAAATTCTGCACAGTTTTGTTTGGGGTGTTCCCCTTGCCGAATTTGTATCTCAGCGAAGGAAGCTCGGTTTTGAACGTGCAGGTACTCGTTTCGACGGGTTCGTCGCAAGGAACGCGACGGTATTTTTCTTGGAATTTTCTGAGCACCCTTCGCAGGTGAAAATCTGAGATCTTTAGATCGGTAATTTTGGGACAGATTTTGTGATGTTTGAAGGACTAAAATTTTGTATGTTCTTCTTGGAGGTTTGGTACAGCATTGCGGTGAGTTTTGGTGCGAGCGCGGGTTTTCACATTTGGGACAGGATTTTAGCGCTCGAGGTGGGTACCGTTGTTAACCTCTTACTTGGGACAACCCACTAGGCATATTGGAGCTTGTATTTTGTAATATGGCCAACATACTAGTACAATGGACATAGCATGCTTAAAGAAAAGAAAAGGACTTGTAACTGATACTTGCATCTTTAGAGGACTAAATACTCATAAATGGTAATTCTTATAAGTGTTAAACTGATTAGAATCCCTGGAAATTTTGCTTAAGCCTTTGGTAATAAGCGGCTAAACTCATATCTTTTATGCATAATAGGGAGGTATAAGCATGTGTATTAATTGACTTGTGGCAGGGTAATACTGTAGTTATTCACATAAAGGCATGGTGTAAATCTTGTAAGAATTAGAACACTGAAATTATTCTGTTATTAAAGGACTTTTGCATGCTTGAAAGGTCACCTAGTTAGGCCACCTTTTTCTGCTGAACTATCATGCTGGAATTGACTTAGGAGAAACCATGATTTCATTTTATCCAGTTATCTTGACATAGAGGATGTCATGCCCGGGTTAGGGCAGGGGCTGGGATAGAGTAGGCAGATACTTGGGTTTCGGGACAGGCAGGCTGTGTAGGCAGGGTATTGCGGCGATCGCGGATTTTGGGCGATTGACCGGACAGTTGTTGTTGCATCAGATCGGGGAATGGATTTGGGCTTTCTTTTAGTGGATGGTTCTGTTCCATTTAGATCAGTGTCATGATCCAGTCCTGCGGACTTATTTTTCCTTGGACACTTATTACTCAGGCATTATACTCGTGTGGGTCGCTCCCCTCGAGTGCCACTCCGGAGTGCGCGATATGCAGACTTGAGTCCTTGAGACTCCTATCCCCTATCGGTGTTATGCGTAGGCTGGCATACCCGATTTGGCAGGCACCGCAGGCAGTCCCAGTGTTTACTGGAGTAGTGTTTGGGTTATTCAGACAGGCTTTGATATTCTGATGCATACATTTAGCTATCTTTTTAGCTGGGCATGTAGAGGCATATTAGTGGTATTTTTATCAGTATCCATGCATATAGTTTACCACATTATTCTTTTCGCCTCTGGTAGTCCTAGTGGGCATGTTCGAGTTGAGGTTTACCCACTAGGGGAGGCTACTGTCTTTATAGTAGTTCTCACCCCCACTCTTTTTCCCTCTTCTTTTCCCCCTTTGTTTTGCAGAGTCCTCTGCGGGAGTTGCGGGACCCTCTTCTCAGGACCGAGGTAAGAGGATCGTTGATTAGCTAGCTGCTTCCCTGATCCAGAGTTTGATAGATTTTGATGTATCCCCGGTACACTCAGACGGTTGTACTTCCTTTTATTTTGGGTCTGGCTTCGGCCAGCTGGATGTATTTTATTTGGTGAGCTGGGAGAGACATTTGTATATTTTGAGAGCTATGTTGTACTTTCTTTTCAGCATTTGTCTGAGTTGTACTAGTTGTAGTTTAGCTCTGTTTATGCTCTTTTATTATATCTATCTATCTGAGCAGGTTACCAGCGCTTCGTGTACACGGGAAATTCCGTGTGCACGGCGGATCTGTAGACGAGCCCGGGTTCTGGTTTACACCCGGGGCGTGACAGATTAAGTTGGTATCAGAGCTTAGGGATAGGTCGGTTGGGACTTAGGAAACCCTAGGCTTTTGGCAGACCCTAGGACGGCAGGGCGTGAGTGGCGTGATATTTTGCGAAAGTCGGCAATTTGTTATTATTAAACTCTTCCTGTGAGTGAAGAGGGACTAGCATATCCTATTTCTGGAGGACTATTATGTTGGCTGCAGACAACATAAGGTTACAGAAATGGGAGGATGCTTATGACTTTCGCTGGATTGGGTCGAGAGTGGTTTTGTTTCTGATCTGTGGTTTCTTGTGTGGCAGGATGCCTCCTAGGCGACGGATGCCTACCTGGGGTACTTCTACACTCCCGGAGGAGCCGGAGCAGTCCGGGCCATCCGAGATTAGCGAGCTGAGGGCCATGGTGGCCCAGTTGGCGGAGAGTCACCGCCGACAGGAGCAGAGGTTCGAGCAGTTACTTGCCCAGGTTGGGGCACCTCCCCCTAGCTACTACTGTAGAGGCCCCTGTACCACCGGTTGTACCGCCGGTTTTATCACCCGTCCCTACGGCACCGTCGTCGACCAGTGGGGCCCAGGGGATGTTCAGGCCATTGACCCCGGCGGAGGAGCAGGAGTTTGCCGACAAACTCTCACAGTTTTGTCAGCGAGGACCGCCTAGGTTCTCAGGGCGGAGTACACACCCGTGGGAGATCGGTACGTGGCTGGCAGCGATGGAGAAGCTGTTTCGGGACTTCTTCATCGACCACAAATACAGAGTGCATATGGCCGTACACTGTCTTGAGGGGGATGCAGATGCCTGGTGGCGTCGGGTTGAGCCCTTGGAGTTTCAGATTACCCGGCAGCTGCCTTGGTCAGAGTTTCGACGGATGATCCTGGACACCTATTTCTCCACGAGCGTGAAGAAAAAGATTGAGGATGATTTGAAGAATCTACAGCAAGGTGATCGGGCTGTATGGGACTATTTTCAGGAGTTCACGCAGTTGCTCAACTGCGTGCCCTATGTGGCCAGGGATGGGCCGCACCAGGTCGAGCTTTTTGAGACGGGTTTGCGCCCTGAGATTTATACCTTGGTGCACGCCCAGAGGCTTCAGACCTTATCAGAGGCAGTGGATCATGCACAGTGGGTCGAGAGGGGAGACCACGTCGTTGCTAGGCGTGGGGGCGCGGTCGCTCAGAGTTCTGAGAGGAAGCGACCAGCGTCCGACGATGGGGGACAGGCCAGCTCCTGGAGGCCGCCCCGACCGCCACCGCCTCAGTTTTCGGGCCGTGGGCGATCGGAGCGGCGAGGGCCTGGGGGATCCCAGAGGCCCCCGCAGCATCAGCAGCAGCCCCAGCGACAGCAGCAGCAGAGGTCGCAGTCCCGACAGCAGGGGTCACAGCGGCAGAGGCAGCAGCAGCAGCAGTCGAGGCAGCCCCAGTCTGCGGTCAGGTGCATCTTTTGCACGGGACAGCACCCGTCGGATACTTGTGATCAGAGGTATGGCCGCTGTTATCGGTGTGGACAGTCTGGCCACATTCGAGCTACTTGCCCTTTCTCGACATCGCAGGCCCCTTCTTCAGCATCAGCCCCTTCGGTGCCCCAGCAGCGGCCTTATGCTCCAGCGAGCAGGGCTCCTTCCTCCCATCCTGCAGATTACAGACCCCCGGCACAGAGTGGGCGAGTCTACGCTGCCCAGGTGGAGGACTCCGCAGCAGCCGACCATGTGGTGGTAGGTATCACTTTACTTTTTGGTACTAGAGCTCGCACTTTATTTGATACCGGTGCATCACATTCTTTTATCAGTAGATCATTTGCATTATCTCATGGATTAGAGTTAGATCGGTTGCCACATGCATTAGAGGTACAGATTCCTGAGCATACATTGCATGTAGAGGAGTGTTGTTGGTCTTGCCCTGTACAGGTTGAGTCTTGGATTTTGCCAATGGACCTGTTGGTCCTTAGTCAGCTGCGGGATTTCGATATAGTGCTTGGGATGGATTGGCTGGCTCGCTACTTCGCGACGATTGACTGTGCCGCGAGGACTGTGACTTTTAGCGAGCCAGGCCAGGAGGTGTTTGTTTACAGGGGGTGCCAGAGTACTTTCTTTGCCTCATGGTTTCGACTTCTCGGGCGAGGCAGATGATGCGCAGTGGATGCGTAGCCTTTTTGGCTTGTGTGGTTGAGGAGCCTACGGCGGCACCGGGACTCACGGATATCCCTATTGTCCACGAGTTTCCGGATGTGTTTCCCCCTGAGCTGACTAGTATGCCGCCGGACAGGGAGATTGAGTTTTTGATTGACGTAGTCCCAGGAACTGCGCCAATCTCTAAGGCTCCTTACCGTATGGCACCGGCTGAGCTGCGAGAGTTAAAGGCGCAACTTCAGGATTTGATGGATAAAGGCTTTGTGAGACCAAGTGTATCGCCTTGGGGAGCGCCGGTGCTATTTGTGAAGAAGAAGGATGGGTCACTTCGACTGTGTGTGGATTATCGAGAGCTGAATAAAGTGACCATCAAGAACAAGTACCCTTTGCCGCGCATCGATGATCTATTTGATCAGCTGCAAGGGTCTTGTGTCTTCTCCAAGATTGACTTACAGTCTGGTTACCACCAACTGAAGGTGAAGGCCGAGGACATCCCGAAGACGGCATTCAGGACGCGGTACGGGCATTATGAGTTTACCGTCATGCCTTTTGGATTGACTAATGCCCCTGCTGCTTTTATGGATTTAATGAACAGGATTTTTCGACCATACTTGGATCGATTTGTGGTGGTGTTTATTGATGATATCCTGATTTACTCCCGGAGCGATGCGGAGCACGAGGAGCATCTGAGGATTGTGCTGCAACTTCTCAGGGAGAAGAAGTTGTATGCCAAACTATCTAAGTGCGAGTTTTGGCTTCGGGAGGTACCTTTTTGGGCCATGTGATCTCCGCCGCAGGAGTGGCTGTAGACCCGGCGAAGATTGAGGCAGTCCGGGATTGGCCCCGACCGACGACGGTATCTGAGGTTCGCAGTTTTATGGGCTTAGCTGGATATTACCGTCGGTTTGTGGAAGGTTTTGCGAAACTTTCCACACCCCTCACTCGTCTGACGCGTAAAGGGATTAAGTTTATTTGGAGTGAGGATTGCCAGAGGAGCTTTGAGGAATTGAAGAACAGATTGATGTCGGCTCCTATCCTTTCCCTCCCTGTTATGGGGAAAGGATATGTGATCTACAGTGATGCATCGCACAGTGGACTTGGTTGCGTGCTGATGCAGGAGGGTAGGGTAATCGCTTATGCCTCTCGGCAACTAAAGGATTATGAAAAGAATTACCCTACCCATGACTTGGAGCTTGCTGCAGTGATTTTTGCACTGAAGTTGTGGCGCCATTATCTGTATGGGGAGCACTGCGAGATTTACACAGACCACAAGAGCTTGAAATACTGTTCACACAGAAGGAGCTCAACTTGAGGCAGCGCAGATGGTTAGAGCTATTAAAGGACTATGATGTGGACATACTCTACCATCCCGGCAAGGCCAACGTGGTTGCTGATGCCCTGAGCAGGAGAGCAGTACAGAGCCTATCTATGATGATCACCGATCAGGCGCCATTACTTGAGCAGATGAGGCGGTTAGAGCTCGAGGTTGTGTCCCCTGGGGTCTCTGCTAGACTTATGTCTCTAGTCGTGCAGCCCACTCTGTTGGACAGGATTCGAGAGAAACAGAGTGAGGACCCCCACTTGATGAGGATTCGAGAGCAGATCCAGACGGATTCGACAGGGGACTTCTCAGTTGATGCTTCGGGAGTACTTCGGTACAGGGACCGAGCTTGTGTGCCCATGGATACAGAGATTCGAGAGCAGATCTTGAGAGAGGCCCACTATACACCTTATACCATCCATCCTGGTGGGACTAAGATGTATAGGGACCTCAAGGCACAGTTCTGGTGGAACGGGATGAAAAGAGACATTGGGAGATTTGTGGCACATTGCTTAACTTGTCAGCAAGTAAAGGCTGAGCATCGTGTACCTGCTGGCAAGTTGCAGAGTCTCCCAATCCCTGAATGGAAATGGGAACATGTTACCATGGATTTTGTCACGGGGTTGCCGAGGGCACAGACTGGAGCAGATGCGATCTGGGTAGTCGTGGACAGACTCACCAAGTCCGCTCACTTTTTACCGGTACAGGTGACTTGGCCACTGGATCGACTGGCACAGCTGTATTTAGACGAGGTGGTGAGATTGCATGGCGTACCTGCCTCCATTGTATCTGATAGAGATTCGAGGTTTGTTTCGCGCTTTTGGAGGAGTTTACAGGCCACTTTGGGGACGCAGCTCAGTTTCAGCACAGCATTCCACCCACAGACAGACGGACAGTCAGAGCGGACTATACAGATTCTCGAGGACATGCTGAGGGCTTGCACGCTGGACTTTGGAGGAGGTTGGGTGCGACACTTATCACTGGTTGAGTTTGCGTACAACAACAGCTTTCAAGCGAGCATCCAGATGGCTCCGTTTGAAGCGTTGTATGGACGCAAGTGTCGGTCACCACTTTATTGGAGTGATGTGGGTGAAAGACGGACTTTGGGTCCAGAGTTGTTGCGAGAGGCAGAGGATAAAGTCAGAATAATCAGGCAGCATCTTCAGACAGCTCAGAGCAGACAGAGGAGCTATGCCGATGTGCGGAGGCGAGACTTGGAGTTTCAGGTTGGAGATCATGTCTTTTTGAAAGTCTCGCCTTCAAAGGGTATCCGGAGATTTGGGATTCGTGGGAAACTGAGCCCTCGTTATATTGGACCTTTTGAGGTATTGGAGCGCATAGGGCCAGTTGCCTACAGGCTTGCACTTCCTCCCAGGCTTGCTGGTGTTCACGATGTGTTTCATGTATCGACCCTGAGGAGGTATGTTCATGACCCGTCGCACATCATCGATTTCACCCCACTGGAGATTGCCGAGGACTTGAGCTATGTTGAGCGGCCATTGAGGATCTTGGACCGCGAGGTTAGAGAGTTGCGCAGCCGGGCCATCCCTTATGTGAAGATCCTCTGGAGCAGTCATGATGAGCGCGAGGCTACCTGGGAGCTGGAGTCAGCGATGATGGATGCTTACCCCCACTTGTTCGAGGCCCCGGCTTGAGGTATGGCTTTTGTTTCGAGGACGAAACTTTTTTAGTGGGGGAGGATGTAGTGTTCTGGTTTTTCCCCATGCAGTTTTTCCGTTGAATCCACTGTGTAGAACACCTAGTGTTGGTGTGTCTGGCCCATGGTGCATCAAAGGGGTGCCACAGATGGACCCTGTGTGGTATTTTAGCTGATTTGGCCTTCGGCTGTGTTTGCCGAATTTTAGAAAAGGAATTGGGCCAAACGGAGTTCGGATTTGGATTCAGCGCGGAAAAACGCTTGAAAACGGCTATTTATTTGTCGAATTTGGAGTCCGGATGACCAAAAACGGGCTTCCGGAAGTTTCGGGGGATTCTGGTGCATGGGGGTGCTCCGTGGACCGGCCTATGCCACGTGGCGGCTCATTATTGGCCGGCTCACGTCGCTCGGTCCACGGAAGAGGCGCGGCGGTGCATGGACCGCGCGGCGGGCCACGTGGCGCTTCCGGATTGGCGGGAGTGCAGGGCGCGGTCCAGGGAAGCGGCGCGGGGCTCGTGGACCGGGCGCACGACACGTGTCGCCGGGATTGGTGGGCTCACCGGGCGCGGTCCACGGGCGCGGCGCGGCGCCTCGGGGCGCGCGCCAGCGCAGGGCGCCAGTGCGGCCGGTCGGCCGCACATGGCCCGCACTCGAGTGCGGGCCACGTGTCGGCCCGACAGCGGGCGGTGCATGCACCGCCTCCAGCGGGCGCGGCCACGCGGCGGCCACCCAGTCGCCCCGCACAGCTGTTTGCTGTGCGGGGGACACGTGGCCGCACCAGGGGAATCCGGGCGGTCGGACGGCCCCCCGTCCGACCCGCTTTGCGGATTCGGGCGCCCGAAAGTGGCGCCCGAATCCGAAAGTGGGGGGGGGGGGCTTGGGCCTATAAAAGGCCTTTGGGGGCCTTTTGCTCACTTTCTGTGAGGATTTCCACAGGGCACCCTTAATGAAAAATCTTCCTCTACCTGAAACCTTCCTTGCTGATCATTCCTGGGATTTTTAGGAGCGCGTTTTTCGAGGTTGGCCATTTTCCGGCGCGGCGCGACGCTCGTTCTTCGACGACCCGTTTCGTCCCTTCGCAGTGTTTAAGCTCCCCCGGCTCACCCCGACCTCCGATTCGGGTGATTCTTGCGCCGTTGGACTCTCGACAGGTAGGGCTTCATTTTTGGTATTTTGAGTTGCCCCTGGTTTTCATGTGGATTTTGAGTTTCCCGAGCTTCTTTGTGACCCATTTTTCCTCGCGGAGTTTTGGACAGCACCTGGTTGATTCGGCTATAACTTCGCGCTCAGGCATCGGATCGAGGCGATTCAAAAGGCGTTTTTCATCTACATCTCGCAAGGAATCTCCTGGAATTTTCTCAGAATTTCCTGAATATTTTTCGAAGGTGGAAATCTCCTTTCTCTGTAACTTTTTGGTACAGAAATTCTGCACAGTTTTGTTTGGGGTGTTCCCCTTGCCGAATTTGTATCTCAGCGAAGGAAGCTCGGTTTTGAACGTGCAGGTACTCGTTTCGACGGGTTCGTCGCAAGGAACGCGACGGTATTTTTCTTGGAATTTTCTGAGCACCCTTCGCAGGTGAAAATCTGAGATCTTTAGATCGGTAATTTTGGGACAGATTTTGTGATGTTGAAGGACTAAAATTTTGTATGTTCTTCTTGGAGGTTTGGTACAGCATTGCGGTGAGTTTTGGTGCGAGCGCGGGTTTTCGCATTTGGGACAGGATTTTAGCGCTCGAGGTGGGTACCGTTGTTAACCTCCTACTTGTGATAACCCACTAGGCATATTGGAGCTTGTATTTTGTAATATGGCCAACATACTAGTACAATGAACATAGCATGCTTAATGAAAAGAAAAGGACTTGTAACTGATACTTGCATCTTTAGAGGACTAAATACTCATAAATGGTAATTCTTATAAGTGTTAAACTGATTAGAATCCCTGGAAATTTTGCTTAAGCCTTTGGTAATAAGCGGCTAAACTCATATCTTATTTATGCATAATAGGGAGGTATAAGCATGTGTATTCATTGACTTGTGGCAGGGTAATACTTAGATATTCAAATAAAGGCATGGTGTAAATCTTGTAAGAATTAGAACACTGAAATTATTCTGTTATTAAAGGACTTTTGCATGCTTGAATGGTCACCTAGTTAGGCCACCTTTTTCTGCTGAACTATCATGCTGGAATTGACTTAGGAGAAACCATGATTTCATTTTCTCCAGTTATCTTGACATAGGGGATGTCATGCCCGGGTTAGGGCAGGGGCTGGGATAGAGTAGGCAGATACTTGGGTTTCGGGACAGGCAGGCTGTGTAGGCAGGGTATTGCGGCGACCGCGGATTTTGGGCGGTTGACCGGACAGTTGTTATTGCATCAGATCGGGGAAGGGATTTGGGCTTCTTTTAGTGGATGGTTCTTTCCATTTAGATCAGTGTCATGATCCAGTCCTGCGGACTTATTTTTCCTTGGACACTTATTACTCAGGCATTATACTCGTGTGGGTCGCTCCCCTCGAGTGCCACTTCGGAGTGCGCGATAGGCAGACTTGAGTCCTTGAGACTCCTATCCCCTATCGGTGTTATGCGTAGGCTGGCATACCCGATTTGGCAGGCACCGCAGGCAGTCCCAATGTTTACTGGAGTAGTGATTGGGTTATTCAGACTGGCTTTGATATTCTGATGCATACATTTAGCTATCTTTTTAGCTGGGCATGTAGAGGCATATTAGTGGTATTTTTATCAGTATCCATGCATATAGTTTACCACATTATTCTTTTCGCCTCTGGTAGTCCTAGTGGGCATGTTCGAGTTGAGGTTTACCCACTAGGGGAGGCTACTGTCTTTATAGTAGTTCTCACCCCCACTCTTTTTTCCCTCTTCTTTTCCCCCTTTGTTTTGCAGAGTCCTCTGCGGGAGTTGCGGGACCCTCTTCTCAGGACCGAGGTAAGAGGATCGTTGATTAGCTAGCTGCTTCCCTGATCCAGAGTTTGATAGATTTTGATGTATCCCCGGTACACTCAGACTGTTGTACTTCCTTTTATTTTGGGTCTGGCTTCGGCCAGCTGGATGTACTTTATTTGGTGAGCTGGGAGAGACATTTGTATATTCTTGAGAGCTATGTTGTATTTTCTTTTCCGCATTTGTCTGAGTTGTACTAGTTGTAGTTAGCTCTGTTATGCTCTTTTATTATTTCTATCTATCTGAGCAGGTTACCAGCGCTTCGTGTACACAAAAATTCTGGGTGCACGGCGGATCTGTAGACGAGCCCGGGTTCTGGTTTACACCCGGGGCGTGACACATCAGGGCCAGAGATACCCCTACCCCGGTCCGGCGCAGGACCCCTTTCAGAGGGGTCGGGCGACCAAACGCCCAAGGACAGAACAGAAAGTTGGGCAAGCAATGAAGGAAGGACCTGAACCACTAGGGAAGCCGTGCGTCATATGTAATGGGGCACATCGAGTGACGAGCTGCCCTTGGAGACACGACAGCTGCTTTCGGTGCGGCAAGCCGGGCCACTCATGTTTCACATGCCCCCAAAAACCGGCTACCACTACTCCGGCGCCACAACCCGAGGAACCAGAGAATGCCGCAGCCCCCGACCCGCAGAAGGACCTACCCAACGGTCAGCACATGACGGATTCCTACGACACCAGGTCCCTACCCCGCCACGCCATACGTCGCTGGCCCAAGGGTTGTGGACGGACTCCCCGAGCCGCCCCAGTGGAAGACGCGACGTCCCGGAATGAGAAATAATAGGTAATACTTTAACTGCCATCTACAATTTGGGAGTACCTATCACACCGGAGCATTCCACCCTCGTCCGACCACTTTTACCCCCTCCTGTCTTCTTATTTACCCTACGTCGTTAGAAGGGGGAATCGTTCTTCCCCCACCTACCCTTGCTTCTTCCCTGAGTTCTGCTCCAAGGGTAGACGTACTCTGGTTATGCGGGAAAAACCCTCATAAGGTTAGTTGAACCCTCCCCAGCTGGCACGGGCGTGCAAATTTCTTGTGCCTTGGGGCAAGGAACTTATCTTAGTACATAGAGTCGGCCATCTAAATATTTATGGACGAATAGATTCAACTCCCTCCCACAGGATAATGGGCCTAGGAGACTAGTAAGTCGAGTTGGGTGAGCCAGGGGGGGTCGAGTGGGACTGCGGTCCACAACAAACCTGACGGCGAAAGACCCAATAAAAGACTCAACGTCCAGGTGGGTTGAGTCCCATCGAGATTCGTGGCGCTTCTTTGGAACCCCATGAAGAAGGGGGTGCGCGATCCTAACGACAGGAAGCTATTAGGGTTATTGATCGGCGCCAGAGACCCGACTATTTGGGACGTGTTGGGGTCGCCTTTAGAAAAAGCTTAAGGGAAATACTAAGGAGGGTTGGGTATCAAGTATTGGTTGTTGGTCAATTGCGAGAGACCGAGCGTGCCGTCTTGGTGCGCACCCGTCCTATTCGTACGGAAGAAGGACGGGAGGTTACGATTGTGCATCGACAATCGGAAAATCGATAAGGTCGTAGTAAAGAACTAATACCCATCCGAACACCCGGGAATGCCACCTGGACGCGAGGTTGACTACTCTATCGAGCTAATTCCGGGGACTAAACCATCACCAAAGCACCGTACAGGATGGCCTTCGCCGAATTGAAGGAACTCAAGGCGCAGCTGGAAGACCTTTTGGATAAAGAATTCATCAGACCGAGCGTGTCGCCATGGGGCGCGCCCGTTCTGTTCGTAAGGAAGAAGGGCAGGAGTTTGCGTTTATGCATAGACTACCGGGAAATTAACAAGGTCACGGTGAAGAACAAATACCCCTTGCCACGTATTGATGACCTATTTGACCAACTCCGAGGGGCAACGGTATTCTCAAAGATCGACCTCCAGTCAGGCTATCACCAACTCAGAATCAGAGGTGAGGATATACCGAAGACGACGTTCCGAACTCGCTATGGCCATTACGAGTTCACGGTAATACCGTTTGGGCTTACCAATGCCCCAGCGATGTTTATGGACATGATGAACCGAATTTTCAACCATTCCTGGATCAATTTGTGGTGGTTTTCATTGATGATATCCTCATCTATTCCCGTACGGATAAAGAGCATGAGGAGCACCTTCGAGTGGTCCTTCAGACCCTAAGGGATCAAAAACTGTATGCCAAACTCAAAAAGTGTGAGTTTTGGCTCCGTGAGGTCGATTTTCTGGGACACATTGTCTCGGCCTCGGGAATTGCGGTGGACCCGAGGAAGATAGAATCGGTGACCGACTGGGCTCGCCCGACCATGGTGATAGAAATTCGAAACTTTCTCGGGCTAGCAGGATATTACAGACGCTTCGTGGAAGGCTTTTCAAAGATAGCCACTCCCCTTACTCGACTAACCCGAAAAGGGGAGAAGTTCGTCTGGACGGCTCAATGCCAGAAGAGCTTCGAAGAGCTTAAAGACAGACTCACGCGGGCACCAGTACTCACGTTGCCAAAGCCCGGTGAGGACTACAAGATCTATTGTGATGCATCTCGAAGCAGACTGGGAAGCGTATTGATGCAACAGGGGAAGGTCATAGCATATGCATCAAGACAGCTCAAGGATTATGAGCAGAACTACCCTACGCACGACTTGGAGCTCGCGGCAGTCGTGTTTGCTTTGAAGCTCTGGAGACACTACCTTTACGGGGCGCACTGTAACGTGTATTCCGACCACCAGAGCCTCAAATACTTGTTTACGCAAAAGGAGCTGAACTTACGGCAACGGCGGTGGTTGGAGCTACTGAAGGACTACGATTTGTCCATCCATTACCACCCCGAGAAGGCAAATGTGGTGGCCGATGCCTTGAGCCGGAAGGGGCAGGCGGGGGAAACAGCACTGAGCGCCCTTACCCAACAGGATCGGCTAATTGCACAATTTTCGCAACTGAGGCTGGAGGTAGTGCCAGCAGGAGCGGTTGCGAAATTGCTGTCCTTAGTGATAAAGCCTACACTGATAGATAGGATCGTAGAAGGCCAAGCAACAGACACGCAACTACAGCAAGTACGGGACAGACTATCCTCGGAACCAAGTGGGGACTTTGTGATCGGCGCTGACGATGTGTTGAGGTTTCGAGGACGAGTCTGCGTGCCCGATATGCCGAACTTGAGGAAAGAAATTCTGGCAAAAGCGCATAATGCCCCCTATACTGCGCATCCCGGAGGTACAAAAATGTACAGAGACCTGAGGCAGACCTTCTGGTGGCCCAAGTTAAAGAATGATGTGACGCAATTCGTGTTACGATGTCTGGTGTGCCAACAGGTGAAAGCGGAGCATCAGCGACCGGCGGGAAAACTACAACCATTGCCCATACCGGAGTGGAAGTGGGAATGGATCACCATGGACTTTGTAACTAGTTTTTTGCGATCGCAACACGGACATGACGCGATATGGGTCATTGTGGACCGTCTGACGAAATCGGCCCACTTCCTACCGATTCACACGACATGGAGTAGAGATCGGCTGGCACAGACCTATATCGATGAAGTGGTGAGATTGCATGGAATACCGTCTTCGATAACCTCTGATAGGGACACGCGCTTCATGTCGAACTTCTGGCGGAGTCTGCAGCAGGCACTGGGGACCAAGCTGCAATTTAGCACGGCATTTCACCCACAGACGGACGGGCAATCAGAACGAGTAATCCAGATTCTCGAATGTTACGGAATTTGAGTTGGCGTATTTCGTGAAAGTATTAAGTCTTGAAGATTGAAGATGAAGAAACTTGGATCATATACCTCAATCTCAAGAAAGAAGAATTCAAAAGGATCAGGTATGTTTAACTAAAGATTTTTGGTGATCCGAATACTTCTTATAGTGTAGAAACACCTGGAAGAATGTTTTATTGCATAACCATCAAAAACTGGACATGGGACATGTTCAGGATCCGGATCGGGCTCGGCAATCCGGATCCCGAAGGGTGTTCGTTCATACAATGTTTCAATCCGGATCGCAGCATTTCATGATCCGGATCCCGAACACTGGTTTTACCTTTTCACTTGCCCAATCCGGATCAGGATTTGCAATCCGGATCCCGAACGTGATGTTTGGTGAAACTGTATGAACGATCCGGATCGGGGACTTCGATCCGGATCCCGAACTTGCATTTTTCTGGAAATCGTCTTTCTTGCTTCTGCGATCCGGATCGTGCAATTCCAATCCGGATCGCCGTGCGTAAAATCTCCAGAAAAGGCAGTTTTTGATCCCTATCTTCTTCCAATGGTTTCTAACCTATAAATAGGCCCTGTATTCATTTTCTAGGGCATCCACATTGATCGGCACAAATAGAAAAAGACAGCCGAAAAAGAAAAATCCACATATATAGAGAAGAAAGGAAATCAATAGAATTAATTCTATGTTTCTTCATCTATATTGATTGATTTGATTCTAGGTTTTCCATACTCACATTTTGAGTAGAATCAAATCAATGAATACTTAGATGGTATTTCCGATCTATTTTAATCTAAGTATTCGGCGGATCATCACCACCCAAAAAAACGACAACGATTTACCCCAAATCGGCGCGTGGACTCGCGTGGCCTTGTGGATTCAAGGTGCAACCGCTCTCGTGGATTCGGAGCGAGGTACGTTCGTGGATTCGAAGTGTACTATTGGGTGAAGACCGTGGATTCGGTCGGACGTCGTGGACTCGACGTTGGACGCTGTGGATTCAGCGTTGGGCGCGGATCGTGGATTCGAGAAGCGTCGTGGAGCGAGCGGAGAAGATCTACTAGGAGCGTATGGTAAAAGGTTGAGTCGTCTGTGAGTACGTTATATCACCTTGTACGTGTGTTAATTCTAGTGGATTTCGCCGTGTTATCGGTCCCGTGGTTTTTTACTCCCGTTTGGAGTTTTTCCACGTAAAAATCTTGCGTGTTCATTTATTTTTCCGCATTGGGTTTTATTGCGCAATGATTTTTTGAGTGTTTATTGTTTACACCTATTCACCCCCCTCTAGGTGTTTTTTCCCCTATTTAGATCCATATTAGTATAACCCAACAAGTGGTATCAGAGCGGGAATAGGGTTGTAAACAATGGTTGAAGGTGGAAACATCAATCGACCCCCTTTCTTTGATGGAACAAATTATGCGTACTGGAAAGTACGGATGAAAGCCTTTTTAATTTCCATCGACGAAAGGGTGTGGCAATCAATTGAATTAGGATGGTCTAATCCAACTGAAATTATAGATGATGTTCGCACCTTAAAACCTAGGTCGAAATGGACCAAGGAAGAGATAGATTCATCTTCTTACAATGGCAAGGGAATTAATGCTCTATTTAATGCTTTGTCACAAACTGAGTTCTCTCGCGTCTCGGCATGTGAGACTGCGAAAGAAATCTGGGATGTTCTTCAAGTTACGCATGAGGGAACTAACCTTGTGAAGATTCAGAAACTGCAAATGCTTACGAGCAAGTTTGACTCTATCTCTATGGCAGAGAATGAATCTTTCACTGACTATTACACACGATTGCAAGACATCGTAAACTCATGTGCTAACTTGGGAGAGAAGATTCCAGAATTTAAAGTTGTAAGAAAAATTTAAGAACTCTTCCTGAACGATTTCGCCCGAAGGTCGCAGCCATTGAAACAATTAAACACCCGGACGAAATGCGTGTAGAAGAATTAGTAGGTGCTTTACAAACTTATGAAATGACATTTCCTACTAACTATTCTTCTGGAAAGGCATCCTCTTCTAAGTCTTCAGGTTACGCATTGAAATCAACTAAAGAAGAAGACGCGGATTCATCCTCCTCGGACGACGACGAGAACCTTTCTATGGAGGACTTTGAGAAGCAGCTCGCTCTCTTGACAAGGAAGTTTCGCCGCAACTTTCGAAGGGGTAATTCAAGCAAAACTCCATCCTTCGGAAAGTCGAAGAAAGGCAAAGGTTCTTCAAGCTACAAGTCAAGAAAGCAAGAGAACTTCTCAAAGGATAAGAAAAGTTCAGAGGGACAAGTTCAGTGCTTCAAATGTCGAGGCTACGGCCACATTGCAACGGAGTGTCCCAACAAGAATCCGGCAAAGAAGAAAGGCGATGCAAGTCGTCACTTGGGATGACAACTCCACGTCAAATGAGTCATCCTCAAGTGATGAAGAAGACAACGCGACAGCTTTCCACGCGTCCACCACATCTTCACCCTTCATGTGCTTAATGGCAAGTACATCCGACTCACTGTCCAACTCCACTGTTGAAAAGATTGCAACGGACGATGAATCAGATGATTCGGAAGGTGAAGATTTTGCTCTAGCCTACCACAAACTTTTGAGGGATTCAAAGAAACTGGCTAAGCAAAACAAGGGGTTGAAAGGGAGATTGCAGGATCTCGAAGAAGAAGTAAAAAGGGTAACCTCTCTCTCAACCGATCTTGAAGTGGAAAGGGATAATCTGATTAAAACAAATGTTTCCCTTCAAGAGTCCAATGAGCAACTCGAGAAGAATTATATAGATATGGTGAACAAAGCGAATTACTTCTTGAAGCTCAACGGCGAGGCTCGACAGGAAAAATTGGAAATGACGGAGACCATACGCCAACTGAAGGATGACTTAAAGAGATTTTCTTCTGGAAGGAGTAAGTTGGACAGACTTCTTGGTCTTGGTCAAAGAAATAAGTTCGGCCTCGGATACACTCAAACTGGAGACATTCCAAGTTCGAGTGGGACAGTATTTGTGCCTCAGTCGGTATCTCCTCCTCCGACACCGGAATTCACGACAAGCAACGACAACAAGCCTACTACATCCTCCTCGGAATCGACAAGAACCAAGGTATGTTTTCGTTGTGGCATTTCAGGGCACATAAGGAGAAATTGCAAGACGGAAGCCAAACGCACACCTCAAGCACCTCTTGCAATGACTACCAAAAAGGCTATTCCTCGAAAATCAACTGCAAATCATTTGAAGGAAAAGAGCCTTGGTAGTCACCGCTCAAGACGACATCATCAAGGAGCAGCAATTCTTCAAGCAAGACGCTCTCACCTAGGAGATCAACTTCACGACCATTACCGACGCACTCCAAAAAGGTTTGGGTGCGCAAAGGTGAAATTTTCCCTTGTCTTGCTACCAATGTTTCCTTGCATGCATATGATAGTTCGTCTTGGTATCTGGATAGCGGGTGTTCCCGTCATATGACCGGTGACAAAAACTGTTTTCAAACATTTGAGAAAAACTCCGGAGGACTTGTTGTTTTCGGAGATGGTCGGTCTTCCAAAATTGTTGGAAAGGGAACGGTAGCTATTCCAGATGGCCCGGTTCTAAATAATGTGTTATTTGTTCATGGCCTTAAGACTAACCTCATAAGCATAAGTCAACTTTGTGATAGTGGTTATTCAGTTAATTTTTCATCTGATAAATGCACTGTAACTGACAAGAACCATGCTTTCTTTTTAAAGGGGTTAGATCAGAAAACAATTGTTATGTAGTTCCTCTAAGATTTCTGAAAAATGTAACCTAGCATCTTTGAAAAATGAAACACTTTGGCATGAAAGGCTAGGTCACATAAACTTTAAGGAACTTGCTAGAATTTCGAACAAAGATGTGGTCAAGGGGGTTCCGAAACTTTCTTTTGAACAAAACCTTGTGTGTGGCGGTTGCCAAAAGGGAAAACAGTCTAGGACTGCACACAAGAACTTGAACCACATAGGTACAAAACGGCCTTTGGAACTTTTGCATATGGACTTAATGGGGCCAACTCGTCAACCATCTCTGGGAGGTAAATGGTATATTTTCTTATTGGTTGATGATTTTTCTAGATATACTTGGGTAGCATTTTTAAAAGAAAAAGCTGATACCTTTGATTCTTTTCTCGAAATCTGCAATCGTATTATGATTGAAAAGAATGAAAGGATTACTCGAGTTAGAAGTGATAGAGGTGGGGAATTCATAAATTCCAAATTCATTGATTTTTGCACTTCTAACGGCATTAAACATGAATTCTCTGCACCTTATACACCTCAACAAAATGGTGTAGTCGAGCGCAAAAACAGGGTCGTACAGGAAATGGCACGTGTTATGCTTCACAGCCGGAACTTACCTTTTTATTTTTGGGCTGAAGCGGTGAACACTGCTGTTTATGTTATTAATCGCGTGTATTTGCGCCCGGGGACATTGAATACACCATATGAACTTTGGTTTTGTAGAAAACCTAACATCAAATATTTTCGTATCTTTGGGAGTCGGTGTTTTATTTTACGTGATCGCGAAAATCTTGGAAAATTTGACTCTCGAAGTGACGAAGGGATTTTCTTAGGTTATTCTACAAACAGCAGAGCATATCGAGTTTTTAACTTAGAATCTAAGACGATCGTAGAATCGATAAATGTTAAGGTAGATGAAGCTTTTCACTTTGAATCTGAAAAATCTACCCTCGATATCTCTCTTGATGATGATACACCTGCTAATGCATCTTCTTCTAACAATTCTTTCGATAATAATGTTGATGCATCTAACGGTTCTTCAAGTTATCTGATGTGCAGGAATCATCTCGTGTACCTCCGTCTACTCCTCTACCTCAAACGTTACGCATCTCCAAGGATCACCCTGAATCGAACATCATTGGAGATCCACAAGAAGGAGTTAGAACACGGAGACAATTGGTTTGCGGATTTGCATGCTATGTATCTCAAATCGAACCAAAGAATGTTGATGAAGCTCTCCAAGATGACTACTGGATTAAAGCAATGCAGGAAGAGCTCCATCAATTCGAGCGAAACAAAGTCTGGGAATTAACGAAGCCTCCGAAGCAACACAATGTGATAGGTACCAAATGGATCTTCAAGAACAAGAAAAATGAAGAAGGTACTATCATCAGGAACAAAGCAAGGTTAGTTGCTCAAGGCTACTCTCAAGTAGAAGGTATAGACTTTGATGAAACTTTCGCCCCTGTAGCTAGACTCGAGTCCATTCGTATCTTGTTTGCGATAGCTTGTCATTTTAAAATCAAATTATTTCAAATGGACGTTAAGAGCGCCTTTTTAAATGGATTTTTAAATGAGGAAGTTTATGTGGCTCAA
Source organism: Tillandsia fasciculata (assembly GCA_029168755.2). Lineage (NCBI taxonomy): Eukaryota > Viridiplantae > Streptophyta > Magnoliopsida > Poales > Bromeliaceae > Tillandsia > Tillandsia fasciculata. Next base: position 13,559,175 of record CM054945.1, on the reverse strand, counting down.
CCGAAAGGTTTTGTGGATCATAAACTACCTAACCATGTTTTTCGTCTGAAAAAGGCTCTTTACGGTCTGAAACAAGCACCGCGAGCATGGTACGAAAGGTTGACAAAGCACCTTTTGGAAAAGGGCTACACTCGAGGGGGAGCTGACAGGACTCTCTTTGTGAAGCATTATCAAAACAATTTCATAGTTGCTCAAATCTATGTCGATGACATTGTTTTTGGCGCAACAAGAGATAATGATGCTTCTAAATTCGCGGAGACCATGGAAAGCGAATTTGAGATGTCCATGATGGGCGAATTGACTTATTTTCTTGGATTACAAGTTAAACAAAACGATGAAGGAATTCACTTGTGTCAATCCAAGTATGCACTGGAGTTGGTCAAAAAGTTTGATCTTGAAAATTCTAAGGATTTTCCGACTCCAATGGGAACTAGCCATAAGGGACTTGGAAGTGAATCACATAGTGAGAATGTAGACGAGAAACTGTATCGCAGTATGATTGGAAGTCTACTATATCTCACGGCTAGTCGCCCGGATATATCCTTCAGTGTTGGGATTTGTGCGAGATATCAATCAGCACCGAAGGAGGTTCACCTGAAAGCGGTGAAACGGATCATCCGATATATCAAAGGTACAATCAATTTCGGAATTTGGTATCCTATGGGAACAAGTTTGGATATTGTTGGATACTCAGATGCCGATTGGGCTGGATCGGTGGATGACCGGAAAAGCACGAGTGGTGCATGCTTCTATCTTGGCCATTGCCTTGTTGCATGGCACAGTAAAAAGCAGAATTGCATAGCACTCTCGACTGCCGAAGCGGAGTACATTTCTGCAGGAAGTTGTTCAACCCAATTGATTTGGATGAAAAGCGTGTTGAGCGATTTCCGGATTTCAGCATCTTCGGTAACCATTTTATGTGACAACACTAGTGCTATTAACATTTCTAAAAACCCTGTGTTGCACTCTAGAACAAAACATATTGAACTTAGATATCATTTTCTTAGAGAGCTAGTTGAATCAAATATTCTTCAACTGTCATATATTTCAACTGAGGATCAATTAGCTGATATCTTAACAAAACCTTTGGATCAAAAACGTTTTATTCACTTGCGTAAAGCAATTGGCATGCTTTCCTTGAAATAAACTCTTTTGAAACCTTTGCTTAGGTTAGGTTTTGTTTTTGTTTTTGTTTTGTTCTTTATCTATGTTTTGTACATAGGACATTAATTGAGCATAAATCATAATTGACTTTAATTGCATCCTTTTATGCATTTAGAAATTTATTATGCTTTTGATATCATAATATTTCAATGTTGCAATGATCATTTACGTTAATTAAACCATCTTTTAAGTGATCAAAGTCAATTTCTCTCTCAATGATCTCTTGGTATAGTCATTATCATATTTGATTGCTTAGTCGAGTATGAATTCGAGATCAATGGTTTGGTTGAATACTTTATATTTTAAATAATTGATAGCCAATTGAGGGGGAGTCAAAGAAGTGTAAATATGCTCAAAAGATGTGGAAAGAGTTACATCCCAATGAGGAGTGTGAAAACTACCACCACATGGAGAAAATGAAAGGAAGAAAAAGATACTCCATGAATGCAAAGCAAATTTTTGAAATGCATATTGAAATACTTGACTCAGTCGTATTTCATGGTTGGTATAAGGTGGGATTTTTTTTAATAAAAGATGCTCAAAGAGCCACTCCTTCAACAGATTGTCTAGATATATTATCTAACTTATCTGGGATTTCAAACATCTATTGATCTTGGTATTTCATTTTCTTTACCAAAATTGATGATTTGATAAAGGCATTACACATAAGATCAGGATAGATGTAATTGAAGTTGTTCAACTTTAAGTGTTTTAATTTTCGTAAATTTTCGTTTCATTTTTGAGTATTTTTGATAGATTTTGCATAATCTATTTCTTGTTGTATGAAACGATGATTTGTTTAAAGTTGACATGGTAAAGTGCTTACATACTTTTTCTGGATTTTATGGAATTTTTCTAAATTTTTCTGGAGAAAAAGTTGAAGCCGATCCGGATCGGGTAAGTGATCCGGATCCCGAACGCAGGATTCTTCCTGCGGGTAGCCGATCCGGATCACATTCTCGATCCGATCCGGATCACGGCTAGGGTTTTTATAAGAACAAAGAGGATTTGATTTCTTTTACCCTAATCTTTTGTTCTCAAGTCTCTAGAGCTTCTCTCTCTAGATTTCTTGCATCTTGGAGCTTCCAAACTCAAAGTTCTTCGGATCCAAGTAAGTTTTATTGATCAAAATCTCGGTTTTTCACAGTTTTTCTCTTTTTCATCAAACGTGAGTTGAAATCATGGAACTTTTTCGTTTGTGAATGATTTTTGATCAAATTTCTTTTGAAATAAGAACTCTGGGTAGATTAGTTTTGCTTATATGCTGAGTTTTCTCTTGATTAACGAGTTTTTAGGCTTCGATTTCTAAAAAGTCGGTTTTAGGGCATAAAAGAGGAATTTTTGAAAATCATGGAATTGATCTATTTTTAAAATTCTTTTTGCAAAACTAATTTGATTCTTAGCTTCTCTACATGATTATGATTGTCTAGGTACAATTTTTCAAATTTTTCAAAATTGACGATTTTTCATGTGTTCTTGAGTTGGTTTTCACAGGACACTTTTTAAACTCAAAGCACTTTCAGCAATGGTGATCACCTGGATCATTTTCCTACTTGCTGCAATGGTCCATGTTAAGGACACTGTCAAACCTAAGAAAGCAAAGAGAACCAAGCGAGCTGAGAATGATTCCGACACGGATTCGGAAACGGACTCGATTGACTGGGATAACCTAGAGATTGAGGAAGATGTCCCTATTGTATCCAAGGGGAAAGCACCTGCAGAAGCCTCAAAGTCAAAGGTTCCTCCTACTGCTGCAGAAAAGGGAAAAGCTACCATGGAACCAAGTCAAATCAGAACAAGAACAAAGACTGGTGCAAGAAAAAGAGGCAGTGCAAAGGGAATTTCAATTGAAGAACCAATTGCTAGCCAGCCTCCCCCTCAGGAATTCATTAGCTCCACAAGAATAAAGGATTTTGAGAAAAGAGAATGCATTGGTGAGAGACATGTCAATGTCAAACCAATGATGGAACGCTCTGCAGCCTTTGGGACTTTATTTAATCAAGTTGGTCTCGGTCCAATTTGCAACTTTCCTGAATCAACTGGGTATTGTCCACATTCAGTTCGGATGTTTTATCAGAATGCTACAAGTCTAATTGATCATGATGACGGACGTCGAGAATTTCACACCTTGGTTAAAGGTATCAAAATCACAGTCACTCCCCAACTGATTGGAGAGGTACTCAGTATGAAAGCCAGATCTGATGGAATCCATTACCTAAAAACTCAAAACTTCAACGAGAACTCCTGGAGAGTTGTAGTTAATGGAATTTGTCTTCCGGATACTCTGTCTACCGGAAATTCTGTTTTCTCCAAAGAGCTTCGAAAAGAGTACAAGTATATAAACTTCATTGTCTGCTACAACATTCTTCCCAATATGAACACGAAGGTTCTTCGATGGGATAGGATGTTATTTCTTTATCTTCTTGGAAACCCGACCGCTTTGATGGGAGCAAACATGAATATTCCCTATCTTATTTGGTCAAGGATGTCGCGATATGTGGAACACTCTCACCCCACTGAGAGACTACCCTATCCAATGATCATAATGCGAATCCTTAGGAAATTTAAAGTTGATACAAGCGCGAGCTCCTATATGTACAGTTTGGGGACGATCAATGAAACAACGATTGTAAAATCTCTATCGACAAAACAGGATGATCCTCCATCTCCTCCAATCCGACGAGCTCGACAACCAGCAACTACCTCTACAGCTCCTGTCCCACCTGCACAGCAAGCACCTCCATCGACTTCAGAAGATGATGCTTCAGTCAATTCAATTTTTAAAGAACAACAGCGACTCTCCAATGAACAAGAGCGCATGTCTGCTGAGTTCACTGAAATGAAAGGAGAGATTCAAGTTGTGAAAAAGGAGCTGGAAATCATCACAGCTTCACAGATCACTTTGACCAAGTCAGTCTCGTCAATGAAGAAGCTAATGAAGAGGATGTTTGCTAAAATGGGATGCACAACATCTGATGACTCCGATTCTCAGGAGTGATTTTGTGTTTCAACCTTCTTGTTGTTTTTGCAGGATTTTCTCTCATATTTATTTGTTTATTTCACTCTCTTTTTGTTTTGTTGTTTTTGGCTTGTTTCTGACAAAAAGGGGGAGAAAGTTTAGAGAGAACTTGAACAATGATGAACAATGATGTACAATGATGATGTGTAAATGTGGTAACATCATTAAGGTAAGTATGAATCTCAACTCAACTTTGGTTTTTCTTTGTGATTTGTTGCATGCTCCTACTAACTATTTGACTAACTATTTGGGCATGTATTATTACTAACAAGTTGATGTTGGACTAACATATTATTTTGACATTTGGTTTTTGATTGCTTAGAAGATGTGTTGGTTTTAACTATGATTCTCTTACATATCTGAATTCTTCAAATGTCATGATGAGAATAAACTCTATCTCTGTACTTGGTTTTGTATGATTCAATTCTTGAGGTATCTAACGCGTTTGTTCGTCAAGAATGCTTTATTTGTGCAGAGAATACAGATGTCTAAGTCTAGAGTCTGTTTTAGGAGTTTATCTCATGTTTTTAATTTCTGGATCTCTTTTGTAAATTTTTGTTGTATGGTGATAGCAACAAAAATATCTTTTTGAATTTTCTTTTGTGGATTTGTGTTTTGTCACGAAACCGCCAAAGGGGGAGATTGTTACGGAATTTGAGTTGGCGTATTTCGTGAAAGTATTAAGTCTTGAAGATTGAAGATGAAGAAACTTGGATCATATACCTCAATCTCAAGAAAGAAGAATTCAAAAGGATCAGGTATGTTTAACTAAAGATTTTTGGTGATCCGAATACTTCTTATAGTGTAGAAACACCTGGAAGAATGTTTTATTGCATAAACATCAAAAACTGGACATGGGACATGTTCAGGATCCGGATCGGGCTCGGCAATCCGGATCCCGAAGGGTGTTCGTTCATACACTGGTTCAATCCGGATCGCAGCATTTCATGATCCGGATCCCGAACACTGGTTTTACCTTTTGCTTGCACGATCCGGATCAGGATTTGCAATCCGGATCCCGAACGTGATGTTTGGTGAAACTGTATGAACGATCCGGATCGGGGACTTCGATCCGGATCCCGAACTTGCATTTTTCTGGAAATCGTCTTTCTTGCTTCTGCAATCCGGATCGTCCAATTCCAATCCGGATCGCCGTCGTAAAATTTCCAGAAAAGGCAGTTTTTGATCCTTATCTTCTTCCAATGGTTTCTAACCTATAAATAGGCCCTGTATTCATTTCTAGGGCATCCACATGATCGGACAAATAGAAAATATAGCCGAAAAAGAAAAATCCACATATAGAGAAGAAAGGAAATCAATAGATTATTCTATGTTTCTTCATCTATATTGATTGATTTGATTCTAGGTTTTCCATACTCACATTTTGAGTAGAATCAAATCAATGAATACTTAGATGGTATTTCCGATCTATTTCTAATCTAAGTATTCGGCGGATCATCACCACCCAAAAAAAACGATTTACCCCAAATCGGCGCGTGGACTCGCGTGGCCTTGTGGATTCAAGGTGCAACCGCTCTCGTGGATTCGGAGCGAGGTACGTTCATGGATTCGAAGTGTACTATTGGGTGAAGACCGTGGATTCGGTCGGACGTCGTGGACTCGACGTTGGACGCTGTGGATTCAGCGTTGGGCGCGGATCGTGGATTCGAGAAGCGTCATGGAGCGAGCGGAGAAGATCTACTAGGAGCGTATGGTAAAAGGTTGAGTCGTCTGTGAGTACGTTATATCACCTTGTACGTGTGTTAATTCTAGTGGATTTCGCCGTGTTATCGGTCCCGTGGTTTTTTACTCCCGTTTGGAGTTTTTCCACGTAAAAATCTTGCGTGTTCATTTACTTTTTTCCGCATTGGGTTTTATAGCGCAACGATTTTTGAGTGTTTATTGTTTACACCTATTCACCCCCCTCTAGGTGTTTTTTCCCCTATTTAGATCCATATTAGTATAACCCAACATCGAAGATATGCTTCGAGCCTGTGTGCTAGATCTGGGTGAGGGATGGTCACGCTACCTTCCCCTCGTAGAATTTGCCTACAATAATAGCTATCAAGCTAGTATTCAGATGGCCCCGTACGAAGCCTTGTACGGACGCCGGTGTCGATCGCCTATTTGCTGGGACGATTTAGGGGAGCGAAATCTCTTGGGGCCAGACCTCGTGGAGGAAACGGAGGCAAAAGTGCGCCTAATCTGGCAGCGGTTGTTGACCGCCCAGAGCCGGCAGAAAAGTTACACGGACCAAAGGCGACGGGAATTGGAATTTGAGGTAGGGGACCATGTGTTGCTACGTGGGTCACCGTCAGAGGGGACAAGACGGTTCGGCATACGAGGAAAGCTGAGCCCACGGTATGTGGGACCATTCGAGATTTTGGAGCGCGTGGGCCCGGTGGCTTGCCGGTTGGCCTTACCGCCAAATCTTGAACGGGTGCATAACGTATTCCACGTTTCGATGCTCCGGAAATACCTATCCGACCCGTCGCACGTCCTCGACGCCTTGGCCGTTGAACTGCGGGAGAATTTGAGCTTCGAGGAAACGCCGATGCGGATCTTGGCAAGAGAAGAAAAGAAACTTCGAAAACGGACGATCCCCTACGTAAAGGTGCAATGGAGTAACCACAAGGAGCGCGAGGCGACGTGGGAACTTGAAACGAAAATGAGAGAGGGTTACCCCGAGTTATTTAGTGAGGGTTGAGGTTAAGTTTCGAGGACGAAACTTCTTTTAAGGGGTGAGTGGTGTAATATCATAGAATTTTGTAACACTTTTTACCTCCTGCTAATAAAGTTTTCGTTTGAAGTAATTGATGTAACGGGTTTACTTAAGTGGATAATTTGGAGGTCCGGGTATTTTTCTGCGATAGAGCTCGGAAAACAGAGAACGGCGGTGCGATCGGATCCGGATTCCGACTTACGGAACCCCCAGAAAGGGGTGGAAATGATCGCAATAGCCAGGGGGTGCATCGAAATCCGCGTAAGTAATTTTACACGCTTTCCGAGGAAAAGAGGGATTATCTTTAAAGAATTATCTTTAAAGAATTATCCCGAAGGATTATCTCTGAGGAATTAATTAATTAAGGAATTAATTAATTAGGATAAAAAAAATACCCGATGTGATATTTTATCGTACATTGAAGATTAAATTGTGACTTCTCCCGAAAGAAAGGAAAAGAAGAGGAAAACCCTAACCGGAAGGAAACGAGAAGAAGGAACGAGCGAAAGAAAAAGAAAAAGGCGAAACCCTAATCGGAAGGAAACGGTAGGAAAGAAGGAGAAGGCGAAAGGACCCAACCAACCCGACGAACGTGCCGAAGCCGGGAGCGTGAACGGATCACCGTCTCCGACGATTAGCGGTAAGCGAGATTTATTTTCACGCAGTTTCGCTCGGTTTTTGTTTCGGTCTTTTGTGTAGTCTTAGAAGTAGCCGTTTGCTACCCTATGCGTTGTCGCCGCGGAGCCCTAGGGCACTGCCGCACGGCCCTAGGGCATTGCCGCCGCGGCCGCGGTACGCGCCGCGCGGGGACGGTGCCCGCGCGACAGCGGCTAGGGCAAGTGCCGCGCGAGGCCGGTGCCCGCGCGGCCGCGGCAACCGCAGCGCGGGCGGGCGCACGCGCGGCTGCGGCGCGTGCCACGCGGGGCCCATGCCCGGGCGGGCGCCCGCGCGGCCGTGGCTCGCGCCGTGCGGGGCCCATTCCCGCGCGGCCGCAGCCTGTGCCGCATGGGCGGGCGCCCGTGCGGCTGTGGCGCGCACCACGGGGGGCCATGCCCGCGCGGCCGCGGCTGGTGCCGCGCGGTTATAGCGCATGCCGCGCGGGGCCCATGCCCGAGCGACCGCGGTTTGTGCCGCGCGGGCGGGCGCCGGCGCGGATGCGGCGCAAGCCGCGCGGGGCCCATGCCAGGCACTCACCGCGCGGGGCCGGCGCCCACGCGGCCGGGGCAAGTGCCGCGCGGGGCCGGTGCCCGCGCGCTCGCGGCTCGCGCCTTGCGGGGCTAAGGCCCGCACAGTCGCGGAGGGTGCCGCACGGGGCAAGTGCCCGCGCGGCCGCGTCTTGCACCGCGCGGGGCTAGGGCCCGCGCGGTCATGGCAAGTGCCGCGCGGGGCGGGTGCCCGCGCGGCCGTACGACCTGCAACGCCGCGTGTGATGACCTGGATCTCCGCAGAGCTGTTGCAGTGCGTTGGGGTGGCTATTGGAGACCTACATGGTGTGTTGAAAGTGTTTGGGGCATAATTGGACACAAGTGTTGGACTTAAGGCATAAATGGATCACGTGGGTGATCGGTTGACTCCGTCGGACCTCTGGAAGTGTTTTCACGCAAAACGGATAGTAAGATTGGGCTCAGCGTGAAATTCGGGCTATAAATACCTTTTCGAGGGCATTCGGTAATTTTCAGAGTGGGAATTTGGCAAAACGGATATCAAATTCGGATTCAGCGCGCGAAAACGGTCAAATTGGACTACCCACTTGTCGTTTTTGAGCACGGGTTACTGTTCACGCCGAAACAGTGTTTCCGGCAACCGGCGGGCGGCGGCGGCGGCGGCGGGCAGCGGCGGAGCGCGGCGTGTTGGGTTTAGGTTAATAAGGATCTAAATAGGGGAAAAACCACCTAGAGGGGGGGTGAATAGGTGCAAACAATAAACACACCAAAATCGTTGCGTAAAAATAACCCAATGCGGAAAATAAATAACACGCAAGATTTTACGTGGAAAACTCCAATCCAGGAGTAAAAAACCACGGGACCGATCACACGGTGAAATCTACTAAGATTAAAACACGTACAAGGTGATATAACGCACACACACGACTCAACCTTTTCCATACGCTCCGAGTAGATCTTCGCCGCTCGCTCCTGAACGCACCTCGAATCCACGAAGGCGTCCAACGCCGAATCCACGGCGTGTCACGTCGAATCCACGACGCCAGACCGAATCCACGGTCTTCACCAAGTAGCACGTCTCGAATCCACGAGCGCACCTCGTCTCGAATCCACGAAACGGTAACACCTTGAGTCCACAAGGCCACGCGAATCCACGCGCCGATTTCTTGGGAAAATCGTTGTTTTGTTGGTGATGATATTTTGAATACTTAGATCATCATAGATAGACAAGGAAGCACCCTCTAAGTATTCATCGATTTGATTCTTTCGAAAGATATAGATTTTGAAAACCCTAGAATCAAACCGATCAATAGAGAAAGAAAACCTAAAATAAAGAGGTGTTTACCTTTTCTTCTCTATGTGGATTCTTACCTTTGATCCCCCTTGGGATAACCCTAAAAGATGATATTAGGGTCTATTTATAGGCTAGAAACCTTTTGGAAAGAGATAAGAATCAAAAACCGCCTTTTCTGGAAATTTACAGGACGGCGATCCGGATCGGATTTACTGCGATCCGGATCGTCGTAACGAGATTGACGATTCCAGAAATCCAAGGGTTCGGGATCCGGATCACAAGGTCCGATCCGGATCGTTCATGCAATTCAGCCAACTCCCATGTTCGGGATCCGGATCGGAATGGCCTAGGATCCGGATTGAAATTGCCAATGAACAATCACCCTTCGGGATCCGGATTGCAAGGTCCGATCCGGATCCTGAACATGTCCCATGTCCAGTTTTTGATTCTTTGGCCATAGAAAATATTCCAAAGTGTTTCTAAGCTATAGGAATGTATTCAAAATATCAAAGATTATTTAATTTAACGTACCTGAACATTTGAATCCATTCTTTTGAGATTGAAGTATATGATTTGTCAAGTCTTCATCTTCAATCTTCAACTTCACGAAATACGCCAATACAAAAATCCTTAACAATCTCCCCCTTTGGCGGTTTCGTGACAAAACACACAATCCACAAAAGAATAACAAAAAGACGATTTTTGTTGCTATCACCATACAACAAAAATACGCATGAACGATCCAAATAAATGTAAATACAAGAGATAACCTCCTAAAACAAACTCTAGACTTAGACGCAACTAGGAGTGTTCAAATCTTGTACTCTCTGCAAAAGAAACAATTCTTGACAACAAGAAATCATTAATACCTCAAGAATTTAATCGTTAAGCAACCAGAGAGTTATACATTTAACATGACATTAGGTATCAGATATGCATAAAAGTAGACAATCAACATATCACATATCTTTATCAATCATCAGGGTTAGTTCCAACCATAATGTCAAAGAAGTTCAAATGTTCATACCTTTTGCATGACCTGTCACAAAACTTGTTAGAAGTTACAACGCAAAATAGTCAGTAGAATAGTTAGTGTTAAACTTCAAGTTTCAAGTTATCCGGTCATGTTCGTTCTTTTCCTTCTCCCCCTTTTTCCAAACGATCTATTGGCTCGTTCTTTTCTCCTTTCTCTCCCCCTTTTTGTCACAAAAACCAGCCAAAATTATAAGAGAGAAAAAAATAGACAAACGAAAAACCTTTTGTCAGAAAAACAACTAAAGTCAATTTCATCAAAAATCAATCTGAAACGGTATCGTTGTCATCGAAGTTGCTGCATCCGAGTTTTGCAAAAATCTTCTTGTCCAACTTCATCAGTGCATTGTACTTCTTCGTCAAGACCACTTGTGTTGTACTAATCCGTTGCAGGTCAAGAGAAATCTGATCTTGTTTAATTGAAATTCGCTCCTGCTCAGATGATAGTCTTTGTTGTTCCCGAAGAGCTTCAACATTCACATGTCTCTCATCGATACACTCTCAGCAAGTGGCTCCTCATCTTTTTCATCTCCCCCTATGTTGAGCATCTCTTTTTATCATCTCTGTTCTCTGTTCTCCATGTTCTCCCCGTCTTGAGCATCTATGTTCTCCCCCTTTGAGATTCAATCAGTCTTTTCTGTTCTCCTTAATTTATTGGTCATCCTCGTGCTAACCAACGCGGTGATGAACATGATTGTCCACTCAAGAGCCTTTGTTATAGAGTATTTGAAAAATAGCACCTGTGAGCAAAAACTCAAAGAACATGAAAAATTGTTTAAATTTCAAAATTTTGAAAAATCTTGCCCAAACAATCCTTAACATGTGTAGGCTAGGAATCAAGACACTTTTGCAAAAAGAATTTTAAAAATAGACCAATTCCATAATTTTTTTAAAAAAAATTCTTAAAGACTGCCTACAACTTTTTCTCTAGAAAAATTTGTAAAAATTTCAGAAAATTCAGAAAAAGTATATAAATATTTCTGCATATCAACTTTATACAAAAATATCATTTCACATAGAAAGAAATAGATTATGATAAATCTATCAAAATATCCCAAATTGTGAAACGAAAATTTATAAGAATTATAACCTCTAAAGTTGATCAATTTCCAAACATCCTTCACGATCTAATGAGTATAGAGTTTATCTAATTCTCAATTGAGCAAAGAAAATGAAGCACCAAGATCGATAGATGTTTGAAATCCCAAATAAGTCAAATAATATATCTAGTCAATATATTTGGGAAGTGACTCTTTGAGCATCTTTTAGAAATCCCACCTTATACCAACCTTGGAATTTGACATAGTCAAGTATTCCGAAAAGCATTTTATTTTATAAACAAGATCACCATGCTTGGTTAACATGTGGTAGCTGCACACAGTACTCGGACAACCGAGGTGGTAGCTCTTTCCTCCATGTGGTGGTAGTTTTCACACTCCTATTAAGGATGTAACTCTTTCCACATCTTTTGAGCATGAAAAACATAATAAACTCCCCCTCAATTGGCTATCAATTATGAAAGATATTCAGTATTCAACCAAAAATTGATCCTGTGTTCATACTTATTTCAATCATCAAATAAGATAAAATAAATACCAGAAGATCATTGAGAGAGGTAATGACTTTGATCAATTCGAGATGAAATAATTGAAATAAATGATCATTGCATCAAATGAGTTATAATGATATTCAAATCATAATAAACTTCTCTAAACATGAAAGGATGCAAATAAAGTCAGTATAGCAAATGCTCAATTAATGCTCTATATTACAAAAAGAACACAAAACACAAACAAAAACCTTTCTAAGCAGTGGTTCAAAAAGTTATGTAATTGAAAGCATGCCAATTGCTTTTCGCAAACGAATAAAACATTTTTGATCCAAAGGTTTTGTCAAAATATCAGCTAATTGATCTTCAGTTGAAACATAAGAAATTTGTGAAAACTTGATTCAACTAGCTATCTAGGAAAATGATATCTCAATTCAATGTGTTTTGTTCCAGAGTGCAACACAGGGTTTTTAGAAAAGTTAATAGCACTTGTGTTGTCACACAACATAGTTACCGAGGTCGTAGGGATGCGAAAATCACTCAATACACTTTTCTTCGATTTCCTCAATGACTTCGGCTTAGGGGGTGTCCTACCATCTGTCTTAACACTTAGAAGATTTTTCTTCGTTTCCCGAGTCGTGTTCTTGATGGTAGTAGTTGCAAGTATTGCTTGATTTGCTCGTTCTGCTCCATACTTGCAATTTGGTCTTATGTGCCCAAAAAAAAAACACAACAATGACATACCTTGGTAAAAGTTGAACCCGAAAAGATGAGGTAGGCTTGTCAACGTTGGCTACGATGATTTCCGTCGGAGAAGGAGCAACCGACTGGGGCACAAAACTTGTCTTGCTCGAACTTGGTTCCTCACAAGTTCGGCCATATCCGAGGCCTAAATGATTAGTATGACCAAGACCAAGAAGGCGATCCAACTTACTTTGTCCTGAAGAAAATCTATGCAAATCCTTTTTAAGTTGGAAAGGGTCTCCGTCATCTCAAAATTTCCTTGTTGTGCCTCGGAATAGAGCTTTGAGAAGAGATTAGCTTTATCCACCGATTTTTCAAGTTCCTTCTCAAAATGCTCGTTCATCTCTTGAAGGAAAGTATTATTCTCAACCAAGTTGTCCCTTTCCACTTCAAGAGCCCTTGAGAGAGAGGTTGCTCTATTAGGTTGTTCCTCGAGTTCCAACAACCTTCTCCTCAAGTTTTTATTTTGCTTCGCCAATTTCTTTGAGTTCCGTAGAAGTAGTTGGTAGGCGTGAGCAAAGTCTTCACCTTCGGAATCGCTTGGTTCATCATCCGTTGCCGTTTGATCATCCTGGGAAAAAATAGACAACGAACCAGATGCAATCAATGAAATACACACGAAGGGTGAAGTCGTGGATGCGAAGAATGTGATGGCATTTGTATCCTCATCACTAGAAGATGACTTATCCATAGAAGAAGAGTCATCCCACGTGATGGCTTGCGTAGCCTTCTTCTTTGGTGGATTCTTGCTGGGACATCTTGTTGTAGTGCGGCCAAAGCCTTTGCATTTGAAACACTGGATCTGTCCTTCAGCGTTCTTCTTCTCCATTGAGAAACCTTTTTGCTTTCTTGATTTTGACGTAGAAGCACCTTTGCCTTTCTTGAACTTCGAGAATGATGAAGATTTGCTTGAGTTTCCCCTTCCGAAGTTTCGGCGAAATTTTCTCTTCAAGAAAGCGAGTTGTTTCTCAAAGTCCTCCATAGATAGCTCATCGTCAGAGTCCGAGGAGGATGAATCCGCGTCTTCATGTTCTTTTGATTTCAATGCCATACCTGAAGACTTGGAAGAAGAAGAGGGCTTTCCAGCAGAAGAGTTAGTAGAAAAAGTAATTTCATAAGTTTGAAGTGTACCAACTAATTCTTCTACCTTGATCTCGTCCGGGTGTTTTATTGTTTCGAACCCGTTCGTCGATGGAAATCAAAAACGCTCTTATGCGTACTTTCTAGTAGGCATAATTTGTTCCATCGAAGAACGGTGGTCTATTGATGTTGCCACCATCGACCAATGTTTACAACCCTATTCCCGCTCTGATACCAATTGTTGGGTTTAGGTTAATAATGGATCTAAATAGGGGAAAAACCACCTAGAGGGGGGGTGAATAGGTGTAAACAATAAACACACCAAAATCGTTGCGTAAAAATAACCCAATGCGGAAAATAAATAACACGCAAGATTTTACGTGGAAAACTCCAATCCAGGAGTAAAAAACCACGGGACCGATCACACGGTGAAATCTACTAAGATTAAAACACGTACAAGGTGATATAACGCACACACACGACTCAACCTTTTCCATACGCTCCGAGTAGATCTTCGCCGCTCGCTCCTGAACGCACCTCGAATCCACGAAGGCGTCCAACGCCGAATCCACGGCGTGTCACGTCGAATCCACGACGCCAGACCGAATCCACGGTCTTCACCAAGTAGCACGTCTCGAATCCACGAGCGCACCTCGTCTCGAATCCACGAAACGGTAACACCTTGAGTCCACAAGGCCACGCGAATCCACGCGCCGATTTCTTGGGAAAATCGTTGTTTTGTTGGTGATGATATTTTGAATACTTAGATCATCATAGATAGACAAGGAAGCACCCTCTAAGTATTCATCGATTTGATTCTTTCGAAAGATATAGATTTTGAAAACCCTAGAATCAAACCGATCAATAGAGAAAGAAAACCTAAAATAAAGAGGTGTTTACCTTTTCTTCTCTATGTGGATTCTTACCTTTGATCCCCCTTGGGATAACCCTAAAAGATGATATTAGGGTCTATTTATAGGCTAGAAACCTTTTGGAAAGAGATAAGAATCAAAAACCGCCTTTTCTGGAAATTTACAGGACGGCGATCCGGATCGGATTTACTGCGATCCGGATCGTCGTAACGAGATTGACGATTCCAGAAATCCAAGGGTTCGGGATCCGGATCACAAGGTCCGATCCGGATCGTTCATGCAATTCAGCCAACTCCCATGTTCGGGATCCGGATCGGAATGGCCTAGGATCCGGATTGAAATTGCCAATGAACAATCACCCTTCGGGATCCGGATTGCAAGGTCCGATCCGGATCCTGAACATGTCCCATGTCCAGTTTTTGATTCTTTGGCCATAGAAAATATTCCAAAGTGTTTCTAAGCTATAGGAATGTATTCAAAATATCAAAGATTATTTAATTTAACGTACCTGAACATTTGAATCCATTCTTTTGAGATTGAAGTATATGATTTGTCAAGTCTTCATCTTCAATCTTCAACTTCACGAAATACGCCAATACAAAAATCCTTAACACGGCGGGCAGCGGTGGAGCGCGGCGGCGCACGGGCGCGAGCAGGCGCGGGGGAGCGCGGGCAGGTGCGCGATCCACGCGGCCGGCGTGCACCCAAGGGAGGACACGTGGCAGCAGAACATTGGTCAGGTTCTTGGGATCTCGTGCACCGGGTGCAGCAGGCAAAAGAACGGACACGTGGCATCTTCCTATTGGATGGCGGTACTGTGCGGGCAGGCCGGGCAGGCCGGGCAGGTGCGCGGGCAGGCGCGGTGTTCCAGCTGGTGGTGTGCCACGTGGTGTTTCCTTATTGGATGAGAGTTGGACACGTGGCATGTCTGGATTGGTCGGTGCAGTGGACCGGGACCACGGAGCAGGCTGGGATGGTGCATGGACCGGGGGTTGACACGTGGCAGTCACTGATTCGACGGTTCTCGTGCGCGCGGTCCACGGTGCAGAGTGGCTCTGCCTCAGGCTGCGTGCCTGGCAGGGGCGCAGAGTGCACGCTGGCGCGTGCAGGCGCGACCGAGCCGCTGACCCGGGGACACGTGTCGAGCTTTGGAGGTGGCCACGCGTCGCGGTGTGAGCGGCTGAGTCCGCTGTTTGCTGTTATGTGGGTGACGTGGAGGCCCAGGAGTGATCAGGGCTTGCACAGTGTTGGGCCGGGCCCAACACTGTAGCAGCCCGGAAAATTTCGGGCGCCCGAATCTCGGGACCCATTGGTCATTTCCCCAATTATTTCTTTTTGGCCTATTTAAGCAGCCCGAATCCTGTTCTTCTCACTTTTTCCACCATTTCCGAGCCTCCTCTCACCAAGGTGTCTTCAGGAAAGTTGTTCCCCTTCGTGTTCTCCATCTCTTGGTGAAGTTTGAGAATTTTTGGTGGCACGCACTTCGAGGTTTTGGATTTTACGGCGCGGCGCGACGCTCGTTCATTTGGGTTTCCCTTCATCGTATTTCAGTGCGCAGACTCTCCCGAGCTACCCAGGCAGTATTTTTCAGCGATTCATGCGCCATCGTCTTCACGACTGGTAGGGCTACGTTTCTCGTGTTTACTGGTTTTTCCCATTCCGAGGTTTTCATGGGTTATTCGGATCATCTTGTGACCTCATTTTCTGGGGTGGAGTTTTGGACAGCGCTATGTTGTTTTGGTGATATCTTCATGCACAGACATCGGATTGAGGCGATTCAAAAGGCGTTTTGCATCTACACATCACGAGGAATCTCCCCAAATTTTCTGGGAATTTCCTAAGTTTTCCCCGAAGGTGAGAGGCCTCTGTTTACAGTACTTTAAGATTCAGTTTTTGCGATCGACTTACTTCGGGATAGTTCTCTTGTCGATTTTGGATCTCAGCGTAGAAAACTCATGTGGGAACGTGCAGGTACTCGTTTCGACTGGTTCGTCGCGAGGATCGTGACGGTATTTTTCCTGGAATTTCTCGAGCAGATCTCGCAGGTGAAAAAGGCAAACTGTGGATCGATTGTATTTTGGACAGATTTTGGTGTGAGCATTGTCGATTAATTGTGCTTGTTCTTTTGGGGTATTTTGTGCAATACCGTGGTGATCGTTGAGACCGGGCGCGGACTTCACTGTTGGGATCAGGATTTAGCGCTCGAGGTGGGTGGTTGTTTCTTGCCTCTACTTTGACATGCTCACTAGGAATATTGGAGTGTTTCCCTTTATTGGACATCTTTATTAATCATGATTGGGGTTGGGTTTATGCATGCCGGTGTGGGAATAGGGTTGCTTTGATAGCGGTTAACCTTGCATGTGGAATGGAATATTTATGTTGGACTATTTGATTATCCTGTTGATGGTACTACTTGAGGGTAGATGACATGCGTAGGTGGATACTGTTAATGATCAATGCCTTGAATTATATTTCCTTGAGAACACTTGCATGCTTGTATGGACATCTAGATAGGCCATCTTTTATTGCAACACTATCATATTGGGATTTGACTTAGGAGAAATCATAATTGTTTTCTTTCTCCTTCTTATTTAGACTTTCGAGTCATGTTGCTCGGGTTCGAGCGGGGGTTTGCGATAGTGTAGCCGGGACCTTGGGGTCGGAGACAGGGTGTACTTGATGTCGGACTTGTGGGTTATTGCGACAACCGCGGACGGTAGGCGGTTGACCGGATATTGATTGTTCTACCCGATTGTGGATCTTGGGTTTTGGGACAGGCAGGCTTGACGGCAGGGTATTGCGGCAACCGCGGACCTTGGGCGGTTGACCGGAGGTTGCTTATGATACTTGTTACTGAGGCATTATACTCGTGTGGGTCGCTCCCCTCGAGTGCCACTCCGGAGTGTGCGATTTACAGGCTTCGAGTCCTTGAGACTCTCATCCCCTATCGGTGTTATGCGTAGGCTGGCATACCCGATTTGGCAGGCAGAGCAGGCAGTACCAGTGCTTACTGGTGTATCGATTGGGTCTGGGTAGGCTGGCATTTATATTCTGATGCATACATTTAGCTATCCCTTTAGCTTGGCATTTTAGTGGCATTGTAGTGGTAGTTTCTTCCTTCAGCAGTCATCATTGCTGACCACACTTATTCCTTTTCTTGCCTCTGGTAGTCCTAGTGGGTGTGTCAGGGTTTGAGGTTTTACCCACTAGGGGAGGCTACTGGTTTACCGGTAGTTCTCACCCCCCATTTTCTTCTTTCTCTTTTCTTCTCCTCTGTTTTGCAGAGTATTCTGCGGGGGCTGCGGGGCGTGCAGCGGCGGGTCGAGGAGAGAGGACGGCTGAGTAGCTAGACAGTGGACCCGACAGTGAGTTAGTTAGACTTGCACCTCTTATGTATTTCATCTCAGACAGTTGTACTTTTGGGGTCTGGCCTTACCCAGCTGGTTGTATTTTTTTTACTTGGTAAGCTGGGAGTGAGACTTGTACTTTATTTCTACTGATATTTGTATTTTTACTTCCTGTTCAGTCTGAGATGTTGTATTTACTGTTCAGCTCTGTTTTATTGCTCTATTTTGGTATCTGATTTATCTGAGCAGGTTACCGGCGCTTCGTGTATGCGGAAAATTCCGTGTGCACGGCGGATCTGTAGACGAGCCCGAGTTCTGGTTTACACTCGGGGCGTGACAGATTAAGTTGGTATCAGAGCTTAGGGATAGGTCAGTTGGGACTTAGGAAACCCTAGGCTTTTGGTTAACCCTAGGATGATAGGGCGTGAGAGACGTGACTTTTTGCGAAAGTCGGTGATTTGGTTTTGACTCTTCCAGTGAGTGAAGAGGGATCGGCATACCCTATTTTTGTGGGACAGTTATGTTGGCTGCAGACAACATAAAGTTACAAAAATAGGGGGATGCCTTTGACTTTCGCTAGATTGGGTCGTGTGTGGTTGTGTGGCTGACTTGTGGTTCTTGTGGCAGATGCCTCCCCGACGTCGGATTCCTACCCGGGGTGCCCCTACACCCCCTATTGAGCGAGGACAGGCTGGACCTTCTGAGATTGCTGAGTTGAGGGCCTTGGTAGCCCAATTGGCGGAGAGCAGCCGCCGGCAGGAGCAGCGGATTGAGCAGCTACTGGCGCAGAGAGAGGCGCCGCCTCCGACAGTTTTAGAGACCCCGGCACCACCTGTGGAACCACTTGTGCCGACGGCGCCATCATTGAGTAGCGGGGCTCAGGGTGTGGCCCAGCCTTTGACCCCGGCTGAGGAGCAGGACATCGCTGACAAACTGGTTAAGTTTTGTCAGCACGGACCGCCTAGATTCTCGGGGCGGGATATGCAGCCGTGGGAGGTGGGGACATGGTTAGCAGCGATGGAGAAGATTTTCAGGGATTTCTTCATCGACCCGAGGTACAGAGTTCATATGGCGGTACATTGCCTAGATGGAGATGCAGACCTTTGGTGGCGTCGGGTGGAGCCACGGGAGTTTCAGATTTCTCGACAGTTACCCTGGTCCGAGTTTCGGCGTATGATAGTGGATACCTATTTTTCGACCAGCGTGAAGAGGAAGCTGGAGGATGACTTGAAGAACATTCAGCAGGGCGACCGGTCAGTTCAGGATTACCATCAGGAGTTCATGCGGCTGTTTAATGGTGTGCCCTATGTCGCCCGGGATGGACCACATCAGGTTGAGTTATTCAAGGCAGGCCTTCGCAGCGAGATCTATATCGTAGTGCATGCACAGCGACACCAGACTCTTCAGGAGGCCGTCGAGCATGCCCAATGGGTGGAGAGAGGCGACGCAGTGGTGGCAAGGCGAGGCGGGATGGTCGCGCTGAGTTCCGTGAGGAAACGACCAGTACCCGAGGATGAGGGACAGACTAGTTCATGGAGACCGCCACGGCCTCAGTCACCTAGCCGTGGGCGTGTGGAGCAGCGAGAGTCGAGTGGATCCCAGTGGCCATCGCAGCAGCAGCAGGAGTCTCAGCATCAGACACAGAGACAGCAGCAGTCGGGGCGGCCACGGCTTCGCGATAGGGACAGATGCATATTCTGTGGGGGACCTCATTTGTCGCACACTTGTGATCAGAGATGGGGTTGTTGTTACAAGTGTGGACAGCCAGGCCACCTTCGAGCTTCGTGCCCCCTTTCGACTTCAGTGGCACCCTCATCGGCATCGGCTCCTTTTTCGCTTCAGCAGCAGTTGTCGACTCAGTGGCCTCATGCTCCAGCGAGCGGATCACCACCTTTTTACCCTGCGGATCATCAGCTGCCGGCCCAGAGCGGTCGGGTCTACGCCGCTCAGGTGGAGGATTTTACAGCAGCCGACCTTGTGGGGGCAGGTATGGTTTTACTGTATTTACCGGCATTGGTTGTGCATTGTATTGCATTTGGGCATCCTAGTCATTTGTTAGGAGTGCATGTACTTCCTTGCATTGGGTTAAGGGTAGGACGGTTACCGGGTGTTCGGGAGGTCGTATTCCTGATCTTTAGCACGTAGGCACGTGTTGTGGGTCCTGCCCGGTGCAGTTGAGTCCTTGATTGTACCTGTAGACCTGATGGTCTTGACCTGGTTGTGGGGCTTGGTTTGGTACTTAGGACGGTTAGGCTGGCTCGGTTATTTTCTTTTCGCGGCAGCTGATTATACTGCGAGGACGGTTTTCGTGGGAGCCAGGCCTGGAGGTGTTGGTGTACCTGGGTTGCTTAAGAGTATCTTCGCCTCTTTGGTTTTGACTTTGTGGGCGAGGCGGATGTCTCGCAGTGGGTGAGTAGCCTTTTTGGCTGGTGTGTTTGAGGGACCTGCGGCGGCGCCAGGACTTGGAGATACCCTTTTTGGTTGTGAGTTCCCCGCTGTTCTCCTATCGGAGTTGTCTGGCATGACACCAGTTTGGGAGTTGAGGACCCAACTCCAGAATTCGATGTTTTGGATTTGTGTCAGGCCAAGTGTGGCACCTTTGGGGGCGCCGGTGCTATTCGAGTTGTGGAAGGTTGGTTCACTTCGGCTTTGTGAGGACCCGTAAGAATTGGATGAAGTGATCATCGGGAGCTAGCACCCTTCTGTCAAGCTTGGAGGATTTGATTTACTAGCTGCAAGGGTACTGGATCTTCGCGAAGATTGATTTGCAATCTGATTCTCTCGACTACTTATGGCTGAGTGTTGATGCCGGAGGGTTAGGAAATTGCTTCTACATCCCGACGGTTTTGAATTAGAGATCAGAGGCTACGGGATCAGTTGGGGGACTTATATCGGATGCCTAGGGAGTACCGAGGTACTTGGATCGAGCTGGGTGTTGTTGGACTTGTGGTTGGATTATCTGAGGCCCTAGCAGGGGCAGATGCTTGTACCGATGCAGACTACTTGATAGCCCGAGCGGTTAGCCCAGCTGTACCTAGTTGAGGTGGCGTGGTCCTTTGGAGTGCTCGCCTTTGTTTTGTTCTGGTTAGAGACCCGAGGATTGCATCGCGTCTCTGAAGAAGGTATTCGACAGCCTTGAGAGCCTGAGTGGTGGATGATTGGATATTTACCCCCTCTGTATGGTTGAGATTCCGTGTTGAGGAATGACTTTAGTTTCGAGGACGAAACTTTCTTTTAGTGGGGGAGGATGTGATGACCTGGATCTCCGCAGAGCTGTTGCAGTGCGTTGGGGTGGCTATTGGAGACCTACATGGTGTGTTGAAAGTGTTTGGGGCATAATTGGACACAAGTGTTGGACTTAAGGCTTAAATGGATCACGTGGGTGATCGGTTGACTCCGTCGGACCTCTGGAAGTGTTTGCGCGCAAAACGGATAGTAAGATTGGGCTCAGCGCGAAATTCGGGCTATGAATACCTTTTCGGGGGCAATCGGCAATTTTCAGAGTGGGAATTTGGCAAAACGGGCATCAAATTCGGATTCAGCGCGCGAAAACGGTCAAATTGGACTACCCACTTGTCGTTTTTGAGCACGGGTTACTGTTCACGCCGGAACAGTGTTTCCGGCAACCGGCGGGCGGCGGCGGCAGCGGCGGGCAGCGGCGGAGCGCGGCGGCGCACGGGCACGGGCAGCGCGCGGGGCGCGGGCAGGCGCGGGGGCACGCGGGCAGGTGCGCGGTCCACGCGACCGGCGTGCACCCAAGGGAGGACACGTGGCAGCAGAACATTGGTCGGGTTCTTGGGATCTCGTGCACCGGGTGCAGCAGGCAGAAGAACGGACACGTGGCATCTTCCTATTGGATGGCGGTACTGTGCGGGCAGGCCGGGCAGGTGCGCGGGCAGGCGCGGTGGTGCAGCTGGTGGTGTGCCACGTGGCGTTTCCTTATTGGATGAGAGTTGGACACGTGGCATGTCTGGATTGGTCGGTGCAGTAGACCGGGACCACGGAGCAGGCAGGGATGGTGCATGGACCGGGGGTTGACACGTGGCAGTCACTGATTGGACGGTTCTCGTGCGCGCGGTCCACGGTGCAGAGTGGCTCTGCCTCGGGCTGCGTGCCTGGCAGGGGCGCAGACTGCGCGCTGGCGCGCGCAGGCGCGACCGAGCCGCTGACCCGGGGACACGTGTCGAGCTTTGGAGGTGGCCACGCGTCGCGGTGTGAGCGGCTGAGTCCGCTGTTTGCTGTTATGTGGGCGACGTGGAGGCCCAGGAGTGATCCGGGCTTGCATAGTGTTGGGCCGGGCCCAACACTGTAGCAGCCCGGAAAATTTCGGGCGCCCGAATCTCGGGACCCATTGGTCATTTCCCCAATTGTTTCTTTTTGGCCTATTTAAGCAGCCCGAATCCTGTTCTTCTCACTTTTTCCACCATTTCCGAGCCTCCTCTCACCAAGGTGTCTTCAAGAAAGTTGTTCCCCTTCGTGTTCTCCATCTCCTGGTGAAGTTTGAGGATTTTTGGTGGCACGCACTTCGAGGTTTTGGATTTTACGGCGCGGCGCGACGCTCGTTCATTTGGGTTTCCCTTCGTCGTATTTCAGTGCGCAGACTCTCCCGAGCTACCCAGGCAGTATTTTTCAGCGATTCTTGCACCATCGTCTTCACGACAGGTAGGGCTACGTTTCTTGTGTTTATTGGTTTTTCCCATTCCGAGGTTTTCATGGGTTATTCGGATCATCTTGTGACCTCATTTTCTGGGGTGGAGTTTTGGACAGCGCTGTGTTGTTTTGGTGATATCTTCATGCACAGACATCGGATTGAGGCGATTCAAAAGGTGTTTTGCATCTACACATCACGAGAAATCTCCCCAAATTTTCTGGGAATTTCCTAAATTTTCCCCGAAGGTGAGAGGCCTCTGTTTACAGTACTTTAAGATTCAGTTTTTGCGATCGACTTACTTCGGGATGGTTCACTTGTCGATTTTGGATCTCAGCGTAGAAAACTCATGTGGGAACGTGCAGGTACTCGTTTCGACCGGTTCGTCGTGACGATCGTGACGGAATTTTTCTTGGAATTTCTCGAGCAGATCTCGCAGGTGAAAAAGTCAAACTGTGGACCGATTGTATTTGGGACAGATTTTGGTGTGAACATAGTCGATTAATTGTGCTTGTTCTTTTGGGGTATTTTGTGCAGTACCATGGTGATCGTTGAGACCGGGCGCGGACTTCACTGTTGGGATCAGGATTTAGCGCTTGAGGTGGGTGGTTGTTTCTTGCCTCTACTTTGACATGCTCACTAGGAATATTGGAGTATTTCCCTTTATTGGACATCTTTATTAATCATGATCGGGGTTGGGTTTATGCATGCCGGTGTGGGAATAGGGTTGCTTTGATAGCGGTTAACCTTGCATGTGGAATGGAATATTTATGTTGGACTATTTGATTATCCTGTTGATGGTACTACTTGAGGGTAGACGACATGCGTAGGTGGATACTGTTAATGATCAATGCCTTGAATTATATTTCCTTGAGAACACTTGCATGCTTGTATGGACATCTAGATAGGCCATCTTTTATTGCTACACTATCATATTGGGATTTGACTTAGGAGAAACCATGATTGCTTTCTTTCTCCTTCTTATTTAGACTTTCGAGTCATGTTGCTCGGGTTCGAGCGGGGGTTTGGGATAGTGTAGCCGGTACCTTGGGGTCGGAGACAGGGTGTACTTGATGTCGGACTTGTGGGTTATTGCGGCAACCGCGGACGGTAGGCGGTTGACCGGATATTGATTGTTCTACCCGATTGTGGATCTTGGGTTTTGGGACAGGCAGGCTTGACGGCAGGGTATTGCGGCAACCGCGGACCTTGGGCGGTTGACCGGAGGTTGCTTATGCATCAGATTGGGTATCAGGTCTCTAGTGGATGGAGTTTCCCACTATTTGTTTATCTTGCATCAGGTTGAGATCGGGTCTCCCTTTAGTGGATGGGTTTTCCCACTTTGATCAGAGTCATAATCCAGTCCTGCTGTTCTATGATACTTGTTACTGAGGCATTATACTCGTGTGGGTCGCTCCCCTCGAGTGCCACTCCGGAGTGTGCGATTACAGGCTTCGAGTCCTTGAGACTCTCATCCCCTATCAGTGTTATGCGTAGGCTGGCATACCCGATTTGGCAGGCAGAGCAGGCAGTACCAGTGCTTACTGGTGTATCGATTGGGTCTGGGTAGGCAGGCATTTATATTCTGATGCATACATTTAGCTATCCCTTTAGTTTGGCATTTTAGAGGCATAGTAGTGGTAGTTTCTTCCTTCAGCAGTCATCATTGTTTATCACACATTCCTTTTCTTGCCTCTGGTAGTCCTAGTGGGTGTGTCAGGGTTTGAGGTTTTACCCACTAGGGGAGGCTACTGGTTTACCGGTAGTTCTCACCCCCCTTTTTCTTCTTTCTCTTTTCTTCTCCTCTGTTTTGCAGAGTATTCTGCGGGGGCTGCGGGGCGTGTAGCGGCGGGTCGAGGAGAGAGGACGGCTGAGTAGCTAGACAGTGGACCCGACAGTGAGTTAGTTAGACTTGCACCTCTTATGTATTTCATCTCAGACAGTTGTACTTTTGGGGTCTGGCCTTAGCCAGCTGGTTGTATTTTTTTTACTTGGTGAGCTGGGAGTGAGACTTGTACTTTATTTCTACTGATATTTATATTTTTACTTCCAGTTCAGTCTGAGATGTAGTATTTACTGTTCAGCTCTGTTTTATTGCTCTATTTTGGTATCTGATTTATCTGAGCAGGTTACCGGTGCTTCGTGTATGCGGAAAATTCTGTGTGCACGGCGGATCTGTAGACGAGCCCGAGTCCTGGTTTACTCTCGGGGCGTGACTCCGCGGGGGCGGCCGCGTCGCTCGTCGCGCGCGGGCCCCACCGCCGGGTCAAGTTGTCATTAGTGTTTTTGAGTATTTGGGCTCGGTTTATCTACTGTTATATTTCTGATCTGACCGCGGCTCTTTTGGGGACTACTTCTAGGTCCGGGCGTCGACAGAGAGCAAAGTTCGGTCTCCGGAGTGCAGATTTCGCATAATCGAGGTGGGTACTTTTGATTAATTTCGGTGCAGGATCATTCCCGAGTATTTCGTTTGATAAAGTAGATATTTTTGGTAAAAGTGACTAACCCCATTGCATGTAAATCCCATATTCTATTCTCATTGAGGCGGCTGCGGTCGCAGGATTGTTTTATTAATCTGACTAAAGCGGCTGAGGTCGCAACATTGTTTTACACTCATATTGCTTACACACACACCGACGGTTTGGCCACCGCACAGGGTGTATTTTTTCGGAAAGATGGTAAGTTGTTTTTACCCGTGTACCCCACAAGGAGAGGTTAGTGGGGACCCCTCAAGGAGAGGCGACTGCTACTTGGGCAGTGGAGAGGTTAGAGGCACCAAGAAGATGAGTACGGTATTGGGGTTGGGGCCCAAAGTATTCTGAAAGCTGGGGCAGGTGCCCAGTGTGACTTTCGACAGGGATTTAGCGATACATGAGGGGGGGGAAGTAAATGCTCCCGTGAATCGGTGTGTTCTTTCTGTTATTGCATTTACTTATATGTTTTCTACTTTATCAGTCACTGACAACCCACACTGTGACAGGTCCGGGCAGGGGTGGGAACCGGGACGACGGTGAGGCATCAGTTAGAGAACCCTAGCCATGAGGGCTAGTAAACGATACGTTCTTTTCTTTGGTTATTTCCTTATACTGTGGTTAGTTAAACTGTGATTCATTTGTGTGGTTTCTGATGGATGTTGGAATGAGGATTTTCTTGCCTATAATTAGTGAATGTTAGGATGTGTAATTGCGGCTTATTTTCAAATGCAAACCTGGTTTCAAAAGTGTTTTCAAAGCGGGTGCCGTGTGGGCACCGATTTTAAAACCCGTGGATTTATCCTTTCAAGTTAATGGCCGCTCAAAAGAGTTTGCGAAAACATTTTGGAAAAACTGGGTGTCGAGTGGGCACCGATTTTCAAACCCATGGGTTTATGCTATAGTCTGTATGTGATAGCGGTGACTGTATGATTTATTGTAATCTCTCCTCTTTGTCCGTCATGGTTGGAATGGTTAAAGTGTTTGTCTTGTTGGGAACGCCGTGCATATACAAAGGAGACTCCGCCCGTTTGGGGAGTGAATTTGTATATGCGGCGCGTCTGGTACGCACCGGAGGCGAGGTTCATTTAAATACAAAAAAAAAAAAGGGCACATTTTCCGCTCTTTTAGAACCTCCGGGGCGTGACATACTAACCCTGGGACTATCCCTATTTCCCCGTGCTCACGCTCATACATTACTCACCTACACCTTGGTTATCAACTTGGTTAGTCACTCGTAATAATTCATTCTGTGGATATTGGTCACTGGCCGCAGTGGTTAAAGTCGTTTTCTCTGATACCATATAATCTGTCACGCCCCGGAGGTTCTAAAAGAGCGGAAAACGTACCCATTTTTTTTTCTTTGGATTTAAAATGAACCTCACCTCCGGCGCGTACCAAACCCGCCGCATATACAAATTCACCCCCCAAACGGGCGGAGTCTCCTTTGTATATGCACGGCGTTCCCAGCAAGACAAACACTTTAACCATGCAAACCATGACAGACAAAGAGGAGAGACTACATTTAATTATACAGTCACCGCTATCACATACAGACTATAGCATAAACCCAAGGGTTTGAAAATCGGTGTCCATTCGACACCCAGTTTTTCCAAAATATTTTCGTAAATTCTTTTTAAGCGGCCACTATACTTGAAAGGATAAATCCACGGGTTTGAAATCAGTGCCCACACGACACTTGTTTTGAAAACACTTTTGAAACCATGTTTGCATTTGAAAACGTGCCGCAACTACACATCTTAACAATCACAATTAAAAGAACATAGTCCCACACGAAATCCTCATTCCAACATCCACAAGAAACCACATAAGTAAATCACAGTTTAACTAACCAACAATTTAAAGAGATAACCAAAGAAAACGTATCGTTTACTAGCCCTCATGGCTAGGGTCCTCTAACTGATGCCTCACCGTCATCCCGGTTCCCACCCCTGCTCGGACCTGTCATGGTGTGGGTAGTCAGTGACTGATAAAGTAGAAAACATACAAGTAAATGCAATAACTGAAAAGAACACACCGAATCATCGGAGCATTTACTTCCCCCTCATGTACCGCTAAACCCTGTCGAATGTCACACCGGGCACCTACCCCAGCTTTTAGAAAACTTTGGGCCCCAACCCTAATTACCGTACTCATCTTCTTGGTGCCACCAACCCCTCGACTGCCCAAGTAGCAGCCGCCTCTCCTTGAGGGGTCCCCACCATCACAAGTATGGGGTACACGGGTAAAAACTTACCATCTTTCGGAAAAAATACACCCTGTGCAGTGGCAAAACCGCCGGTGTGCGTGTAAGCAATATAAGTAAAAACGATGTTGCGACCTCAGCCGCTCTGGTCAGATTAATAGAATGATCATGCGACCGCAGCCGCCTCAGTTAGAATTGTAAATGGGATTCACATGCAATGGGGTTAGTTAATTTACCACAAAACGTCTACTTTATCAAACAAAAAACTCGGGAACGACCCTACACCGATAATAATCAAAGGTACCCACCTCGATTGTGCGGACCTGGACTGTCACGCCCCGGGTGTAAACCAGAACCCGGGCCCGTCTACAGATCCGCCGTGCACACGGTATTTCCCGCGTACACGAAGCGCCAAACCTGCTCAGATATAAAAGAGATAATAATAAATGAGCAATAAAAACAGAGCTGAACTAAAACTAATACATCTCAGACTGAAGCTGGAAATAAAATACAATACATCTGTATAAATGATACATCTGTCTCTCCCAGCTCACCAAAATAAATACAACCTGCTGGCAAAAGCCAGTCCCAAAATAAAAGTACAATCGTCTGAGGAAATACGGGTACACCAACAGTCCAGCTAACACGCTCATCCTGCCTCGAAATCTATCTACTCAGCCGTCCTCTCTCCTCGACCCGTCGCTGAAAACCCAGCCGCACCCGCAGAAGACACTGCAAAACAAGGGAGAAGAAAAAGAGGAAAGAAGAATGGGGGTAAGACTACCAGTAAACCAGTAGCCTCCCCTAGTGGGTAAAACCTCAAATCCTGACACACCCACTAGGTCTACCAGAGGCAAAAAGGAAAGAAGTGTGGTAAGCAATGATGACTGCCGAAAACAGGAAACTACCACTACTATGCCTCTAATATGCCAAGCTAAAGAGATAGCTAACTGTATGCATCAGAACATAAATGCCTGCCTGCCTAGACCCAATCGATACACCAGTGAGCACTGGTACTGCCTGCTCTGCCTGCCTGCCTGCCTGCCAAATCGGGTATGCTGGCCAACGCATAACACCGATAGGGAAAAGGGAGTCTCAAGGACTCGAAGCCTGTAAAACGCACACTCCGGAGTGGCACTCGAGGGGAGCGACCCACACGAGTAAAATGCCTGGGTAACAAGTACCAAGATCAGCAGGACTGGATCATGACTCTGATCAAAGTGGGAAAACCCATCCACTAAAAGGAGACCCGATCTCAACCCGATGCAAGATAAACAAATAGTGGGAACCCCATCCACTAGAGACCGATACCCAATCTGATGCAATAACCACTGTCCGGTCAACCGCCCAAGGTCCGCGGTTGCCGCAATACCCTGCCATCAAGCCTGCCTGTCCCAAAATCCAAGATCCACAATCGGGTAGAACAATCGATATCCGGTCAACCGCCTACTGTCCGCGGTTGCCGCAATAACCCCCAAGTCCGACATCAAGTACACCCTGTCTCCGACCCCAAGGTCCCGGCTACACTATCCCAAACCCCCGCTCGAACCCGAGCAACATGACTCGAAAGTCTAAATAAGAAGGAGAAAGAAAGCAATCATGGTTTCTCCTAAGTCAAATCCCAATATGATAGTGTAGCAATAAAAGATGGCCTATCTAGATGTCCATACAAGCATGCAAGTGTTCTCAAGGAAATATAATTAAAGGCATTAATCATTAACAGTATCCACCTACGCATGTCATCTACCCTCAAGTAGTACCATCAACAGGATAATCAAATAGTCCAACATAAATATTCCATTCCACATGCAAGGTTAACCGCTATCAAAGCAACCCTATTCCCACACCGGCATGCATGAACCCAACCCCAATCATGATTAATCAAGATGTCCAATAAAGGGGATCACTCTAATATTCCTAGTGAGCATGTCAAAATAGAGGTAATAAACAACCGCCCACCTCGAGCGCTAAATCCTGATCCCAACAGCGAAGTCCGCGCCCGGTCTCAACGATCACCACGGTACTGCACAAAATACCCCAAAAGAACAAGCACAATTAATGAACCATGCTCACACCAAAATCTGTCCCAATTACAATCAGTCCACAGTTTAGCCTTTTTCACCTGCGAAACGTGCCCTATAAATTCCCAGAAAAATACCACTGCGATCTACGCGACGAACCGGTCGAAACGAGTACCTGCACGTTTTCCCACGATTTTTCTATGCTGAGAACCAAAATCGACAAGAGAACCACCCCGAACAATACTTCCACCCAAAAACTGTGCTACAAAGTTCTGTAAAAAGGGGGTTCTCACCTTCAGGGAAATTCCACAAAATCCACAAAAATTCAGAGAGATTCCTTGCGATGCGTAGATGCAAATCCCCTTTTGAATCGCCTCAATCCGATGTCCGGTTGCGGAGATATCGCCGAAATACCGAACCGCTGTCCAAAACTCCATCACAGCAAAATGGGGTCACAAGATGATCCGAAAAACCCATGAAAACCTCGGAATGGGGAAAAACCAGTAGAAATAAGAAACGTAGCCCTACCTGTTACGAATCCAACGGCGCAAAAATCGCGAAAATAGGAGGTCGGGGTGAGTCGGGGGAGCCTAAACACTGAAATGCGACGAATCGGGTTGCCGGAGAATGATCGTCGCGCCGCGCCGGAAAAATCCAAACCTCGGGATCCGAGCCTCCTAAAATCCTCAAACTTCACAGGATGCTTCCTCTCTTCTTGATGAAGATTTCATCTTCTCACCCCTCAGGAAGATGGAGCCTCTAAAATGGAGAAAACCCCTCTTGAATGAGCCTCGGATGGAAGAAATGAGAAAACCAGAAAATCTTTCACTTAATTCCCTCTGTGTCCCGCCGAACAGGAAACACAGAAAACAGCCACTGAAATGGTGACACGTGTCCCGACCATCCTGCCGCGCGCCCGTCGCGTCTGCTGCCCTGCCCGCACAGTTGACCGTCCAATAGGATGTGCCACGTGTCAACATTACTGTTCGGTGCACCCGGTGCACGAGCCTCTGTGGACCGAACGAATGGATGACTGCCACGTGTCCATTCCCGGTGCACCGTAGACCATGAGCCAACCAACTATTCCATGAACCGAGTGCTGTGAGCCAGCCTGTAGTAACCTGCCACGTGTCCCCCGCCTCGGTGCACGCCCGCCGCGTGGACCGCCCGCCTGCCCGCGCCCTCAGCGCCTGCCCGCGGCCGCGCGCCGCCTGCCCGAGCGCCCCTCCGCCGTCCGCCGGCGCTGCCCGCCGCCGCCGCCGGCCGCCGGCGATCGCCGGAAGTACTGTTCCGGCCATGAACAGTACCCGAGCGCCAAAAATTCATGTAAATAGTCCGTCTGAAGCGTTTTCGCTCGCTGAATCCGAATTTGACGTCCGTTTCGCCAAATTCTCACTCTAAAAATTGCCGAATGCCCCCGGAAAGGTATTCTTAGTCCAAAATTCGCGCCGAGCCCGATCTTAATATCCGTTTCGCGCGAAAACACCTCTAAACATCCGACGGGGTCCCCCGATCACCCGCGTGATCCGTTTTAAGTCCGAAATCCAACACTAGTGTTCAATCGTGCCCCAAACACCTCCCGCACACCGCGTAGGTCTCCAATGGCCACCCCAATGCACCGCAACAGCTCTGCGGGGATCCAGGTCATCACATCCTCCCCCACTAAAAATAAAGTTTCGTCCTCGAAACTAAAGTCGTTCCTCCACTCGGAATCTCAACCAAATAGAGGGGGTAAATATCCAATCATCCACCACTCAAGCTCCCAAAACTACCAAATACCTCATCCAGAGACGCGATGCAATCCTCGGGTCTCTAACTGGAACAAAAATAGAGGTGAGCACTCCAGGAATCCGCACCACCTCAACCACGTACAGCTGGGCTAACCGCTCG
Organism: Tillandsia fasciculata; assembly: GCA_029168755.2. Taxonomy (NCBI): domain Eukaryota; kingdom Viridiplantae; phylum Streptophyta; class Magnoliopsida; order Poales; family Bromeliaceae; genus Tillandsia; species Tillandsia fasciculata. The sequence goes on along the minus strand of CM054945.1, from coordinate 13,527,953 downwards.
AGCTACCAAGCTGTCCGCATCGGTACAAGCATCTGCCCCTCCCAGGGCCTCAGATAATCCAACCACAAGTCCAACAACACAAGCTCGATCCAAGTACCTCTGTACTCCCAAGGCATCCGATATAAGTCCCCCAACTGATCCCGTAGCCTCTGATCTCAAATCCAAACCGTCAGGACGTAGAAGCACATCCCTAACCCTCCGGCATCAACCCTCAGCCATGAGCAGTCGAGAGAACCAGACTGTAAAACAACCTTCGCGAAGATCCAATACCCTTGCAGCTCGTAACTCAAATCCCCCAAGCTTGACAGAAGGGTGCTAGCTCCCGATGATCACTTTATCAAATTCTTACGGGTCCTCACAAAGCCGAAGTGAACCAACCTTCCACAACTCGAATAGCACCGGCGCCCCCAAAGGTGCCACACTTGGCCTGACACAAATCCAACACATCAAATCCTGGAGTTGGGTCCTCAACTCCCAAACTGGTGTCATGCCAAACAACTCCGATAGGAGAACAGCTAGAAACTCACCACAAAAAGGGTATCTCCAAGTCCTGGTGCCGCCGCAGATCCCTCAAACACACCAGCCAAAAGACTACTCACCCACTACGAGACATCCGCCTCGCTCACAAGGTCAAAACCAAACAGGCGAAGATACTCTCAAGCAACCCAGGTACACCAACACCTCCAGGCCTGGCTCCCACGAAAACCGTCCTCGCAGCATAATCAGCTGCCGCGAAAAGAAAAAGATAACCGAGCCAGCCTAACCGTCCTAAGTACCAAACCAAGCCCCACAACTAGGTCAAGACCATCAGGCCTACAGGTACAACCAAGGACTCAACCGCACCGGGCAGGACCCACGACACTCCCCCCAGGTGCAAAAGATCGGGAATACGACCTCCCGAACACCAGGTAACCGTCCTACCCTAACCCAAAGCAAGGAAGCAAAAGCACTACCCACCAAGGAGGGAAAACCTCTCGTATCGAAAGATACGAACCCAAGAGCCTGGAACAACTCAAACCTACCGCCACACTGGCCGCTGGAATCTACGTGCTCTGACGGTCTCAAAATCCACTATCCAGAAAAAGAAACCAGGAATGCCTCATCCGACTGACCTGTCCTCCAACACCCGGCGCCAAGCGCCTCAATCAGAACTCGCCTCAGGCGGCAGGTCCCAATCCAAAGGAACTGTAATGCCACGCTCCGTACCCGGCGCCTACTCCAATAAGGCGTCCCTAGAACTCTCAATCCCCCACCGAACAAGACCCTGCCACCAAAGGCTCCATACACAATCCCACAAATCGGGGCAACTCATCCGCCAAAACTGGCTCATTCTTCCAATGCAATCCCACAGTTTTCCCTGCTGTCAACTGTCCACCCTTCCTCGGTGCCCCAGCACTAAACGTCGGCACGGAGGGGCTACTCACTAGTCCGACAACTGTGCCACTGCACTGATCCGACAACTGCGCCACTGTGCTGATCCGACAACTGTGTCACCGCACTGCTCCGATAGCTGTGTCACTGCTCCGACATCTGCGCCACTGTGCTGATCCGACAACCGTGTCACCGCACTGCTCCGATAGCTGTGTCACTGCTCCGACAACTGCGCCACTGTGCTGATCCGACAACTGTGTCACCGCGCTGCTCCGACAACTGCACCACTGTGCTGATCCGACAACTGTGTCACCGCGCTGCTCCGACAACTGCACCACTGTGCTGATCCGACAACTGTGTCACCGCGCTGCTCCGACAACTGCACCACTGTGCTGATCCGACAACTGTGTCACCGCGCTGCTCCGACAACTGCACCACTGTGCTGATCCGACAACTGTGTCACCGCGCTGCTCCGACAACTGCACCACTGTGCTGATCCGACAACTGTGTCACGTGCTGCTCCGACAACTGCACCACTGTGCTGATCCGACAACTGTGTCACCGCGCTGCTCCGACAACTGCACCACTGTGCTGATCCGACAACTGTGTCACCGCGCTGCTCCGACAACTGCACCACTGTGCTGATCCGACAACTGTGTCACCGCGCTGCTCCGCTGATCTGCCTCCAACACTCCTACCCTTCGGGTCCGGAGCCCCCAGACTCCAATCTGGGTATCCGGCCCGAAACAACCAGCTCAGGCCCAACTGCCGCACCAAGGTGCACTCGGGTCAGAGCCCCAACGTCGGGGAGACACCGCTCACCACGACAAAACCGCAAATCAGCACACCCCAAACACTCGACCCAATCTAGCGAAAGTCAAAGGCATCCCCCTATTTTGTAACGTTATGTTGTCTGCAGCCAACATAACTGTCCCACAAAATAGGGTATGCCGATCCCTCTTCACTCACTGGAAGAGTCAAAACCAAATCACCGACTTTCGCCAAAAGTCACGTCACTCACGTCCTGCCTTCCTAGGGTCTGCCAAAAGCCTAGGGTTTCCTAAGTCCCAACTGACCTATCCCTAAGCTCTGATACCAACTTAATCTGTCACGCCCCGGGTGTAAACCAGAACCCGGGCCCGTCTACAGATCCGCCGTGCACACGGTATTTCCCGCGTACACGAAGCGCCAAACCTGCTCAGATATAAAAGAGATAATAATAAATGAGCAATAAAAACAGAGCTGAACTAAAACTAATACATCTCAGACTGAAGCTGGAAATAAAATACAATACATCTGTATAAATGATACATCTGTCTCTCCCAGCTCACCAAAATAAATACAACCTGCTGGCAAAAGCCAGTCCCAAAGTAAAAGTACAATCGTCTGAGGAAATACGGGTACACCAACAGTCCAGCTAACACGCTCATCCTGCCTCGAAGTCTATCTACTCAGCCGTCCTCTCTCCTCGACCCGTCGCTGAAAACCCAGCAGCACCCGCAGAAGACACTGCAAAACAAGGGAGAAGAAAAAGAGGAAAGAAGAATGGGGGTAAGACTACCAGTAAACCAGTAGCCTCCCCTAGTGGGTAAAACCTCAAATCCTGACACACCCACTAGGTCTACCAGAGGCAAAAAGGAAAGAAGTGTGGTAAGCAATGATGACTGCCGAAAACAGGAAACTACCACTACTATGCCTCTAATATGCCAAGCTAAAGAGATAGCTAACTGTATGCATCAGAACATAAATGCCTGCCTGCCTAGACCCAATCGATACACCAGTGAGCACTGGTACTGCCTGCTCTGCCTGCCTGCCTGCCAAATCGGGTATGCTGGCCAACGCATAACACCGATAGGGAAAAGGGAGTCTCAAGGACTCGAAGCCTGTAAAACGCACACTCCGGAGTGGCACTCGAGGGGAGCGACCCACACGAGTAAAATGCCTGGGTAACAAGTACCAAATCAGCAGGACTGGATCATGACTCTGATCAAAGTGGGAAAACCCATCCACTAAAAGGAGACCCGATCTCAACCTGATGCAAGATAAACAAATAGTGGGAAACCCCATCCACTAGAGACCTGATACCCAATCTGATGCATAACCACTGTCCGGTCAACCGCCCAAGGTCCGCGGTTGCCGCAATACCCTGCCATCAAGCCTGCCTGTCCCAAAATCCAAGATCCACAATCGGGTAGAATAATCGATATCCGGTCAACCGCCTACTGTCCGCGGTTGCCGCAATAACCCCCAAGTCCGACATCAAGTACACCCTGTCTCCGACCCCAAGGTCCCGGCTACACTATCCCAAACCCCCGCTCGAACCCGAGCAACATGACTCGAAAGTCAAAATAAGAAGGAGAAAGAAAGCAATCATGGTTTCTCCTAAGTCAAATCCCAATATGATAGTGTAGCAATAAAAGATGGCCTATCTAGATGTCCATACAAGCATGCAAGTGTTCTCAAGGGAATATAATTAAAGGCATTAATCATTAACAGTATCCACCTACGCATGTCATCTACCCTCAAGTAGTACCATCAACAGGATAATCAAATAGTCCAACATAAATATTCCATTCCACATGCAAGGTTAACCGCTATCAAAGCAACCCTATTCCCACACCGGCATGCATGAACCCAACCCCAATCATGATTAATCAAGATGTCCAATAAAGGGGATCACTCTAATATTCCTAGTGAGCATGTCAAAATAGAGGTAATAAACAACCGCCCACCTCGAACGCTAAATCCTGATCCCAACAGCGAAGTCCGCGCCCGGTCTCAACGATCACCACGGTACTGCACAAAATATCCCAAAAGAACAAGCACAATTAATGAACCATGCTCACACCAAAATCTGTCCCAATTACAACCAGTCCACAGTTTAGCCTTTTTCACCTGCGAAACGTGCCCAATAAATTCCCAGAAAAATACCACTGCGATCTACGCGACGAACCGGTCGAAACGAGTACCTGCACGTTTTCCCACGATTTTTCTATGCTGAGAACCAAAATCGACAAGAGAACCACCCCGAACAATACTTCCACCCAAAAACTGTGCTACAAAGTTCTGTAAAAAGGGGGTTCTCACCTTCAGGGAAATTCCACAAAATTCCACAAAAATTCAGAGAGATTCCTTGCGATGCGTAGATGCAAATCCCCTTTTGAATCGCCTCAATCCGATGTCCGGTTGCGGAGATATCGCCGAAATACCGAACCGCTGTCCAAAACTCCATCACAGCAAAATGGGGTCACAAGATGATCCGAAAAACCCATGAAAACCTCGGAATGGGGAAAAACCAGTAGAAATAAGAAACGTAGCCCTACCTGTTACGAATCAAACGGCGGAAAAATCGCGAAAATAGGAGGTCGGGGTGAGTCGGGGGAGCCTAAACACTGAAATGCGACGAATCGGGTTGCCGGAGAATGATCGTCGCGCCGCGCCGGAAAAATCCCAAACCTCGGGATCCGAGCCTCCTAAAATCCTCAAACTTCACAGGATGCTTCCTCTCTTCTTGATGAAGATTTCATCTTCTCACCCCTCAGGAAGATGGAGCCTCGAAAATGGAGAAAACCCCTCTTGAATGAGCCTCGGATGGAAGAAATGAAGAAAACCAGAAAATCTTTTCACTTAATTCCCTCTGTGTCCCGCCGAACAGGAAACACAGAAAACAGCCACTGAAATGGTGACACGTGTCCCGACCATCCCTGACCGCGCGCCCGGTAGCGTCTGCTGCCCTGCCCGCACAGTTGACCGTCCAATAGGATTGTGCCACGTGTCAACATTACTGTTCGGTGCACCCGGTGCACGAGCCTCTGTGGACCGAACGAATGGATGACTGCCACGTGTCCGTTCCCGGTGCACCGTAGACCATGAGCCAACCCAACTATTCCATGAACCGAGTGCTGTGAGCCAGCCTGTAGTAACCTGCCACGTGTCCCCCGCCTCGGTGCACGCCCGCCGCGTGGACCGCCCGCCTGCCCGCGCCCCCGCCGCGCCTGCCCGCGCCCTCAGCGCCTGCCCGCGGCCGCGCGCCGCCTGCCCGAGCGCCCTCCGCCGTCCGCCGGCGCTGCCGGCCGCCGCCGCCGGCCGCCGGCGATCGCCGGAAGTACTGTTCCGGCCATGAACAGTACCCGAGCCCCAAAAATTCATGTAAATAGTCCGTCTGAAGCGTTTTCGCGCGCTGAATCCGAATTTGACGTCCGTTTCGCCAAATTCTCACTCTAAAAATTGCCGAATGCCCCCGGAAAGGTATTCTTAGTCCAAAATTCGCGCCGAGCCCGATCTTAATATCCGTTTCGCGCGAAAACACCTCTAAACATTCGACGGGGTCCCCCGATCACCCGCGTGATCCGTTTTAAGTCCGAAATCCAACACTAGTGTTCAATCGTGCCCCAAACACCTCCCGCACACCGCGTAGGTCTCCAATGGCCACCCCAATGCACCACAACAGCTCTGCGGGGATCCAGGTCATCACATGGACACCGAAGACCGAATCTTGCTCCCCGTCGACACCCAGACCTAAAACTAGTCCCCACAAGAACCGTGGTCAAATCAGAAATATAACGGCAGATAAACCGAGCCCAAAAATGTAAAAACACTAACGACAACTTGACACGGTGGTGGCGCCCGCGCGCGACGAGTGACGCGGCCACCCCCGAGGTGTTGCGGGCCATGCGGCCGCGCGGGCACCCGCCCCGCGCGGTACTCGCTCCGACCGTGCGGGCCCCAGCACCGCGCGGGCACTAGCCCTGCGCGGCACCCGCCGCGGCCGAGCGGGCCCTAGCCCCGCACGGCGCGAGCCGCAGCCGCGCGGGCGCCCGCTCGTGCGGCGATTGCCGCGGCTGCGCCGGCCCTAGCCCTGCGCGGCGCAAACCGCGGCCGCGCGGGCACCGGCCCCGCCCGGCGCGGGCCCCAGCCACGCGGGTGCCCGCCTGCGCGGCGCATGGCACGCCGTGCGGGCACCGGCCCCGCGCGGTGTTTGCCCCAGCCGCGCGGGCGCCCGCCCGCGGGGCGCTTGCCGCGGCCGCACGCGCACCTGCCCCGCGCGGCGCGTGCCCTAGCCGCGCGGGCGCCCGCCCGCGCGGCACTTGCCGCGGCCGCGCGGGGGCCCTAGCCCGGCGCGGCGCGAGCCGCAGCCGCACGGGCACCGGCCCCGCGCGGCGCGCGCCTCTGCCGCGCGGGAGGCCCGCTCGCGCAGCACTTGTTGCGGCCGCGTGGGGGCCCTAGCCCCGCGCAGCGCGGCCTCATGCCGCAGCCGCACGGGCGCCGTCCCCGCACGGCGTGTGCCGCGGCCGCGCGGGCGCTAGCCCCGCGCGGCGCGGCCATGACGTAGCGGCGATGCCCTAGGGTTCCGCGGCGGCGACGACTGGTAGGGTAACAAAACGGCTACCCAAAACGACCCAAACAAAACGGAAATGAAAGATCGAAAGAAGCATCGCTTACCGCGAATCGTCGGAGACGGAGATCCGTTCACGCTCCCGGCTTCGACACGTCCGTCGGGGAGGGTCGGGTCCTTCCGCTTTCCCCTCCTTCCTTCTTTTTTTCTTCCGGTTAAGGTTCCGTCTTTTTCCTCGTTCTTTTCTCTCCGGCTAGGGTTTTTCCTTTCCTTTCGGGAGAAGTCAAAATTGTTTCCTTTTCTTTTGTGTACGATAAAACCTCATCGGGTAATTAAAACTCTAATTAATCAATTCAGTAATTAATTAATCCTTAGAGATAAATTTCTTAAAGATAAATCCTTCGTGATAATTCTTTAAAGATAAATCCTTATTTCCACGAAAAGCGTGCTAAATCACTTACACGGATTTCGATGCACCCCCTGGCTACCGCGATCATAACTACCCCTTCCTGGGGGTTCCGTATGTCGGAATCCGGATCCGATCGCACCGCCGTTCTTCGTTTTCTGAGCTCTATCACAGAAAAATACCCGCACCTCGAGATTACCAACCTAAGTAATCCCGTTAACTCAATTTCTCCAAACATAAACTTTATTAGCATGAGGGTAAAACGTTACAAGAAAAACTGTAATATTACACACTAGTATGCCTCTAAAATGCCAAGCTAAAAGAATAGCTAAATGTATGCATCAGAGTATAAATGCCTACCTGAATAAACCCAATCTAAACATCAGTAAACACTGGTACTGCCTGCTGTGCCTACCGAACTCAAAACTCAGCCGCGGGATGCAGACCGGCTCCTGACCGGCACGGTCGCATCCCGAAAAGCAACAGTCCGGCTCCTGACCGGCACGGTCGCATCCCGAAAAGCAACAGACCGCGACCCACACGAGTAAAATAAGTAGCCATAAGTAACCTGATATAGCGGGACTGGATCATGACTCTAATCAAGTGGGAAAAATCATCCACTAAAGAAAGCCCGATCCCTCTCCCCCAATCTGATGCAATAGTAACAGCCCGGTCAACCGCCCAAAGTTCGCGGTTGCCGCAATACCCTGCCATCAAAGCCTGCCTGTCCCAAATCCCCAAAATCTGACTACACTATCCCAGCCCCTGCTCGAACCCGAGCACACTATCCCCTAAGTCTAGACAACAGGAGAAAGAATAAAAGTATGGTTTCTCCTAAATCAGTTCCAGCATGATAGTGTAGCAGAAAAAGGTGGCCTATCTAGGTGACCATACAAGCATTCAAATATCCTTTAATTGGCAAAATAAATACAGGTGTCCAGATTTTTACATGAAGTAGAGCATGCTATTACAAGAAATCATGATCGCCTAAGTACCCTATGTACTAGTATATCATAAGCCGGCCTACACACATGTATAAAGTCCCCCAAATTTAAATGATATTCCCTATAGCATAGTATATCAATTTTCTACGATCAATTCCTCAAGGATGATAGTTCTAACATAGTTTTTTATGCCCAAGCATGCATATATTACAAATAGAGTGCATTTTGCCATTTTACATAGAAAGCATCCCAAGAAGCCTAGTGGGTAGTCAAAAGTGAGGAGTTTACAACAACACCCACCTCAATCGCTAAATCCAAGTCCCAAAAGTGCTCTCGCCCAAAGAATAGTCTACCGCGATAATTGCATAAAGAAATATCCCCAGAAGTGCTCAATTAATCACTTAATGCTAACAACATGTTGTCCAAGAAAAATAGTCCAGAAAAGCACTATTTTCACCTGCGAGATGGGCTCAAAAAATTCCAGAAAAAATACCACCGCGATCGTCGCGACGAGCCGATCGAAACGAGTACCTGCACGTCCCAAACCGAGTTTCGTACATCAAGATATAAATTCGACAAGGTGGCCCTCTCAAAAGAATCCTATACAAAAATCTGTAGCACTTTGCTCTGGAAAAAGGGATTTTTCACCTTCAGAGAAAACTCAAAAAAATCCAGGAAAATTTGAGGACATTCCTTACGATGTGTAGATACAAAACGACTATAGGCACGCCTCCATCCGATGCCTGAGCGCGAAGATATTCCCGAAACATTGTGGTACTGTCCAAAACTCAGCCAAAGAAAATGGGTCAAAAGAAAGCTCGAGAAACTCCAAAAAAAACTCAAAACGAGGGGGATCTCAAAACAAAAAAGTCGTAGCTCTACCAGTCGTGAAGACAATAGCGCAAGAATCGCTAGAAACGGAGGTCGGAGTAGGCCGGGAGAGACTGCGCACTGAAATGCGACGAAATGGGCCGCTAGTGTGGGAGCGTCGCTATGCGCCGAATCGCAGTAAATGTCGAAGTCGTGTCCTCCAAAAATCCCCAAAGTCCTCCAAAGGGTGTGGCACTGTGAGAGGAAGAAACTCCCTGAAGCTCTCTGTTGAAAAAGTCCCAGAAAAGGAAAGAAAATGGCCCAAGGGGCCTATTTATAGGCCCAGCCCAATTGGGCTTTTCGGCCGGATTCGGGCGCACCTTTCGGGCGCCCGAATCCGCGGGTCGCACCGCGCATCCCGTCCGACCAGCGCTCGAATCTCCCCGCGCCCGCCATGTGTCCCCGCACAGCAGACAGCGTGTGCGGGGTGGCGGAGATTCGGCCACGTGTCCCCTACCCGGTCAATCGGGTAGGTGAGGGCCGCCAATGGCGGGGCGACAGGTGGCCCGCACTCGAGCGCGGGTCACGTGCGCCTGACCGCGCTGCCTGACCACTGTGCGCGCACTCGGCTCGAGGCGCTCCTCCGTGCCCCCGTGGACCGGGCCTACGTGAGCCAGCCAACACCAGGCTGCCATGTGTCCCTGCACCCGGTCCACGGTAACCGCGGAGGTTCCCTGGTCCGCGCCGCGTGCGCCAGCCATTCCGGGAACGGCACGCATCCCGCCCAGCGGTCCATGCACCCACCGCGCCTCCCCGTGGACCATGCTACATGAGCCGGCCAATGACAGGCCGCCACGTGGCTCCACCCCATGCACCAAAATTCCCCGAAAACTTTCGGAAGTCCATTTTTGGTCATCCGGACTCAGAATTTAACAAGCAAATAGCCATTTTCGAGCGTTTTTCCGCGCTGGATCCAAATCCAACCTCAGTTTGGCCCAAATCCTTTTCTAAAATTCGGCAAATATAGCCGGAGGCCAAACTCACTATAAATACCTCAATGGGTCCATCTATGATACCCCTTTGATACACTATGGACCAGACACACCATCAACAGGTGTTTTACTCAGTGGATTCACGGGAAAGACTGCATGGGGACCTGGACCACTACAGTCTTGGGGCGTAACAGGGTTCTAAGGGCTGCCTTTTTCTCTGGGTCGGGAACATCGAGGGGCTATGCCTAGAGCCTGTTCTTGTTTGATTTGGGTTGTAGGTTCTAGTCTTTCGGGGTTCTCGGACCCTTTATTGTTGTTGGCTGTGGAGTATACCCAGCTAGTGAGTTTGCATGTCGAGTTGATGTTCTTTTCAGGGAGCCATTGGGTCGACAGCGGTCCTGACTATTCGAGTGTTTCCTGTTAGTGAGATTAGAGAGGTGATGTTAGTTACTGTCGATCTTGTTGATCGTGGATTTGGACTATAGTCTGCATGAGCCATATTGAGCTCGACAGAGATGCGCGGATACTTTCCTCGGTGGGGTCGCGCCCCTCAAGTGCCACTCCGGAGTTGGGCCTGTTACTTTGCTATCGCAACTTGTCGACGCAGTCCCTCTGGCTGGGCCAGTTTTGGCAGTCACGGACGCCCTACGGTAGACCCGTCCTCTTGTGGATGTGCGGCAGTAGGTGGGCGCAGGTTTGACTAGACCCCATGTGGCAGTCAGTGTAGATTGGGTGATTATATTTGAGAGTTAGTAGATGCATCATGTTTCCATCTGTTCCACTTCTTGAGCATTTAGATAGAGGCATAGTAGCTGTAGAGTTATTTTCCAGCTCCTTTCCTTTCAGTACTGCATTTATTACTTTATGCCTCTAGTAGACTTAGTAGGCAGACCCCACTGAGAACTACTGTGGGATGTAGTTCTCACACCCGCCGTGGTGATTTTTCCCCAGGGACTTACTTTTCAGTTGCTGATCCTTTTGTTGCTGATCGAGGCGAGGGAGTCACGAGCTAGATCTCTACCTGTCTTTGGAGAGTAGCAGTAGCGGTACCCCTTCATTGGAGATCTATTAGTACAGTCAGCAGTTGGTTTATTTGTTTTTACTTTTGAGAGACATTTGTATTGTGAGGATCTGACTTGTACTGAGAGCATGTACACTGATGTATTATTGGGTTTACTGTTACGGCTTTTTGGTGTTGGCATATTTCGTAAGTCAAGTCAGTAAGTTGAGTCGGAGTCTTAAAGGGATCAAATTGTCAAATCAGCCTTCGAAGACTCATTGAAGATTCAACATGAGCCCAAGTCAACTCTCAGGTATGATTAAATATAGATCATGGTGATTAAAGTTCGTTTATAATCATTGGAAACAGGAAATTAATGAAAACCGGTTTAGACTTGGTTTTAGGAACTTGGTTTTAACTTACAACTTAATTCAAGTTTGGTTTCCGGTACTTGGTTTGTTTTGGATATAGTTTATCTTGGAAAAATCAGTTTTTACATTGCGTACCGGAACCACACTTGAAGTTCCTCAAACCCGACACAGAGTTTTCTGAAATTTGTATTGCGTACCGGAACACAGACTCGCGTACCGGAACACAATAGAAAAATCTGTGTTTTGCACCATTGAGTACCGGAACATGATAAGTGGTACCGGTACACAATGTTACCTCGGGAAAAGTTTCCTAAACCGACTCTAATATGTTTCCAAGGGTTATAAATAGACACTTAGGGTTTCTCGAATAGAATGACCGATACCGAAAACACTCGAGAGCAACCCTAGAGGCTAGGTTTTTATCGTTCTTCTTTTTAGCCTCTTTTAGGTCAATTCGACGGTTCTTCCAAGATCTATCTTTTGTCGAATTGATCTAAACTTTGCTTAGAATTTCTTTCTACGGTTCTTCAATGATAATCTAAGCAAAGGATCACCATCGAAGCCTATATTTCTTATCGGCTGAGTTTGCGTCGTGGATTCGACGTGGCACCGTGGATTCGGTGTGTTGAAGGCGTTTCGTGGATTCGAAACGTGTGCTCGTGGATTCGAGTGGCGTTCGTGGATTCGAACGTGTGCAGTGGACGTGCAATCGGTGGAGCGCAAGGTCCGAAGAACTTGAAGGAGGGGTCGAGTCCGTGGAGTCGGTAATCACCTTGTTATTCTTCAATTCTTAGTGGATTGTTATTGCGTGTTGGTCCCGTGGTTTTTCTCCTGGATTGGAGTTTCCACGTAAATCTCGGTGTGTTGATTTTTATTTTCCGCATTGGTTTTTATTTTTGCACTGAGATTGGTTTTTATAATATTACACCTATTCACCCCCCTCTAGGTGTTTGATAGTACCTATTTAGATCCTTGTGGATCCTAAATAACTCTACAATTGGTATCAGAGCGGGTTTTAGGTTTATCTATCATGTCGGGTGAAAGTGGTAATATTTTTAGACCTCCTCTTTTTGATGGGACCAATTATGCATATTGGAAAGTGCGGATGAGAGCTTTTCTCATCTCAATTGATGAGCGTGTTTGGCAAACCGTGGAATACGGTTGGGTGCATCCGGTTGAGGAAGTAGGAAATTCTACTACCCCAAAACCTCGCTCTAGATGGTCTAAAGAGGAAATCGAAAGATCTTCTTACAATGGGAAAGGTATGAACGCTTTATATAATTCTCTTTCCTCGACTGAGTTTACAAGAATTTCCGCGTGTGAAACCGCGAAGGAAATTTGGGATATTCTCAAAATTACACATGAGGGTACTAATCTTGTAAAAATTCAAAAGCTCCAGATGCTTACAAGTCAATTTGACTCTATTCATATGGAAGAGCATGAATTGTTTACAGATTATTACACTAGACTTCAAGATGTAATTAATACATGTGCTAATTTAGGAGAAAAGATCCCGGAGTCGAAAATTGTAAGAAAGATTCTTCGGACTCTTCCGGAACGGTTTAGGGCAAAGGTTACCGCCATTGAAACCGTTAGTCATCCGGATGAGATGAGTGTAGAGGAATTAGTAGGTGCTTTACAAACTTATGAGATGACTTTTCCTACTAATCAAATTTCTTCCAAGTCTTCTTCTAAGCTTACAGGTATTGCATTCAAATCAACAAAGGAAGAAGATGACGAATCAAGTTCCGACGATGAAATCTCTTTTGCCGATTTTGAAGAACAATTGGCGCGGATCACAAAGAAATTTCGTCGGAAATTTTGGAAGAATCGAACCGATGGATCTTCATCCACGAAACCATCTAAAGGATCATCGGGTTCTAAATCCTCTAAACTCAAAGGCGTTGCAAAACCTTCTAAAGAAAAAGAAAAAGATGATTTCGAAGGGGAAATCCGATGTTATCGATGCAAAGGCTACGGCCATATTTCAACGGATTGTCCTTCTAAGAAATCATACAAAAAGAAGGCTTTGCAAGCAAAAACTTGGGACGATTCTAGTTTCGATGAATCGACCTCAAGTGAAGAGGAAAAAGAAAAAATTGTTGCTTTTCATGCCTCTCAAATTCCCTCTTCTAATTTGTGCTTATCATCTTTAGTCACTGACTCTATTCCTTTGATTTTGCATGAAACATCAACATCCGGAGGAGAGTCATCAAGTGAGGGGGAGTCGGACGAAGAAGAACTCGTTGAGGCATACCAACAACTTCTTGCGGAATCAAAGAAGATGGCCAAGCATATCAAGAAGTTGAGGAAGCAACGACTTGAAGTTCAAGACGAGAATCAAGCTTTAAAGATCAAACTTCATGATCTCGAGGAGGAACAAGGACGTTATTGGATAACAATAAAATCCTCCAAGAAAAGTTAAACCAATCGGAGACAAACGCAAAATCATATATGGACAAGATTGGTTTTCTTGAAAAGCAGTTTGAAGAGATTCATGTCACCAACCAAGCTTTGACCAAGCAAGTTCATGAACTCAAATCCGACATACAAAGGCTTTCAACCGGTTCCAAGAAACTAGATTGTATGTCCGGATTAGGTCAAACAAGCAAGGTTGGTTTGGGATTTAAAAAGAACCAAACTGTGCATGCTTCAAGTTCCACAATGAAATTGAAAGGAAGAACTTGTCACCTATGTGGACTTGAAGGACACTTGGTGAAGAATTGCCCGAAAAAGAGAAAGAAAAATCCTTCGGCAACTTCATCTACGGAGCGGACTCAACGGAATCAAAAGACACATCAAGTCAAAGGAGTTCACTCAACCCACCAAAGGTCCGAGCCACAACATCAATCATACAAGTGGATTATTGCGAGGCAAAGACCTAAGGTGGATCAACAGTCAAAGCGGACAACCCCCGGCCACAACGAATCAAGACAACCCAAAATCCAGCGATTTTGGATTCGGAAAGGTGATATCTTTCCTTGTCTTAAGTTCTAAATAGCTTATGACTGTATGTAATGCTTTGATTGGTTTTCCCTTCATATTTTTCTTAATCTTTGCATTACATGTTTTCAATGCTCTTTGTTTTTATACTTTGTTTTTGAACAAAAGGGTTTTTAACGAACAAGTGCATTGAATAAAAAGGGCTTCACGTTCATTCACTCCAAATTAATTTTATATGGATTATCAACTTTACTCCATAATCATAATCTTGAAGACACTTCATTTTTTTTTTTAATTGAGCATTGGTCATAATTGACTTTAATTGCATCTTTTCACGCATTTAGAAATTTATTATGCTTTTGATATCATAATATTTCGATGTTGCAATGATCATTTATGTTAATTAATTCATCTTTTAAGTGATCAAAGTCAATTTCTCTCTCAATGATCTCTTGGTATAGTCATTATCTTATTTGACTGCTTAGTCGAGTATGAATGCGAGATCAATTTTTGGTTGAATACCTTATATATTAAATAATTGATAGCCAATTGAGGGGGAGTCAAAGAAAAGTAAAATGCTCAAAAGATGTGGAAAGAGTTACATCCCAATGAGGAGTGTGAAAACTACCACCACATGGAGGAAAAAGATACCCCATGTAAACCAAGCATTTTTTTTCAAAAATGATTAATGAAATGCATATTGAAATACTTGACTCTGTCAAATTTCAAGGTTGGTATAAGGTGGGATTTTTAACGAAAGATGCTCAAAGAGCCACTCTCTTCAACAGATTGTCTAGATATATTATCTAACTTATCTGGGATTTCAAACATCTATTGATCTTGGTATTTCATTTTCTTTACCAAATTGATGATTTGATAAAGGCATTACGCATAAGATCATGTTAGATGTGATTGAAGTTGTTCAACTTTAAGGGTTTTAATTTTCATAAATTTTCGTTTCATTTTTGAGTATTTTTGATAGATTTGGTATAATCTATTTCTTGTTGCATGAAACGATGACTTTTGTTTAAAGTTGATGCGCTAAAGTGCTTACATACTCTTTCTGGTTTTTATTTTTCTAAATTATTCTAATGAAAGAAATTTGGATTGAATGACATCTATGTGAATTCATTGTTTTTCAAAGCACTTAAATGGATTTCTTGATGGTATACAAATCGGTATTTGAAAAGATGACAAAATTTGGATTTGTTTCAAGAAATTTTAGCTTTTTGGCTCTGTTGTTCCGGTACCTGCTTTTTAGTACCTGGAAATCCAATCCGGATTAGAAAACCCAATCCGGATCCCGAATCATGAAAATCCTGTTTTTCACTTGCGTACCGGTACTACCTTTTAGTACCGGAACTACATTGCGGATCCGGATCACCCCCTGTTTTTCAATCCGGAACCCGAACGAAGGATTTTCGGTTTTTGCACTGCGTACCGGTACGCGACTACTTGTACCGGTACGCGATCTGGATTTCTTTATATTCCGGAATTCAAGAGTTTTATTTCATCTCTCCCACTTCAAAACCCTCCCTCTCTCTCTCTAAAACATCTCTAAGGGTATTCTCTTCAAGATTAAGAGATTTGTTGCTCTCATTTGTAAGTTTCTACATTAATCTTGCTTTCTTTAACTTCAAAACCCTAGTTTTTAGGTTTTGATGTTGTTTTTAGAGATTTTTGAGTAGATCTTTGCTTCAAATGAAATCTCTTGCATAAATTACCCTTAATTCATGTTTAGAACATATTTGGTACATCTCTATGCAATTAGATTCATGTTTCCATGCTTATTTGCTTGAATCTAACATTTTCATATGTTCTTAACATAGAAAAATTGAGAATTAGGGCTTTTGATGTAAATGGTTTTAAATGATGAATCATCAATTGTGACATGTTTAGAATGTTTCTTAGACATGTTTAAACCTTTCTATACGATCAAATCATAGTGCATTGTGTTCTTTGTAGGAAATGGCATTTTCATGGCTACTTGCACTAGTGATTTTGATGGCCACTGGAAGTGGACGTGGTCGCGGTTCTGGAAAGAAAAAGGCTACTAAACGATCACGAGATGAAGGTTCGACAAGCTCAGATTCTGAACATTCCTCAGAATATGAAGAAGAAACGGTTCAAGGAAAGGGGAAAGCACCTATGGCTCCAAGGAAAAAGAAGGGTGCGGATTCTCCTCCGCGTAGAAGTACCGGTGGACCGGTAATACGCGAGCGCTCTCAACGGAGATCTAATGTTGATGAAAGTGAACAGCATGTAAGTGCAAAACGCCGTGCCAGATTTGCAAACCGTACATGCATTGGAGAGCGTCACGTGAATTTCAACGAGCTATGTCGTGAGGTGCCAGACTTTGCAAGGCTTTGGAACGAAGTCATATTCGGCCACTTGGCAGAGTTCAACCAAAGATGGGTTTTTGTGTTGAGATCATCAGGGAATTCTATATGAGAGCTAACATACTGCAAAAGGACCATGACACAGGGGCTTTCATCATTGAAACAACAGTTAGAGGCGTCAAATTTGACATTACTCCAGCAGTAATTGGGGCAAACCTTGGGCTAGCTGTTGATACTTCTGGTCTTTACTACACAGATGGTGATTTCCAGCATGACACCCATTGGGACACTGTTGTGGATTCAATTTGCAAGTCAGGGACACACACAAATAGGTCATATGTTGAATCAAAGGACCTAAAACCAGAATATCACATTTTGTCCTTAATCGTCTGCTACAACTTATTGCCTACAATGGGGACCAAAAGGATTCGATGGGATCGATTGCTACTTCTCTTTTTCCTTGGTCACCCGGAAAGTGCAAATGGAATCAACATCAACATTCCATTTTAATTTGGCAGCAAATGGTACATGTCATTGAGGGATCAAGGCAACGTGACCTTCTACCGTTTCCAATCTTGATTACTCGTATTCTGGAAGATCACGGTGTTGACATTTCTTGTACCAAATTTGACTACGGCTTAGGCTCAATCGATGGAATCACGTTAGCCAAGTCAGTTAGCACTTTGAAGACATTTGGACATACAAAGGGCTATGCAAGTGAAGCAACTACGAGCGCACCGCCTCGCCAAGAATCTCCTGAACCAGATGAAGTGGTAACTCTTCAATCTTTGCAGAAAAGGATGGAGCAAGGCTTCAAGAAAATCGAGGATGGTTTAAAGAAGATCTTCGATATCCTTGGGTGCAAACATGATGATGTGGTCACTGGAGCAACTGCACCGAGTACATCTCATGGACCTACATCACATGAGGACGATGATGATTCAGATCAGGATGAGTGATTTCTTTGCCTTCTTGTTTTTGTTTTTTAGTTTCTTTTCACTTTATGATGAACAAGAACTCTAATGGGCATGTAACTATGAACGTATCCTTCTAGTATGTTTCTTTTTGTCTATTTTGACTGTTTGACAATTTGTGACAAAAAGGGGGAGAACAGAAAATATTGATTGAATCACAAAGGGGGAGAACATGGAGAACATGGAGAACATGGAGAACATGGAGAACATGTTGGAGATGCTCAAGATAGGGGGAGATAAAGAAAAGATTGAAAGAGCCACAAAACAAAAGAACCAAAAGGAAGACGAATCAAGTGTAAGATTTTAATTTCTAACGACTAACATTTGATTTTGTTTGGAGTTTTGTTTTGCAGGAATTACATCACTTTAAGACTCCAAGTCCTAAGTCATAGAGTATGTTCTAGGACTGTTTGGTTCAAATGTAATTTTGCATTTATTGGATCTTTCACGCAAAGAAAATCAATATTTTGGTGATAACATTGAATTTCGAATTTTTGGTTTAAGATGAGTGACTTGAGCGTTTTTATGTATTTTTGGGTTTTGTCACGAAATTGCCAAAGGGGGAGATTGTTACGGCATTTTGGTGTTGGCATATTTCGTGAGTCAAGTCAGTGAGTTGAGTCGGAGTCTTAAAGGGATCAAATTGTCAAATCAGCCTTCGAAGACTCATTGAAGATTCAACATGAGCCCAAGTCAACTCTCAGGTATGATTAAATATTGATCATGGTGATTAAAGTTCGTTTATAATCATTGGAAACAGGAAATTAATGAAAACCGGTTTAGACTTGGTTTTAGGAACTTGGTTTTAACTTACAACTTATTTAAGTTTGGATTCCGGTACTTGGTTTGTTTTGGATAAAGTTTATCTTGGAAAAATCAGTTTTTACATTGAGTACCGGAACCACACTTGAAGTTCCTCAAACCCGACACAGAATTTTCTGAAATTTGTATTGCGTACCGGAACACAGACTCGCGTACCGGAACACAATAGAAAAATCTGTGTTTTGCACCATTGAGTACCGGAACATGATAAGTGGTACCGGTACACAATGTTACCTCGGGAAAAGTTTCCTAAACCGACTCTAATTGTTTCCAAGGGTTATAAATAGATACTTAGGGTTTCTCGAATAGAATGACCGATACCGAAAACACTCGAGAGCAACCCTAGAGGCTAGGTTTTTATCGTTCTTCTTTTTAGCCTCTTTTAGGTCAATTCGACGGTTCTTCCAAGATCTATCTTTTGTCGAATTGATCTAAACTTTGCTTAGAATTTCTTTCTACGGTTCTTCAATGATAATCTAAGCAAAGGATCACCATCGAAGCCTATATTTCTTATCGGCTGAGTTTGCGTCGTGGATTCGACGTGGCACCGTGGATTCGGTGTGTTGAAGGCGTTTCGTGGATTCGAAACGTGTGCTCGTGGATTCGAGTGGCGTTCGTGGATTCGAACGTGTGCAGTGGACGTGCAATCGGTGGAGCGCAAGGTCCGAAGAACTTGAAGGAGGGGTCGAGTCCGTGGAGTCGGTAATCACCTTGTTATTCTTCAATTCTTAGTGGATTGTTATTGCGTGTTGGTCCCGTGGTTTTTCTCCTGGATTGGAGTTTCCACGTAAATCTCGGTGTGTTGATTTTTATTTTCCGCATTGGTTTTTATTTTTGCACTGAGATTGGTTTTTATAATATTACACCTATTCACCCCCCTCTAGGTGTTTGATAGTACCTATTTAGATCCTTGTGGATCCTAAAAACTCTACACCATGTGAGGCCAGATTTTTACTGCTTTTCTGCATGACGGCCGGCCCGAGTATTTTTTTCCTGTCGATTGAAGCTCGAAAAGGAGGACCAAAGCAACCAATTGGATTCCAATTTACGGAACTCCCGGAACGGGGGCAAAGCGTTTTTTGGGTGGTGCATCGGAATCCGTTGCTAAGTGTTGTCGGCAACGCTTTTCGGGACTCACGGGGAACCTGCTGTGATCAGATTTCCCCCATGTGTTTAAGTCATTGGGTTGTTCCATGTTTATGGAGTGGTAAATTCGACCTTTCCGGTTTTTTCCATCTTGGGTCCTAACCGCATTTTTTTTCCGTTGATCTCGAAGAAGCTTGTTAAGTGCGAGATGTCTGGGTTGAACTGTCGGTTTGCTATTTTTTAGGTGGTAGAGCTCGGCGAAACGGAGAGCGGGCGGTTGCGATCGGATTTGTTTCGACTCCGGTGTAACCTCCCAGAATAATTTTGAAGGTATTTAGCGTTTCGGTGCATCGCAAGGGCGTGCGTGGTGGATCGGCATCATTTTCGCGAGTTATAAATTGACCGCTGGTTTCGCGCACCCGATGGTTTAGGTTTCTATTTTTGTGATTTTGAACTTAGTTTTTCGCTACTTCTCATTCCCTTTTGGGTCGTTTCGGCGTTAGGGGCTCCGCACTGAGGAGTGCGGGATAACAACCCCAACCCTCCTCCTACCATTCTTTCCACCATTCCGCCGTTGGGCGTGAAGAACCGTGGTGGCGAGACGGG